>JANIIA010000004.1:26052831-26063351 GCA_027478495.1 Erythroxylum alaternifolium
AGCCTTTTCTTTCTCTCACTAGAAAGATATTGTGAGCTATTGTTACAATAGGTTTAGCTCTCCAGTATCGCACTACAAAATTTTTCTTTTCTAAGTATACACTTAAATGCTCAAAGGATGTAAGATCAAACGTTTTCTGAAAGGTTGAAAAGTTATTTAATCTTCGACTACGGCTAGTATTTATAGTCCAAGTCTCCAACTGCTTCTTGATTCTTGATAACTGCTTTTTGAGTCTTGATAACCGCTTCTTGAATCTTCATAACTGCTATTTAGTTGAGTTTTGTAACTAACTCTAACTAACTAACTGTTCGATGTACTCGCGTATCTTTTGCTATGTATCTTCTGTGTTTTCTTCTTCTGTGTTTTGCTTCCTTCTATGTTTTACTTTCTTTAGTGTTTTGCTTTCTTCTATGTTTTGCTTTCGTCTTTATCTTTGCGCTTCTTCTATATTTTCTACTTCTTCTGTGTTTTGCTTCCTTCTGTGTTTTGCTTTCTTATGTGTCTTTACGCTTCTTCTGTATTTTCTACTTCTTCTATATTTTTGCGCTTCTTCTGTATTTTCTACTTCTTCTGTGTTTTTGCGCTTCTTCTGTATTCTCCATTTCTTCTATGATTTTCTTCTGTGTGTTGTACTTCTGCACACTTAACACACTTATCAAACTAGTTCATTTATTTCTAACATTATTATTATTTGATTTTCATCAAAATTAATCATCGTAAAGTCCTCCTGACTTAACACAATATACTTTAAATCCATATCTAAATCATCCATGAATCAACCTATAACCCACAATTTTCATATACCAAGAACAAGCATGAAAACATCCGAGTTCATTCAATAAATTTCTAGCACACTTCAGTATCAACATCATAAACATTTCATTCCAATTCAAGCATCATTCTCATACTATTAATCATGTTGTAAAGATCAGAATATTACTTACTTTTTAGGCTTCCAATTTAGCTCAAAACTCTGGATTACGCTAGTCCTCCAAGCAAGCAAAAATTAACATAATTCTAAGGTGAAAATAGATTGATTTTTAGCAGCAAGATAAAGGTAACATTCAGTTAGTTTCTTAGCTACTTGGTGAAGGATTAAGGTGTGGATTTCATGTAACAATTTGAGCTAGGGTTGAGCCAACATATAGAAAGAAGATAGTAGCAGTTTCAGTGGTGAAGCAAATGGAAAGATGATAGAAACTTTGTTGCTGAACTTACTTCATCAAGGTGCTAGGTATCTCTAAATTACCTAGGCATGTGTCAATTGGCATGTAAGCCATTTGCTCCATAATTAAGTTGCCATTAGTCTCCTTAAGATGTTGGCATTAATCTCCTATCAATTTTTCCACATTTCATACATTAGTTGGTCCACCTGTCACTCTATAATTGTTCCATTTGTCAATTGATGACTAGTCTGTTTGTCATTTATTTAACTATGCCAAATGTTACTCAATTATAGGCTTAGTCACCCTAATTTTTCATGTATCAATTTATCCTACCACTTGGCATTTTTCATATTCCAAATGTACATCTTAATTCATCACTCTCCCAATTAATCATAATTAATTCCAAATTACTAATTGTAATCCAATCAAACTAAAATTCAAGACATAACAATTCACAATTCAAAATTTAGTCATTTTAAAATCTTTCATACCTTGGGATATATCAATTGAGTACATATACTATCGTTGTAATGTGTACAAATATCAATATTCGTGTGTATGCTAATGATATGCATGTAAATGTAATGCATTTTCATAAATCCTCGTTGAAATAACTCATATGCGATGATCTAGGGTTGACCCCTAAATATGTTCCAAAAAATGGATATTAGAAAAATTATTAAAGTATAAGAAGCAATTAAAATGCATATAACAATAGCATGTCATCGATCTTATTCTTATTAAATGGATGGAAAGTCTTTACCTTACATACCGTCGAACTGATTCACAAATACCAATATTCTTTTTCCAATTTATTTTATCAAGTTTCTCACCAATTGTAGAATATAAATAATTAATTAGCAAGCTACTTGCAATATGGATCTTATTTCATCCTAGTGCATAAAATAAAGGAAGAAAAAGAATAATTAAAGCAAGAATATCAAGTTAAAATAAGTACATCTATAACAATTTTTACCTTAAAAAGATGAATAATAGTATCTTTGTTAGGTTTCACTTTAAGAGGCTACCTTGCCTTAATTTGAACACATAGTAAAAATAATTCCATCAAATTAGAATTCAATGACCATCTTAAATGCCAATTTGCCTATTGGTAGATCATAGATCGAGGAAATTGAAGAACATACTTATGAGGGCTGCTTGAAAACTATTGAGTATAACTGAGAAAGACAAGAGGAGGGAAAGGTTGGATACAAATTCATTGACCATCTCTTCCTTTGTAAACATTTAGGCTAATTGATGACTTAATGATAAACACAAAATAGAAAAGAAAACTAATTTCAATGAAGTACAGAAGTTGACTTTGAGAGAAAATTTTACAACTTCAATATATCCTCTTCCTACTTCATTTGAACCTTATACACTACTTATGAAAGTTACATAGTCATCTCATTTTCAAGAAAGTCATTGGATGGATTACAAATTCAAGCTTTAAAGACAATTTAAGACAATACCTAGAGGTAGCTAAAAAATAAAAATATGAATTCCTATGCTGTGACATTTAAGCTATAGATGAAGATATTATTAAGATCAATTTTTATAGAGAAATTCCTTAAGGAAACAAAATTACTATGTTACTTGATCATCTTATCATATGGATAATGTCGATATTTTTATTGCTGCATTGTTCATATACTTTGATAGAAGGATTAGTAAAGCATAGTACCTCACATTTATACTATTCCAGATGGCCAAATAGTTAAAATAAGGAAAGAAATTTAGTGATAATGATGTAAACGACCATATTATAATATCAAGTAGTCTCAGTAATCTTACTATAAATTTCTAATTTTCTTTGTAAGGTTTCGTCGTATTCACTAGTATAAGTACTTTCATTATTTATTTAAAAGTAGAGCTAGAAAAACAAACAAAAAAATTCATTTGCTATTTTAACAGAACTAATATAGTAAAGCTCACTGTTATTTTCTTTAGGAAATTCTTAGTTAATTACAGTAGAGAAAGGAATACCTAAAGAGATGAATAGAAGACTTTGGATAGAAGAAATATACTCACCAAAGCATCACTCCAGGGGATATAAAGAGTTTCACCACAGGAAATAAATCAGAGAAGGCACTAAAAGTATAAATCATTTCTACATATTGGACATAAGCCACCAAATACATAAACCAACTCCACAATTACAATCAAACAACTTGATATGACTATAGCACCCATTGCTCCAGGAATTACCCAACTCATTTTGCTCACAAAGATCCATGACAATAGCACATGAACTCTAAATGAGACGACAAAAACCTACCCCGTAATCATGTTTTTAAGTTCAATTTGTAGGTACTTCTAAATGCTAAATGTGAGGGCAAAGAAATAAGAATAGGAATAAACCAAAGTAGGATAGCTCCAGCTAATAATTGAGTAATCGACATTGAATTAGTGTTTCAGAAGAATCCTTGTCACTTGTCACTTTTATGATTTTTAAGTGTTACAGAAGTATCCATGTCTAAGCTGAAATCAATTGTATGACTTTTAAGTATCGCAAAAGAATCGACGTCTCAGTTGAATTCAATTATATTTTCACTATAATGGACTAGGGCTTAAAAGCAAAAGAATGCTTACATCAAAGGACATTGAACCAGTTGAAGATTGAGTGAACTGAAACAATAGAGAAGTTACAATATGGAAAAGCCAGAAATTTGGAACTTCACTCATATATTATAAAGTTTTTTTAAGATTGAATGTAAATTTTGATTTCCATGCCCACCAAACATGAAGTCTTCTTCAGTCTAGGAAAGCTCCATTTATTGGTTATCTATCTCTTGAACAACATCCTGTGCTACAGAGGTCTCTATTGTGGGGTCCTCGGTGATTGGTGGTTTACATTTGTGCCCTGAGACAAATTGCTCATCATGATCGAAACATATTCTTTTTTCTCTTCTAGTTGCTATCATAGAAGGGGTAAACATATGATAGAAGTCAGATGAGATGGAATTTTTGAGGTTGTTAGTGTAGAGGTGGGTTTAGTGGATAGGTTGGTTTAAGTTTGTGGGAGTAGGAAAGATAATAGTGAAAACCTGCCTATAGATTGAGCTATGATAGATTTGGTAGAATTAAGTTTGTCTTTAATTAATTTCGAAATGCCTATTACCTTAGGTAAGGATAGTGATTTAAGCATCAATAGTTCGCACTGAATATCTTCCCTCGACCTAAAAAAAATAGTTGAGTAATTTTTTTGGACAATCACTAAGTTTGAGTGGATAATACCTCAAACTTGATTATATATGTAGCAACCATCATAGGTTGCTTCCGCTTATAAAGTTGAGCTTCAAGATTGATATAGGTTGATAGGCCAAACCTAATTTTTAGCTAATAGGTGAAAGCTTCCACTTTGGAGAGTTGAAGGGTGATATGCATCCAATAGTATTGCTAGAGTGTTGACTTTAACATGTAGAAGATAGCAATGGTAAGTTTTTCTTCTTGCAAGATTTGGCAATATATGAAGAAATGCTCAATTTAGATTATCCATTCGAGTAAGTTTTCTCTCGAAAAGACTGGAATCTCAATTTTATGGGTTCTCATAGTTGTGTTTGGTGATTTGTCTGGTGGCCAAGGGATGAAATTCTAGTCAGGTTATCGATGCCCCCAAAATAATTCCAATTCTCTAAACTTCTTGTAGTAGTCATGAAACCATGTTGAATCCCAAGAGAACCAAATAGTAGCTTCTTAATTTGAATTAATAAAACAAAATGGAGGGTTTTCAATTAAGTAACTAATTAGGTAAAATTAATAAGAAATCAAATTAAATCGACTAAATATAAAAGGGAGAAATTCAATAATACTAAACTCTGATTCAAGGGAAAGATCTCATCTAATTGTAACTTTGATGAATGGTCTAAAAAGAATATTTGTCACAATTAAAGTAGTTAGTCCGAAACATATTAAGATAGTCGTAATAACTCTTAAATTTTCCTAAATTAATTGGTTCAAACCCAACATCTAAACCAAAACTTACCATCCATTAACTATGTGTGTTAGCATTCCATATGAAATAAATGATAGCAATAAGCTTAGTAAAAAGGAAACTAAATCTTAAATTAAATAATCGAGATAACTATAAATATTCAACTTAGCTTTCTTGTTTATCATAAGTTAAACATGTAAATTTAATAATAACATATTTGCAAATTGTTTAAATTCTTCATAACAATTACAGATCTTTGAATTCATAGATAGTAATAGAATAATTAACATTAAATTAATTTTTCAGATCAATCAATATTAATCATTCATGAAATATAAGAACTCAAAATCAGAAATACCTTAATTAAAACATGAATAAAAGTTAGGAACAAAACTTTAGAAGGCTATAACTAGAGTTTTGAATCCCCATGAGTCATAGTAATTGAGCTTAGCCACGTATGCTTAAGTTTCAACACTAAAAATAGAAGAAAGATGAAGAATTGAAAGAAAAGGAAGAAAAAGAATGATTCATTCTTTGGAGAGGGGGGAATGTCCCTTTTATATTATTTCCTACTCTAAACCTAATCTTATCCTATCTTGCAAAGACGCCTCCTAAAACAAACCCCAATCCCTTCATGATAAGGATAGAAATAAGTCTCCTACTTAAACTTCAACTCATTAAGTAAATTTGGAAGTCGGATTTATCTTCTCTTATCTATTGTAGTAATCTTTTTACTTATATCCAAAATCTATGATTGTCACTAATAATGTCGCAATTTGATGCTATCTCTACTTTTTATATCCCAAAAGCACCAAACGTTAATTTTCCAATTTAAGCACCAAAATATATCCAAAACAAAAGATACAATTCTAATTAATTTAACTAGATAACATCTTATATGTGCCAAGGCTAATGACTGTCCCAACGATGAGGGTCAAGGGTGTATGGTGGATAAGGTGGCTAAAGGCAGTAAAGGTGGTTGGGTGGGCTGTTTCTCCACTTTCGACAATTTCATCATCATGTCTGCCATAAGGGTTTGTTGAGGAGACACAACTTAATGTAGAGACTCAACAATCTCTTATTGTTGTTAGAAGGCTTTATATTGCTATTGGATCGTAATAAGATAGAGGCTTTCAAATTTAGGAAAGATGGGTGTATAAGGTGTCAGTTGTTATATCAATTTGTTCAATTGTTCTTCTATTGCCTTGAACTTGGTTTTCATTCGTTCAGTCATTTTTTCTCTCAATGAAAGAACAAAATGATGGAAGAAAGAGTAATGGGGTTGCTTTACAAAAGGAGTGAGGTGAAAGATGAGGTAAAAGGTAGAGAGGGAGAGAGAGAGAGAAAGGAAAAGAAAGTTAGGAAAATTAGACAAGAAGGAGAGGGAGAGTAACAGAGAAGGAGAAGGGTAATTATTCGGATAATATTTCTCTCTGTTCTTAATGGCTCATAAGAGATACATTTATAGTAATTCTTATAACATTATCTCACCAATTAGCTGGCTACAAACCTATAACAAACTATTTAGAGGGAACCTCTATATCTAGCTGGAGCCTTGATTTTTTAGGCACTCCTTCTAACTGCCTCAGAAATAGGCTGTGTTGCAACACCATTTGTTGGTCTTAGTAGGCTAATGACTACATCATTCTCAACCTTGAGCAAGCACAAAAGATCGTTGTTGCAAGTCCAGATATGCAGAATGATTACCTACAGTTTACAGATGAATACATCATGCACAAAACATCAGGTCTTTCTATTAATTATACTAAAAGTTATAAATAACAAAAAATGTTCTATGAAATTTGTTTTCTCCTTTAAATTTCTTGGTGTACCCTTGGAAATTAGTAGTGCTAGGAAGAAAATGTGAATTAATTAAAATATGAGAATATAATTAGCTCTTTGGAAATTGAAGCATCTCCTAATTGGAGATGTACTCATTCTAGTCACTAGTAAAATTCATAATATCTTAGATTCCTAGTTTTAATCCAAGGGATTAAGAATTGAATCAACTTAATTTATTACTAATTTTCTCCATTAGAATCAACCCTTTTAATATGGTTACAATGTGCTAATAATAAATCACTCCTAAAATTTTCGTAAAGATATGTATGAAGAGAATTGGAAAGAAAAATGTTGATCTCATATTTTATGCACTATCGAAAATAAATACATTATACATGATAATGTCATAACAAACATATATGTATATATTTTGAAATATATTAAATTTAAATACTAGATAGTAAGATGGAAAAATAGATAAGTTATGCTATATTTAAATACAAATAATGAAATAGAAGGATAGATCCTTATCCTGTAATACATATCCTTAAGTTAATGCCTACAACTGGAGTTTGGATCTTAAGAACTAAAAATAGGTAGCAAGTAGAGGCTTAGTGAAGATTTCAATGATTTGTTCCTTAGAAGAGATGAATTGAATTCATAATAGACCAGAAACAAAGTGATAATCTAATTCGATATGCTTGGTTCGATAATGAAAAATGAGATAGGATATTAATTAGATTACTCCAATTATAATAAACAAAAGAATAAGGGAATGATGAAATTAATATTGAGCTTGCCGGTAAGGATTGAAAGCTAAAGAGCTTTTTTAATCACATTAATGAGAACTTTGTGCCCGCTTTCAATGGATGAATAAGCTACTGTTGGTTACTTTTTGGCTACATATGAGATGAGACTAGAAACCAAGTATACAATATAACCATTCGTAGAGTACTGATCATTAAATAAACCTCCCCAGTCACTACTAAAAAATCATTCTAGATAGCATGGAGAGTTGATCAGTAGTCATTAGTGCAACATCCCTAATTGATGTTTGAAAAGCATTATAGATGATAAGGAGAGTTGGTTGTAAAATGAAGTCCAAGAGAGATAGTATTTAAGGTATCACACTAGGCTTTTGAATGCTTTCTAATGCAAATTTGTTAGACAGTGCATATATTAACATATTTCATTTCCTACAAAGGAGATGTCTGATCGAGTAAAGGTGACGTATGGAAGCACCCCAAGGATTTAGTGGTATGAATTCTCCATATGAAAGAGGTTGCTCAATACTTTTACTTAACGTAGGCATAGGCATAAAAGGAGAAGCACAACCTTTTGATTGTAATATGCTTATTTGATGCAGAATATTATTGATTTTTCCTACTAAAATGCAAACTTGTTAACATATGCCTAAACTTAATGTCATGAAAAAATGAGAGCGTACTTAGATCTTTTGCTAGAAATTTAGTTTATAAGTGCTTAATGAATCAGTTTATAGTTGATAAAGATGAACTTGTAATTAATATATCATCAATATAAACTAATAAAAATATGATGGAAATTATTACGATAATAGAAAAGAGAAGAGCTTGCGAATGATGGTAAGAAATTGACACTAATAAAAAAACTAACTTAAACAACTAAACCATGTTTTTGGTGCCCACCTAAAGCCATACAGTGAATGATTAACTTACACACAAAGATTGGTTTGGAAGATCAAAGTAGCCTAGAGGTTATGTAATGTAGATAGTTACCTACAAGTGTCTATATAAAAGGCATTAGTCACATCCAATTAGTTCATTTGCTAGTTCAAAGATATTCTAAAGGCAATCATTATCTGCATGGTAGTGGCTTTGAAATTGAGACTAAATGTTTCTATGTAGTAATGCCTATTGTTTTAATTTGAGATAAGGTAGGTGAATTAGAGGTTAAATGGAGTTCATTTGTGTTGTGAAAAGTAGGTAGGGGAGAGAGTATAAGATAAG
This sequence comes from Erythroxylum alaternifolium, assembly GCA_027478495.1. Classification (NCBI taxonomy): domain Eukaryota; kingdom Viridiplantae; phylum Streptophyta; class Magnoliopsida; order Malpighiales; family Erythroxylaceae; genus Erythroxylum; species Erythroxylum alaternifolium. The sequence goes on from JANIIA010000004.1 coordinate 26,061,702, forward strand.
AGAGAATTACTTGAAAGAGACATGAGATAAATTAAGTGAAGAAAGTGGCTTATAGACATTACATGTTTGTTGAGAGTAAAAGGTGGTCATTATATAAAGCCAAATTGTTGGATTTTGTAGCATATATCAGATGCATTGCGAATTTTACTTATCTTTGTACATTAAAATTTGTAGTTGTGGTGAGTTGAGATCGTATCTACGGGTAATGTTTGGTTAATTTTTGTAACAAAATTAATTAATGCAAGGAAAATAAAAAGGGGAAGTTTTGGTTTTACGCAATTTAGAAAAGAAATTAAAAGTAAACTAACAAAAACGATTATAGTAAATAATCGAAAATGATTAAAGTGTCGAATATAAGTAAAGTCTAGTTCTATGATCAATCTCAGCCTAAACACGGTTAAACATAACCCATCATCCTAACATCTTCACACCTCTCCTTGAACTATTGAACGGAGACAAACAATATGCTCTGCTAATCTTAGTTTTCCCTTTGGATGTGTTTAATTAAGATAAGATTGTTAATTAAACCTAGAAACCAAATAACCAAGGATGCGATCTCTATATTCAATTTGGCAATCACATTACGAAGTGAAAAATGATCAATATAGGTAGTAACCTCACAAGTTTGTGTTATTTAACTTAAGTTACGTTGTTCCTAATGATTTATGATCATTAGATGCTACTAACAAACATCAAATGTAATGATTACGGATTACATTCAACATTCTAGCAATAGGTTTGTCATAGAACAGTCCAAAAAATGTATTAAGATCATTTATACAAAAACTCTATTCAATTAACACAAATAACAATAGCAATTGAAAAAGAGAGTATCGACATTAATAAGATGAGATAGCTTAACCATGACTCGACGTTGATTTCACCATTAAACCAACGTCGAGAAGTTATCCTTCCATCTCATTCTTCAAGCTCCAAGCATCGGCCATCATCGTCATCACCTCTATCTATGTTGAAAGACAAAGAGAAAACCCTTTTAATTGCTTATGTCCTAAACGAGATGTTTTTGATCGTTACAAAACATTTTCTTTTATAGATAAAAACTAGGTTTAAAATAAGACAGATGTCCCTTCTCACGGGAGTGGGGATGGACTCATGGGTGTGACTAGTATGTCACACTCTTGATACCCTTTGTTATAGTGGTGACAACACCTTTAATGGCTATGAGAGACCTCTCACAGCCATGAGAGGTGTTGCATAGGCAGAAGAGGTTTCTCATGCCCATGTATAGTAATGTGTGGGCAATGAGACTCTTCTTTCTTTTGTTCTTTCCTTCACATTCTATCTTGTCTCTTCTTCTTTTACTCCTCTTCTTCTTCTTACTCCATGAATCAATAGAGTATACACATTTAGAAGATGGCTTCAATGAATAAACTTTCGAATCACTCTAGCTTTTTTACTTCTGAAATGTACATAAAATCAATTATGAGCTACAATAAGTATCTTAAGCATTTCTAAGGCATTAATCACTAAGTGTAGTAAATCAAATGGATCAACATTTAGGCACATGTCAAGCTCCCCTAAACTTAGCTTTTGACTATCCTAGGGCAAATTATTGGACCCCGATCCTTTTCTTACTAGTAAGCATGTGATTAGTCTATTTTGAGGTTTAATTTGATTATTTTGTTGCGA
>JANIIA010000004.1:26195420-26214812 GCA_027478495.1 Erythroxylum alaternifolium
ATTTCTACCAACCACCATTTTTTCTGTCACATATCAAGGATTGAAATTAGTTTTTGTAATAAACTGAGAATTTGGCCAACATATCTTCATACAGTGGGTGGTAGGGACCATCATGGAAGGATCTTCGGCTTAGGTTCATTTACGAACATATGTTATTCGCAATCCTTCATATCCAATACAGTAGCATCTAGCAGACAATCCACATCCAATGAAGTCGATGAGCTTCAAAGCATAGTGCAAGCATTGACAACTCAGTTGCAATAGTCGATGGAGTTCGTAGCTTAGATATGTAATGAGATGAATGAGTTAAAGGAAAATGGCAACACATCATCGCAACATTCAGAGCATCCGCATTCACGAAATGAATAGCATAATTATATTCATTTTGTATGAATTAAATACTTATTATTGTAGATAATAATTTTTTATTATCAATTAAAATAATTTTTATTTTATATCATCAATCAACTTTCTATTTTAACAAATTAAATGTAGAAACTAATCAAAATATTATCAACAGATAACTGATAACTATATAAATTATACATCAATCATAAGATTATCAAATAAAATTAAATGTAGGAAAATATTTAAAAACAATATTAGTAAATTTATCGACGAAAAAATAAAATCGTCGATAAAATGCAGTGAATTTACTGATGGATAACTGAAATCAGTTGGTAAAATGTAGTGAATTTATTGATGGACAATTAAGATCCATCAGTAAAGTTAGGAGAATTTAGCGACAGACTTCTAAATTCATCGGTAAAGTTACTAACGGAGGAGCCTTGTCTATCGCTAAAGTTATCGACCGAAAAAAATCATCTGTCTCTATATTTAACAACAGCTCAAAAATTCCCGTCGCTAAATATAGCAACGAAAAGAAAATATTCCTTGGTAATTTAGTGATGGACAATTTAAATTCCGTTTCTAATTATTACTTACGGCCGTTTCTTCGATGAAACATTTCATTAGTAAATTTCGTTGTTAACGTAGCTTGCCAATGGAAAACCTTCACATTTTGTCGGTAATTTTTGTTGCTAAATCCCATTTTTCTATAATTATTCATGAAAATTTTATAGTCTTTCTCCAATATTTTTCCCAAACTCAAAATATCATTTTTCATATCTGACACATAATAGACATCGGAAATGAATTCATGTTTTCCATTTTTCAAGCAAATTAGAATATTTCCTTTCCCTTTCACCGAAATTTTTGTTACATCTCCAAAGGTAATATTACCACTTATAGATTCATCAAGCTCCGTGAACAATGATTTGCACCCACACATATGGTTACTTGCACCATTGTCAAGTTACCAAATATTTCTTTCACATGCTTCTTCAACTTTACATGTCAAAATTAAGGTTGACTCACTAGTCTTGTTCTCTTCCTCAACATAACTAGCATTTTCTTCAACTTTATTGCTACATTCCCATGAATAATGGCTAAACTTATGATAGTGATAACATTCAACACGACTTTTTTCATACTTTTTATCATAATTCTATCTTCCATATGGCCTTGAGTAACTTTTTCTTCCTCGACCTCGTGATGAATTAGAATGTTGATTGCTACCACCATCTTCATTTCTTTTTTTTATCATAATCTCCTTCTCTTCCTTGTCCTCGAAAGTTACCAAGTCCACAGCCTCTATCACAGCCTCCATCTCGACCTCGTTCATACTGAATTTTCTCTTGATTATCTTCCTTACTTTTTAGTTGTAGCTTTATTTGAAATAGTTACTTTATGGAGTCTTTCTTCTTTCTCAAAAGTTTTTCTTCATAGGCTTATAAAGAACCCATGAGTTGATCAACCTACATCGTACTCAAATCTTTTGATTATTCAATAGCTACAACAATAAAATTGAATTTTTCATCTAAGGAATGGAGGATCTTTTCAACAACTTGGCTATCATTCAAATTCTCACCATATCTCTTCATGTCATTTATAACATTTAAAACTCTTATGAAATAATTTGTAACTAACTCAGATTCATTCATTTGTAAAGATTCATATTCACCTCCCAGTGTTGAAAGTTTTCTCCACGATCTGCTATACTTGCTTATCAATGGTTACTTCAAAAGCTTCTCAAACGTCCCATCATCAATTGCTTGATGGATTATGGTGAGAACCTTTTGATCCTTCTTCCTTGTATTACTCAGAACATTTTTTTATACTTGATTCAAAGAAGCTTCATTTTCTAGTTTCGTGTATCCTTTGTCAACTATCTCCTATACGATTTGAGAGCCAAGTAAAGTTTTGATGCAAGTACACCAAATGCTATAATTTTCTTTAGTGAGATGAGGTATTTGAAAAGGGACAAGATTGTTGTTGGCCATTTTTTTTCCAACCAACTCTCTAGAACTCTAGCTCTGATACCACTTAGTTGGAAAATTGGTGGTGAGAATTCACTCAAACATAATAAGAACAACAATTAGAGGAAAACACACTTCTATTAACTTTTCTTCTAACTTGATACAATTTGTTTCTCACTACTATCACTCTCAATTTCTCAAGTTTCCTCATATACTCAAATGACAATACCACTAAGGTATATGTAGGACATATGAGAGAACCATAATATAATGAACTCTCACATACATGTGACATATTAATTAACATAGATTATCTAAATCCATAAATCCTCTAAATATATGAATTCTCTAAATTTATGAATACAAATTCCTAAGTGAATGTATAATTAAACTCCTTTATGATTCATGCATGCTTGTATCTATATAAGTCATGTTTAATTTTTAACAGATTATATAGCTTTTGAAGCATCTCCATCCTTTCTTGATTTTATCAAAGAACCGAATTTCTAAAGTGATTTGAATTCTAGCCTCAGTAAAAGTTTCATAAACATGAATGCTGACAATGTCCATTTCATCATATCTGATGTAATTTATAAATAATCCATAATCAAATGCGGCTGCATTGTCAACCGAACCAACTAGTATATAGATCCTGAAGGTTATGGTTCTGCATTGTGTTTGGATATACCGATTAAAAGTCCCAAAGGTTATGTTTCGTAATGTGATGTATTTGTTTTATTATAGTTGCTTTGAATTGTTTCTGATGGATGCTTACTGTAAAGCAACTGTGTTAGCAACAATTAATTTTACAGCATTAAAATGCAGAAAAAATTAAACATACACTAAACAAATCGATAATTAAATTTTGGTAATATAGTTCGGCATACTTGGCTTATGTCTGTGGGGCCATTACCCAGCTTAATCAATTTTCACTTATGATACAATAGTTTTACCCAAGGCTTTACTAAATTGCCTCATTACACTATCCCTTCAAACTTACACCCTATGAAAGTATATCATTCCTAATAACACGACCACCTTGTACTAACCTCAACAAAAAAAATTTGCTACAATGATTGATAATAAAGATGAGAATTAAAGCAACTCAAGTGATTGAATCAAAAATAACATAAACAAGGAAACAACTTGAGATAAAAAAAAGCACTCCCCTAAATATGCAGCTTCATCAACTGAAAATGTGGGAAGTTGTAAAATAAAATATTTTTTGTATGTGACATCACAAAAATACAACTGCACCCTTACACACATACTAGATGTTTTTCCCATTTAAAAACAATAACTCAACTATCAAAAATTCACACACACAATAGAGAAAACACAGTTGCCAAAGATGGATTAGATTAATGAAAAATCTAGCTACCAAAGATAGCTATAATCATCGAAATAGGTTACCAAAGATAGCTCTAAAATCATCCAAAAAACCTTATTAAGATATGGTGATTTTATCCCAAATAAATCCTATCTTCACTAGGATTTTATCCTTCATGCAATCTTATCTTCAAGAATCTCACATAAGGTAGATTACTTATCATAATGATATTCCACATATATCCAACGATGTCCAATTACAAATAATGCCCAAAATTAACTAATAAGGTATCTTAACAAATATCTTATCAATCTCCCCCTTTTGACATTATTTATCATATATAAGAACTCCACCTTAAGAAGATAGTTGGACACTCCCCCTTTTCAAGTTCGTATAAGCTGAAAATATCCAAAGAAACAATTATCTAAATAAACAATTATCCAATCATCCAAATTTCTCCCCCTTAGGACAAAAAGATTCCAGAAAATAAAACTAATCATCACGGGAATCCGAGCGAACAACCCTCTACTTGAGTTGATGCAATGCATCTAAACCCATTTGAAATACTCCCTCAACCCAATCAATCTCAGCAAATAAAGCAGCTTTCAGATTAATAGTTCTCGTAGCAAATGGTTTAGTTGGTCCAAAATATGAATATGGCAAGTCGATCACCCAAGCTTGCTTGTTGACATTCAAAATACGAGGCGAGATGTTTAGCAGAGACACTTAAGAACACTAGAACCCATCCAAGGAACATCGTAGGCATATAGAAATTGTTTAATAAGACATGGAAAGTATAACAAAGATTGTTTTTTGCTACCAACTACAATCATAGCCTCAATAATAATTCTCCCCAAATTAAAATTTGCCTCATGCCGATGGCATAAACCAATGTAGCCTGAGCTAAATAAACTATCATGGTGTGGGTACTCAGTAGCCAGTTTGCCAATAATAGCTTATAAAGCACAAAATATTTCTACGATAACTCAAATGCACAAAGTTTAGTAGAAGATAACCAAGTAGTCAATTTACCACCCATTAAAATAGTAGCCAACATATCATGTGTCACAATAAAATCATCCTCATAAGATTGATGACTAATCAAATTATCAAACCCCAAAAATGTGTAGTACGTTCTGTTTTGGACCTACCCAAACCATTATGATGTGTTTATGTGTTCATGATATGTTGACAAGATTGATGCATACATGATTTGTTTTATTGTGAATTTGGTTGAAAATTTAAGAACCATGTATTTTATGATTCAATAAGAATTTTTTATGACAATGAACGTTTTAAATGGTTTTACTTATTATTCATTATAAACTTGTTACCTACGAGCTTTTAAGCTCACCCCTTTTCATCCCATCTTTAGGTGAAGAAAATGAGATCGAGTGAAAGAGAATCGAGGCATCACTCCAAAATTTGCATCCTTTGTGTTTAAGCTAGATTTGTAACCACAAGGCTTTAGTTGCATTTTGAGCAAATTACTGTTCATGTATCTTTCTGTATTTTGGGCATTTTGAGATATTGATGTATTATGGCTGAAATGCCCACTAAAGCTTTGTAAAAACTGTTATATTTTGATGTTAATGAATTATGTTTGTGTTTTTTCGATAGTATGTCAATTTTGTTCATTGCATTTTTCAAGTTTTCCATGAGGGTGAGAATTTGTGTTCTGGATTTGAGGGAAATACTGTGTTGATCTAGGATGAATTGGATAAAGTTTCCTTCTTGAAATTTTCATATTATTTTCTAGCTTTCGAATAATATATAGTATGAAATTTTTGGACATTGGAGTTGAGAGATATGATTATTAGAAGTTTGGGATGTTGCCTAGGATGAACTTTCGGGACAACTGCTTTGGTTTGAACTTGTTACCCATTTGTAGGCACATTTTGTTTTTTAGATCTTCATGAAAGTTGTAGATCTAGAAATCTTCTTTCAAACAGTCTTTGAATGACATTAATCCGATACTTGTAGGGAAAGTTATGCCCCTTTTTCTAAAACAGGTCTGAGGGCCGCAAAGTCACAATCGCGAACGATCGCGACTGCGACTTTGCTGGTGTTCCCAGCCTGAACACCTTTCACTCTTTTGACCATAACTTTTCCATCCGAATTCCAAATGACCTGATTTTTGAAGCATTAGATTCATAACACATTTAAATACCTCCTCATAGAATTTTATTTCTTTTGGTGTTGAATCGAAAAATATTGATCGAATCAAAGTGAGGGTATCAATTGGAAGAACATAAACTGGACATTTTTACTAAACAAGCTTCAGTATTTTGATAATATCTTAATCCTCAGAGGTCCAAATGAGATAATTATTATGTCTAAATAAGTTAGATACATATATCTACAAATTATCTGAACAAATCGAATTTTAATTCAGTCCCTAAGACATTCAATTTCTGGAGTGAATTTGGGAATAGTCTACTGTCTCAGTGCAAAAACAATCCGAAAATGTTTGGGCTATAACTTTCAAATTTTTGAACCAAATTGAATGATTTTGGTGTCACTAGAGACTTAAGAAAATGGGGAACAAATTTTCTGAAGAGGTCCAATTGAAATTCCAATTTAAGTTTTCCCAAAATCTGTTCGGAAATAGGAAAAGTGAGTTCTTTTTTATGATTGACTGGTGTGGGCACGCCACCCTTGTGGGATGCACGTCCAGATGTCACTTAAGACTTCAGGCACATGACTCACAAGGGCGGGGTCCCAACAGATTAAGATTTGATGAAGACATTCTAAACTTCTTTTCAGATTTGTTCTTCAATCAATATTAATGTGATTTCTTTTAATTTTAATACATTAGGTGTTCTGATTGTTTATTGTATTTGTATGCTTCGGTAACAAATCGAGAGAGTGAATCGATAGCAAAACAATTAGATTGGGTAATGAGAGATAAACAATCAAATGGATCACACAAATAATCAAATCAGGGATTTAGACGAAGAGACATCTCGTATGAAGACCCAGTAGTTTATTAGAGGGCTTAAGATCTGATTGGATTTGTGGGTTTTTTTTTAAATGAGAGATTGCAAATTCCATTGTTCAATTAGGGGTTATGATTTAGGGTTTAATGATTATAACTCGAGAGAGAGAAATCCACCCTTCAAAAGTCTAGGACCGACACCGTATTAACTCAAAGTAATCATGTTAGTATTTGATGATAGGATAAACCCCCTTCTTATAATTGACTAATCTTCCTTACATAATTTCCATTGTTAATTTGGTGGTTCTCAATTTGCTTTTTTATGTGTTAATTTTACATTTCAATTTCAATCAATCATCTTCACGTGTTTACTTTTCTGTGCAGTTTTTATTTCATTTTAATAATTCTTTAGGCATTAGATAACTTAGAATTAGATTAGTTCGACAACTTTTTGAGGGATCGACACCTCATATACTACACCCACGACCTGTGTGCTTGTAGTATATTAAGGGTTTTAAATAGATTAAAACTTTCCTCAAACAATTCTCTCTCTCATTTTGATTGAAAACTTAAAAACATGTAAGCAATAAAGCAATATAAAAAAACACAAGCAGATAAGAACTAAATGAAAAAAATTTAAAGAAAAGAAGTAAACTCCCCTTAGATTGCCTCCCAAGTAGCACCTTTGTTTAGTATCGCTGGATCGATTCCATACTTTCTCCTCCTCATGTGACAAAATTATGGTCTTTAGGTATCACAGTTTGAGCTATCTCCATAAGACGTTGTTCAGGATAGGCCTTGGTTGATAATAATTCACATTTAGAATCTTACCTATCATCCAATTCTTAATCTCTGCTAAGTCCATGCACTTTGGAAAGATTTCAAATGTATCTTCTCCTTTTTCTTCTTCGTTCAAATTTCTCTAACCTGATAGGTAAAGGTAAAAATTTAGTCTTAAAAATAACTATGGACTTAATACTCACCTTCTAGCTAAATGATATATCATTTTCTGCTTCGAGCTCCTTCTTAACTTCTTCTTCACAAGAAATTCCTTGAGTAGTATTCTTTATATTTTGAAGCTCCTCTTCAATTTGTAAGGTTTCTCCATTAACATCCCTTAGGTATACCTTGGGTTGATATGGCTGCTCCTCTTCGCCTTGTAGTTCCAGGTGATAGATATCTCCCCATCTAGACATTGCATCTTGTTGGAACTATTTCATATCCTACTGGAATTGCAAAGTGTTGGCACTGATAGCATTAACTAATTCTTCCAAGGATGTACCTGAGTTTTACTGACTCCCCCGTTATTGGAAGTTAGACCAAAATTGTCGTTCCGCTTATTGGAATTGTTGTACTCCCTACTGAAACTACTGTACACCCTCCTAAAACGATTGTATGCTCTATAGAAATTGAATATTGTTAGCAACCATATTATTAAGCAAGTCTTCCATAGATGTATCTAAGTCATGAAAAGAAGCTTCTGGTCTATACTAGAATTGTTGTGCATCCTGTAAACTATCATGGAAGTAATTTTGTTGGTTATCCCATCCATAACTAAAGTTAGTATGAACATTCCAATATGAGCTATAGCATTAGGAATAAAAATTGTGGAAAAAATGCTTCCATCTATGAATTTTTTTCACAAATACTAAACAAAAAGTAAAAAGATCAACAAATAACTAAAAAGAAACTAATTACAAACAAATATGTACACAAAACTAATTAAAATCAAGAACAACAACTAAAGAACCACACTCCTCGACAACTGTGCCAAAATTGACATTAACGCATCATAACATTATGCAAAATAAACTGGACCTACTACTATAGCAGTGGTGAGTCTAGGTCAATCCCACAAAGAGTGTGTGTAAAGCTTTTGAAATGAAAATAATAAGTGTTTAGGTTTTAAGAGGGGGTTTGGTTTAGTTTAAAATAAGAAAATAATATAAAACCAAACTAATAAAAAATTAAAGAAAACATGCAAAAATGATGAAAATAATGGATTCATTTGGGACCCGATTCTTTGGTTCAATATTAGCCTACACCTAATTAGATATATTTCATTGAATTGTTATTCTTATACCTATCCTAGCACCTGTTAATCATATGTTAACAACAAGCTTTGTTAACCTTGATTTTTCCTTAAGTCGTCTTTAATTAATAGATGCTCGTTAATTAAACCTAGCTATCAAACAACATAGAAAAAGCTCTCTAAATTTAATTGGCCAGCCATATCAAGAATTAGGAAAACAAATTTATCAAGGCAACAATGGTAACACGTTATAACATAACGCAAAATAAACTAGATCTACTACTATAACAGTGATGATTCTAGGGCGATCCCATAGATAGTGTTCAATTAGTTTTGAAATGACAATAACTTGTATTAAGTTTTTGACGGGATTTGGTTTGGTTTAAGATAAGAAAATAAAATGGAACTAAATGAACAAAAGCAAATTAAAGAAAACATACAAAAAATTATGAAAGTGGTGAATTCGATTGGGACCCGGTTCTTTGGTTCAATCCTGGCCTATGCCCTAATTAAACATATTTCAATGGTTTATTGTTCTCAAACATCTCCTAGAAACTATTAATCATAGGTTAATATTTTAACCTGAGTTTTTCCTTAGGTATTGTTTAATTATGTTATAACTGTTAATTAAGCCTAACTACCGAATAACCTAGGATATGATATCTAAATTCAATTAGGTAGTATAATTAAGAATTAGAAGAACTGATTAATCAAAGAAATAACCATATATGATGCGTCATTTAATCTAGGTTATGTTATCCCTAATAATTACAAACCATTAGTTGCTACAAATGAATTTCAACATAATAATTCTGAATTACATTGAATATTCTAGCAATAGGATTGTAATAAAACGATCTAATGAACACATTAAAATCATCTTTTTACAATACCCAAATCTATACACATTGGATAACATAATCAATTTCTAAATATAGAAAGAAAACATCAAATACAAAGAGAAATAAACTTAACTGGGTCACTAGAGTCAAAGTCACCTCTGAACCGACATCGGAAAGCTACCCCTTTATAGGTCCTCTCACGGTGGAGAGCTTGCCTCCCTCTTCATGCTCTCTTGAAGCTCCTAAAGTTCCCTCTCCTTTTGGCTAAAAAAAACCTAAAAATTTTTGCAAGTTTTTTGTCATAAAAACGAAGGATTTATAACAAAAAGTAGGGTTCAGGGTGAGGTGTCAATGTGTCACATTAGTGCATGGGGCTATCACGAGTGTGACTTTGTTTCAAACCCCTGACTTAGTAATGCATGGGTGTGAGAGTGACTCACACCCATGCATTTATATTACATAGCTGTGAGTTTTGTGCAATAATTTGACATGGTAGTGAGTTAATTCTCATTGTCATAACAAAATAATTCGTGGTCATGAGTCGTTCCAGCCCTCCCACAATTGTTTTATTTTCCAAGATTTTTCATGTTGCAGCCAATAATATTCATCACAAAAATAAAGAGCTATGTTAAATGGACAAGTGATATGTGTGGTGTCTCACTCACATATGACACCTTGCATGAGTCTAATCCATTCACAACTATGAGTGATGCTCACAGTTGTACAGTAATTCTAGTAGCCGTGAGACACTTTATATCTTGGTTCTTCACTTTGTGTTTCCATTTTCTTATCTTCTTCTTGTATTATTCTTGCTCTAATCTTCTTCTTTTTGCTTCATGAAGACACATGAGTGTAATTCTTCATAAAACGGCCTAAATATAGTGCTTTCGACCCACTTTAGCTCCATCGCTTCTGAATCGTGCCTAAAACCACATATGATTCAAAGTGAGTATCTTAAGCAATTTCATGTCATTAATCACTAAGTATTATGGAATAATTATACAATCAATTAAGCACGTATTAATTTCTTCCACGATTAGCTTTTAACCATCCTTGGGAAAAACATCAAAATTAAGTTAATAAACCCAAAATATTAATTTATTTTCCATATGTTCTGAGAATACATAATCATAAATAAAGATGAATGACTTTAAAAAATTATAGCAAGAATTCAACATTTGATGCTTCTACTCGTGATCAATCAACATTCATCATCTTCAAAAATTAACTAATCTAATGGTAGACTTGGAAAATGTGTTTAACTAAAATATGTTCATGGGTACACTCAAATACCATTCACAATCAAGACGTTCCACAAATTTCCATATCATTTCATTTCCCTACCACTAAGGTTTATATGCAAAATCATAGATCAAAGGAATTTTCAAGGTTGTAATATGGGAAAAGTTAAGGTGAGATGTATTTAGGTAAAGTAGCATGAAAGCCATCAAAGCTAGTGAAAAAAAAGTAACAATTAATTAAACATCAAGCACACAATCTAACGTTCATTCAAAACTGGGTACCATCAGCTATGATGAATGCAACAATTATATTTCACAATTGCAACTCGCATACTATAAATCACATTAAGCATAACCAACTAGAAAGAATCCCTCATATAATTGATGACATCAATACATTGAGACTATAATGAGTGAACCTTCCAAGACAACATCTACCGCATATTTAACATGCTCAAATCACTCATTTAATACAAATTTAGGAGGAAAAAGCAATCATAAACAACTTTTCAACATATAGGCACTTCCTCCTTGATACATTTATTTAAACATTTTTTCCTTTCTCTTTCTCTTTCTCTTTCTCTTATCTTTCTTTCTTTTTTTCTTTTTTCTTTCTTTCTTTCCCCTTTTTTCATATAAATAGAAACTACATCAACAAGGGAATTTCAATGTTAAGTTATAAACTAGCATCCCAACATTATAACTAACCCACACATATATACACCCACACTTATACTTTTGTACATCCACAAACTCAACAATCACAAATGTTCAATCCCACTAGCTTTATGACTTAGGTATGACATTTGGTTAAGTTTACAAGCGTGTGATGTGGTTAGTACACAAAGAAAAGGCAAATAAAGCTCAAGGGGGCTTAAAAAAGGAAAATTCATGTCAATAAGGTAAGCTATTTCACTAATGTAGCTTATGAAACAAAGAATGCCTAATCATCTCAATGTTAATGCATGGATAAAAATGTCATCTTGAATAGAAAATCAAAGCAAGGTTAGGATGTACATGTCATGAAGGTCACACATTATCAAAATACATTAAGACTGATATGGATGTGTCAGTCTAATAAGGCTCAAAATCTCACTGACTTTGTCTACCACTAGTCACTACTCTTCTAAAGATAATGCACATTGACCAATCACAAAAATAAAAGTACATGCTCAAGTTGCCATGAAATTCTCTAGCCAATTCATTCTCTACTTATGACTATATAGTCCTAAAAGCAATAGAAAACAAGTAAATGTTTTTTTTGTTTTATTCTCTCTCTCATTTTGATTGAAAACTTAAAACAAGCAAGAAGCAAACTAATCATAGAAACACACATACATATCTAACTAGTTTGAAAAAGTAAAGTCAAAGAAATTTACTTCCTATGGGTTGCCTCCTAAGAAGCACCTTTGTTTAGGTTCACTGGCTCGACTCCTTCTTCTCCTCATGTGATGAAATTATGATCTTTAGGTGTCACAGTTTAAGCCACTTCCATGTAAGGTTGTTCAGGATAGGGCATCGGTTGACAATCATTCCCATTCAGTATCTTCCCTATCCTCTGACTTTCAATCTCTATTGAGTCCATGCATTTTGGAAAGATCTCTAATTCTCTTCACCTTTTTCTTCCTCATTTAATTCCTCTAACTTGCTGGTTAAAAATAAAGAGTCATTCTTAACAACAAATTAGAACTTAGTATTTACCTCTGAGCTGAAAGAAGAGCTTTTTCTGCTTCGAGCTCCTCTTTAACTTCTTTTTCACTCGCACTTCCTTGAGTATTGCTCTTAAAATTCTCAAGCTCTTCATCTGTAATCTCCAGTTTCTGAAACAAATGTAGAGTTCAACCCTAGATCAATGTGAATGAGTGTAGAATTGAGAACTTAAGAAAATGCGTTTCATTTGCATAGCATACATACATGAATTGTAATTTGTACACATTATAAGTTAGCATATGCACTCAATTGACATGTCCTGGGGTATGAAAGATCTTAAGTGAAAATGATGTGAATTGAATTATTATGTCTTGAATTTTGGTATGATTGGATTACAATTTGTAAATTGGAATTAATTGTTATTAATTTGGAGTTTGATGAAATAATATGTACATTTGGACTAGGACAAATGCTAAGTGGGAGGATAAATTGATAATGAAAAATTAAAGTGATTAAGCTTATAATTAAGTGGCATTTAGCTTAGTTAAATGTGTGATAAATGAACTATTAATTAATTGAAAAATGGACCAATTATTATGTGACATGTGGACTAATTATTTGGAGACATGTGGACTAATTAATTGGTGACTAATAGTAACTTATGGAGTAGATTAGTGGCAGCTTATTAGGTTGACACATGGCATTACATGCCTTAAGACATATGTCTTTGTAAATTAATGACACGTAGCTAGCATGTTAATGAGGCAAGTTGAGTTTCTACAGTTTCCTTCATTCTCCTTCACCACCGAAAACTTTTATGAAGTTTTCTCTCTGTAATTTGCCTAAACCCTAGCTCAAAAGGGTTCGTGAAATTCACATATTAACCCTACATAAAATGTTCAAGAAAACCAACCGCTTGTGGTCCTTGATCTTATCTAAAAATCACCTTATTTTCACCTTAAGTTTGTGATTGATTTTGCTTGCTTGGTAGGATTGGTTAATCTAGAATTTTGAGTTGAATTGAAAGCCTAACAAATAAGTAGACATTTGATTTTTATAGCATGTTTAATGGTATAATAATGATGCTTGAATTGGTATGAAATGAACTTGATATTAGTGATGATGTGTGCTGGAAAATGTTGCAAGAACTTGGAATTTTTATGCTTATTTTTGGAGTATGAAAATATGACATTATAGGTTGAATTATGATGAATTAAGTCTAGATTTGATGTATAACGAGAGTGGAATTATATTAAAGAAAGATGTTAAAAGAGTGCTGTTGAATTGAGAAAGAATTAGAGCTATATGTATGAGAATATATGATAGTTTCTAGTTTGATTTTTGATGCATGAAAGACATTTATTTGTGGGTTGTTAACTGAATAAGTTTGAGCTAAAATTGAAGATGATATTGATGAGGAATTGGAGTATGATTTAGGCTTAATAGAGGTATAATTGATGAACTATAAAGAAGATGTTTTTAACTTTAGTATAAAGATGTCACAAATCTGGAAAAAGCGCAGAAAAAGGGCAGGTCACGATTGTGGCACCCATCCCACGATCATGGATAGATGCAGTATCTTCTATCATGATCGGTAGTGGTTATACATGGTAAAGTTTGATTTGTGCAATGGTTGAATCAATTAAGGATAAGATACTTAACTATGATGCATTTGGATTTGATTAGGGCTTAAAATGAACCTAATTTGATGCTGTAAAAGTTGGTTAAATGTATGATAAGTTTTGATTGATAATTGATGTTATACTTTAAGGAAAAGAATGTTTTATAACAATGTATCTAAGTTTGAAATGAAGGAGTGTTAAAGGAATGAAGATGTTCTTATGAATGCAAATGTATTCCAAAGGTTATAAATAATGCATTAGGAATGAATGAATGAGAATGGGGAATTATGTGATTAATTGTAATGCTAGAAAATAGTTAGTAAATGTATGGTTAATGAATTGAGCATGATCAAGTGTACTTAAGCTATTAACCTAATTGCAAACTAGCTATGTACAAGCTATGATATTTAAATGATCATGAATTGTGATTAAGGAAAACATACCCAGGAAAGTCATTAAGTATGCATTAAATATGGCACATATATATGTGCATAATTGAATATGTATTTGCTTGATCACTTAGTAATGTGTATAATGTATGTGTATTTAGACGCTCAAGTCGAACGTCATTAACAAGACAATGCTAGACCATCTAGGCAATAGCATAAATTGGTGCATATTGTGAGTAACCTAGATGTTCTCAATAAGATTGATTTATCTTTGTTTAATTCCCAATTATTAAACTGTTATTGACCTGATTGTGATTGTAATAATTCCGAACTTTAATGGTCCAAGGAGTTTGATATTTGGGAATGTATAAGAAGTGTTCTGCTTGCATCTTAATTTTAAAAGAAAGATATCGGAATACTCAACATCATTGTGAAATGTCAGACTTAGGTCTGATGAATATGAGATTCTGTCTGTGCATCATAGTAAATGTTATTCATGGAATTTTTCTAATTTGATGCATTACATTAAATGCATGATCAGATAAAGATATTATGACCAGAGTAGCTAGTCTAAAAGAGCTTTAAGCTCATAATTCTACACGTAAAGCCTGGCTCCCTAATTTCTGTATCTAAATGAGCCCAATATGGGACAGTATCTGTATATGTATCTGAAAGGTGCTTAGTCACAAAAAATAATAATGAAAGTGGAGTTCCATAAGCATTTGCATTAGCACATGATTATGAATCCATTTCTGAAAATTGTGATGATAAAGTGATATGTCATTGTTGATAATGTGACTGACTGGGATATACATGATCTAAATGAGTATATGAAATGTGTAACATGCATTATGTCTTATTAAGATGAGGAATGTTGTGAATTTGATTATATGTAAAATATTTTTGTATTTGACTTGAGTGAGATCGTCAATGATGGGTCAGTCAATGAGTTCACAAAACTCATCAAAATTGCAACGTGTCTTTTTAGGTACGAGAGAGGAGATCTAGTTCCTAAGATTCTCTAGAAGAACATTCTGGATTAAGATATGGCTCAAAGGTCTATCAGCTGGCATCTGAGGAGTTATAGTTGTGTTTATGTAGTTCTCATTTCATGTACATCGTTTGTATAAGGACTAGAAAACTCTTAGATGTTTATGGTGATGTAAATATTTGTTTAAAAGAAAGTACTACTACAATATAACTTTTGTTAATTAATGAAATGAAGAGTTGAGGTTTTTAATTATTGTGTATTCTGTATGATGCCATATAAGTGAATATGATTGCTCTAATATGTCATTGGGATATGTACTTAATGTCCTTTAGATGTTCAGGTATATACTTTATAGTAGTAGGGTGTTACATTATCACTCTGTAAGGTCTCCGTGCTAGCGTCCATTAGGTACACCTGAGGTTGATATGATTGCTCCTCTTAGCTTTGCAACTCTAAGCGGTCAATCCTTGCAGCCATCTTACCCATTTGGTTTGCATGTTCTAGAGTCAGACATTGTATCTTGCCAGAGTTGTTGTATACCCTGTTGAAGTTAATGTTGTATATCATGTTGTAGTTGCTACATACTCTGTTAAATTTGAAGATCGTTGGTAGTAGAGATCTTGATAAAGTAGTCTAGAGATAGACGTTAATCTTATTGGCTCTCCACATTTTGGATGTTAGACCTTTTATCATGCCAAAATTAACATCCATCTTGCCGGAATTGTAGGGTGTTATGTTGAAATTACTACATAACTTATTGCAATTGCAAAGTATTAGCATTCACAATATTAATCAATCCTTCCATATATATACCGGAATCACAATAAGAAACTTTTGATCCCTATCCGAATTATTGTGTCTCCTACAAACTATCATGAAGTAACTTTCTTGATTGTCCCATCCATAACTAAAGTTAGTTTGATCGGTCCAACATTGGTTATAGGATTGAGTATAAGAGTTATAAAAGAAATTACTTCCATCCATATTAATATTTTTTAACATAACAAACACTAAAAGAAGTGAAAGGATTGAAAAATAACTGAAAAGAAACTAATTAAAAACAAATATGTACAAAACACCAATTAAAATCAACAATAAAAACTAAAATACCGCACTCCCCGACAATGGTGCCAAAATTGGTAGCGTGTCATAACATTACACAAAATAAACTAGACCTAATACTGTAGCAGTTATGAATCTAGGTCAATCCCACAAAGAGTGTTCAGTTAGCTTTTGAAATGAAAATAACTAGTGTTTAGGTTTTAGGGGGGATTTGTTTTGGTTTAAAATAAGAAAATAAAATGAAAATGAACTAACAAAAGCAAATTAAAGAAAATATGCGAAAAATGATAAAAGTGGTGAATTCGTTAGGTACTCAGTTCTTTGCTTCAATCTTGGCCTACACCCTAATTAAACATATATCAAAGATTTGTTGTTCTCAAACATCTCGTAGAAACTACTAATTGTAGGTTAATTTATTAACCTGAATTTTCCCTTAGGTATTGTTTAATTAAGATACGATCATTAATTAAACCTAACAACTGAATAACTTAGAATATGATCTCCAGATTTAATTAGGTAGTAGCATTACAAATTAAGAAAACCAATTAATTAAGGTAATAACCATATAATATGCATCATTTAAACTAGGTTATGTTATCCATAATGATTACGAACCATTAGTTGCTACAAATGAATTTCAACATAACAATTACAGATTACATTAAATATTCTAGCAATCGGCTTCTAATAAAATGATCCAATGAACGCATTAAAATCATCTTTTTATAATACCCAAATCCATATACATAAGATATCATAATAAATTTCTAAAGTGAGAAAGAAAACAACAAATATAAAGAGAAATACACTTAACTGGGTCATTGGCATCGAAGTCACCTCCGAACTGACGTCAAAAAGCTACCCCTCCATGGGTCTTCTCTCGATGGAGAGCTTGCCTCCCTCTTCATGCTTTCCTAAAGCTCCTAAAGTTCCCTCTCCTTTTGGCTGAAAAACACCCAGAAGCTTTCATAAGTTTTGTCGCCACAAAAATGAAGGATTTATAGCAAAAAGTAGGGTTCGGGGTGAGGTCTCAATGTGTTACAGTGGTGTAGTCACACCCGTGACTTAGCATTGCATGGATATAAGAGTGACTCATGCCCATGCATTTATATTGCATAGCCATCAGTTAAAACTCAAGGTTCTGCAATAATTTTGTATAGCTGTGAGTTAATTCTCATGGCCTTGCCAAATTAATTCATGG
Organism: Erythroxylum alaternifolium; assembly: GCA_027478495.1. Lineage (NCBI taxonomy): Eukaryota > Viridiplantae > Streptophyta > Magnoliopsida > Malpighiales > Erythroxylaceae > Erythroxylum > Erythroxylum alaternifolium. The sequence continues at coordinate 26,213,037 of JANIIA010000004.1, forward strand.
TCGTGAGTAGTTCCAACCATCCCATAATTGTTTTATTCTCCAAGCTTTGTCATGCTGTGTTCGATACCATTCATCATATGATAAAGAGCTATGTTCAATGGATAGGTCGTGTGTGTGGTGTCTCTCTCACGTAAGACACCTTGCATAGGCCAAATCCATGCACAGCCATGAGTGATGTTCATGATTATGTAGTAATTGCAGCAGTTGTGAGACACTTCATATCTTGGTTCTTCACTTTGTGTTTCCATTTTCTTGTCTTCTTCTTATATTATTCTTCCTCTAATCTTCTTCTTCTTGCTCCATGAAGACACGTGTGTGTGATTCTTCAAAAAATGACCAAAATATAGTGCTTTCGACTCATTTGATCGCTTCCAAATCGTGCCTAAAACCACATATAAGTCAAAATGAGTATCTTAAGCAATTTCATGTCATTAATCACTAAGTATTATGGAATAATTATACAATCAATTAAGCACATATCAATCAACCACACAAACTTGAGTTATGTAAACTAGGTTATGTTATCCCTAGTGACTAAAAACCATTAGTTGCCCCTAATGACTAAAAACCATTAGTTGCCACAAATGAATTTCACAATTACAATTATGGATTATATTGAAGATTTTATCAATGGTTTCTTACATAAAAAAACAATCAAATAGAGTATTCAATCATTCTTACACAATACCTAATTCACTAAACACAAGATAATATAATCAATCCCTAAAGAGAGTAAGAACAACAACCATAATGAAGAATATGCTTAACAGGGTTCGTTGGCATCGATGTCACCTCCGAACTAGCATCAGGAAGCCAGTTATGCATGGGTCTCCAAAGTATTGGAGCATTGCCCCTTCTTATCTTCAAAACTGAGCCTTCCACCCCTCTGAACGTTTTCCCCAAGAGAAACATAATCATTCATGTTGTTTCTACCGTCAAACGATGTTTTTGTACCAAAAAGTAGAGTTTAGGATAATTGAATCAATGTCACGGCATACATGGATGAGTCACGGTGGTGAATGACCTCTTTGAAGGCTCATAGCCGGAGTCTCCTTTGTATGGGCATGACATGGGCATGACGCCCATGTAAATGATTGCCATGCCCATGACAAATTTTTCATAGGCGTGATATACATGTTATGGCCGTGGACAATTTTCTACACTCATCTTTCTTGATGTTTTCAATATATACTCTTCATTTTATGCATTTTCTTATCTCCTCTTTCTCTAATACTTCTCCTTCTTGCTCTATAAAGACAAGTGAGTATGAATCTCAAGAAGACGGCTCAAATAATGTGCTTTCAACTCACTTTAACCCTTATGCTTCCGAAATGTACCTAAAACCAAATATAAATTAAAGTGAATGTCTTAGGTAATTCATATCATTAAACACTAAGTGTTATGAAATAAATGTATAATCAATTAAGCATATGTCAAATTCCATTTTCTAAGAAACTAGTAAAATTAGCAAACCAAGAGGTAAAACCATATATGTAACATCCCGTTTCCAGAGAACGGGTCGGATAAGAGAAACGGGTCCAAGTGTAGGAAATTAACACATCTCATGCTCATGCAGTTGTGAATAGTGAGTTTTGCATATAAAAATATCTGTACATGCATTCATGACAATTGTCCCGGTATAAGTGTGAATAAATGAGGCATTTTGCCAATAGATATATTGTGAGTGATAAGTGGAATCGGAGAGGTACATAGTGATTCTCTAATTTTTAGAGAATTATGGAAATTTTCTGGGAATTTTTCGGAACTGTTTCCGGA
>JANIIA010000004.1:26214912-26241625 GCA_027478495.1 Erythroxylum alaternifolium
GGAATAAGAAAATACAATGAAACTAACTAATAAAAACAAATTAAAGAAAGTATACGAAAAATGGTAAAATTGTCGAATTTGGTAGGGATTCGGTTCAATCTCAACCCATACCCTAATTAAGCATAATTAATTGATTTGTTGTTCTTTTATCTCTCTTAGCAATTATCGGTCATAGATTAACAACAAGCTCTGTTAATCCTGATTTTTCCTCAGATCCTAGTTAATTACGAAGCGCTCATTAATTAACCCTAGCTATCGAGAAATCTAGAATAAGCTCTCTAAGTTTATCCAGACAACCACATTATGAATCAGAAAAATAGACCAATCTAGTTAATAATCACACAAACTCGAATTATTTAACTTATGTTATGTTATCTCTAATGATTCGGAAGCATTAGCCACTACATATGAATTGGGAATATAGTGATTACATATTGCATTCGATTCTAGCAATGAGTTTTCATGATAAAAGATCCAACAGAGCATTAAAATCATCGTCATTCAATACCCAATCCAATAAACACAAGATAACATAATCAAGTCCTAATGAGAGAAAGAAACAACAAAATAATAAAAAATTGCTTAACCACGGTTATTGGCTTCAATGTCGCTTTCAAACTGGTATTAGGACGTTCAACCTTTCATAAGTCTCCTAAAAAGATAGAACTTAGCCCCTATTTCCATCCCTAACCAAAACCCCCTTCGTTTCTTCTTCACTACTGCAACTCTCTTCTTTACTCACTATTCACTGATTTTATAATTTAACATTAAACCACTTACACTATTCACGACTCTCTTTTCTCTTCATTGTAGCTGCCACTCTTCTTTCGCCCTCTCATTGTAGCCTGGTGGGATGAATAAACTTTAATGTCCCATGTTTACTATTCACTCCTCATGCTATTCTCTTTCACGCCACACTTCTTCTCACTGCTAGCTCCCTCGTAGCTCTCTCTTACAAGCTGTTACTCTACTGTTTTCTTTAACCACACCAAGCGGCCTCCACTCTTCCCTTCTCAGCTCTCTATATTTATGATGGATAATTAAACTCTAAACATTTTTGGTCCCCTCTTCTTGTTCACGTGTAACCCTTCAATCGAAAACTTATAGGAAACATATGCGTTTTGATGTGTACTGATGCTGTATTGCTGGATTTTTAAAATCTAGTTGAGTTGTGTTTTGGAGAAAAGAGGACCTCCAAAGATGCTGTCGTTTGGTGTGCAAGACAAGTTCCTAGGGCTACAAAATTTCGTACTTTAATCTTGATTTTGTATTCCATCATTAAATATACATGTAAAATTAATAGGAAGACAAAATGAGCAATTAAACACAAAAATTACGAATGAATTCAAATGAAATAACATATAAAATATAGCAAAATCCATTCATATCAAATATCCCCTCACTTAGCTTTTGGCCGTCCTTGGGCAAAACATTAAAATTAAGCTCAAAGACCCAAAAAAGTTGACTCATTTCCCATATTTCCAAGACTATATAATCATATCCAAAGATGAATGGCTTTCAAAAATCATTGTAAGAATTTCACATTCAATGCTTTTACTCACGATCAATCAACATTCATTATCTTCAAAAGCTGAGCAATCTAATGGTAGACTCTGAAAATGTGTTTAACTAAAATATATCTACGGGTACACTCAACGCCATTCATGATCATGTCATTCCATAACTTTGCATATCATTTCATTTCTCCACCACTAATATTCACATGCAAAATCATGGATCAAAGGACTTTTCAAGGTTGTAATGTGGGTAAAGGTAAGGTGAGATGTGTTTGAGTCAAGTAGCATGAAAGCCATCAAAGATAGTGAAACAAAAGTAACACTAAATCAAAAACTGGGTGTCGTCAACTATGATGAATGCAATATTTATATTTCATAACCCCATTCAACTCTCACACACTAACCATTTGAAGCATATACCAATCCGAAGGAATCACTCATACAATTTATGCCAACAGTACATTGAAACCACAAGAGTGAACCTTACAAACCAATATCTACCTCATATCTAATTTACTCAAATAACCTATTCATCACAACTTTAGGGGAATGCATTAATCATAAGCAACTTTTCAACATATATGCACTTGCTACTAGATACATTTATTTAAACATTTTTTATTCTATTTATTTTTCTTTCTTTCTTTTTCATTTTCTCATTTTATTTTTTATTTTTCTTTATTCTTTTTTTCAATTAAAAGAAACTACATTAACATGAGAATTTCAATGACAAAACATCCCAACATCATAACAAACCCACATATATGGACACCCCAAACTTAGAATTTTGTACATCCACAAACTCAACACTCATAAATATTCCACCAGCTTTGTGGCTTGGGTGGGACTTTTGGTTAAGTATAAAGCATGTAATGTGGTTAGTACAAAAAGAAAAAGTATAAAGCTCAATGGGGTTTATCAAGGGAAAGTCATATAGTGGGTAGGCTATTTGGCTCATGTTGTTTGGAAAACAAAAAATGCCTAGTCATTTTCATGTTAATGCATTTGGTAAAACTGTGGTCTTGAATAGCAATTCAAAGCAAAATCGGGATGTACATGTCATGAAGGTCACACATTTTCACTCGATAATGAGATTGATATGGATGTTTCAGTCTACTAAGGCTTAAAATCTCATCGACTTTGTCTACCAGTAGTCACTACTCTTCTAAAGATAATGCACATCAACCAATCACAAGAGCAGAAGTATATGCCAAAATTGCCATAAAATTCTCTAGTCAATTCTTTCCCTTCTCATGAATAAATAATTCTAGAAGTGATAGAAAATGAGAAAATGTTTCTTTGTTTATTTTATTCTTTCTCTCATTTTGATTGAAAACTTAAAAGCAAGAAAAAATAAACCAACAAAGAAACACACATGCATACAAAAAGAAATGTGAAAATAAAAAGAAAAGAAAATGACTTCACTTGGGTTGCCCCCTAACAAGCACCTTGGTTTAGGGTCGCTGGCTCGACTCCTTCTTCTCCTCACATGAAAAAATTGCCATCTTCCGGTAGTACATGCGGTTCCTCCATATGAGGTTCTTCAGGATAGGGTCCTGGTTGATAATCGTTCCCATTTGGCTCATTCCCTATCCTCAGACTTTCAATCTCAACTGAGTCAATGCACTCGAGAAATATTTCAAATGTCTCTTTACCTTTTTCTTCTTCCTTTAATGCCTCTAACGTATAAGGTAAAGGTAAAGAGTCAGTCTCAATAATAATTACGAAGTCAGTTTTTACCTCCGAGCTAAATGATATGTCCTTTTCGATTTCGAGCTCCTCCTCAAATTCTTCGACATAAAAAACTCCTTGAGGATTGTCCTCAAAATTCTCAAGCTCCTCTTCACTTTGTAAGCTTTCCATGCTAATATCCATCGAGTACTCCTCAGGTTGATATGGTTTCATCTCTTTGCTTTGTAATGCTAGGTAGTTGATAGCTTCCATTAACTGATCCGCCTGACTTGTCAAATTCTAGATTTTAAAACTTGTTTCTTGCTGGAATTGCAAAGTGTTAGCAACATACACATTAACTAATTCTCCTAAGGATGTACCTGAGTCTTAATAGGAGGCTTCTCCTGTAAGCTATCATGGAAGTAATTTGGCTAATTATCCCATCCATAAAGAAAGGATCATGAAATAATTGAAAGGAAACTAACTAATTACGAACAAATATATACAAAACACCAATTAAAATCACAAACAAAAACTAAAACACCGCACTCCCTAGCAACGAAGTCTAAATTGACTGGCGCATCGTAACGCTAGTCAAAATAAAATAAATAGACTACTATTATTGCAGTGGTGAGTCTAGGTCAATCCCACAGGGAGTGTTCAGTTAGCTTATAAAATGAAATTAATCGAGGTTTAGGAAAATTGGGGGGGGGGGGGGTGTTTGTATTTTGGAATAAGAAAATACAAATAAAAAACTAATAAAAACAAATTAAAGAAAATATGCTAAAAATGGTAAAATTGGGGAATTTGGTATAGGGTTCGATCTCGAGCCACACCCTAATTAAGTATAATTCATTGATTTGTTATTCTTTTATCTCTCTTAGTAATTATTAGTCGTAGATTAACAGTAAGCTCTGTCAATCCCAATTTTTGCTTATATCCTAGTTAATTACGAAGCGCTCGTTAGTTATCCCTAGCTATCGGGAAACCTATAATAAGCTCTCTAAGTTTATCCAGACAACCGTATTATGGATCAGAAAAATAGATCAATCTAGGCACTAATCACACAAGCTCAGATTATTTAACATATATTATGTTATCTCTAATGATTCGGAACCAAACCCTTCCTTGATCACCCAAGAACACGCAAAGAAGATGAAGAAACAATGTATAAGGGTGATTTGAGCACCAAACTGGATTAATTCTAATAGATGCTTAAAATGATGGATGATAGATCAAGAATCTTGTTGCATGCACTTTGATTCATACAACAATTGCATAAATTGCAAGAATAAGGTATCAAGCTCTCACTTGAGTGTTTCAGAAAAGGTAAGACCTTGTGTACATAAGTGATCAACTCACTTATATACCATTTCGTGCCCTCTATCACGATCGTGGCCTACTTAAAATCAGCTATACACACTATATTTTTCATCCAATATTTTATGCGTGTGACCCTTAGGTTCTCGGTTATTTTAGGTCCTTGAATTAAATCTTAATTCAAGAAAATCATGATAGACACAGTTGAAGCAAATTAAGTACCAAATAAAAATAAAAATATAAAATATCAAGCAAAATACATAAAATATGGGATATAAATATGGTCAATTATGCATTTATCAAATATCCCCATACTTAAGTTTTTGCTTGTCCTTAAGCAAACCATAATCAAAATTATCAATTTTAAAACATCAATCCTTCATCAATCTCTACCTATCTATTCATACTATAAATCATCATATCCTGCAATTAGAGTCAAATTATCCTAAAAGTAACTTTCTAAGCCCATATTAATAATAATCAAATAAATAATTGCATTGAAATCAAAAGTATACACCTTTACATCCTCACTAAGATTGTAATGTCTCGTTTTCTTATGCTAATGGTTAGAACTCTAGAATATTGTACATGATAGACATTATTGAGAAATTAAGAAATGCATTTCATGCTCATGCATGAAATAAACATATACACACGTGATTATTGATTTTTCACACTTTGTAATGATTTTATATGCATTCATTTGACATTTTCAGGGTATACATTGTTAACCCAAAGATCACAGAACCATACATGCTTGCATGGATATATAAAGAACATGAAATATAAAAGTTTTTACCTTTTGTTTATCCTCTTTTCTTATTTCTTCTCCTTGTTTGGGTTGTTGCAAATGCCAAACCCTTCCTTGATCACCAAAGAACACGTAAAGAAGATGAAGAAACAATGTATAAGGGTGATTTGAGCACTAAACTGGATTAGTTCTAATAGATGCTTAAAATGATGGATGATAGATTAAGAATCTTGTTGCATGCACTTTGATTTATACAACAATTGTATAAATTGCAAGAATAAGGTTCTTGATACCTCTCTTTCACTCTAGAACTCTTTTAGAGCCTTTATACTCTCACTTGAGTGTTTCAAAAGAGGTAAGACCTTGTGTACATAAGTGATCAACTGACTTATATACCATTTCGTGTCCTCTATCACGATCGTGGCCTACTTAAAATCAGCCATACACACTATATTTTTCATCCAATATTTTATGCGTGTTAGGTTCTCGGTTATTTTAGGTCCTTGAATTAAATCTTAATTCAAGAAAATCATGAAGGTTTTATGATGCCAATTTGTCAGAATATAAGTGGATTAACACACGAACTCCTCGATAGTTAATTATCTAACTGATGAACCTTTTCATAGATAATTACCATGCAATTTGCCCTTTCACCATATTATATCCCATTTGGTTCGAAGTATGGGCTATGTGTCAACTCCCACTAGACTGACTAAGTCACATCTAGTCCAAGTGATGTTAGTTATTGTCCTAAGTTCTCATTACTCTATATGTCATTAAAGGCTCTCTTTATGACACATAACTGCTCTGGCTAGAGACTCCCGAGTAATGACCCAACAAAAGGCCATGGGTATCGTCTCCTTCTATCAGGAGTGGTGAATTCTTTATTGGCTACCCAATTACCTTTGAATACCAATAGCTGAACCCAATCACCACCCTAAGAGTGACCTCGCCTTAAGGTAACAAGGAATGATATCAAAGAACAAGATTGGTATCCAAGATATCATTGAGTACGTTAAGTCTCAGGATATTTGCACTATTACTATGATGAGATTAATCATTAACATTTGATAGATCATCTATATGATAATCTCATAGTGGGTCATCTGATGTATTTACTACCCTTAGTAAGCATCCACATATTAACTTTAAACATCTCATGTTTACAATTTGTGAGATCCACTGCTTGATCAAATCAAGGAGTATAATATGTGCTAGTTTGTCATGATTAATAATGTCCTATCTTATTAATCCTATGACTGGGAGTTATTTAGATACTAACATAATTGTACATGATAGAAATCTCATTATTGTGATCTCATCATGATTTCCTTCATGCTATGTTTTGTATTATAGACTTCATTAATTCGATTTATGATCATTATCAATTCATATATAAATGAATATCAAATTAATGAAAAATTCCTTTCACTTTATTAATCAAAATAAAGTTTATACAAAAGTGCTAAAGTTGATTGCCTTTAGAGCACTACTATAACAATCTCCCAGTTGTTCTAAAGCTAATCGCCTTTGTATCTAATACCATAGGCAAGTAAACAAGAATCAAATTTTATTTGAGGAAATGGCTTAATCAAAGGATCAACAATGATCTGATCTGTGGGCACTCTCTCAATCTTCACATCACCTTTATCAATTATCTCCCTAATAAGGTAATATCTCCTAAGTACGTGCTTGAAGCTCTGATGAGACCTTGGTTCCTTGGCTTGAGCATTAACCCCATTGTTGTCACAGTACAACAATATTGGGTTTACTATGCTAGGAACCATTCTAAGTTTCATAACGAACTTCTTGACCCAAACAACTTCTTTTACCTCTTCCACAGCTACAATGTACTTTAAATCGATCGTTGAATCTGTAGTCGTCTCTTATTTGGAACTCTTCCAACTAACTACTCAACCATTCAGTGTAAAAACATAACCTGACTGGGATTTGGAATCATACTGGTGAGATTGAAAACTGGCATCTGTATGTCAACTCACTACAAGATCTTCGTTTTCATATATCAAGAATACATCCTTAGTCTTTCTCAAGTACTTTAGGATATTCTTGACAGACACCCAGGGATCCTCACCAGGATTCGATTGATATCTGCTCGTAACACTTAGAACATACGATATATCAGGTCTTGTACATAACATATCATACATGATTGATCCTATTGCTGAAGCATACGAGATCATACTCATTCAAGTCCTCTCATCTTGCTTTTCAGGACTTATAGATTTCAAGAGTTTTATCCCATGAGTCATAGGAAGAAACCCTCTCTTGGATTGTTCTATGCTAAACCTTTTTAAGACTTTGTCTATGTATGTTGACTGTGAAAGACCTAGCAACTTCCTTGATCTATCTTTATAGATCTTTATTCCCAATATATAAGTTGCTTCTCTATGGTCTTTTATGGAAAAATTTTAGGATAACCAAATTTTGACTTATTGCAAACTTGAAACATCATTTCGCATTAGTAATATGTCATCCATATATAACACAAGGAATATGATAGCATTCCCACTAACCTTCTTTTATTCATAAGGTTTATCAAGATTTTGTGGCAAACCAAACTCTTTGATTGTCTTATCAAATCGGATGTTCCAACTCCTAAATGCTTGCTTCGATCCATAAATGAAAATTTGAAGCTTGCATAACTTTCTGCCGTCTCTAGATATAAATCCCTCAGGTTGTATCATATATACATCCTTAACTAGGTTTCTATTTAGGAAAGCTGTCTTCACATTCATTTGTCATATTTCATAATCATAATGAGCAACAATGGTTAGGAGTGTTCTAATGGATTTAAGCATAGCTACGGGGCTAAATGTCTCGTCATATCAACTCTTTGTCTTTGATGATAACCTTTAGCGACTAGCCTTACTTTATAGGTAATCACATTACCTTCTATGTCAATTTTCTTCTTAAAAATCCACTTGCACCCTATGGGTTTTAACCCTTTCGGTGGGCCAAACAGTCCATACTTGGTTTTCATACATGGAATCTATTTCGAACTTTATAGCTTGAAGCCAATTTTCAAATTCTGAACTCGTTAGAGCCTCTTCATAGGTTGTATGCTCATCATCCTTTATGAACAATACGTCATTTTGTTTGCTTATGAGAAATCCATATCTCTCTGGAACATTGCGTATCCTACTTGACCTTTAAACATTTTGTGTGTCAGAAGGTTTAACTGTTGTCTCATCTCTGTGAACAACAATTTCGGGTTTAGGCAATTGATTTGCGTCTATTTGAGCATCATGAACTTGATTAAGTTAAACTTTGCTCCCACTGTCTTCTCTTAGAAGAAACTCTTTCTCTAAAAAGACAGTATGTTTTGAGACAAACACCTTTTGCTTTAAAATATTATAGAACTGATATCCAATTGTTTCCTTAGGATATCCTATAAACAAACATTTATCAAATTTTGCTTCAAGCTTGTTTGATTGAATTTGCTTCACATAAGCCGGACAACCCTAAACTTTCATATAAGAAAGATAGGGTCTTTTGTTAGTCCATATCTCATATTGAGTAACTTCAATTACCTTTAAAAGGACTTTGTTTGTCATATAAATAGTAGTCTCGAGTGAATGACCCCAAAAGGATTTCGATAGATCTGCTAAGCCCATCATCGACCTTACCATGTCTAACAAGGTTTGATTTCTCCTTTTAGCCACACCATTATGTTATGGTGTGTAAGGTGGATTCTACTGGGATACTATCCCATTATCTCCGAGGTAAGTTAGAAATTCCTCATTTTTGTCTTTTATTGTCATTTTTGTCTTTTATTGTCATTGTTATTGTAGCAGTACCATACAACATTTCATTCAACTTAATTGAACAACCATTGCTTGAAAAGTTAAATGAAATCCCTCTTTATTAAGACATGAAACATATACAATGTTTTTAGTCACAAAAGGTATATAATAGCAATTTTTTGAAAATAACTCTAGCCTATTAGGAAGATACCAAACATATGTCCCTACAGCTAATGCAGTAACTCTTGCTCCATTTCCCACTTGTAGGTCTATCTCTCCCTTCTTGAGTAGTTTACTATCCCTAAGACCCTGTATATCAACACATATGTGTAAGCCATATCTAGTATCTAATACCCAAATGTTATGATCAGAAATAGTATTAACCTTAATGAAAAATATCATACCTGTGGTTGACAGTGGGGAATCTAATGTCTTCTTCTGCTTCAGTTACTCCGGATAAGCTTTGTAGTTCCTCTTCCAATGTCCTTCCTTGTTGCAATGGAAGCATATCCCCTTTGAAGTTGTCTCCTTTGCCTTCTTCTTGGCTACACCTCCTACTAGCTTTTTATACTTCTTCTTCTTCTTTTGGTTCTTCTTTCGAGAACCAGAAGTAGAGTCTACCAGCATCACAGCCTTAGTGTCTTTCTTGATAGTCTGCTTAACTATTTTGAGCAGATTAATCAGCTCAGGTATTGTTATGGATATTTGGTTCATCCAATAATTAAGCACAAACTATGAATAACTGTTGGTCAAACCAGTCAAAATTAAGTTTATACTTAATTCATGATCCATTATGAAGCCAAAAATGGCTTATCTTTTAATGTATCCATTCATCTTCAGCGTATACTGCACTAGCGATGATCCCTCGAATGGAAAAGCAACCTCGAGGTCTCAAACCTTCCAGACTGAGCTTGCTCACTAAACAGTTCCCTCAAATGGTAAACTATGGTATGAGCATCCATAGTCTTATGTTGCTTTTGCAGTTCTGGTAACATAAAGGCCAACATTATATAGCTAGCCAACTTACTATCATCCAGTAGCTTCTTGTAAGCTCTCTGATCTTCATCAGATGCATCGACAGTAGGGGATCGAGAAGTGGTTCATCTAGGACATATCCTAGTTTTTCATATTTGAGAACAATTCTCAAATTCCATAGCCAATCCAAAAAGTTTGGTCCCATGAGTTTGTTGCAATCTAATAGGGAGCATATGTTCATACTAGAAGATATCGTATGATTCGATAACCTAGAAGAACGAGAGAAAGTGTTAGAATGTACACTTAATTCATATCTATAAGGACTTTAATAACATGCATTATAGCTCTTATTATTCTTAATCAAATCTATAGCCCTCACCAAAAATTTGAGAAAACTTATGGTTTTCTTAATGGATCGATATCCGATATCACTAAGAATGACCTTGGGTTTTTCCAATAAGCCATCTTAGGTCAATCGGTATGTATCATTCATACCATTGCATTCATTTATGCAACTATTGACTTGTGCCATCAGCTGTTGATTTAGCACACTCATTGGGTAATCAACTCTTGATTTGTATACATCCTATGTATATAACCCAACTTCGCCTCTATCCACATTGATCTTAGATTTGCCCAACAAATCAATGCTTCTAGTTAGGACCAACCCATTAATTCGAAAATCCAATTTCCATGGTTTGAACATATTCGTGTAGAGTGGGCTTAGGTGTGCCCAATAACCCAACTCTAAAAGAACTCTGGTTCTTGTTATAACAATGGAAGGCATAAGTCCTAATATTTTGGTTAAGGGATTTGTTCTTTGGTCTCATCAATACTTGGATGATCTTTAATATGTATATCACATATATACATTTAGATTATGGACAACTTAATTGAATTGAGCCTATATTCATAACTATCCTTAAAAATGCATCTAATGCAAGTATCACACAAAGGAGGTTCAATTTAGGTTATGACTTGACTATGCATCTAAAGATTGTGATTCAATTCAACTCTTGAGCTTAATCGGGTACTAGTGTTAGTCTTGGATAATCCAAATTATGAAAGTGATTCGATTAGGAACCCTAAAATTAATTATTTTGATGTCTAAATTAAACACTTTAATCCTTATATATATGCCCTTTTTCTAGTCACACTAAAAATGCTATACTCTATTTGGATTAATTCTAAATTAATCCTTGGGGTTTCCAAAATTCCCATACACCAATTAGTCATCCATAATATCTTTAGTTCATCTCAAATTTATATAAACAATTTTGACACTAGCCAAAATTATCTCGACGGCCAAAATCGTCAAGATAAATAAGTTAACTTACTAGACAATAAAGGGACCAATTCAATGTTTGAAAAATTTTCGAAACCCTAATTTCAAGCACATACATTAAGCATGCTATTAACATCAAAATAATACATTTCTTATCACATAAGAAATTTATTAAGGTCTTATAATCGAAATACATACATTATAAGTCATTAAGTAAGTCAACTATATCAACTTTCAAAAAGTTGACCAATGTTGACTTTGACTTGATTTAATAATCGAATCACATTCAATTAATTTAGATTCTTATACACATTCTAAATGTGTCTAATAAAAAATTCCAGAAATTAATTCCTAGGATTTATTGATTAAAAAATTAGAATAAGCCAGCATATCATATGTATAAGACACTTGTCAAGTTACTTCTAACATTAGTCAAACATTACATCGTGCATGCATAAGATAATCACTTTAACAACAAGTGTCATGCATCTTATAAACGTGGCAACTTCATGCATAAAATTTATGAAAATTTTTTTTATAAAAATTAATATGGAATTTACAAGCATGCATGTTCATCACATTTCCAGAATTGCCAGAACTTCATACATGTATCAGGTTGAAACTAAATTCGTAATAAAATAGCAAATGACACTCAATTGCAATTTTATTTTATAGAAACATAACATAATACCTTATAAAAATTTATGTGAAATAAAATTAGAAAATTTGTTTTCTAGAATTATTACGAAAATTTCAAAATCAGAATATGCATTCAGTTTTCTAGAAATTCCTAGAAATTAACATATGAATAGTATACATATTAATTTGAAATAAAATAGTAAATGACTTTCAATTACAATTTCCTTTTGCAGAAACATAATATAATATATTATAAACATTTATGCAAAAGAAAATCAGAAAATTGTTTTTCTAAAATTTACACGAATTATTCCAAATCAACATGCATGTCAGTCATAGCCTAACAAACACTTTGCACATGTTCAACACATCATCTTACATGTATAAACTTGCTCTGATACCACTGTTGGGTTAGCCATGGATGCATGCATCACATGCATGCATATGCAGTGGAAGTGTCATAATCTAGATTCTGACACGATGGCAACCTAAAAATCACAGAATCATACATGCATGCATGGATATGTAAAGAACATGAAATATAAAATTTTTTACCTTTTTTTCTCGTCCTTTCTTGTTTCTTATCCTTGTTTGGGTTGTTACAAACACTAAACCCTTCCTTGATCACCTAAGAACAAGCAAAAAAGATGAAGAAACAATGTATAAGGGTGATTTGAGCACCAAAGTAGATTAGTTGAAGTAGATGCCCAAAATGATGGAAGATAGATCACGAATCTTGTTGCATGCACTTTGATTCATGCAACAATTGCACAGATAGCAAGAACAAGGTTCTTGATACCTCTTTCTCTCTCTAGAAATCTCACAGAGCCTTTTTTCTCTCACTAAAGTGTTTAAGAAGTGGTAAGACCTTATGTACATAAGTGAAGAACTCACTTATGTACCATTTCGTGCCCTCAGTAACGATCGTGGCCTACTTAAAATTAGCCATTCACACTATGTTTTTCATCCTATATTTTATGTGTGTGACCCTTAGGTTTTCGGTTATTTTAGGCACTTGAATTAACTCTTAATTCAAGCAAATCATGAAGAGTTTCATGATGCCAATTTTTCAGAATATAAATGGAGTAACACATGAACTCTTCGATAGTTAATTATCCAACTTATGAACCTTTCCATAGACAATTACTGTGCAATTTTTCCTTTCACTATACTAGACCCCATTTGGTTCGAAGTATGGGCTATGTGTCAACTCCCACTAGACTAACTACGTGACATCTAGTATAAGTGATGTTAGTTCTTGTCTTGGGTTCTCATTACTCTATGTATCATTGAAGGCTCTCTTTATGACACATAACTGCTATGCCCAGAGACTCTTGAGTAATGACCCAACAAGAGGTTGTGGGTATCATCTCCTTCTATTAGGAGTGGTAAATTCTTTATTGGCTACCTAATTACCTTCGAATACTAATATCTGTACCCAATCACCACCCTAAGAGCGACTTCGTCTTAAGTTAACAAGGAATGATGTCAAAGCACAGGATTGGTATCTAAGATATCCTTGAGTACCTCAAGTCTAAGGATATTTGCACCATTTCTATGATGAGATTAATCATTAACATTCGATAGATCATCCATATGATAACCTCATAACAAGTCATCTGATATACTTACTACCCTTAGTAAGCATCTACATATTAAATCAAAACATCTTATGCTTATAGTTTATGAGATCCACTGCATGATTAAATCAAGGAGTATAATATGTGCTAGTTTTCCTGGATTAATAATGTCCTTTCTTATTAATCCTATGACTAGGGATTATTTAGATACTAACATAATTGTACATGATAGGAATCTGATTATCATGATCTCATCATGATTTCCTTCATGCTATGTTTTATATCATGGACTTCAATAAGTCGATATAAGATCAATATCAATTCATATATAAATGAATATCAAATTAATGAAAAATGCCTTTCGAGTCTATTTCCAGTGTAGTTTCAATTTTTATGATTGTATAGAATTTGAGATAGCCGTAGATGATATATTTGTTGAATGTTGAGGATTTGTCTAAACTCACCTTCAGGATATTTTGTCTTTGATATTAATGAAATTTGATTGTCGCATTTTTATTTCTTATGATTTAAATTCCGCACTTGCATAATTTGGTAACAAATTGAGAGGATAAACCGAGTGAAAAATTATTAAATTGGGCTAACGAGAGTTCGGCAATTTAATAGATCAAGAATTGAATCAAATTGGTAAATTTATGTAGAGAGAGATCTTATATAAGTTTTCGGTATTTTTTTTGGATAGTTTAAAACCTAATTTAGGTTTAGGATAAATTGTGAATCAAAGCTGCAATTCCCATAATCTAATTAGGGTTTATAAATTAGGGTTAATGATTATAACTCGAGAGAGAGTAATCAACCTTAGGATTGTCTAAAACAAGTAATCCAATAAATTCATAATCAATTAGGTTTTTATTAAAGTCGGATAAAATTACCTTTCTCTCAATTGTTAGTTCCCAGGTTGATTCTTAATTGGGTGCTGCATTTGCTATCTTGTTTATATTTTCAAATTTGATTTTTAGAATTTATTGCTCGATTTAAATAATTTCTTATTTAGTTTTACTTTTTTTGAATTATTGCGAATTGAGTTCAACCTTAGATTAACTCTCCTCGTGGGATCTACGCCTTAGATACCATACGAATGACCTGTGTGCTTCCAAAATATCGAGGTTAATTATTAAAGCTTTTTTATATCAGAAACCTGCGATCACCTTACCTACCCTACCTCTATATTGATGATCGTGAGCATGAAGAATTAGGGTTTCTTGGTGATTTTGAAGAAATTTAGAGTAAATCAAGTACATAGGATATTAATCTTTATGGATAGTTGTAAATGAAACAAATATGGTGATTATTTTGATATTAAATGATAATGAGAATAGTGATCAATATATATACATCGTGGATGAAGAATGAGAATATTGATGTCTTGTTTTTGTGTATATGATGAATAATAATTTATGAAGTGTTAGAGGGATGTTTTTATGATAGATTTATAGTGTAAATGATGTATGAAAATGATCAAAAATGTTAAGGAATAAATGGATATATTTATGGTTGGTTTTGTGCTTATGATTAGCAATAGATTATGAGTTGTATTAAAGATGTTTTTAAGATAAAATGGGTATGGAAATAGTGTTTGGATTATTGTTAAAAGTTGAAAAAATTGAAGAGAAGTGATTATGTCTTACTTTTGTGTTGATAATGAAGGTAGGAAATTGATGAATGAATGTATATGTTGTGTTCTTATTTTGAGATTAAGTAAATCATGAGTATAAGCTATATTATGGACGAATTAAATTAAGAATTAAGGTATAAGAAAGGTGTCAAGTATAGTTCTTGAAATGAGAAGAAGTAAGAATTAAGATGTTAATGAATGATAGATGATATGTTTTGATTTGGTATAATTGATGAACCTTAAGTATGAGTTTTCTTATTGATGATACAGAGATAGGAATAAGGAGAGAATAAAAAAGGGAATGAAGTATAAATGATTAACTCTGCATGAGATGTCTTGAATATAGTAAGGAGAAAGTTAGAAATGCATGCATGATAGGATTTCAAGAATAAATGAGGTTAAGTGAATGATGATGAATCAAATGAGTAGAGTTTTGTGGATTTTAATGCAACTAATATGGTAGTTGAATTGGCATGTAATGAAGTTGTATAAATAGATGTGAATAATGGAAAATTTTGTGTGAAATTGATGTTAGTATATATATGTTAAATTCATGAGAATGGAGGAAGAAAATGCAGGGCATGATCTCGGCCCTCACCCTACGATCGTGACCTGGAAAAAATATGGTTATGTCATGATCATGGCAGAATCCCCAAGATTGTGGCCAGTCCCATGAGCTTCTGTCACAATCATGAGAGGAACCACCATGGTTGTGGGTAGACACATAGAGTAAAAAGTTGTCTTTTGAGTGATGTTTGAATCAACCAATGCTAAGGTACTTCCTTATAATGTATTTAGTTTTGAATGAGGCCTGGACTAAACTTAGATGATGATGGATTAGGTGATTAAAGTGAGTAAAGTGTATTAGGTATTAATGAATGATTGAAAGATGATGTTAAATGATTATGAGATGTGCATTAAGGAAATATACCTGGGATTGTCATTGAGCATGCATTATACATAATACATATAAATATGTGCATAAATGAGTGCTTATATGATTATGCAATGTTGTAATGTGTTTAAATGGGTATTGCATGATATATAAGCACCAATAGAATGAAAACATCCAAACATTGCCAGGACTTCGGGGTAATAGCTATCTGAAGCATACTGTGAGTAACCTAGATGGTGTCACATTGATTAATTATTTGTTTAAATTTTTGTTTTGAATTATTATAGATGTGAATGTTTTGATTCCGAACATTGATTGTTTGAGGCATTTGATGCATAAAAATCATATTGGAAGTGCTCATTGTATGTGAATTTGATAGAAATAAGTGTACTCAATATATTTGTTGAATATTGTACTTAGGTCTGATGATATAAGAAAGTGAATGTGTAAAGTGAAAATAAGTGACTGATTGATATATGAGATTTGATGCATTTGATTACATGAATACTAGAGTCGCCAACGAAAAAGAGCTTAAAGCTTATAATGTGGTAAGAGCCTTTGACTCACTATGTATAATCAGTCTGATATCTCTAACGGATACAGACAGTTATTAATGAGCCCCGATATCTCCAATGGATACGGGACAGTGAAATAGGCACTCAATCACAACAACGTAATAATTAAAAGAGAGTCTCATGAGCATTGTATATATATTTGATATGATTATTTTAAATTACAGAAATGAGATGTTTGAACTGTTTTGAATGTGAAATGTGAAATAAGTGAACGAGATGATATTTGATGTTATATGATGACTAGTGAAATGATGTGCCTTATGTGATGATGTGAATTATCTGTAAACTATTATGTTAAGTGATATGAGTGAGCCATCGAGGATGGTTAACTCACTAAGTTCGTAAAACTCATCAAAATTGCAACGTGGCTTTTCAGGTATGAGAGAGGAGACTTAATTACTAAGACATTCTAGAAGAAACTTAATACTGCTTTTGGACTCAAGAAATGGCTCAAATGTCGGTCAACTAAGACTGAAGTGATAGATAGATGTTTTTTTGTATAGTTCCTCATTTATGTAGCATATTTTATAGACAGAGCTGTAGACTCTGATAAGCTTTTGATACTGTATATATATGGATGATGTATGTAATGCTACAATGTATATTATGTTTTAAGAAATGAAAATGAGGAATTGTGTTTTAGATATAGTGATATGCTTGTTTTAATTATGATGCCATAATAAGTGATGTGATTGCTCTAGCGCACTTCTTCCACCGGGCATGTGCTCGAATGTCTAATGGATGTATGGGCACGTGTCAGATGGGTGTGGGGTGCTTCAAAGATTCCACTTAATATGCTTACGTGTTTAGAGTGAAAAATATCAAATCTCTCAGTTAATGCATAATAGAATTGTTACTATAGGCTTGCAATTTTATCACATCTCCACCACTTATGTATAAACTAGAAACAAAAATCAAAAGGTCTTTATAAGGTTGTAATAGAGCTTAGGTATGGTATGATTAGGATATGAAAAAGGGTTAAATTGAAGGAAATTTACTGAAAAGAAAATTACAAGACCTGTTTACAAAACATATAATTCCTTTTAATGCAACTCTATTGTTACCATACACTTATTTACATATTTTTCTTATGCTAATATTTTTTTAGTTTTTATTTTTTTTGATCAATCAAAACATAATAATTCGAGCATTTAGTACCAAAATTAAAGAAATAGTGGAACTTTCAATAATTTTAAGTCTCAAACAATTAAATAATGTAAATAACCTTCAAGGTTCAAAATAATAAAAAGGTCTTCAAGAAAATGGGATAAAGGATAATAATGTGGTTTAATAACAATGAAGAAGGTTAAGGCTCAAATTAGTAATTTCTGAAGGATAAAATTATGGGTGTGGTAAATATCAAAGAAATATGCTAAAATAAGTTATTAAATCTAATTGCCTTCATCATATTAGTGCTTCTAATTTAACAAATATGATCTTAATACGTATAATAAAAGCAAGTTCTAGAATCATTTTACAATATATAATAACACACATGAGTGAATAAAAAAAGCTTAAAAAGTTTGAAATTCGCTCTTAGGCTCAAAAGCCCATGAAAGAGATGGGTTGTATATGTGTAAATAATATGCAATTTCATTCAATTTTATTATTTCAATGAATACTAAAATTATGACTTATAAAAATAATGTTATTCTAACTATCATCCTTTTGCAAACTAATTCAAATCAATATTCAATGATGAAGTAAAGTATTGATTGACAGATTTCAACCAAGTCAAGATATTAATTCATAAAAGTTTATAACCAAAATAAAAATAAGCTTAAAGAAATCGTTAAAAATTCATGAATCCGTTCCCCACACTTAAAGTTGTACATTGTTTTTAATGTATATAATATAAGTATATATTGTAAGTGAGAAGGTTTAGTGATACCTTCCTGAATATAATGATTTTTTTTATTTTTGATCCATCCAATATGAAGCTACTTCTTTGTAAAACATGAAGAGAAAGGGATAAAAGGATAAAAGAAAATAAAATAAGTAAATAAATACAAAATATGAAAATAAAAATAACATAAAATTCAAAGTAAAACCTATCCTAATTCCTGATTGCATCCTAAGCAGCACTTGTTTAATATCGTTATCTTGAAGTAACTTATCATCCTGGGTCTATTATTAGTGTCTTGCTTCCACCCTTCTTTCCACATAAGGGTTTTTATAGCCTATAAGTAAGCCAACTATAAGATAATCATAAGGATATAATCTATAAAATTAATTAATCTAATCACATGCATTAATGTCCTTTTTAATGACAAACTATTAATAAAATAGGGAATAAAAAAACTCCCTAAATCATTGGTTATCTTTAATAGTTTGTCTTTGAGGAACTGGGAAACCTCCGTACATAAAGTCATTACTAATGCCTTATCAATAGTTTCCTTATTTGGTTCCTCCACCAGGTCTTCCTCAACCACCTCTATCCATTCCTCCTCCTCCTCCTCCTCCTCTTCTTCTTCTAGGATAAAGCCTTCTGGCTCAATTCCTTCGATTACCTTATGCCACTCCTTTACTTTCTTTATTTGGATGGAGACTTCTTTTTTCAAAAGGTTATCTTGAAATGTCACTCCATCCATGAAATCAACCCTTATCATTTCTTCACTTTTGAATTCATGTCAATTAGCTTTCATTTTAGCAAGGAGTTCCATTAACTTATCTGTAATACTTGCTTCCTCTTCCTTTTCCTCTTCTTCTTTGTCTTCTTCTAGAAGCTCATTTCGATTACTAAGGGTGATTTCCTTTCCATATTCTTCAACATTAGTTTAAGCAAAACTAGGCAAACTCCCTTGCATCTCATCAGATATTATTTTTGCTAGCTGATCGACTCAAATCACCAAATTTTGTATACGAGACTTTGTTTTTTGATGCCTTATAATTGCTTCTTGAATGAAATCATCCATCATATCTTCAAGAGTTAGCTCTTTAGTTGGAGGTGCTTGGAGTTGTAAATATTCAACTGGAGAGTGTAATCTTTCCATCTATAGGTATAAGAGTTTCCACACTCTGAATTGTAGTTGTTCTTGTATAATATACCCTGAGGTTGATTATCCATGCTTGAACACTCCCTTATATAAATTGGTATTTGACATTCATAATTGTATTAATTACTCCCACTAATGTTGCGACATGACCTAGATATCAGTTAAGCTTTCGAAAATATGTGGAAACACCTCTCTCTTTTGTATAGTGATGTTATAGATTACGGAGACATATTCTAGCTCCCATAATAGTACTGTTCACTCCATCCATCCATTGTGAGTTGTGGCTATGACATTAACTCTCAATTCCTAAAATAAACCACCAACAAACTATAAATATAGAGAAATTTAAAAAATAATTAAATAAATAAGCTAGAAATACAATAAGATATAAAAATACAGTAAAAAAATAAAATAAAATAAAATATAGAAAATGACTAAAGTAATAACATTTAGGTGTTCCTAATATCAATGTCCTTGACAACGATGTCAAAAATTTTATTGACTTTTCTAGAGTGTCAATTATGAAATAACCATAAGTATATGACATAGTTGTAGTTAATATCGACAAGTACGTGTTAATCCCTTAAGGATTATGAATACAAGTAATTTTGTTATCCTATTGTCTAGTATACAGAATAGGTTTTGATTTTTAATATGAAAGAAAATAAAACTAAGCAAGTAAAATAAATGGGCAGCAAGATTGAATCAGAAAATTAAGGAAGCACTTAGTAAACTATTGATATCAGAAAATTAGTTTCTAGGTTTCGAATCCTCTTAAAACCCATAACAAATTGATCTTTTATTATACAATTATTTTATTGATTTATTGGACCTTGGAGATTCCTATGGTATGTTAATAGCTAACCGTAAGTCTAATAATAACTAATCCTAAGGTTTTCAACCGAATTACTCAGGTTAAAGTTTATAAGATTGCTTTATCGATTTTTGAATCACACTATTAGGTTTGACCTTAATCTGGAAGATTTATGTCATCGTATCTATAGGGTGCAATCAACTCCTTCCAATTACAATAGATCTATTCAAACATAAGATTTCTCAATCTTTATGTTATGAAATCAGATTATGATCTAATATTCCAAATCTATTAGAACATAAATAAAACATGTAATCGGATCACAATATATGAATCAAACCAATTTCATTAATAAAAGAATCAACACATATTAAAGTATTAATATAGGGTTCATCTAACCTAGACAGTAAAGGATTTTAGTTACATATGATTGAAGACAAAATTAAATAATAATTTAAACAAAAACAAATAGAAAATAAAGGGTTCATAATTTTAAATCTCCATTTTTATCTTTTATCAAAAATTTTCACAAGTAGAGGTTTGATCTTGTATTATGTTGGATCTTTTGATGGATTCTTCTTGTTTTCCACTTCTCTAAAACAAAATCACCCCTTCTAAATGATCCCTGGTGCTACAATCACCTTCTAATGTCTTCTCTCTCTTTTTGCCTCTGAATATATCTTTTTATAGTAATTTTTAGGGCTTTGGGAGATGCAAGGATTGATACATGGGCATGTACTAGACCATGTATAACCTAAGTTGCCTAAAATTTGCGATTCTACATAGCCTGAGAAAAGTACATAGGCCGATGCATGGCCTTGTATCCCTTTTTTGCTTTAAATCTTCATTTTATGTTGTGTGTTCATCTAAATTCTTCTACTTTAAGTCCATGAAGGCAATTATCACGTATAAACACTCTTGGAGAAAATTAATTATCAAATATACAATAAAAGTATAAAATATCAAACAAAATACATCAAATATGGGGGTATAAATATGGTCAATTATGCATCTATCAGTTAGCATACTAACTCACTGATATGAATATTTCTAAACAAAACTTGTTGAAAGCATTTCTAGCACGTATAATAGATTTATTAATATTTTCAATGCTCTCAAGGTTTTTAGAAAGACCTACACTAATGTTAAAATGGTGCGAAAATTGCTTAGGTCACCATTAAAAACTAGGAAGCTAAAGTGATGACTATATGAGAACCTAAGGATCTAAAAGCTATATCTTTAAAAGAGCTACTTGGATCAATTCTTACATGTAAAATAAGGATTCAAGATATATATAAAGAAATGACAATTCTAATGAAAAAGAATTTAGCATTCAAAGTCACAACGGAAGAATCAAATGAAGAGGAAGAGATCTTATTTAGTGAAAGTGATAAAGAGGATATTGCATTAATCATTAAAAGATTCAATAAATTCTTGAAGAAGAAATATTCAAAGAGAAAGGACTATAAAAGGGGTAAGATAGATACAAAATGTAAATTAAATAACACTATTTACTTTGAATGCAGGATACCTAAACATATGAAGTCAAAATGTCCTCTTCTTAAAAAGAACAATAAACATGAAAGAAATTACGAGAAGCAGAAAAGGAATAAAGGCATAAAAAGGCACTCAAAGGCTCCACTTAAGATTTCATAAGAGACTCCAAAAGTAAGCATTTAAAAGGGGATGTAGCTTATATGTGCTTTATGGTAAAAGATGATGAGTTACTTTATAACTCTAAATCATGTGATAATAATAGTGATATTGATATGACATATGATGAACTTGTTGAGAATTTGAAATTATGATCATAAAAAAGAAAGAGCTATCTTCCAAACTCAAAGAAATTTAAAAGAATCTAGATGCATGCATAAGTGAAAATAAAAAGATAAAGAATCAATTACATAACATTAAAGCTTCTCAAAGAGTTGACATATTGGATAATCATGAATTAATGCACTTTAAAGCATGAGTATGAGGAGTTAAATAAGGAAGCTAATTATCTTAAAGACTAATTGTACAAATTCATTAAAGAAAGTGAGAAACTCAAAAACATGATAAGAGCTCAAAAGAGTCCTAATAATAGGTATGGAAATGGATATAGTCATGGGAATGCTTCCAACATCAAAACTTGCTTTGTCGAAGGAAAAAATTTACATTGTCAAGAAGCAATGCTTAAGATGACAAATGAACATGGAACATCCATATATAAGCACACACAAAAACATCCACCAAGGCTTAAGCCAAGAGCAAGCTTCATGCTTTCTTGTATCATTCATAATGTAGACCTAGAATTTGATTTTCTTACTGAAAGAATAGGTATAATTTCTATACAAAAACACATTATATCATGCAATCTCACTCATGCCATAATAGATCTTACACCGAGCATTATTATATGAAACATTTTCACACTCCATATAAGCATCATTAAAATGAAAGAAATATGTCTCATATATTCAACTATGCTAACACTTTTTATTATCAAAAGAGAACATTCTAATCACTTACAAAAAGAAGTTGTTTTCATTACACATATACACATAAAAAACAAGGAATACATCCATACATCAAAGTTATAATGGTCATAGTCATATTATCAAATCATATGATATTGTAGATTACTTTTGTTGTAAATATGGGCATATTGACAATTTTGGATTCACAAAACAAAGGGTAATGAATAAACCCTTAAGCAAGTAGGTTAAAAAGAAGGAGAGCAATATCTAAAGAATCAAACTCATTTGGGTACCTAAAACACATTAATTGGGCTATTTTGTAGGTTTGTAAGAAAAAAAGGAACAAATGGTGCATGGATAATGAGTGCTGAAGGTATATGACCAGCAATGCATCTCAATTCTCAAACTTTAGATACAAACAAGGAGAATTTGTGACATTTGGAGATAATGCCAAGGGTAAGATAAATTAAGATGGGAAAAGTTAGTATGGAAGACCACATTAATATTTATAATGTACTTTTGTTGATGGATTGAAGCATAACTTGTTAAGTGTGAGCCAATTATATGAAAAAGGCTACAAATTATGCTTTAAAAGGAGATAATACATTGTATCTAGAGTAGTTGACAATAGTATTGCATTTTTGGTGGAAAAAAGGTAATATATACAATTGTTCTTGATGATTTCTCTAATGAAGATATGAAGCGCCTAATGTCTACTAGTGAATATGCATAGATTTAGCATTGGAAACCTGGAAAAGAAAACGTGGACCTCATCTCTGACCTTAACTCTAAAAAACTTTTAAATGGACTCCTAAGAGTCAAATTTGAGAAAAATAAGATTTATGGAGCTTTCGAAATGGGAAAACAAACTAAAAGCTCTTTCAAAAGAAAAAATTTGGTAACTTCCATTATACCTTTACAATTACTTCCTATGGCTTTGCTTGAACTAACTAGGATTACTAGTTTAGGGAGTATATTTTATGCTTTTATCATAATTGATGATTTTAGTATATTTACTTAGGTTTTATTCTTAGGAAACAAAAACGAATGCTTTATAAGTTTTTGTCAAATTTGTCAAAAGGGTACAAAATGGGAAGAAACTTTCTATTATGTCTTTTAGGAGTGACCATGATAGGGAATTTGAAAATGAATAGTTTAATACCTTTTACGATAATAATAGTGATTTTTACAATTCTCTTCACTAATAACCCTCAACAAAATGAAGTTATTGAAAGGAAAATTAGGACCTTACAGGAAATGGTGAGGACTATATTCAATGATGATATTCCTAAGTATTTTTTAGATAGAGATATTAACCACTACATGTCACATCTTAAATAGAGTCTCTATAAGACCAACCGTAGATAAAACTTCCTTTAAACTTTGGCATAGGAAGAAGAGAAAAATCAATTACTTCAAAGTCTTTAGCTACAAGTGTTCTATCTTGAGCAATAAAGACAACTTAGAAAAGTTTGATTCGAAAGTGAAAGAGGGATTTTTTTTCTTGGCTATTCCATAACTAGCAAAATGTATAGGGTGTTTAGTAAAAATAATTTTACCGTTGAAAAATCTATACATGTTGTCTTTGATGAATCTAACTCTCTTGTATACAAGAAGGATCTTGAAGTGATGATACAAGTTTATCCAAAGAACTAAAGATATCAGCCCTTGAAGGAAACAAGAGTGATAAAAAAAAATCACTTGCAATCATATTGTCAAACCAATTAAGGGAAACACGAAGGATGAGGAACTCCAAAGAGAATGACTATTCAAGCAGAGACATCCTTTGAATCCAATTTTAGGCAACGTTCAACAAGGGCCAACTCATCTTAAAGATTTTTCCTATCTTGCTTTCATTTCTCAAATTGAACCTAAAAAAATAGAAGAGGCCTTTATTAATGAAAGTTGGATTCTTTCTATGAATGAGGAGTTGAACCAATTTGAGATTAGTAAGGTGTGGATGTTAGTAACTAGATCTCATAACCACTAAATCATAGGTACTAAGTGATTCTTTAAAAATAAAATAGATGAATTAGGGACTATTTTGAGAAATAAAGCTAGATTGGTAGCAAAAGGGTACAATCAAGAGAAATGCATAGACTTCGAGGAAACTTTTATCCATTGGCTAGGCTAGAAGCCATTAGGCTATTGCTTGCATAAAATTTTAAATTGTTTCAAATAGATGTTAAAATTCTTTCATTTAAGAAGAACTTTATGTTGATTAATATCTCGATTTTGAAAAACATGATGTACCTAACTATGTTTATAAACTTTCCAAAACTTTATATAGTTTAAAATAAGCCCTAAAAGCTTGTTGTGATAAGTTAAGTGCATTTATTTTAGAAAATCGATTCTCTAAAGGCAAGGTGGCCTAAACTTTTTTATTAAAATGTGCAAGTATGAAATCCTAATCGTTTAAATTTATGTTGATGATTTTTAACACTACTAATGAGAATATTTGTAATGAAATTTTCAAGTGTATAAGTATAAAGTTCGATATTAGCATAATAGAACTTAACTTCTTTCTTGGACTCCAAATCAAACAAATAAAGGAAGGAATCTTTATAAATTAAGAAAAGTACCAAAAAAACTACTCAAACACTTTAGAAAGGATCAAGCCAAACCATTAAGGACATATATGAGCATTACAACAAAATTGAACAAAGATGAAGAGGGTAAGTTGGTGGATGTAAAGCTCTATCAAGGTTTGATTGGTAGTTTACTTTATCTTACCATAAGTAAGCCCAATATAATATTTCCTTATTGAGTTATCATTGGAATTTTACTTTATTTTATCACAAGTAGGGCCGATATAATGTTTAGTGTTTGCCTATATGCTAGATTTCAATCAAACCCTATAGAATCACATCTATTAGTCATTAAGCACATCCTTAGATACTTATATGGAATCATTTCATTAAGACTTTAGTACCCTAAGAAAACTTTGGTACCCTAAGAAAACTTTCTTTAATTTAATTAGTTATTCGAATGTAGATTTTATCGATAGTATTTTGGATAGAAAGGGCACATCCAATACTTGTCAATTATTGAGAAATGCATTAGTTTCTTAATTTAGTAAGAATCAAAATTTGGTTGCTTTATTAATAGTAAAAGCTGAATATGTGGTAACTAGTAATTATTATGCTAAAATCCTTAACTTAGATTATAAATTAAAGACTATGGATTAGATCTTATTAAAATACTGATTAAACATGATATTACTAAAGCCATTTTCCTATAAAAGAATCCTATTTAACATTTTAGCACCAAGCACATAGAAATTAAGCATCATTTCATTAGAGATCACGTGCAAAATAGAGACATTAGGTTAGAATTCATAGATACACATCACTAATTGGTCGAAATTTTTACCAAACTGACAAGGGAGGATGGGTTTTTGTAAAATTAGAAGAGAATTGGGGATTATTGATGGAAATTCCTTAATGAGTTTTTAACATTGTTATTGAGTTAATTTGTATTTCTTACTATTTAATCCAACCTGTAAAAGTTGTAATATGAGTTTCTAGGACATTGGTTGATCAATATTCTTAAAACAATGAATTTGACTCAGTTCCAAAAGTTTGGCCCCTATCTAATCGCACAATTGGTTGACTAACCAATCACACTAGTTGACCAGTACTCCTCAGTGATTGACCAATAATCCTATCTTTGATATATTCTTTGTAACACCCCAACTCCCGCTGAACCCGAACCCGATATCGAAGGTGATACCCAGATCCGTGCCCCGTGAGGGTGGCGTGTCACATCACTTAAAACTTAACACTGATCATTCACTAAACAAAAGTCGGTATAATTTTTTTTTAAAACACTTTTAAAAC
>JANIIA010000004.1:26277804-26290069 GCA_027478495.1 Erythroxylum alaternifolium
GTAGCACTCCATTGTCTTAGGTTATGTGTCGGAATGACCCACGGGCATTCCGGTACGTACTCTAGGGTAATGGGGGGCTACAATACAAGTAGAACAAAACCAACTTAGAGAAAAGTTAAAAAATAAAATTTTTGTTCATAAATGATGTCAAAGGAAGTGCAACATCATAATATATTTATAGATAAAGCAAGTCACATCATTAGGCCCAAAAATACATATGGTTAAGAAGACTCGATGTCATATGGTTAAGAAAACTCAATATACTTCACACCCATCGTCATCAACAAGGATTTAATACTTTTCAAGAAGCTATGAATAATCAAAAGAAAGATATATGGATAGGAGCTATAATGGTGTAGCTTCCTATATGAAAGAGACTTATAAGAAGCAAATAGGTATATAAGAGGAATTCAACAATAGTAGAAAAAGAAGATGAAAATGTCATAATACAACCTTTACCAATAGTACTATTATGATCCAATATCAATATAATAGGACTAAGGATCATTCTATTATGACAAGTTTAATCTAAGAAAATAAACACAAAAATAAAAAATATATGAATCTAAGGATTTTGGTACAAGATTTTAGGTACTAGTAAGCTAAATCAAATTATACATCTTTAGAGAACCTAAAATAAAAGTTGCTCTAAATGTTTGAATAAATTCTCTTTCAGGTTTTTGATTGATCAATAGTAATGATAAGTTATCTATTACAATAACAAGAAAATGTTATATAGGTATAAACCCTAACACTGGAGTCTTCTAAAGAAATAGCATCTTAAAATAACAAAACTATATATAATTTAAATATGTGTCTAGTACTTATTGAGAAAGCACATTGTTATTGATTTTATTTTGAAATTTTTAATGTGCACAATAAAGATAAGTCCAACATCGGCAATAAGCTTAACTCTCATACAGATTTGCTTTTATTTCTAACACCTACAAAACTAATGCAAAACTGGTGTCAATTTTCTTTTATATTTGGCAACTGTTATGTTCTGTAACCTTTTGGTGATGTTTACTCCTTCACTCGAATCATCGTTATAGGCTTGAATTTAATATCTTGATGAAGCAAAGCTTAACTCCTTATACAAAGATCCAAACTTTAAATTTTCTTATAACTTTTCTTGCCTAAGCACATGTAAAACCTTTCTTAAGTGCTCAACATGCTCGTGCAAGCTCTTACTATATACAATAATATTATCAAAGTATAAAACTATAAACTTACCTAAAAACTCACGTAACACATTTTATTAACCTATAAAATTTCTATATGCGTTTTCCAATTTAAGAGCTATTACAAACTAGCCACATCATCCATATTTAGTTTTAAAGGAAATTTTCCATGTATGTCTTTCTCTAATGCTAATTTGATAGTACCCAAAATTTAAATCAATCTTAAAGAATAAATAAGTACTAAACAACTCATCAAGCATATCATTTAACTTAGGGATAAGGTGTCTACACTTTATGGTGATTTTATTGATGGAACGATAAGTCATTCACATTTTCTATATTTCATCCTTATCCAAAAACTAGATTTAAAAATTGACAAAAAAGCAAGAATATAGGCTCGTATAAGTATGAAACAGAAAATATCTACTTTAGTTTCACTATAAGCTAGAGGTTCAAATCTCAAAAAAGCCACTTATTTTCTCCTTATTTATTTTAAAAAGCTTAATGTATGAAATAAAGATATTCCAGCTGCCCATATAAAGAAATACTAAAAATGATGAAGAAATTAACAAGTTACATAAGAAGCAATATAAAATAAACCAAATTTTTTTACCTGAATGTTCAATTTGATAACTTGTAACTAATACTTCTTCTACTTCTGGTAAATCAAAGGTATGAGTCTTATAAGCTATTAAATTACTCGACCCTATTTAATAAAGAGGAAAACTAGGAACTAATGGAAGAACAAGGATTAAGTGCACCTAATACTAATAAAATAGGAATAGTATATGGGCTTAAGCTCTCTTTCATATAACACTTTTATAAGAGTTCCTCCATTTTCCTTTGTATATATTTTATCTTCTCTATTTTTTTCTATGGGATGACTATTTTGGAATTGAAGCTCCCTTGAATAAAATGAATGTGGTACTTAATCCCTTTCATAGGAGGTATTCTACTTAGAATATCCTCTTAAGATATCCTCAAATTCCTATAAAAGATATATAGCACCACTAGGCAAAGTGACATTATCATCAACATCGTGAGAAAGGAAAAAAAATTTAAGAAATAAGAAAAAACATTTGGCTCTTAGCTAATAATGTATCTCTTGTACCACCCACTTTCTCTAGTAAGATCACACTTTTTCCACATGTTTATTGCTTATTTTTTCTTCATCCTAAAGTTTTTGAAGTTTTCCTTATGTTTGCTCTCATTTCATTCCTTTTAATCTCTTTTGCTAACTCTAATAAATCTTATATTGATCTTTACAAACTTGCTTTGGTGACAATGGAGTAAGGGTGATCGATTTGCCATCTATAGTAAAGGAATATTTTGTTTTGTGCCCATCATGTATGGGTCTCTTATTAAAATTATTAAGGACATCCTAAAAGAATGTATTTTTTGTATGGAAACCATGTCATACAACAACTAATCCTTGTACCTCTCAATTAAGAATACTACCAACACTTATTTTAATAACCTAACGTTTCCACTCTCATTCAATTATTGTAAGTTGTAAGGTTTAGGTAGTTTTGTAGTTGGTAGCCCCAACTTTTCTACCAACTTCATATTAGTTACATTGAAACAACTCTCTCCATCTATAAATAGATTACAAATTCGATCCCTAATGACAACCCAGTTTAGAAGAGCTTTTTTATTGTTCATTCAGATCATAATTTATCATATACATGCTCAATGCTCTCTTAGTAACCATCCTTCTTTTTTCTTCAGGTCCCTCAATGCATACATCATCACTAGAATCTTCTAAACTAGGTATATCCTTATCCACCTCTTTTTCACTCTTATACACATATTCTCCCTGTTCCCTCAATATCATCAACTTCTTGTTAGGATATATATCATGAAGCTATAAGAACTTTTCCTAGCCACTTGAAGCACTTAACTTTTCAATTCCTAGTTTTTAAAGTGGAACTGGTCTTAGCTTTCTTTTCAATTCATGCTTGCATTTTTCATTTGGTCACTTCATATTTAGGTTTAGAGTTTTTCTTCCTTTTTACTTACGGTTTATGATCGCAAGGTTAGACACGCTAAGTTTTAATATTTATTAACCTTGGTAAATTCCGCAAGCACACGAGTCATTCATGTAATACCTAAGGTATCGATCCCACGAAAAGGGCTAAAATAGTCCTAAAATCTAAGGCGACACTAAGCAACAATAATCTAAAATAAACAGTTAATGCAGAAATTCAATAAATCAAACAATAAATTATGAGAATTAAGTTTTAGAAATAATAAATAGTAACAAATCACACAGCCCAATCCAAAATCAACCTAGGAGCTACCAATTGAGAGAAACGGGGTTTTAATTTGAAATTAATGACAATCTAATCAATTATGCAATTATTGAATTACCGGGTCTAAATGGTCCCATGGTGGATTACTCTCTCTCAAGCTATAATCCTTGAACCCTAATTAATAATCCCTAATTAAAATTATGGAATTGTGATCTCTCGATTCACAATTGACCTAAAACATAAATTAGTTCTAAAGTTGTCTATTAACCTTTTGGGAACCTATGCTCGATCTCTCGTTACACGATTACACCAATTTTATTCAATTCTTATCTATCAATATCGAACCCTCGTTAGCCCAAATTGATTATATTCACTCGACTCACCCTCTCAGCTTATTGCCAAGTTATTAAGAGCAAAATTGAAATCACAATTAAATCAATAAAAACACAATCAATTGATGTTTATTAATCTCAAAAATCAAGATCCAAAAGTGAGTATAAACATAAACTCAACATTCAACACAAACGATTCTCAACACCTATTTCAACCCTATACATGAATAAAACTAAAATAAATGGAAAATACGTCGAGAATAGAGTTGGGGAGGTAATGACAGTGCGAAACTACCTGTTTCGGGAAGGATGTCACGTTTAGCTCCTCTCTGTGTCTCTCTTCCTTCATCTCCTTCCTCAATCTCTTAATTTCTCTCTAGGTTTACTCTCAGAATTGGCTGAATCAAAGCTCTCTTGCATGACTCTCCAGGCTCTCCAAAAATAGCTACATCCATCTCATAATGATCTATTTATATCTTAGACGTTCGAGGTTAAAGTCAGGGTCGAAACGGACCGCAAAATCTTGCAAAACTTGAGTTTTTGCTTCAACTCGACGCAAGCAAAGATACAACTACTTCTTAACCCTCTACATCCCAAGAGGTCCTAGAGTCAGAAGAAGAAGTAGTGGAGCAACAAATCTTCAACCAGATGGGCTCCAATCAGTAGCAAATTACAACAAAACTTAATGATCTCGGCACCTAAATGCGACAAGTTCACAAGGAGCAGCACTACTTGAAAAAGAAATTCCTCAAATTCTTTTAGAGGAATAATTTTGAAGCTCCTTCACCAACACCTTCGCCACCACAATCCCAATAAGCTTTTCTTACCCTATACTTTTAAATTGTTTATGTCTTTTGTTTGGTTTCATGTCATTTTTTTTGGTTTGTTGTCATTTGTTTGGTTTGACTTCTTTTATTAGTTTCATGTCATTTTTGTTTGGTTTCTTGTCTTTTGTTTGATTTTATGTCATTTGTTTGGTTTGTTGTCATGTTTGTTTGCTTTGATGTCATTCTCTTTATTTTATGGTGGCCTTGTCATATTGAGGACAGTGTATTCTTTAAGTGTGGGAAGGTGACACTTGCGTTGTTAATTGCATTATGTTAATCACTATGTGCATTTTGTTAAATAGGATGCATGTTTAAGCATATCATGTTGTTTTGTGTTAAGCAACGGAACTACACTTAAATCATTTTGATGGGTATCGCCATGAGATTCTGTCATGCTAATTGGAATTAGATTGAATGCATGCTTGAACTTGGATTAGGCAACTTGAGTAGAGAGTGAACCATGTTGAGTGATGGAAAGTAGTTGATTACATAATCTTACTCACAATTTGACATTTCAACAATGAGGTAGTGTAGAGATGCATAATGAATTTTCATTTAAGTGAGGATTGAGCCTATAAGACTCCATTTATAGTCATTCTATTTCTTTGTTGTGTGATGCTTCCTTAGGATATTATCTTCAGAACTTGCTTTGAATCGGTTTGAGTCTACTGGATGCATACTTAATAAATATGATTAAGGCCCTTTTTATATTAACCTTTAGCTTAAATGACCCACCTTTGTATTATCCCTTGCTACCCTTATTGAGCCATAACCTTTTGTTTCTTGAAAACACCCAAAAAGTTTCAAACCTAAAACCCCATTAACCTAACCATTCACAAGCTCAGTTGAGTATTAAGTAATACATTAGTTAGGATCGATCTGAAAATTTTTGCTGAGATGAGTTAAGGATACTTCTACTATGAATCACATTGTATTTGGTTGCTATTTTATTCATAGTTTCTTTCATATATTGAGAAAAAGAAAGAAAAATGAAAAAATTATTGAAAAAAAAGGAAGAACGATTGAGTAGCATAAATTAGTGCAAAGTATTAGCATAATTACATTTGTATATCTCGGAGTTATGTTTTGTTATCCCTTTTCACCCACTTTTTACTTTACAAATGCTTGTGTTAAACCCTTTACCCTATTTACCCACCTTAACCCTTAACACATTACAACCTGAAACAAATCCTTTTGATCTATTTATGCATGTAATCATTGTAGAGGAGAATTAGTGTATTAGCAAGCCTATGGTATAGTTTCCTACAGGAAGTTTGACCGAAACACTAACCATCAAAAACTTGAGAGAAATGAGTGAAATCATGAGGAAGATTCATTTTACATCTATACTTATCTTTGAGTGATGGTGTCATGTGTTGAGTTTGCTTACGTACACTAATGAAAAAGTAGTCATGATATGTATAGTAACTTGATATTTGAGTTGGTTAAAATTTGAGGAAATGTATGCTTTGATCTTTGTGAAAATGAAGTGATGGAATTGATTGGTTGTATTTATTTTGCTTGAGGACAAGCAAAGATTTAAGTGTGTGGAAGTTGATAGTTGTGCATTAATCTATGTTTTTGTAAGTATTTGGCATGTGTTTCTTGCATAATAGTTTATTATTGTTGTATTTTAGGAATCATTTTATATGCTTTCGTTTTGTTTGATCTTCATTGTTGTTTTTTTTAATGTTTGATGTTAATTTAGGGTAAGAATTGATCATTTTTTTATAGAGGAATGAAGATTGAGCAGCTTAGAGATTGAGCTAGAGACCAAAGAGGAGAAGAAAAAAAGAATGATTCTGTTGCAAGATCCCACAATCATGGGAATCATGTCAATTCTTACAATTATAGGATATTTTATCTGAGAGACTATATGGGGTTCAATTAAACATTAGGATTTCTAGACTATAAAACATATCAAACTCCCATATATGAAAGAAGACGTGACACCTCTATAGAGAAGAGCCTCTTGGAGTAAAAAAATACAAGTTTTGAGTTTTGAGGAAGGTGGAAATTCAAGGAGTATCAACAACAATTGGGAAAATAACACATCAACACCAGAATTTCAAGATTTTGGCAAGGAATAGAAGGAGTTTTCTTATTCAAGTTTTAGTTGTTTTTATCTCTTCTAATCTTTGTAAGATGGAATATTTGAGTGTTGGTGATGTTATGGAGACCATGAGTGACTGAATTATTTTTAAGGATTACTTTTGAACTATTTTGTTAAACTCCTATTTTATTGAATTGATTGAAAGTTGTCTTTGATGATTGTTGATTATATTCTTATACCTTACAATAAATTAAGAGATTGAGTTGGGTTATTTGTGTAAGATTGTACAATGAGAGTTGGCAACCTATGTACTTACAATCATCACGTTAATTGATTAGTTAGAAGAGATATCTCAGCTAATTTAATTGATCACCCATAGGATAGCTTAATAACTAGTTAAATTGGTGGAATGAATGGGTAGGTTGAGTGATTGCTTAATCAACTTTATTTAATTTGATTGAGGACAATTAATTATACCTTGAGAGAGGTTAGTTAATATAACTGGACATCTTAGGTGAGACACAATTCGATTAATAAAATAGAAGAGAGACAAGATAGGGAGAAAGTGATCTCTACCCATTAAAACCTTGAATTCCAACTTTTTACATTTTGGTATTGTCTATTGTTCATTGTTAGTCTTTCAATTTTAGTTTAATTTTTCAAATTATTTCCTTTAAACAATTCCATTTCTTAAACAAAGTTTGATTTGAATTAAGCAGTGTTTAGGCATCAATTCCTACAGGATCGATATCTGCTTTCTAACTACAAGTCACGAACTGTATACTTGCAGTTTTGAGTGTAAAACAAGTAGATTGTTTTTCAAAATTCACTCATCGATCACAAAAATAATATTGCTAGAATTTTGGAACATTCAAATAAGAATTCTTCTGTTGACGTTTTAGAATAAAATTATTAACATTAATTCATTGCGGAATGTCGACGTGGCGACTAGTTTCTAATGGTGGAAATGAACTTCGCTAGGAGGAATATGGAAAAATTATTCCTATTTAAGAACAAATCATAGCAGAACATATCTGCTCTTCAAATAATAATAAACCCTTGCCTTCCATAGTCGATCTTCTTCTTCAAGGCTTTTAGTATCATCTGAACTACCTCTCTTTCTTTATTATCTATATCTCATTTTTTGCTATGAACATCTAATTGTATTTACTATATGTTGTGTTAAGCTTCCTCGAATCTTCAAGAGAACATAAATGGAAATGAAGGCGGTGGCGATATCACTATGATCCGTACAAGATTAGAAAAATCAGTTGTTTTAGAATAGTGGTCGATTGCAAAAATTATGTTTGTTCACTATGACGATGATGGAGTTTATCAATCGGGTGTGTATATGTTCCAATTTGGGTTCCTAATACTGTTTGATTTACCTTTGATTATTCTGTACTATTTGCTCATTAGGTGAAATGTTTAGTACGTGTGATTCATCTAATACCGTAATGCATATTGCAATTGGGAAATCATTCACTGTATCTTCTACAAATTTAATTAAAGCAAAGAAGTTGTTGGAAGAGGGTGTCATTTCACCATACGGAAGATGTTTAACTATTTCAATTGATGGCTTGGAATGTGCAGGGAGTCTTTTTGGGAATCCAAGCATTGGAAACCCCTTTAGCTTTTCTATCGACTCTAAGGTTACTTGGAATCTAAAAAATCAATTATTTCTTTTCCTTTTCAATGAAATATTAGGCATAAAACTTTATTTATTATTTTGTCTGTAAGAATTTTTAAACTTATAATTAACATCTTGTAGTACTTATATATCATATATGATTATATTATATTTTCACATATTTCAATATTTATTTGTATTATTATTTTATTGTCAATAAATATCAATGATTAATTACAGTAGTAATTTTAAATTTATGATATTTTGATCTTATTAAAATTAAAATTTTTAGGCATTTTTATCTTTTTATGTCCAAAAATATTTACTTTTCAAATTTTAAATTACCTACCATACATGTATTTTTCAACAATATGTTTAAAACTTAAAACATTTTACAAATTTAAGATGTTCCATTCTTTTTGTATGAACAGAGGTATAGCATTATATACAGTAGGCATCATTAAAGAATCATTTATGTATAAATCTATAGATTTAAACAAATTTGTAGAGTTTGAATGCATTATCTATTTAAACAAATTTATAAATGTCAATTATAATTAACCTTAATTAGGATTGTTAAGTGCACTTATCATTAAAAATGTTATCTTCTTAACATTATTGTTTTTAAGAATACTATCACACACAAAAATTCATCAAAATTTTCCTAAAAAACATAAGATATAAAATCTTAACTTTTGGTGATGATTTGTAATTTTGTCACCAAAAGTCAACTTTTGGCTACGATTAACGATAATTGTCACAAAGGGCTAGACGAATTCAACAAGTCGTCACCAAATGTTAATCCTTTTGCAATGATTAGAAAAAATCGTCATAAAATATATTTATTTAGCGACGATTATGTAAAACAACGTTTGACTTTTTGCGACAAATAAGCAATTCGTCACAAAAAGCTCACTTTTAGCGATGATTTTTAAATCGTCCCCAAAAAAGTCATCACCAATATTAGGCTACTTTGTTGTAGTGTAGGGCATGCTCTTCTTTGGAATATAAAGATGAAGACATAAATGTATTGGTGTGGTAGAGAATTTTTCAAAGGGCACTACTTAGGGTATAGACTTGTTTGAGCTTGTTTTCATATGAGTAGACAAACAATAAGATATGGCCTGTGATATGTTCGTGTTCATGTTCATATATGCAAAGAAGTAGATAGATACATGACATGAGATAGGGGTTTGTAAAAGTTGATGTCCATATGCATATAGAAATAGTTAGATATACGATCGTATCCCAGACTATGTTTATGATGGACAACCTTATTTAGGAACATATTTTTGGTAGATTTCAAACTTTAAAAGAATTCTAAGATTTATTAAAATCATACATAAATTAGATTGAATTTGGTAAGAGACAAGAGTATAATTATATGAGCCAAAGTTTACATATAAATATAATATTGTAAACCTAGTTTTATGGAACTAACTATTATCATTATTATTCAACAGTAAATTAGTTGCGCTTGACACCTGAGGATGTAGGTATATCCAATTGGCCGAACCTTGTAAATATCTTCTTATGTTCTTATTGTTTTTTATTATATTTTTATTGCAAATTATTTATCAACACCATTCACTTTTATAATAAAATGAAATTAGTGTATTAATTATTTTATATTAGTTTTATCAAAACTTTTATAAAATAATGATTTTCATTTTTGATAATTATTATTCTATATATGAAATGTTTTATCTTGTATTATGTGATATCTTTAAATTTGTAATTTAATGATTTTTTATAAAAGTAAAATAGTAAAAGATATATCTTTAAATATATAATTTAATGATTTTTTATTAAACTAAAATAGGAAAAAAAAACTACATAATAAACCGATTTTACCTTCCTTCATTGTACATTATGAAATTTTCTTAATATTTCATTGTTTATTTTGTAATTTTGTATTATATAGTCAAATATTGAAAGTTTCCGTATTTTAATTAGCTTATAAACAAAATTTGAATTTATTACTTTATTTTATTAATTTTTATTTTTAAGATATAAAATTGAAGAAATAAATTTAAATCACCTAAATCCTCCAATTAAAGCTAAATTTATATCGATTGATTTGTTCAAATTAAACAGAAACTACACCAAATGGAATCGTGAATAACACTGGAAAAGACCACAACATTGAAATTGAACTTTAAAAACTCTTTATTAAAAACAAACAGATTAGATCCGAGACCAAAATATGTAACTGAACCAGAAATAACAGAACACCACTTAAAACTCCTTCCATTAAGTTAACCTTGAAATGGGTCCCTAAATCACTGTCTTAGTAAGAAAGAACAGATCACCCTCGAAAATAAATTTGCTCATACGTACTGCTTCTTATTTTACGTGCTTCTAAACATCTTCTGGAGATAGAGCATCGCAAAGTACTAATCCAAACATGTAACCAGGTAAGAACTTGGTGTGTGGAGGATTAGAGGATGTGAAGGATATAATTGATCAGAACTTTGTTATGAGTTTCATGGTAGCAAATGACCTAATTGAAACCAATCACAGTAATGATCCACCACCATAAATCTAGCGCCGCCCATTACACATATGATATAGAAAAAAAAGGATATACTTTTTGTTTTTAATTGACGTGCATTAACAAAAGGATGGAGAAATAAATAACAGCAATAAGTCAATAGAAAATGAGCCGTTGTCTCTGTGGTGACTACTAAAGAAAAGACAAATTTAATTATATTATGTCGCTGTACCAAACAATGAATGGCAAATCGACAACTGAGATTTGTTCGTTTAAACAAATACGTACAGTGCCGTCTTCTAAAGATTTCCATGCACCTCTACGATAAGTGAAAGTTACAGCACTATTATAGCAACTCTTGGAGGACCTGAATTCTATGAGCATATATTAACTGTTAGTTAATTAACATAATCCAAGGTTTATGTGTGAGTAACATATCTTAGGATGCATCGTATTCGTGTCCTCCAGACCTCATTTTCTTTTAAGAGGAAAAGGTAAGCCTACATAGAGACGGGTCTCCATGCGCATCAGGCACTATTCTCAGCTTGAATCGTAGATCTTAAAACCAATAGTTTTGCAGCTTTCTGATCATAAACTTAATTCTTTCCTTAACTCGTATATCGAAACACCGGTCAATTTTGTTCTTGCCTTCATATTTTGGCCTCTTCTTCATAGAAATATATAAGGGGGTTTGTGGTTCTCCTATAAGAAATAAAGGAACGTGCCTTTTCTGTTTCCATTCTACTTATAGTGGGGAAGGGTAATTAAAGAAACACGATCACTACATACTAAACTAATTCTGAAAACGACTCGACTGATATAAGATAGTAGTCATCATGTACTTAAAATTTTCTGATATACCTCTGCATCCTTGGATCTTTTCCTTTCATGGTCAAGCCCCATCGACGCCACTGTGGTCTCCAATCATTCCACCACCTCCAAAAGCAATCACGAACTTTATGTCAGATTGGGAATGATAGGCTCAATGGAGAGTGTATATGTGGTACAGTTGCCAGATTAATCGTTAATTATCAGCGAAGAGTCGTGTAATGATCGATCCACTTTAAAATTCCTGTGCTATATGTCCGAAAGTGGCTGGTGAATATAAGCGTAAAGTGGGGGTCTTACACAGGACTTAATCAATCATTATACTTTATGTAGACAAGAAAATGTCACTTAGTCCTCCCATCCCGGAGTGGGTACGACTACATGCACCAATCAGGCAGCATTTTATTTGCATAGTAAATTAATGTTTAATTGCCGTTGATGAATTTTAACTCATTTGGCGTATAC
Organism: Erythroxylum alaternifolium; assembly: GCA_027478495.1. Taxonomy (NCBI): domain Eukaryota; kingdom Viridiplantae; phylum Streptophyta; class Magnoliopsida; order Malpighiales; family Erythroxylaceae; genus Erythroxylum; species Erythroxylum alaternifolium. The sequence goes on from JANIIA010000004.1 coordinate 26,289,867, forward strand.
ACCTCTGTATAGAAGTGGCTTAAGGTCAGAATTTTTCCCCGTGAACGAAAAGAGTGCCTAAATTTCTCGATAATTTGGTAATATTGGGCCGAACTTGCCGGTAATTGTCCATTTGTTTCATATGGAAGCAATGTTGCGAATACCGTACCGGACTTGGTACCGGATTGAGTTCTGGAACGGTACTGTACCGGTACCGGTCAATA
>JANIIA010000004.1:26415848-26426229 GCA_027478495.1 Erythroxylum alaternifolium
CGATCTAGTACCAAGCTCGTATCTTGAAAACACAAGTACTAACAAAAATTGAGCAAAGCAACCATTTTTTGGTACTTACCATTCCAATCCCACATCTGACGTAGATAACTTTCTTACTCTGCACCTTTCCAATTCGAAACTGTCGTCCTGTAACATACCATCAGGCAGTGAATGGATTTCACTGCATTGACAATGTAACAGTTACAAGATCACATATTTTCAATGGGACACACTTACCTGACAGATCAACATACGGGTGTTTGTTGTCTGGCTTGAAGGCTGCAGTTTTCCAGAAAAGTCTCTCTTCAAGTGGATAAACAGTTATTAGCCCAACGTAAGGCCCTTTTTGGTTCACTTCTTTGATAATGTCCAATGATTTCATCTGTTTTGATGGAAAAGCTAATAATACATTTATAATTACCAAAGAAAATAAAACCTGCATTAAAAAGCATGATTTAACTCGATCTGCAGCCATGTTTGTGTACCAGGAAGAAGAGGAAGAAGAAGAAGAAGAAGAAGAAGCGGCCGGTTCGACGAAAACAGGTTTAATGAAAACCGGCCGGTTCTCTAACAAACTGGCCGATTTTCATACTCACAGGTTTTTTATTAAAATCGAACCGGACCACTGACCGGTTCAGACTTTTTTCGATCGGACCGGCCGGTCCGGTATGGTTTTTAAAACCTTGGTTATATGAAGTATTTATTAGTTTAAAAAGGTCTTTTTCCTCTAATGTGATTTGTTAAAACAGAAAATATTTTTAAAGCTCATTTTCTCTTTTAACTACTTTTTCTTTCTTCTCTCTTTATCTGATGGTGTCTCTCCTCTTCTTTCTCTCTCTCTCCCTCCATGTCTCCCTCTCTGCCCCATTCTCAGTCTATCTCTCTTTATCTTTTTGTATCTATCTCTCCAACTCTTAGTTTCTTTCCCTCTATCTCTTCCTCTCTTTCTTTCTCTTTATACCATTTTCAGTTTTTTTCTCCATAAAAATAAAGAAAGATCTTTCAATAATGAATTAGTAATATCATAAATAATTTCATTTTTATCATTATAAAAAATATATTAAACCATACTAAGTTAACCAGAATACCTATTTTTCATTATTTATAAATTGTCAACAATAAATTAATAATATCATAATTAATTTCGTTTTGTAGTCACACTCAATCAATATAAAAAAAATGAAATATTCAACCATAAAAAAGTTGATCAAAATATCTCTTTATCCATATATTCATAAAATGCGGGTCTATCCAAAAGAAAAAGAAAAAGCGTTCCCAGTTTGCCGATTGCTTTATGACTTTGAATCAATAGAATATTATTGTAATGCTTAGGCCATGACTTTGTTACGTAGGGAATCAATTCCAGTGCTGCATTTCTGAATCCTTCATATGAAAAAAATCTATGTCATCATCTGTATTACGATATAATTTTATTAGGGGTAAATAATAGATTGGGGATGCCAAGTTTTTTTTTTTTGAAAAAATTAATTGAGTATATATTGGAAAAAATATTTAAGAAGTCAATAATACAACTTTTGGAGGTTTATACACTCCCTTGCTAAAACAACAAACGACAGCGCAACATCTTTATTAGTCACACAGAACTTATCAAAACTATTACACGTCAAAAACTATATTACATAGTACAACAACGTTTCAAGATGAGCCAAGTAATTAAACAAAAAGGGTAACGATGTATGAAAGCCACCGTAACAAGGAGCCGTGAACTTGTTAGAATTTGTGCACGCAGTTATGTCAATGACAGTTTCATCTCCGTTGCTCTAATCAGTAAATGATAAGGTCTTTTGGAAATTAAAGAATGTATTAAATTCCAAAAGGAAAAGATAAGTTTTACAGGAGTTCAAAAGTAAGCTCCCAAAGGGAAACGAAAAGCATGGTTAATGAACTACCTCAGCAAGACGAACAAATACCAAGCTACCGGAATCCTATTCAGGGGAATAATAAATATGCAAAGGTATAACTTCAGAGATTCCAACTGCTTCTTATCCTTGGAGATTAAACTTGCTTCGCAGAATATCGATTAAACTTTGCTTCAGAGATTTCACAGTAAATCGTATTGCTAATCTAATAAACTCTTTCTATTTTTTGATAAGCAAAATAAAGAAGGTTACATGAATAAAGGATTGGCAATGAAAGCAAAGTTTGAAAACTAGCAACCAGAGAAGAAAAATTAAAAAATAAAACGTTTGCTATTGGAGACGGCGGCGGAAAAAAGAACAGGAAAAGGTAACGTCTGGTGATTCCTGAAAATTCAAACTGGAAATATTGATTGTAGTAGTTTATTGTAAACGATTTTCCACTATGAAACATATACCAACGAAGGAAGTAGGCAATTGGCATATGTGAACTTTTCTGGTCATTTTTTATTCAGTAGTACTTGAGAAGCATGCAATATCATAGTGGCCCTTTGAGTATTAACAAAGTAATTATTTCGTGCACTATCCGATTTAGTTAATTAAATATCAATCAGGTACACAACCACGGAAACGTTGCGTGAATCGCGTCAACCAATTGGACCGCATCTTCATCGCGACTTGCTCATTTCGGGTTACAGTTAAAAGACTTTTCTTCCCTGTTTTTCCTCGGTCCTTGTTGAAAGCCTTTTCCTTACCTATCAAAGCTCTTCGTCGATTATAAAAATTCCTTTCATAAGGTTTTGGAACAACTTGAATTAAGTCTTTGCTTCATTGCCAACAAAGAAAAGAATTAACTGTATTATACAGGGGAAAACGCACTTGCAATTTACTGAAAGTATTTTTTGACAAAATAAATTGAATTAGTGGGGTAACGGTTTCCAAACAGAGCTACAAGGAGGAAATGTTAGAAGAGGGGCTTTAGCTGAAATGAAATCAAAATACCAACAAGCTATATGACGTAGAGCAAAATACTAAATGCAATGATATCTAAGCGTGGCCTATGTCATTTTTAAAATAAGGAGAGAGTATTTGGATTCATACAAGGAGGAAGCTCTTCTAATATCTAATAAAGCAAACACACGCAAGATGGAAATGAATTGTGTATAAAAAAAAATTTGCAAGTTATTTTAATATTTAAAATCCTTCTTAAATAAAATTGGTATCATATTAAACTTCGAAAGGAACCTGATAACGTTTGAAAAGAAAGAATCATATTAGTTATTTAAAATACGAAAAAAGTCTATTAATCGAAATGATCCTATTCGTACTCGAAAAGAAAAGGGCCTGTCAATCGATAGGAACCTACTAGAGTTCAGATGGAGATAAGCATCTTAGTTGATAGGAGCATGTTGATGCTTAAAGCGAAAAGAACCTCTTGTTTTATTGAAACAGCAGGAGCCTATTGAAATTGAAAGAGCCTATTGAAAAACTGAAAGAGCCTTTTGAAAACACAAACTTATAACGCAGAAATTTAAATACTAGGAAGAGAGAAAGAATGACACAGTAGATTTATACTAGTTCAGCTAACAATCAAGCCTACGTCCAGCCCCCAAGTATCTAACTTGAGTATTTCACTATAAGAATCTAAGTATTAAAGTTAAAGAGCCTCTCCAAGCTCACAATACATATTTTTTAAGGTTCTCCATCCTTCCATACTCGAATTATATAACAAGCTTCTAAAAGCTCACAGAAAAATAAAATATAAAATCAAAAGTAAGTTCTCAAATAACAATTTCTCTCTTGATAGAGTGATTTCACCTTCTAAGGCACAAGAAGAATGATGTGACTCTCAATAATATAGATGCGACTCAAATGTTTCAAAAGTTTGTGTATGTTCATTACTTCACAAGTGTTGTTTTTCTTTAAATAGTCAATTTCTTCAACTAGTCGTTGCTTCATCTTAATTCTGAGTTAACTTTGGATTTTCAATATCATCTTTACTAGAACAAAAATTTCTAGAGATAATTGTTCGATTAGGTAAGATCCTCTTGGATATTAATAAGGAAAGTTTACTAAGAAGGTTCCTGCAAGAAAGGAAGTAATTTTCCTACGATTTTATTTCCTTTAAAAAATACCGTTATCTATACAAGAAAATAAATCTAATTTGAATTTTGAAATATTATATAGTTATCATCAAAATCGTTAAATATAAACCTTGAGCTAACAATCTCCCCCTTTTTTATGATGACAAGCAATAATAGATATATTTTTCAAAATTCAAAGAGATAATAAATAATTTCGAAAGATACTTGTGACTTTTATATGTTTAGACATAATTAGATTTTGACAGATTTTCACAAGTTCAACGGCAGAGTTAATCACATATATAATCGAGGAAGCATGGAGAAATATATCATCATATATGTGGAAATATGCGAAAAAATTTATCAACATAAACTCTACCCTTTTGTCATTATCAAAAATAATAAAAGAGTATAGGCAGGAAGGAACTATCACAAGTTTGAACAAGCCAGGCAGAAAAGAATAACAATAGAGTTAATGAAGGAATTCCAAGATTTTTCTCAGCAAAATTTGCATGTCAAGAAGTTGATTTTGCTTACTATCTATTTGTTCTCGCATTTGATCTTAATTGGCTTGAATGTTCTACAGTTGTTGACGGAGTTTTGCATTATTTTCACCCTGAGGAAGAGCAAAAGTTTGTTGGTCTAAAGTAGGATCTAAGTTTTCCACTATTCTTTCAAATTTTTCATCTACACAGACATTGTTTTGTGATTTGTATCCAAATTAATAGGGAATGGAAGGCACTACAATAAAAAAGGTTTTTCAAATGGAAATGAATGACAGAAAATAAAGTTTTTCTGTCACAAAACAAATTTGGAAACGAAAAGAAATGTCTGTTGGTAAATTTAGCGATGGAAGCTTGGGCATCCGTCGGTACCATTAGTGACGAAATTTTGGATTTCTGTAGGTACGTTAAAGAAATTTTCTCGAAGGATTTATAGAATTATGTCGCTACTTTGCAGATGAAATCCAAATATTTTATTAGTGAATTTTCTGATGGAAAATCATATGTCCATTGCTAAAGTTACCGACGTATTTTCATCGCTAAATTTACGGACGGAAACATTAACCATCGCTAATTTTTTACCACCAGAGTGATATATTCCTTTGGTAACTTAGGAAAGAATTTGTTTATTTCATCGCTAATTAGATATTGAATGGTACTTTCCGTTGATAAATTACCAATGGAAGTTATAGTCTCATCATTAATTAGTGACGGAATATTGTAGTTCTGTCAGGAAATTTAACTTTGATAAATTTCTGCTTCCATTTCTCACTTCCTACCCGTGGTTTCTATTCATAATCTTATGATTTTTTTATATTTAATTTCTGTAAATAATATAACATTGATTGATAGATATAAAGTAAGCATTATCCTAATCGTTAATATAATTAAAAATTAAAATGTACAGGAATAAGTAATCATTGTAATTAACCATAAGCTAAGAATTTGTACAAAAATTTAAGTGTAGCAAAACAACAAATACATTCACTTATACAGGTGGCAAAGGAGGATGCTTTGGCTATTGCGATGAGGTATTGTCCTCTCCCCTTCAATTGATCCATCTCATTACAGAGTTGGGCTATGTACTTCATTGACTATTGCAATTGAGTTGTTAGCCTCTCCACCGTGCCCTTAAGCTGGAGGACTCTCTCATTTGATGTGGACTGCCTACTAGATCCAACCGTAGTAGATGTAAAGGATTGCGAATAACATGTGTTTGCAAATGAACCTAAGTCAAAAATCCTTCCATGACAGTCTCTACCACCCACTGCATCAAGATGCGCCTAACTCCTGTTGTTCAATGCTTTCTTGTATTTGGTCATATTATTATAATTGTTTATGTTAATAAGTGATACTTTTTAAGAATTAATATTAAAGTATAGATTTTACATACATGAAGTTGTCTGCATCGGGTGTTGACGAAGGTCACACCATCATCCTTTTTGGTGTGAGTGTGCAAAAAGAGCTGGCTATGCTTGCTACCATAGACTTTTCCTACATCAGAATAAATTGTTATGAATGAACTACAATTTACAAAAATTTCGGAAGAATTTCCTCTATGTTTATGATATTTCCCCTTGTTAGACAAAAAATTTAACTCAACAATACAGTCATTAATGGCAACAGACATTTATAACATTATTATTCTCCATAATGCACATATATTTTCATTTTAAAACTTATATATCAAATTACATTAAAATCATATTTCATACATCAAAGTACAAAAATCAGAATATAAGCGTAAAGTTTTGATACCTACAAGTTGAAGTGCATGCTCATGGTGAGTCAAAGATCCTCCAGTATGTACGGGTAAACTCTCTTCGTCCGACTCTCCACGTATGTTGACATAATTGCGCTCTGAAAATGGATATTACCACGGGTGATTCCCAATATTGCTGCCAACGACTCCATATTTCTTTAGATATATAAAGTGGTTATACAACATTCTTGTGTATTGAAGTAAAAAAGTCTCTATAATATGTACGAGCTCACCTCTCCCATACACTATAAATCACAGCATCAAAGTTTGAATCCAAAAAACTCTTTCTGAAAAAAAGAAAAACATACTATAAGTATTTATAAATGTCAATATTTATCTAATTAATGTATACAATTAGATAAAATAAAAAAGATTAAAGAATATATTTTGTGTACCTCAAACTCCTAATAATAAAAATCGTTTTTCACCTGAGACATTCTTCTATATATAATCCTCAAGATTTATCCTCTCCTTAAACTTGAATAAGATATTTCTTGAGCACATTCCAAAGGGAACCAACCTAATATATAAGTTATTTTATATCATTTTCAAATTAAAACCTATAACTTTAGTATAAACCTATGGTGTTATCATGTATTACAAAATTCTTAGAATTTTACTTATAAATTGTTGACAATTGTAATGTAAATTCTTCCATTAACTCTCTTAGCTTCAGGCTAGAGGTCACCTCTTTCATCCACAACATTCATCCCTGATATCTTTGTTGGCATAGGAGTGGTGGATGGTTTAAGACTGGTGGATGGTGTAGCAGAGCTCCTGGATGGTGTAGCAGCATGTATGTGTAGTAGCTGGACATACAACAGATGATTCTATAGCATCTGCAGAAGGTGACGCTTCACCTAGAAATGCACTGGCTCCTCTAAATCATTGTAACCTGAACCTTGGTCACATCATATACTGTTTTCTCTTTTATGGCATATTTTTAACCTGAAATTTACATTTTATTGAATTTTCTAGTAATAAAATAATATATAATAATATATTGTTGATCCAATAATAAATTTATTTATATAATATTATATTACAAACATAAATTAATCGCTATTAGCACTTAATTGTAAATCAAAATCATCATCATCATCTTTTTCCAAAGAATTAGAATCAAACTCAGGCCTTTATTCAGATCTCTCACTCTCCTCATCCTCTCCAAATGAAATTTCAACATATTAATTATTTGGATCATTCAAAGGTTCATTCTTGTCATATATTACACATGCATTTATTTCATAAACATCTTCCTAAAATGCTTCACTTTTAATTCTCTTATTTTCTCCTTTTCCATATAATTCAAAAACAACTTTATGTTTTTTTTTGCAAATGATCAACTAATTTGACTTATCTCGTTGTAAGATGGAAAAAGGGACTTAATGCACCTGGATTGCTTGCATTGCCAATACTAAAACTTCAAATTGTCCAAATCTTCTTCGTTGGTTGATTTCAATTAGATTGTATCAACTGTACATTTTTTATTCCAACATCAGGAGTTGGATCAAACCATTCATACTTAAATATCACACTCCGTTTTATTGGCAATGCAGGGTACTCAATTTTAAGTATCTCAATAACTTTACTATAGTAATCCATCAATTCCCCTTGTATGCAAACCCCACTATTTACTGTTGCCATACTATGACCATGATATTCAGTATGAAATTTGTATCCATTAATAAAATATATTGTATAAGATTCAATAGTTCACAAAGGTCCTTTCGTAAGATCACATATGAACTTGTGATAAGATGATTTTTTGTAAACCTATAAAAGCGATGCAGCAGTGAGGAAGAGAGCAATAAGCATCCACTTAAAGGTGAGAGTTTTGAAAGGCTCTGTCATCCATCCAAGGCGATTGAAGCTAGGCATTGTTGCAAAGTAGTGCTTAGGGGTGGTAGGGAACCAATTCCCACCTATTTTGAACTGGTTCAAGGTTGTTAGAGGGACCTTTTAGACTAAGAAATAGTTGGTCTGAGGTATGTCAAGTTGGAGCATGTCAATGAGTTTTTTTGAATCCTCATTCTCCTTATTTATGATTTCTCATGATTTAGTTACAATTAATTTTTGAATTCTAGTTTAGACATGTTATTTTGAGTATTTGGGATATAATTTTTTGGTTTAATTAAATTGATTACTGAGTGGATTTAACATTTATGCAATTGCTAGAATTCCTGATTTTGATGATTCATGTTCTTATTTGATTGGATACATCTTTCATTATTTGAATGTGATGAGTAAAATTAGCGATTCATTTGGAGTTGTATGAGCTGGAATTCTAACATTCGTTGGATAAATAGTGTTTCTTTGTGCTTAAAGTGTATGCTTAAGTTGAGCTAGTTCAATTCAAAAGACTAAAAATGGATAGGTAGGAACCAACTGGTTGCTTTTCTACATTTAATTTGTTAAATGTCTTGGATTATCTCGAATATGCCAAAATTGCATAACTAAACTAAATTTTGAAACATGTTTGCTCACTTGCGAATATTTGGTTAGATTTATGTTTTTATTTCTTTGATTTCTATACTCGATTTAAACTACATCCCCCTTCTTTTCATATGCATATTGGTTAGCTGAATTATAGGTTTCATTATTTTGAGTTGTTTTGGTTTTATATTTTTCCTAATTAATAAGATTAAACTTATATGTGAGGATAATTAGATGAATATGGACAACTTATATGTTGTGAATTATAGTGGCACTTCTAATAAGTAATAGGTTGTCCAATTCTTCATGTCTTTTAGTTAATTAAAATGAAACTTGAAAACTTAAATTGTTGTCAATAACTTGGATTACTTTCATTGAGGTTTAAAATTGAACATAATGATTGATTCATAATAAAATAAAGAGTTGAAATGAAGAATGATCAAGTTTATGTTAATTTCGTATTTTGTTAGAGATTTCATCTAAGCTATCCAAGTTTGTATTTTACTTTAGATGTGCTTCATTATGTAGGTTTAATCTCTTCTCAATTTGAAAAATGGCATAGCTTAATGTATTTTACACAAAAGAAACATGTACTGGACTACATAACATATCTTTCATTAACTTCTAACTCATCATTCATCCATCTTCTAAGACTTAACATACCCAATTTAATCAAGACACACTCTCATGCAATTCATTCATATCATACCACAATTTATGCATGTAGCTATCAATTAAGAACATAAAAAGATACAATTCTTACCAATTAAACTTCTCACTTCTTCAATCCTTCAAACTTCACAAATTTCACTACTTTCACACACCATACACGGCATCATTATCATCACTATGAAGGGGTGAGGGCTTGGTTAAGATGTATGGTGAACCAAAGAAGAGAGAATAAGGTGTAGAAAAGTGGAAAAGTGGAGAAGAAATGATCAAAATTTCAAGAAGAGCCAAAGGTGGAGAAGCTTTGGATGGAGAGCAAATTCTCCTTCAAAGAACACATTCAACACTTTAATAAAAAGAAGCAAAGAAGAAGTCACTAGGGAGAGTCGTGAAAGACCAAAAGAAAAGTGATTTTTATTAATGAAATACATTAGGTGGTCATGTAGGCAAGTGATATGTGTCACTTGCCAAATGTCACCCTCTCATTCACTCTCTTCATTTTCTTCCCAATTGAATTCCAATTTCTCTCCAAAATTCCAATGGTTCAATTCAATAATTCCTAATTTCATGTGTCTAAGTTTCCAGTGTCATTGGACAGTCATTTCTTCTACCAGTAAACCCCTATTCTATCACTTGACAGTTTTCCTGGTCTGAAAACGACCCCGAAAAATTTCCGAAAATTTTCTGTAATTCTCTAAAAATCAGAAAACCCCAATGACCCTCTCCAACACAATTTTTACACATACAAAGCCTATTTTTCAAAATTCAAATTTATTCAGAATAATACCGGAAAAATGTCATGAATGCATGTACAGTCATTTACATGTACAAAATTCACTATTCACTATTCATGAGCATATATGAATGTATGAACATGGAAAAACAATTTTAAACACTCCTAACCCGTTCCAAATGACTATTTTACCCTTCCCATTGGTGAGGGGATGTTACAACTCTCCCCTCCTAATAAAAATTTCGTCCTCGAAATTCTTACCTGTTGAGTCAAACAGGTGAGGATACTGTCTCCTCATATGCTCCTCAGTCTCCCAA
>JANIIA010000004.1:26509776-26522527 GCA_027478495.1 Erythroxylum alaternifolium
TTATATTTTAATTAAATATATTTTAATTAATTACATTTTAATTATATTTTAATAAATTATATTTTAATTATATTTAAATAAAAATTAAAAAATATTAGTGTTGGTAGGAATCAAACTCATTCTTCCCACACATGGAGGGTATGAACCATTATCTAAAACTTAGGTATGAAAAAACTATTCAATCAATTATAATAACTAACCAACCTTTACCATTCTCATTGATTTATTATCATGTCCCTTAACTAAGCACCCTTTTAGTTTTATTTAGGGAATAAGCTTAAAAGCGTCTTGGTCCCAGCTTTGCTAAGAATGTGAAAATTGTTTGGCTTTCTTATGTTTTCGGAACACAAATAATAATAATAATATTAATTTATTACGAATGGAAAAGCAAAACCTAAATGTAAAATTTTGATTCTTTTTTTTTTGAAAAAAAGAAATAATTTCATTAACAAAAAATGGAATTACATCCCAAAATGAGAACTTAAGGGGAGTTACCATTCAACATGAGAGAAAAATTCAGTAGATTTGCCTAACAATAGTCAATGATTATAGTACAAATACAAATGTTAAATATTCAAATAGCATAACAGGCTGGAGCGGCAATTTGGAAGTAGTTCCATGGTTTGAACTGCTTTGGAAACAATCTAGCGATTGAAAGTAGACTTTGATCATTGGTTTGGAGATTTTGATCCTATATGTGTCCTATGCAAGTTAGTGAATAAGATTCAACAACTATCTTTATTTTAAGTGTACATATACTAAAGCAATTTAGAGTAGAATCATGACAATGTTGCAGTTATCTAAATACACCTTTGAGGTGGGGGAGACTTTGAGCATGATCATAAGGTGCACAAAGCATGGCTTCTCGGAGGGAGTACTTGTGAAGACAGCCTTCACGAATGTCACATATGCAATTTGGAGGGAACAGAACATGATACTCTACAAAGGAGTGGAAGAGGGCAAACACTAGTTACTAGAACACATTGCCAACTGCAGTCCTGAAGCTATTATTGCTCATCATCAACAAATATCTATTAGTTAATCATAATGTTGTAATTTGTTTTTTGTGTGTATCCCCTACGTGTAACGTTATTTACGTTTTTTTAGAGTTGTTGTATTATGAACGAGTTTTGTTAAATAACTTTTATTAGTTTAATAAAATTCCTTTATTTTCTAAAAAACAAATTGGTGTTAGATTCTTCAGAAGTATAAGCTTCCTAGTTCTGTTGATGATTTTAGTAATAACTGATTTAATTAGTTTGAACTTGGACTCAAAATCTTCTAGAATTTCTTTCTTTCCAGATAATCTACACATAGATTCCCATAGCTGTTATGTAAATCTGTTTGGTAGACTTAGAAAGAGAACTTTGTGTTGAAAACCAGTGAATGACACTAAAGAAGGTGTAACCTGGGACAAACTAGAGACATTTTTGTTTAAATTATTCCCAAATTTTGTTAGTAACAGTGCACATGAAAACAAGCGATCTCTTGTTTCTTCATGTGCAGAACAAAATAGACGGGATGTGTTGACATTAATGTACCTGATTTTATCTGCAGTATTAAGTCTATTTTTAATTGTGAGCTAATAGTCCGTCGCTAACTACTAAATAATAAATTCCTAACTACCAAAATATGCATTAAATGACGAGCTAGAGTTGAACCGCAAAGAGTTGGGATGCAAATGCTATTTCAAATGCTGTAAACAAAAGAAAACAAAACACCCTAAAATGATGAAATTGAAACATCTAAGATGTAATGAACGCAAACAAAAAGACACAAAACAAATTTAGAAAAGACTAATAACAATGGTAAAGAAGTGGGTTGGAGATATCTTCGGGATTCCGGGATGTTCTTTGATCTTTGAATCTAAATAAAAGGTACTCTCATCATAGTGTTTGTAGCACCCCACTTCCATCGGGCATATAGCCGTATATCCCTAGGACATTCAGACACACGCTCTGTGACAGCGGTGCGCTATAGCAGTCAAACGGTCAAACTCATTGAAAATTTTTTTCTTTTTTCTTCTCAAACATCACACTTTTTTTTTGTGAGAAAATCCAATAATCATTAATGGTCCATTTTATTTATAGCACTTTCAATCACAATAGTTACAAACAATATACACATTGCAGAATTTCAACAATCATTTAGGCCTTTTTTAAATTGGAAACATTTTTCAGTCATAAAGTCATTACTTCTCATAATTATTCATATACAATGATACAATATTTGCGAAATACATTCTTTAAGACTAAATAATAGAAAAATGTATGCAGACAAGAACTGATCACGATCTCTTTCTCTTACTTGAATGCAGTGGTTGTACTCTCATTTGCCTAACGGGGTAACTTTTTTGAGACTGAAAAATATTCCAAATTTTTGGTGAGTTTTGTAACTCAATGAGTGACCATCTTCGATAGCTCACTCGATCACATAACACATACAATTCATATAATCACATAATTCACATCATTTTGTTAAAAATCATTTATCTCCGCATATCACTTGGTCATTCATTTCACATTTCACATTCCACACATATCACATTCAGAAATCAGTCAACCATTTAAACTATACCAATCATATGCATATGCAGTGCTTATGAGACTCACTTTCTTTTATTATTCTTGTGACCGAGTGTCTCTTTTTTCTTTAGCTCATATCCCTTAGTGGCTATCGAGCTGTATCGAATAATGTCGCATATCCCTTAGTGAATACTGGGTACATGCACAACTAAGCCAAAGGCTCTTATTACGTTATGAGCTTTAAGCTCTTTTTCACATTTTGAACTTTAGGCTATTTTTTTGTAGCTACTCTAGTCAGAGCAGCCTTTACGTTTCATGCATTCATGTAATGAAATGCATCACATATATTCAGTTAATGTGCTCAAAATCCCACAATTATATTTGCCTTCACATGTCATCAGATCTTAGTCTGGCATTCAACATTTATGTTGAGAATACACATATTTCATTCATATACACATTCACATTTTTCTTCGGAACTTAGTCCGACATTCAACATTTAAGTTGAGAAAACACATATTTCATCAAATTCACATACAAGGAGCACTTCCAATGTTTTCACATTTATCAAACTCCTTGGATCATTAATGTCCAGAATTATCTCAATCACATTCACATCAGTAATAATTCAATGTAGAAATTGAAAACAGAATAAACGATGAAATGAGACCATCTAGGTCGACTCACAGTACACTCCAGATTAGCATTTGCTTCCATGATCCGGAAATGTCTGAATACAAATGTTGAATCCTGTGTATCAATTTCATGCAACACACATAGTGCACACACATTATTAATTGCACAATCACATAAACATTTCATTACACACATATATGTAAGTGTAAGGTACATAATGCATGCTTATATTGACAATCTCGGGCATAGTTCCTTTATTCACTTCTCATAATCAATTAACATCTTTCAATCATCCCTTACTACCTAATACACTTTCCTTACTTTAATCGTTGCATTCATCATCTATTAGACTCATTCAAGATCTCATCCAAGTCTAATTGCATCATAGGAAAGCATTGAAAAGTTAATAAGTTATCTATGTACATGATTTGGGATAATAGGCATAACTTTTGCTATGGATGTCAAATTAAGGTCATTTTGGTACGGTTTCGAAGAGAGCTTGCCATTCAAAGGGTCAAAATTGCAAGTTACTGTAGCTATCCTAAGAATGTCCGCTGAGAGGACATGTATATCGCTCCAAATGGACATGAACAGAGTTGGAACACTGAAACTCCTGAGAAGGTTCACCTAGTGGACACGTATGTCCCTATAAATGGACATTTATTGGAAAATTCTAGATTTTCAGCTCCTACAATCACATCTAACAAATCCTATGCATATCCTTTCATTCCTACTTCAACTTCTCTTCATTATCGCCTCCATTCCAATTCAAAACATCCACAAAACATAACATCCACAAAACATCTCATCCACAAAACACATCATACAAGAGTATTGATCATACCTAACAAAACAAACGTTCCGACTTATACACATTCATTATAAATTTCTTCACATGTTTAACTCCCTTTTATCACCTTTATTTCATCTCTAACTTATCACACTAATTTTTCCCATTATAAGACACCATCGTACTCTTTTTCTTTAGCTCTAAACTCATTCTTGCTCATCTCTAAAACAACCAAAGAGATGCACATTATTATACCAGAAAAATAGAACAAGTAAATATCCATTTACATGTCCAAATTGTCTGCACACACTTAACTCCATTTCTAACTTTACTTTGTCTCTAAATTATCATCTTACTTCTTCTCATTTTAAGACAATACACTAGCCTTTCCTTTGGCTTTAAACTCATTATAGTTCACCTCTATAACATTTAAAGAAATCCATGTAAATATAAGGAAAATAGAGTATAAAAACATCCATTCACTAATCAAATTTCTGCACTTCTTTATATACCATTTCATAATCAATTTAACCCAAAAGCATCATGATATCAATTTATGAATCCTTACTCATTATTTATGTAAAAACAAGACATTTACATGATCCATTTACCACTCACGTTTTACACAAATAATTTCATGATCATGATCATCAATCTTAAATTACTCATTAAATTAGTTAAATTTGACATTACCTATAAAGATTAAATCATAACTTACTTGATTTAGCTTCAAAATCTTCAAGATTTCACTTAGCCCTAGCTTTCCATATAACCCACGCTCATCATCATTTCAAGGGAGGAAAGGTTGGGCTTTCATTAACATAATGAAGATACAAACATATGGAGTGGCAAGGTGAAGAAAAATAACAAAGCTTAACATTGATGGGTAAAGAGAAGATAGTGTCGTGTAGAGAAGAAAGAAGGGATGAAGAAAGTGAGAGCATTTTGTGAGAGTGAAAGACAATGGAGAGATAAGCATGGTTTTTCAAAAATGAAAATATCTTGCTTAAAGGTGTGACAAGGCAAGTGACACATGTCACTTGCCACATGTCACCATCTTAAGGTTTCTAATGGCCATCTTTATTAACTAGTCCATTTGTCTCCAATTTTTACTCCAATTGTCTCCCAATTTTTAATGACATATGTCATTAAAACCCAATGTCATTCATAAAAATTTCTACTACCATCTGACACTTATTTCTACCACTATTAATTAATTATCTCACCACTTGGCATGTTTCCTAGTCCAAAATACCCTCAATTTTAGAAAATTCTCAAATTTTACCAAAAATTCTAAATCAACAATTTAATACACCAAATAAATTTTCAGAACAAAATAATCACTATCCACATCATAATTACATTAAATCAATCATTTATACCCAAAAATGTCAAATGAGTGCATGTACAAATTATTGTAATGTGTATAATAATCAATGTCACGTACATAATGCTATTTTATACATGAGTATGAAATGCATTTTTCTAATCTCTGCTATTTCTCATGTAAGGTATTCCCAGACTCTAACCCTTAATATGGGAATAGGATGTTACAGTGTTAGTCTATAGACTCGATTAAGCTCTCGAACCCTTAATTTCTTTAAAATAGGAAAAGCTAATGAGCTCTAGAAATGCCCTGAACTATAGCTTAGAATAGGCTCTCTAAGTTCAATAGCGAACATGCATTAGGTACTAAGAAACAACTAAGTAAGGCCACCTACTCTAAGCTCGAAAGGTGTAACCTAAAAACTTTTTGCATGAACTCCATTGTGGAGGCCATTTTGGAGGGCAAAAAACTGCTTCTCAAATTCCTCAAAGTGGTTTGTATTAGCCCACCTTGTTTAAGGATGCTCATTTCTTCTGCTTGAAATGTGATAATTGCCAACGAACTGGAAATATAAGTAGAAGAAATAAAATGCCCCTAACTAACCAATTGATTGTCAAATTATTCGATGTTTGGTGTATTGATTTTATGGGTCCATTTCCTAAATCTTGTGGATTTAAATACATATTTGTTACAGTTAATTACTTTTCTGAAATGGTAGAAGCAATACCCACTAGAACTAATGATGCTAATTTTGTTGTTAAATTTGTAAAGGAAAATATTTTTAGTAGGTTGGGGATTCTGCACGTAATCATAAGCGATGGAAGAAGTCATTTCTGCAATAAGCTTTTTTGAGAAGCTTATAAAGAAATATGTCATAATTCACAAGGCGTTGTTTCCCTACCATCCATAAACTCCTGGAAAATTGGAAACAAGTAACAAACATATTAAAGGGATTTTGCATAAGACTATGCACCCATCACAGAAGGATTGGTCAATAACGTTAAATAATGCATTGTGGGAATATGGCACGACCTACAAAATCATGTTAGGAATGAGCCCTTATCGACATGTTTTTGGGAAGGCCTGCCATTTTCCTATAGAGGTAAAACATAAGGCATTGTGGGTAATCAAGACGGTGAACCTAAATTTGGATGAGAGAGGATGAGAGCGTTTGCTTTAAAATTTAGAATTGGATGAGCTTCGGAGTGAAGCTTATGAGAATTCCAAAATTTACAAGGAGAGAACAAAACGCCTTCATGATAAGGGTCTTGCAGGTACGTCCCTCACTCCTCAAATAAAAGTTCTGTTGTATAATTCTTGGTTGGATTTGTTTTCAGGCAAGTTGAAATCAAGGTGGAATAGGCCATTTGAAGTAATCAAGGTCTCAATGGAATGTAAAGGCAATAGTGGTATCAGAGAAAGGTTTGTTCATGTAATAGATGATGTATTAAACATGTGCAAAGTGTTTACTGGGTTGTGATTGACTTGCATTTTGTTTTGGAAAAATTTGTGTAAATTGTAGAAATTTTTTTTTTCTGTTGTTCTTTCACAAAAATTTTTATAAGATCTTATATTATGTTTCTATAAAAGGATATTATGATTGAATGTCATTTGCTATTTTATTTCGAATTTATATCTAGACTGTTCATATGTTGATTTCTGGGATTTTCTGGAAAACTGATTGCATGTGTTGATTTTGAAAATTTCGTATTAATTCTAGAAAAATTGTTTTTGCTATTTTATTATGAATTTAGTTTCAGCTTAATGCAAGTATGAAGTTATGGAAATTCTAGAAATGTGATGAACATGCATGCATGAAAATTTCATATTAATTTTTATATTTTTATAAATTTTATGCAAGCACATGCAAGATGAAAAGTTGACACATGTATGAGATGCATGATACTTACTGTTAAAGTGGTTATGTTATGCTTGCATGATGTAATGGTAGACTAGTGTTAGAAGTAATGTGACAAATGTCACACACATATAATGTGCTGGCTTTTTCCTATCTATTAATAAATAATTACTAAGAATTAGGTTCTGGAATTTTTTTAAATACATTTAAAATATGTATAAGGCTCTAGAATTTTTCCAGAATTAATTGAATTATATTCAATTAATAAACAAAGTCAAAGTCAACATTGGTCAACATTTTGAAAGTTGACGGAGTTGACTTACTTAATGACTTATAATGTATATAGTTCGGTTATGAGACCTAAATAAGGTTCTTATGTGATAAGATATGTATTATTTTGATGGAAATAACATGCTTAATGCATATGTTTGAAATTAGGGTTTTGAAAATTTTCCGAACATCGAATTGATCTCTTTAGTGTCTAGTAGGTTAACTTATTTATCTTGATGATTTTGGTCTCGTCAAAATAATTTTGGCATGTGCCAAAATTGTTTAGGTAAATTTGAAATGACCTAGGGATATTATAGAGGACTAATTGGTGTACGAAAATTTTGGAAACCCTAGGGATTAATTTAGAATTAATCCAAGTAGAGCGTAACATTTCTAGTGTGATTAGATAAAGGCATATAAACTAGGATTAAAGTGTTTAATCTATACATCAAAAGAATTAATTTTAGGATTCCTAATTGAATCATATTCATTATTCGGATTTGTCAAGACTAACACTAGTACCCGATTAGGCTCAAGAGTTGAATTGAATCTTGAATGTTGGATGCATAGTCAAGTCACAACCTAAATTAAACCTCCTTTATGTGATACATGCATTAGATGCATTTTAATGGTAATTATCGACGTAGGCTCAAAGTATAGATGAAACCAAAGAATAAATCTCTCAACCGAATATTAGGACTTACGCCTTCCATTGATATGGCAAGAACCATAGTTCTTTTAGAGTTGAGTTGTTGGGCAAACCCAAGCCCAGTCTACACGAATATGTTCAATCCACGAAAATTAGATTTATGGATGAATGGGTTAGTCTTAACTAGAAGCGTTGATTTGTTGGGCAAACTCAAGGTCAACGTGGATAGAGGTAAAGTAGGGTTATATACATGGGAGGTATATAAATCAAGAGTTGATAACCCAATGAGTGTGTTAAATCAACAGTTGATGGCACAAGTAGATAGTTGCATAACTAAATGCAATTGATATGAATGATACCTACAGATTGACCTAAGGTGGCTTGTTGGGCAAACCCAAGGTCACTTTTGGTGATATCAGATATCGACCCATTAAGAAAACTATAAGTTTTCTCGAATTTGTTGTGAGGGCCATGGATTTGAATTAGAATAATGGGACCTATAATGCATATTATTAAAGTCCTTATAGATATGCATTAAGTGTACATTCTAATATTTTCTCTCATTCTTCTAGGTTATCGAATCGTACGATCTCTTCTAGTGTGAACCTACGCTCCCTGTTAGATTCCAACAAACTCATGGGACCAAACTTCTTGGATTGGTTAAGGAATTTGAGAATTATTCTCAAATCCAAAAAACTAAGATATGTCCTATATGAACCACTTCCTAATCCCCCTGTTGCCGATGCATCTTATGAAGATCAGCAAACTTATAAGAAGCTACTGGATGATAGTAAGTTGGCTAGCTGTATAATGCTAACCTCTATCTCACCAGAACTACAAAAGCAACATGAGGCTATGGATGCTTATACCATAGTCTACCATCTGAGGGAGCTCTTTGATGAGCAAGCTCGGTCTGAAAGGTTCGAGACCTCAAGGTTACTTTTCTATTCTAAGATGGTTAAGGGATCATCGCCAGTGCAGTATACGCTGAAGATGAATGGATACATTGAGAGATTAGGCAGTTTGGGCTTCATTATGGATCATGAATTAAGTATAGACTTGATTCTGACTGGTTTGACTAATAGTTATTTGCAATTTGTGCTTAAATATCGGATGAGTCAAATATCCACAACGATACTTGAGTTGATTAATCTCCTTAAAACAGTTAAGTAGACTGTCAAGAAAGACAATAAGGTTGTAATGCTGGTGGACTCTGCTTTTGGTTCTTGAAAGAAGAACAAAAGAAGAAGAAGAAGTCAAAAAGGCCAGTGGGAGGTATAGCTAAGAAGAAGGCAAAAGAGACAACACCAAAGGGGATATGCTTCCATTGCAACAAGGAAGGACATTGGAAGAGGAACTACAAAGCTTATCTGGAGTCACTGAAGTAGAAGGCATTAGATGCCCCACTGTCTAATTTAGGTATGATATTTTTCATTGAGGTTAATACTATTTCTGATTATAACATTTAGGTATTAAATACTAAATGTGGCTCACACATATGTGTTGATATGCAGGGTCTCACCGATAGTAGACCGCTCAAGAAGGGAGAGATGGACCTATGTGTGCAAAATTGAGCAAGAGTTGCTGCATTAGCTATAGGGACATATGTTTTGTATCTTCCTAGTCGACTAAAGTTAATTTTGGAAAATTGTTATCATGTACTCGTTGTGACAAAAAACATTATATTTGTTTCATGTCTTAATAAAGAGAGATTTCATTTAAATTTTTCAAGCAATGATTGTTCAATTAAGTTGAATGATATGTTGTATGGTACTGCTACATTGTGCAATGGAATTTACATATTAGATATGTCTAATCCAATCTTAACTATCAATGACAATAAAAGACAAAAACAAGATAACTTAAAATCATCGTACTTATGGCATTGTTGACTTGGCTATATAAGTGAGAAAACACATGATTAAGCTACACAAAAATGGTAGTCTATGGTCATTTGATTATTAATCATATGACATATGTGAATCTTGCTTGTTAGGCAAGATGACTAAATTACCTTTTAAAGGAAAGGGTGAACGAACAAATGCGTTATTAGACCTAATACATTCTGATGTATGTGGTCCGATGTCCATTCATGCCAAAGGTGGTTTTATGTAATTCACTACCTTTATTTATGATTATTCACGATATAAGTATATGTATCTAATGAGATACAAGTCTGAAGCATTTGAAATGTTCAAGCAATTTAGACATGAAGTAGAGAAACAGCTCGGAAAAAGTATCAAGACACTTCGATCAGATCGAGTTAGTGAATACTTGAACAAGGAGTTTCTAAGTTACCTTAGGATAATGAGATTGTATCCTAATGGACTCCACTTTACACACTGTAACATAATGGTGTAGCTAAAAGGAGAAACCAAACATTGTTGGACATGGTAAGGTTTATGATGGGCCTAGTAGATCTACCAAAATCCTTTTGGAGTTATGCACTCAAGACTGCTATTTATGTGATAAACAAAGTCCCTTTAAAAGCAACTAATGTTACTTCATACGAGTTATGGTCTAACAAAAAACCCTATCTTTCTCATATGAAAGTTTGGGATTGTCAGGCTTACGTGAAGCAGATTCAATTAGATAAGCTTGAAGCGAAATCTAATAAATGTTTGTTTGTAGGATATCTTAAGGAAACATTTATATATCTGTTCTACAATGTTTTAGAGCAAAAGGTGTTTGTCTCAAAGCATGTTGTCTTTTTAGAGAAAGAGTTTCTTATAAGAGAAGACAATAGGAAAAAAGTTGAACTTATTGAAGTTTATGATGCTCAAACAGATGCAGATCAACTGCCTGAACCCGAAATTGTTGTTCATGGAGATGAGACAACAGTTAAACCTTCTGACACACAAAATATTCGTAGGTCAAGTAAGATATGTAATTTTCTAGAGAGATATGGCTTTCTCGTAAGTGAACATAATGGTGTATTGCTCGTAGAGGATGATGGGCCTACAACCTATGAAAAGGCTCTGAAGAGTTCAGAATCTAAAAAATGGCTTCAAGCCATAAAGCTCGAAATAGATTCCATGTTTGAAAACTAAGTTTGGCCTTTGGTTGACCCACCTGAAGGGTTAAAACCTATAGGGTGCAAGTATATTTTCAAGAAGAAAATTGACATGGATGGTAATGTGATTACCTATAAAGCAAGACTAGTCACAAAAAGTTATTATTAAAGATAAGACATTGACTATGACGAGACTTTTAGCCTTTTAGCCATGCTTAAGTCCATTATAATACTCCTAGCTATTGTTGCTCATTATGATTATGAGATATAGAAAATGGATGTGAAGATGACTTTCCTAAATGGAAATCTAGCTAAGGATGTTTATATGGTATAGCCTGAGGGATTCATATCCAAAGATGGAAAAAAGGTATGCAAGCTTAAGGAATCTATTTATGGATTGAAGCAAGCATCTAAGAGTTGGAACATCCGATTTAATGCAAGAATCAAAGGGTTTGGTTTCTCATAAGATTTAGATGAACCTTGTATGTACAAAAAGATTAGTGGAAGTGCTATCATATTCCTTACGTTATATGTGGATGACATATTACTAATAGGCAATGATGTCTCAAGTTTACAATCTATCAAAATTTGGTTGTCCCAAAATTTCTCTATGAAAGACCTTAGAGAAGTAACTTATATATTGGGAATAAAGATCTATAGAGATAGATCAAGGAAGTTGCTAAGTCATTCACAGTCTACATGTATAGATAAAGTGCTAAAGAGGTTTAGCATGGATCAGTCCAAGAGGTTTCTTCCTACGACCCATGGGATAAAAATCTTGAAATCTATGTATCCCAAGATACAAGATGAGAGGACTCACATGAGTTTGATCCTATATGCTTCAGCAATAGGATCAATCATGTATGCTATGTTATGTACAAGACCCGATATATCGTATGCTCTAAGTGTTACGAGTAGATATCAATTGGATCCAGGTGAGTGTCACTGGGTTGCTGTCAAGAATATCCTAAAGTATTTGAGAAGGACAAAGGATGTATTCTTAGTATATGGAGATAGAGATCTTGTAGAGAGCGGGCATACAGATGCCAGTTTTCAATCTGACCAGGATGACTCCAAATCCTAGTCAGGTTGCATTTTCACAATGAATGGTGGAGTAGTTAGTTGGGAGAGTTCCAAACAAGAGACAACTGCAGATTCAACGATTGAGTCTGTGTACATTGCAGCTACGGAAGTAGCAAAAGAAGCTGTTTGGATCAAGAAGTTCATTATGAAACTTGGAGTGGTTCCGAGTATTGTAGACTTGATACTGTTGTAATGTGACAACAATGGGGATATTACTCAAGCCAAGGAACCAAGGTCTTATCAGAGGTCCAAATATGTACTCAGGACATATCACCTGATCAGGGAGATTATTGATAGAGGTGATGTGAAGATAGAGAGAGTGCCCATAGATCAGAACATCACTGATCCTTTGACTAAGCCACGTCCTCAAATGAGATTTGATTATAGTGTACTTGCCTATCTTATTAGATACAAAGGTGATTGGATTTAGGGCAAGTGGGAGATTGTTAGAGTAGTACTTTAAAGGCAATCATGTTTAGCACTTTTATATAATCTTTATTTCAATTAATAAAGCAAAAGGCAATTTTCTTTAATTTGATGTTCATTTATTTATGAATTGATGTCGTTCTTAAATCAAATTAATGAAGTCCATGATACAAA
>JANIIA010000004.1:26522627-26538916 GCA_027478495.1 Erythroxylum alaternifolium
TGAGCTATTTTATTTATTATTGTTTTTGAGTGAAAGTAGTTAGATAAATCCTCTAACAAGGTTAGTACGAGTCGGTCGTACTATTGGGTGTGAAATTCTTTCACGGGAAGTGAGGTTGAGTGATAGTGTCAAAGGTTGAGTGATAGTGTTAAGGGTTGAGTGGTGTCGGCTCAGTAAAGACTTGAGTAATTCTATTGTACTTTCGTGAAAGTGATTAATCACCTTTTTAAAATAATCACCTTTTTGGTTTTTTTTAATTACATTCTATTTCATTTCATTATAAAACTTCCAACCAAACAGCATAGCTGCGTTGAGTTCTTCATGCTTCTCTTTAAGCTAAAGTAGAGAGTTGAGATGATGCTTAATAGCTTTTATTAGTTTCAATGATTTGATGAGGACAATCGATTCCTTTCAATCCTTTTTTCTTCTCTTTTAGTTTCAATGCTTTTTTCTTCTCTTTTAGTTTCAATGTTTCTCTTTGTGTTTATGAGGAAAGAGTCACATCAATGATAGCATCGTGAGTGATAGCAATGATTAAAAAATTCAACTAGCTCGATTAGTGAAAATCTTGAATTTTTTGTTTCGGTTTTTAATTTTTATTTAATTACGTTAATAATTCTTATCGTTAAAAATTGATAAATTTATTAACTAATCGATTGATTTTGTAAATTAATCAATTTTTATAAATCAAAATAAGTCAATTAATTTTTATTTAACAGTCTTTTTTCAATTAAATTTTAAAATCTTTGACAAACACATTGAAACTCATCGAAATACATTGAAACTTATCGAAATTGTAACCAAGCATTGTTCATAATTAGAAAGTTTCCCTGACCTTTTTTTATTCAATCTTTAATTGGTTTTATTACAATTTAATACCAGTTGAATCTTTTAAACCTTAAACCTCTTATCTTACCGATTTAACTTTTTCAAATATTGAATCATCTTTGAAAGATTTAAAATAATAGATGAAATCTATATTTATAGTTTTATGAAAAAGATTATTAATAAATTTATTAATTAGTTACATTTATAAATTTTTTCACCCAACTTGAAATTGTTAGATAAATTATAGATTAAGACTATAATATAATTTTTAATTGACTATTTTCGAATCTACAATTTGAACTAATACAAAATTGGGGTGTTAGGTTGAAAATATCATCAATGCAAAACCTAGAAATCATCTCATTTATTAGTTTTCACGATACCACATTATGTGTGGCAAATTTGATGGCGAAGTAAATATAATAAGTTCGAGTTGATTGGTGTTAAGTTATCAATTTGCGCTTATTTTGTATTTAAATCTCTTTAATGTGTTCAAATTATTGCTCAAAATTAATGGAATTGTCTTATAATTGTTGCAACTGATTTTCAACACCTTAGAGATGAAATTGAATCAAAAAGATGCAAAAGAATGAAGAAAATCCGAAATTCCAAATCTGGCAACAATTCAGTCACTAGACGTGGCCACGTGTAAGGATAAAAAGAAAAATCTGCAAATCTGATTCTTTTGAGATTTTCATAATCTTTTAAGATCATATTGATAGGGATTCACAATCTGAATATGTGGGAAACGTGATCTGCAAGATAGGAAGGAAAAAGGGAAGGATCGGGAGGCTTTAAAAGGAGAAAAAAGTGAACAGTATACCTAGGTACAGTTCACGCAGCATAGTTCATCATCGTTTTTCAATTTTTCTGCACTTTTCTTCTTGTTTTCCGGTAGCCTTAGGACTCTTTAATTTTCTGCTCTTTTTCTTCTAGGGATTTTCGTATTCTTTAGGGGAAAAACTAGAAATGGAGACTATGTGTTTTGTTATTTCTTTTATTTTCAATTCCATTATGAGTAGCTAAATCCTCTTTCTTGGTTTACGGAATCCTAGTTATTGAACTCTGAATGATGTGAGACAATTGTTCTTTGTTTCAATTGATTTATCAATCAAGTATTAAATATTTTTCTAGGTCATTATTTGATTGTTTGATTTAACAACTAGGTACATAACTAGTTTGTGATTTTATTCAATCAATCGCTAGATTAAATAGATTGACGTTCAATTCTTTTAATTAACAGCAACGGCTAGGATTTGTGTCTACTACGTTAGGGACATGATTATAGGAAAAATAATTGTCTAGGCTAAATATACATCGCATGTATGTTTTCTAGTTCGTCAATTTTCTTAATTCATAAAGCTAGGATTTGTGTCTACGACGAATGCTTAACTAAGAAATTGGTTATTTTTAGTGTCGATGATCAATGTAAGTTCAATAATGAAGGAGACTAGAAGCTAAGATTCGTTCTTATTGATTATTAGATTATCATTGTTTTGCTATTTGTTATTTTTCAATTTCGTATTCCATTTAAATTCTTTTTAACTCATAATTTAAAAACCCCTTTTTATTTAATTTGTTTCGAACTCGTAAATTCTTTACCATTAAGATTCCTCGTGGGAATGATATCCACTTACCACTACTACATTAAATTGTATTAACGAAAGTGATTTCTTTTTGAATTTTGTTGCAGGCGACAGCAGCACCAGCTACTTAGATCTTTCATGCCTATTGTCTGGACATGTTCTCAAGTCCACTTGTCATATAACATGTCTTTAAGGAGCTTTGCATACTTGGGCCTACATTTCAATGCTACCATAAAAGACAAATAAATTTTCCATTTCTTTAGTTTTTCCACGAACGTTATGAATGGTACATCCAATTTGTTCTTCTGAAGTCCTTGTGGGAATGGTATTTTTGGTGAGTAAGGTGGAGGAGGAGTATAAGGAGGGTCCCCATTCTTTGTCTTCAACCTTTTTCTTTTTCTACAAGGTAGGTCTCAATTTGTCTTTCTACTGGTCCTTCTAGCTCTGTCCCACTCCTAAGTGTGACAGCCTTATGTTGCTCTCTTGGATTTACTTCCATATTGCTCAGAAGGTTTTCCACACTTCTCTTATAGTATTCATTGTAAAGTTAGGCTATTTGAACTCTAGGTTGTGAATATAAGAGGCATGATCTTCCGTTACTTGCTTAATTAATTAACATTTTTATTGAAAACCATACGTATGATAAATCATACGTGTGGCTCATAACTAAGCAATAAAAATGTTATATCCGTGAGCATTGTCTCAGGGCTGTAATATGAATTTCATGCATGTGAGATATAAACAATTAAATGAATTGCATGCAAGTGTAGTAATTAAAATGATACAGCCGTGAGCATTGTGTCACGATTGTAACAATTAAAATGTTAATAGCCATGAGTATTGTCTTATGGTTGTAACATGGATTATAAGCATATGAGACACCTTATGTTACTAAGAGAAGGCCACATGTCCCATTCCCTTTAACCTAGCTTTTATTATAAAGAGAAGGAGATGTATGACGGTTGGAGGGGTGGGGAGTTTTTAGACAGAAACCAAATAGCCCTCATTCTTCTTCATTTATGGTTGGTTCTCAACAATAATAGGGAGATTCTTAGCTGATTCTTGGAGATTGATAGAGAAAATGTAGGGCTAACCTTCTTGATGTCAGACCACGTGTTGAAACGTTAGTCAAAATAAAATAACTAGACTACTACTATAGCAATGGTGAGTCTAGGCCCTTACAGAGAGTGTGTGCAAAGTTTATGAAATGAAATTAATCGGTGTTTAGGTTTAAAGGCGTTTGGATTTTTGAAATAGGAAAATAAAATGAAACTAGACTAATAAAAACAAACTAAAGAAAACATGTGAAAAATGATAATAGTGGGGAATTCGGTAGGGACCCGATTCTTTAGTTCAATCTTGGCCTATACCCTAATTCAGCATATTTCATTGATTTGTTGTTCTTAAACCTCTCCTAGCAACCATTAATCATAGGTTAATTATTAACCTGACTTGTCCCTTAGATTTGTTTAATCAAGATACAATCGTTAATTAAACTTAACCGTTGAATAATCTAGGATATAAACCTAGGTCATGTTATCCCTAATGATTACAAATCATTAGTCACTGCATATGAATTTTAACATAATAGTTACGGATTATATCGAAATTCTAGTAATGAGTTTGCAAATAAATGATTCAATGAACACATTGTTAGAGTAGTTCCTTAAAGGCAATCTCCTTTAGCACTTTTACACTGACTTTGTTTTGATTAATAAAGCGAAAGGCATTTTTTATTAATTTGATATTTGTTTATTTATGAATTGATATTGATCTTAAATCGAATTAATGAAGTCCATGATACAAAACATAGTATAAAGGAAATCATGATGAGATCATGATATTGAGATTCCTATCATGTGCAATTATATTAGTATGTAAATAATCCCTAGTCACAGGATCAATAAGATAGGACACTATTAATCTAGACAGACTATCACATTTTATACTCATTGATTTGATCAAGTAGTGGATCTCACAAACTGTAAGCATGAGATGTTTAAAGTTAATATATGGATGCTTACTAAGGGTAGTAAGTACATCGGATGACCTGCTATGAGATTATCATATGGATGATCTATCAAATGTCAATCATTAATCTCATCATAGCAATGGTGTAAATATCCTTAGACTTGAGGTACTCAAGGATATCTTGGATACTAATTCTGTGCTTTGACATCATTCCTTGCTACCTCAAGACGAGGTTGCTTTTAAGGTGGTGATTACGTACAGCTATTAGTATTCGAAGGTAATTGGGTAGCCAATAAAGGATTCACCACTTTTGATAGAAGGAGAGGATACCCATGACCTCTTGTCGGGGTCATTACTCTGAAGTCTCTGGCCAAAGTAGTTATATGTCATGAAGAGAGTCTTCAATGACACATAAAGTAATGAGATCTTAGGACAAGAACTAACATCACTTGGACTAGATGTGACATAGTCAGTCTAGTGAGAGTTGAAACACAACCCATACTTCGAACCAAGTAGGGTATAGTATAGTAAAAGGACGAATTGCACGATAATTATCTATGGAAAGGTTCATAAGTAAGAGAATTAACTATTGAAGAGTTCATTTGTTAATCCACTTATATTCCGACAAATTGGCATCATGAAACCCTTCATGATTTGTTTGAATTAAGAGTTAATTCAAGTGCCTAAAATAATTGGGAACCTAAAGGTCATGCACATAAAAGATCGAATGAAAAATATAGTGTGTATGACTAATTTTAAGTAGGCCACGATCGTGGCTCATAGGCCATGGTTGTGGCCCAAGGCGAGCCTATTTTTTTAAGTAGGCTAAGATCGTGGCTCATTGGCCACGATCGTGATAGAGGGCACGAATGAGTAAATAAGTGAGTTCTTCACTTATGTAAGCAAGGTCTTACTACTTCTTACACACTCAAGTGAGAGCATAAGGGCTCTAGAAGAGTTATAGAGTGAGTGAGAGGTATCAAGAGTCTTGTTCTTGCAAGTTATGCAATTGCTGCATGAATCAAAGTGCATGTAACATGAGTCTTGATCTATCTTCTATCATTTTGAGCATCTACTAAAATTCATCTAGTTTAGTACTCAAATCACCCTTATATGTTGTTTCTTCTTAATCAATGCATGTTCTTGGGTGATCAAGGAAGGGTTTAGTGTTTGTAATAGGTCAATTAAGGAGAAGAAATAAGAAAGGAGGAGAAATAAAAGGTAAAAATCTTTTATATTTCATGTTTTTTACATATCCATGCATGCATGTATGATTATGTGTTTTTCGGGTTGTCATGGTGTTGAAATCTAAATTTCAACACTTTTGCTGCATTCTTATGTGTATGATACATGCATCCATGGCAAACCAAATAGTGGTATCAGAGCAAGTTTATGCATGTAATAGATGATGTATTGAACATGAGCAAAGTGTTTGCTAGGTTGTGACTAACATGCATATTGATTTGGAATAATTAGTGTAAATTGTAGAAAAATTGTTTTTTTATTTTCTTTATAAAAAATGTTTATAAGATGTTATGTTATGTTTCTATCAAAGGAAATTGCAATTGAATGTCATTTGCTATTTTATTTCGAATTAATATCCAGATTGTTCATATGATGGTTTTTGGGAATTTCTGGAAAACTAAATGCATGTGCTGATTTTGAAATTTTCATAACAATTCTAGAATTTTTTTCTAATTTTCTTTCACAAAAATTTCTATAAGGTGTTATGTTTTGTTTCTGTAAAAAGAAAATGAAATTGAATGTCATTTGTTACTTTATTATGAATTTAGTTTTAGCCTGATGCATGTATGAAGTTCCAGATAAACATGCATGTTTTTGGTAACAACTTGAACATAATAACAATTATTCTTCTTCTTGACACCATCTTTTGGCTTTGCTACTTTAACAGAAGCCTTTTGTTTCATGTTTTTTAGTAGTTCAAGCAATTATATATCTGTTTGGTTCATATGAAAGTTCATAACAAAGTGAAAAGCTTAAACTAAGAGATTGTAGCACCTATCAATACTTAACTCATAGTCTTTGGTAAAACTGATTGACCTAATTTTGCCAATATAGTTAATCATCTTTAGTATATGTAACTCTTCTGAAGATCCTTTTGCTATCTTTGTAGTGATATAATGCTTTGGAAATATGATATCTCTCCACCTTACTTTATACACTAAACAACTACTTACGATGTAAAATTATAGTAAGAGCATCCATATTCTTATGTGTCTCTAAAGCTCAAGAGACATACTAGCCATCACACATGTAGCTTGTTCATCATCATCATCAATATAACACTGATATCTCTCCCAAAATTCATTAGTTACATTTGAACTAGGCCTTAATGAAATAATAGTTTCAAGAACATACAGTTTCTTATTTTTTCCCTGAGAACAATTCTTAAACTACAAAACTAGTTGAAGAAATTAAGTTCAGTAAGCTTGTTAGCATCTATGATGTTCCTCAAGGATAGATTGCTACTCATTTTATCTAACAACTAAAATACATAAATTTATAATACATAGATTGCTACTCATTTTATCTGGAAATGTGATGAACATGCATGCTTGTAAATTCCATATTAATTTTTATAAAAATTGTTTTTATAATTTTTATGCATGCATATGTAAGATGAGATGTTGCCACATGTATGAGATGTATGACATTTGCTGTTAAAGTGATTATCTTATGCATGCATGATGTAATGTTTGACTAGTGTTAGAAGTAATATGACACGTGTCATACACATATGATGTGTTGGCTAATTCCTATTTATTAATAAATAATTCCTAAGAATTAGGCTCTGGAAGTTTTTGTTAGACACATTTAGAATGTGTCTAAGACTCTGGAATTTTTTCAGAATTAATTGAATTTGATTCAATTATTAAATCAAGTCAAAGTCAACATTGGTCAACTTTTTAAAAGTTGATGGAGTTGACTTACTTAATGACTTATAGTATATGTATTTCAGTTATAAGACCTTAATAAATTTATGTGATAAGAAATGTATTATTTTGATGGTAATAGCATGCTTAATGCATGTGCTTGAAATTAGGGTTCTGGAAATTTTCCAAACATCAAATAGGTCCCTTTAATGTCTAGTAGGTGAACTTATTTATTTTGACGATTTTGGTCATCAAGATAATTTTTGCTTGTTTCGAAATTGTTTAGATAAATTTGAGATGACCTATGGATATTATAGATGACTAATTTATGTACGGAAATTTTGGATACCCTAGGGATTAATTTAGAATTAATCCAAGTAGAGTATAACATTTCTAGTGTGACTAGAAAAAGGGCATATATATACAAGGAATAAAGTGTTTAATTTGGACATCAAAATAATTAATTTTAGCCTAACCAAATCATATTCATAATTTTGATTATCCGAGACTAACACTAGTATCCTGATTAGGTTCAAGAGTTGAATCGAATCACAAACTTTAGATGCATAGTCAAGTCATAACCTAAATTAAAACTCCTTTGTGTGATACCTATATTAGATGCATTTTAAGGGTAGTTATGGACATAGGCTTAGTTCAATTGAGTTGTCCATAATCTGAATGTATATATGTGATATATATATTAAGATCATCCAAGTATTGATGAGACCAAAGAACAAATTCCTCAACCAAAACATTTGGACTTATGTCTTCCATTGATATGGCAAGAACTAGAGTTCTTTTAGAGTTGGGCTGTTGGACAAACCTAAGCCTGCTCTACATAAATATGTTCAATCCATGGAAACTAGATTTCAGGATTAATGGGTTGCTCCTAACTAGAAGCATTGATTTATTGGGCAAACCTACGGTTAATGTGGATATAGGCGAAGTTGGGTTATATACATAGGACGTATACAAATTAAGAGTTGATAACCTAATGAGTGTGCTAAATCAACAGTTCATGGCATAAGTCGATAGCTGCATAATTGAATGCAATTGGTATAAAGGATAACTACCGATTGACCTAAGGTGGCTTATTGGGCAAACTCAAGGTCATTCTTAGTGATATCAAATATTGACCAATTAAAAAAACTATAAGTTTTCTCAAATTCATAATGAGGGTTGTGGATTTGAATAAGAATAATGGGACCTATAATACATATGATTAAAGTCCTTATCGATATGCATTAATGCACATTCTAACACTTTCCCTCGTTCTTCTAGGTTATTGTATCACCACGATGTCTTCATATAGTGTGAACCTACGCTCCCTGTTAGATTCTAACAAACTAACGAGACCAAACTTCTTGGATTGGTTACTTAATTTGAGAATTGTTCTCAAAGTTGAGAAACTAGGATATGTCCTAGACTAACCACTTCCCGATCTCCGTCTTATCGATGCATCTTATGAGGATCATAAAGCTTACAAGAAGCTACTAAATGAAAGCGAGTTGGCTAGCTGTATAATGCCAGCCTCTATGTCATCAGAATTGTAAAAGTAGTATGAGGCTATAAATGCTCTCATACCATAGTTTACCGCCCGAGGGAATTGTTTGATGAGCAAGCTCGGTCTGAAAGGTTTGAGACCTCAAGATTATTTTTCCATTCTAGGATGATTGAGGGATCATCTCCAGTGCAATATGCGTTGAAGATGAATGGATACATTGAGAGGTTTGGCAGTTTGGGCTTCATAATGGATCATGAATTAAGTATAAAATTAATTTTACTAGTTTGACTAATAGTTATTCACAGTTTGTGCTTAACTATCGGATGAACCAAATATCCATAACAATACTTGAGTTGATTAATCTGCTCAAAACAACTGAGCAAACTGTCAAAAAAAATAGTAAGGCTATGATGCTAGTGGACTCTTCTTCTGGTTCTCGCAAGAAGAACAAAAAGAAGAAGAATAAGTCCAAAAAGCCAATGGGAGGTGTATCTAAGAAGAAGGAAAAGGAGATAACTTCAAAGGGGACATGCTTCCATTGTAACAAAGAAAGACATTGGAAGAGGAACTACAAAACTTATCTGGAGTCACTGAAGCAGAAGAAGGCATTAGATGCCCCACCGTCTACTTTAGGTATGATATTTGTCATTGAGGTTAATACTATTTCTGACATAACATTTAGGTATAAAATACCAGATGTGGCTCACACATATGTGTTGATATGCTGGGTCTCAGGGATAGTAGACCGCTCAAGAAGGGAGAGATGGACCTACGTGTGGGAAATGGAACAAAAGTTGTTGCATTAGCCATAGGGATATATATTTTGTATCTTCCTAGTAGGCTAGAGTTAGTATTGGAAAATTGTTACTATGCACCCATTATAACTAAAAACATTGTATCTGTTTCATGTCTTAATAAAACGAGATTTCATTTAACTTTTTAAGCAATGGTTGTTTAATTAAGTTGAATGAAATGTTGTATGATACTACTGCATTGTGCAATGGAATTTACATATTAGATATGTCCAATCCAACTTTAAATATCAATGACAATAAAAGAAAAAAACGAGATAACTTAACATCATCTTACTTATGGCATTGTCGACTTGGCCATATAAGTGAGAAATGCATGGTTAAGATACACAATAATAGTAGCCTAGGGTTATTTGATTATGAATTATATGATACATGTGAATCTTGCTTGTTAGGCAAGATGACTAAATTACCTTTTAAAGAAAAGGGTGAACGAATGAATGGTTTATTAGACCTCATACATTCTGATGTATGTGGTTCAATGTCCATTCATGCCAGAGGTGGTTTTATGTAATTCATTACTTTTATCAATGATTATTCACAATGTAGGTATGTGTATCTAATGAGATACAAGTTCGAAGCATTTGAAATGTTCAAACAATTTATACATGAAGTAGAGAAATAACTCGGTAGAAGTATTAAGACACTTCGATCAGATCGAGGTGGTGAATACTTAAACGAGGAATTTCTAACTTATCTCGGAGATAATGGGATAGTATCCCAGTGGACTCCACCTTACACACCCCAACATAATGGTGTGGTTAAAAAGAGAAACTAAACTTTAGACATTGTAAGGTCAATGATGGGCTTAGTAAATCTATCGACATCCTTTTGGGGTTATGCACTCGAGACTACTGTTTATGTGACAAATAGAGTCCCTTCAAAAGCAGTTGAAGTTACTCCATATGAGATATGGACTAACAAAAAGCCCTACCATTCTCATATGAAAGCCTGGGGTTGTTCGGCTTATGTAACACAGAATCAATCAGATAAACTTGAAGTGAAATATGATAAAAGTTTGTTTATTAGATATCCTAAAGAAACAATTGGATATTAATTCTATAATGCTTTAGAGGAAAAGATTTTTCTCTCAAAGCATGCTATCTTTTTAGAGAAAGAGTTTCATCTAAGAGAAGACAGTGGGAGCAAAGTTGGACATGATGAAGTTTATGATGCTCAAACAAACGCAGATCAACTGCCTAAAACTGAAATTGTTGTTCATAGAGATGAGGCAATAGTTGAACCTTCTGATATATAAAATGTTCATAGGTTAACTAGGATACACAATGTTCCAGAGAGATATGAATTTCTTATAAGCAAACACAATGGTGTATTGCTTATAAAGGACGATGAGCCTACAACCTATGAAGAGGCTTTGAAGAGTTTAGAATATGAAAAATGGCTTCAAGCTATGAAATCTGAAATGGATTCCATGCATGAAAATCAGTATGGACTTTGGTTGACCTACCCAATGGGTTAAAACCCATAGGGTGCAAGTGGATTTTTAAGAAGAAAATCAACATGGAAGGTAATGTGACAACCTATAAAGCGAGGCTAGTCACTAATGGTTATCGTTAAAGACAATGAGTTGATTATGACGAGACATTTAGCCCCGTATGTTAGCCCCAGGTCTCGGTTCTTATTTTGTGGCGATAAGGCACCAAAATTGGGGGACTTTTAAATTAAAAAAATATAACTAACATCAAGATAAAAGAATTAAATTTCTAGGTGGGAGTAAAAACAAATAGACAAACAGATAAATAAAATAAAAATAAAAGGGTAGTGAAATTGCTAGAAACCTGAGATATATTGAGGAACCAGTTAACATAGTAGGGATTTTGAATAAGCAACTAAATTGATCGATTCCGTTGGATATAGAAGTTTGGAAGAAATAATTTGAATGAAGAAGCCACTTGGGAGGCTGAGGAAAACATAAGACATCATTTCCCCCATTTGTTTAATCACTCAGGTAAGAATTTTGAGGACAAAATTCTTTAAGGGGGATAATTGTTGGACCTAACTTTTCTTGGAAGTTAGAATTTTTAAATGAAAATTTTTTGGCATTTATTCATGAGTAAAAATCAGAATTCTTGAATTAGAAATTTACGGAGTTTATTTATGAATATTTTTAATTACATATGGTTGCATGGATTAAATGGAAGTGTTAATAATTAGGATAAGGAGTTAGAAGATATTGGAGTAAATATGGAAGGGTAAGTTTGGAAGATTAGAGGTTGTTTTAGATTAATAAGAGAAGAATAAATGCAAGGTATGTGAGTGAAGAAAGAAAGAGACATGTTCGTGAGGTTAAGAAAGAAAGAAAAGAAGAACCTAGAAGAAGCTAGAGAAAGAGGAAGAGAGTCGTGTAATAACAAGAGAATAGGGAGAGACTTGTTTGAGAGGTTAGGGAAAAATAGAGAGAGTCGTGTAAAATAAGAAAGAAAGAGAGAAGAAAAATGTAGAAAAAAGTGGAAGAAGAGAAGCAGAAATCGAACCAGAAAAGAAGAAGCAAGAAAGAAAGATAAAGGAGATAAAAAGAGGAATAAGAAGGTTCAGCTGAGTTTTAGGTAACCCTTTATCTATTTTCCTGTTTTGATAGAAGAAGAAAACAGAGAAACTAGGTTTTTAATGCTGAAAATGAAGAGAGAAAGAAGAGGAACAAGAGATTTATGTTCTTATATTTTCATGAACTTGTAACTAGATCTTAGTTCTTCTAGTTAGATAATAAAGCTTTATGGAAGTTCTATTCGTATATGATGTTTGAATGAAAATATGTTTCTTTAAAAGGAACCAAGAAAGTCGAAGGAAAGAACAAGAGGAAAGACAAACTAAGACAAACTTGATGTTGGAGTTACAAGTAAATAGGTAGGTAATATGTTTATAGTTGTTATGTTGATGAGCTGAATTATTTGCTTGTATGTGTACCTAAATACTTGCCTTTTTATCATTGTAAATATGGGAAAAATAATCTGTGATTGATATAATGTTTGCTTTGAAAGACTTTACTACTTTTGGAATTAATAGGAAGAAGAAAAACCCAAATTGCCTGAAAATATGAATATGATGTCAAATATGCAAGCATCGAAAATTTACTTGTGTGGGCAAGAGAGATGTCATTTAGTTCGTTACGTGCACGTTGACCTAAAGCCCTCTCCTGGCTGCCTGCTTGTGGCGCATGAGCTCTGAAAAATGGACTCATTCTATTCATGGTATGAACTTCAATTTTGCCATTTTGTTTTATGGGATTCTCTTGAGCCATATTGTTGTGTACTTTGTTGTGATTGCTAAGCATGATTTATAATTGAATGCTTTGTTTGATGATTGTAAAATATATGATTGTAATTTAAATTAAGTGTTATGTGAACTGGATTGGTATATATAAATATGCTTAGTTTTGTGTGTGTGGCTCATCACCGATGGTTATAAACGTATTGGCTACTGAGCTTCCCAGCTCACCCCATTATCTTTCCACTCCTTAGGTGCAAAAATAGTAGATCGACATTGAACCTTGTAAAAACTTCAGGTAACTCCAAGAATTTCTATTTTTTATAATTAAGTTAGTTTATAAACTTTTGGTACTTTAGAAGCATATCAAGCATGAGCATTCATGTTGTATTTTTGGGTTATGCTACTGTTTTAACTCTTAATATGTAATTGGAGTTATGTATAAATGCTATGTTGATTAAGAAATGAAATTCTGTTTTGTTTGAGAAATGGTAGTAAGAGGTGAAGAATTTCTCTTTTGTATATGTGTAGAAATTTCTTCTTTGTTGGGTTGTAATTGGTGTTTGGAAATGAAATGGTATGCTGTTGTAAGGTTTTTAGATAAAATCTTCTTAAGTAAATTGTTATGTTGGGAGTGTATTTTGTTAGGAGTCTTATGTGTATGGATTGTGTTTGTTAGATTCGAGTCTTTTGATATAGGTAGTAGTTTTTACAAATAACAGAAAGAAAAAGCGGGAAGCAATTGTGTTCTGAATCTTTAATGAACAAATTGTAATGATCTAGGCATAAGTAGACAAAATTGCCTTCATGAAAGTTGTAGATCATTCTTTTAACTTTCTAACAACATAAAGTTTGCAATTTTTAGACTTTAGGATTGAAAGTTATGAAGATTAGAAATGGGTGTGCAAAAGCTACACTGTTCATCGAATTGCACGATAGTGCAATTTTTGTTGGAAGCTCGCGATCGTGCACAGGCATGACCAAAACTTCTGGCTTTCATGGCCATGCCACTTTATTGTCATGGCTGTGACATTTTCAAATACACAGTCGTGACATTTTTATTTTATTTTATTTATTTTTTATTATTTGTCTATGTATTTGTTTTTACTCTCAATCATGACATGTTTATTCTATCTATTTTTATTTTTACTATTATTTTAAAAAGTACCCCAATTTTGGGGGACTTGTTGCTGGGAAATAAGAACTGAGACCTGGAGCCAACATCTTTGGTATCAGAGCCTAAGTTTTTTAAGGATTCCTAGGCTTAGAATATGTTATACTATGAAATATATGATGTGTGATAAAGTGTTTGTATTGCTAAATTACTTGTTTGAATTGTTGAGTTTATTGATTGCATTAAGTGACACGCATATCATGCATATATGTAGGAAATAAGATTAAAAGGAAAAATAAGCTAAAAGATAATGTCTTATTAAAGGAGTAAAATGCCACCTCATGGAAGAACATGAGAAGTTTTACAAGGATCTGCGGCATCTGATTCCCCACCATTAGAGAAGGGTGCTGATAAGTATAGAGTCCTAGTAATTGCAACCACATGAGTCACACTAGGAACTTTCATTAAGAGTTGGAACTATTAGAAACAATGAGAAGAATGGTGATTTGTCAGAGTGTAAGACAGTGAAAGTTTGTGGATATCTAAAAATAAGAAATATTACGTAGTCCAATATGTTAGACATAGATTTAGTATTTATGGTTATGTCAGCAAATATGGTAATGGAATTTTGTTATGGATATGTAATTCAATTGATATGGATGTGAATATATTTTCATGAATTGACTGAGAAAGAAATAGAGACATAGGTAGAAATGATAAGATTTAAAGTGTATAAGCAAAGTGGAATTGAAAGGTTGAACTTGGAATTTAATGTGATTGTTTAATTAATGTGATAAGAGTTATGACCTGGTATAAGATTGTGTTAGTGGATTTGAGATTAGAATTTCAAGATGTTTATGTGTCTATAATTCTAAATTGATTAAGAATGTACGTATGGAAGATGAAACAAATGAAGTGATATATGTAGAAGTTCTCAAGGTTATGTTGACTAGTTATTATGAGTACATATCTGATAATGTGGTTACGTTGGTGGATAATGTGATTGAGCACATATGAAATATATATTTGGATATGGTATAGGAGGTAATCTATGATCCCTATAGTTAAAATCATCAGATGAATCAGAGTAATGCAATGGAAGTATGGGATTAGGTGGTTATATTGAAAAGGTAACTACTAGAAGTAACTTTTGAATAGTTATAGAATATTCAAATGTTGCTCAGAATCAATTGCAATTGAAGTATCATTAGCATGAGATATTAATTGGTGACTTGTTGAAAATACATTTCTATATAAGATGTAATGATCTTGATGGTACATAGTAAAATATAAGAGTAAATGAATATGCCTCTTATTTCATTGAGCTTTATTATAAAGAATATTCTGATCATGTAAAGTGTGACAGCAATTGAATTTATTAAAATATCATGAATAGTTGAAATTGATCTTATTGAGGTATTAAGAATTGCTGAAACATCAATGATGAATATAGTTGATCGATAAAGATTATAAAAACAGTGTATATGATTGAGGTGAGAAACCTTCTCGTGATAAAAATGTTTTATCGAATCATATCGCGTAAATTAAGTGTTCCATTTCTAGGAATGAATGACTATTAAACAAATCAGAAGTGACTATTGGATTCAGTTAGAAATAGGACTCAGGCATAAGAAGTTGAATATGCTATAAAGAGTGCATGAATTTTGTTTAATGTAAAGTAGCTTATATTATTAAGTTCATGAATTTGAGGTGGTGTTGTTGTTATTGTTAAAGGGTGTTGCTGTTATTATTAAAGGAACTTAGGTCTGATAAAATTGAAATGTGAAAGCGATTGTATATGATAAATGTCAGTGAATGATCGCATATGATGTGAAAATTGATCTGTAGTAGAATCTATGCGACTTAAGAAAAACAGAAGAGTTAAGTGGATCAACGCTGAAGAGATATAGAATAGCAAGGGAAGATACAAGTGTTTTGAGAGTATCGTATCGCCTTGACGAGGTGTGTTAAAGTTCAGAAAAAAAGGGTAGTGAAATTGCTAGAAACTTGAGATATATTGAGGAACCAGTTAAGATAGTAGGGTATTTGAATAAGTAACTAAATCGAGCGTTTCCGCTGGATATAGTCGTTTGGAACAAATCATTCGAGTGAAGAAGCAACTTGGGAGACTGAGGAAAACATAAGATAACATTACCCCCATTTGTTTAATCACTCAAGTAAGAATTTAGAGGATGAAATTCCTTAAGGGGGAGAATTGTTAGACCCTAAACTTTTTTTAAAAGTTAGAATTTTTAAATGAGAAATTGTTGGCGTTTAGTCATGAGTAAAAATCAGAATTCTTGAATTAGAAATTTACGGAGTTTATTTATGAATATTTTTAATTACATATGGTTG
>JANIIA010000004.1:26539016-26549474 GCA_027478495.1 Erythroxylum alaternifolium
GTATGAATATGTGATGAAATGAGTTGAGCATCGAAAATTGCTTGTGTGGGCAAGAGAGATACCATTTCATCACGTGCACATTAACGTAAATTCTTCTCCCGACTGCCAGCTTTTGACATATGAGCTCCTAAAAATTGGACTCATTTCATTCATGGTGTAAACTTCGGTTTCTCCATTTCATTCCATAGGATTCTCTCAAGCCATTATGTTTGTCCGTTTCATTGTGATTTGATTGAGCATGACTACATTTGAGTGTTACATTTTGATGGCTAAATATATATGACATGATTTATATGAT
Organism: Erythroxylum alaternifolium; assembly: GCA_027478495.1. NCBI lineage: Eukaryota > Viridiplantae > Streptophyta > Magnoliopsida > Malpighiales > Erythroxylaceae > Erythroxylum > Erythroxylum alaternifolium. The sequence continues at coordinate 26,539,315 of JANIIA010000004.1, forward strand.
AACATGTTTGTCTGTGAGTTCTTTAAGCTAGAACTGTAAGTAATTTAAATTACTCGACTGAAATGTGATATATATGCATATATTTGTGTGTGTGAGTGCGGCTCGACACCAATGACTATAAACGTATTAGCCACTGAGCTTTGCAGCTCACCCCATTATTTTTCCACACTACTCAGGTGAAGAACAAGCAGATCATTAAACCTTGGAAACTTCAAGAAATCTATCTTTTGTAACTAAGTTAGTTTAAATACATTTGGTAGCTTTGCAAGCATATTAAGCATAAAGTATTCATGTTGTATTTTTGGATTATGCTACAGTTGCAACCTTTGATATGTAATTAAAGCTATGTACAAACTCTATTGTGTTTGAGAAATGAAAGTAAGAGTTGAAGAATTTCTCTTTTGTTCATGTTCAAAATTATCTTTTGTGTTGAGAATAAAATTGTAAGTTGTTAGATGGCCCTGGATAGTTTAAAATGAATTTTTATGTTAGGAGTCTGTTATGTTATGAGTCATGTATGTATGTTTAGTGATTGATGGATTCGGGTCTTTTGGAAAATGTGTAGAAGCTTATATAGGTAGTAGAAAAAAAAGGGGGACAGAAATTATGTTCTCACTTCTACGAATAAAATGTATTAGTCTAAGCCGAATAAGACAAAGTTGTCTTCATAAAAGTTGTAGCTTATTCTCTTAGCTTTCCAACGATATAAAGTTTGTAATTTTTGAACATCAGAATTGAAATATATGACGTTTACAAGTTTGAGTGCTCATCAGGGGTGCACAGTCATGCACATGCACAATCGTGACAAAACCCTTAAATCTCAGGAATGCACAATTGTGCACTGGCTCTTCAAAGACGGGAGAACATGATCGTGCCCAATGCATGATCGTGTATGAACAAAGCACGGACTTGAGAAGTCACGACCATGACTCTTCTCACTCACGGTTGTGACTTCTCTTAATCACAACAGTGACTTTAATTCTTTTTATTACTCACGGCAGTGACTCCTCTTGGTCACGACTGTGACTTTTGATTTATCAGCTGTAAATTTTGCTCACAACGTGACTTCTTTATTTATTAAAGTTTATTTATTTTATTTTCTTTCTTTTCTCATGTGATCTCACAACCATGACTTCTTTTTAATATTAAAGTCATCCAAACCTTTCGTAATGTGGCCATGAAATATGTACCAAGACCCGGGCCCAACAATTTTTAGTATCAGAGCCCACAATTTTTTAAGGATTCCTAGGCTTAGAATACGTTGTGATATGAATTATTATGATGTATGATTAATTGTTTGCATTGTTGAATTGATTGACTGTATTGGGTGACATGCATATCATGCATACATGTAGGAAATAAGAATAAAATGAAATGTAAGTTAAAAGTTAATGTTTAAATTGAAGGAGTAAGAAGCCACCTCGTAGAAGAACACGAGGAGTTTTGCAAAGATCTGTTGGACCTGATTCTCCACCAAGAGTGGAGGGTACTGATGAGTCTAGAGCCTCAAAAATTGTTGAGGCGACTGTAAGGCAGGAAAATGAGTCTTTTCAACCACAAACATATGAGTCACCTCTTCCTCAAGAGCAAGTGCCTAATCCCTTAGATCTCAGACTGTTCAAAGCCTTTGCTCAGGATTTTGTCCAAGCCATGGGTCAGATGCCACAAACTTCTACCCCAGCACTAGCTAGGAAAAGGAAGCAATTTGATAAGCTGAGCAAGTATGGGGCAGTAGATTTTTATAGGACAACTGATCCAGAAGAAGCTGAAACATGGTTGAAGAAGACAGAAAGAATATTGGAACAGATGGACTGTGACGATGATGAAAAGGTTGTATATGCTGTAAGCCTACTACAGGGAGATGCCCTGCATTGGTGGGAAAGTGTACTAGAGAGTCAGATAAACCACCAGTGTTGACATGGAAGGACTTCTTAGCTATTTATAGGAAGAAATATTTGTCTGAGGTGTATATTCAGTAAAAGCAAAGGAAGTTTCGAAGTTTCACCCAGAGGGAGATGACGGTGAGTGAATATGAGCGTAAATTTACATAATTGTCCAAATATACAGTTGAGATGATGATGAGCGAAGCAGCTAAGTGTTGTAGGTTTAAAGCGGGATTGCATTTAGCCATCAGAGAAAAGGTGGTGGTGTAAAATTTCTGTGACTCCCAACAGCTGGTAGAGGTTGCGTTAAAGGTCAAGAATGTAGAGAATATAAAGAGTATAGTAAACAGAAAGAGAAAAGGAAGATAACAGTTCAGGAGGGGAGGTAGTAGCAGTGCTCCTATGCCAGAAAGGAGTGCTAGGACTTTCCCCACACAGTCTAAGGTTAGAAGCAGTGGTGTAGCAGGCCCAGACAGACGAGAACCATTTCTCATCAAGCCTCAACTATTAGAGGCAGTAGAAGAGGAGAGGGGGATAAGTCATCCATTCCCAAATGTGATCACTGTGGCAAATTTCATAAAGGGGATTGTTATAAGCTGATTGGAGCTTGTTTTAACTGTCGGAAAAAAGGGCACATGGCTAGGGAGTGTCCATAGTATGCAAGATGATGGGAACTCAGATGTAAGCTCTAAAAAGGGTTAAGACTGTGGGAGTCGAGTCTGCAACTGAAGTAGGCAGTTCTAGTACAGCCAAGAAAGTGAATCCTTCAGGAAGACTGAGAGGTCAAGCACTAGCTAGGGTATTTCCAATGACGAGGGAGAAAGCAGAAGAAGCTTCAGAGGTTATGACTGGTATGGTTAAATTGTTTAATAATGATATTATTGTTTTAATTGATCTGGGATCTATCCACTCATTTATTTCGTCAAGAATGATTATGCATGGTAGAAATTCGAGTCCATTAGATAGTCCTTTGATGGTTAGTACCCCAATTGGCCAGTATATCATCGTTAGTCAAGTTTATAGAGATTGTGAAATATACATTGGTGGAGTAAAATTAGTGGTGGATTTAAAGTCATTGAAGATGAAGGGATTAGATGTGATTTTGGGCATGGATACTTTAGAAAAATATAATGCTAATTTGAATTGCAAACAGAAGATAGTAGAGTTTGAGTTAGACAAAGGTGAAAAGGTGGTGTTTGTGGGAGACAGGAAAGTAAGCACACATAGACTTATTTCTGCTCTAATAGTAGAGAAAATGATGAAGAAAGATGTGAAGCATTCTTGGTATATGTGGTAGACATGAAGATAGACGGAGGATATCTATTCTTGATGGTGACATGATTAAGTTTCCTGTAGTCCACACACATAGATGCTTTTTTTGATCAATTGCAAGGAGCAAAAGTTTTCTACAAGATAGACTTGAGATTGAGTTATCACCAATTGAGAATAAAGGAGTCTGATGTGTCAAAGACTACCTTCAGAACACGATATGGGCATTTTGGATTCTTAGTTATGCCCTTTGGATTAACTAATGCCTTTGCAGCCTTTATGAACTTAATGAATAGAGTCTTCAAGCCTTTCTTAGACCAATTTATCGTAGTCTTTATTGATGATATATTGGTTTATTCTAAGAGTGACAAAGAGCACGAAGAGCATTTAAGGATTGCCTTGCAGACATTGAGGAAGAAAGAGTTGTATGCCAAATTTGATAAATGTGAATTTTGGTTAAAGAAAATGGTGTTTATTGGACATGTAATTTTGGAAAAAGGAGTATATGTGGATCCAAAGAAAATAGAAGTTGTAGTTCAACGAGAAACCCTCAAGAATGTAGCAGAAGTGAGGAGTTTCTTGGGTTTAGCTAGTTATTACAAAAGATTTGTATAAGGCTTTTCCATAATAGCAACCCCACTCACTAAATTGACAAGGAAGAGTTAGAAGTTTGTTTGGACAAAAGAATGTCAGAAGAGCTTTAAGGAACTGAAGAATAGGGTCACAACTGCACTAATTCTAACCTTGCCTTCTGGTAGTGATGGATATATAGTATATAGTGATGCCTCAAGGAAGGGATTAGGGTGTGTATTGATGCAAGGAGATAAAGTGATTGCCTATGCTTCCATGCAATTAAAACCTTATGAGATGAATTATCCCACACATGACTTGGAGCTAGCTGCCATAATTTTTGCATTGAAAATATGGAGACATTACTTATATGGAGTCACCACTAAGGTATTTATAGACCACGAGAGTCTTAAGTATTTAATGAGCCAAAAAGAATTAAATCTGAGGCAAAGAAGGTGGTTAGAACTACTAAAGCATTATGACTTGATGATAGACTACTACCCAGGGAAAGCTAATGTAGTATCGGATGCACTAAGTAAAAAGTCTACTATGGCACATGTGGAGACAATAGACCTTCCTTTGTTAAAGGAATTAGCTAAACTTAAGGTAACGTTAAGGCAAGCCAAATCTGGTTATATATTGGCTAATTTTAAAGTAAGACCAATGTTGAATGAGAAGATTAAGGAATTGCAGGAACAAGATGAGTACTTGAGCAAGCTCAGAGAAGAAATTAAAAATGTTAAGCTCTCTGAAATAGGGATAAGAGAAGATAGATTGATGGTGGTAGGCAACAGATTATGTATTCCAGACATGCAGGAGTTGAAGGATGAAATTCTTGATGAGGCATACAATGCTCCATATGCAATGCATCCAGAGAGTACAAGAATGTATAGAGATTTTAAAAAACGTTTATAATGGAAAGGAATGAAGAAAGATGTTGCAGAGCACGCTAGAAAATGCTTGGTGTGCCAACAAGTTAAAACAGAACATCAAGTACCTACTGGCAAGCTTAAACCTTTGTCTGTTCCTGAATAGAAGTGAGAAAAGATTACAATGAATTTCTTAATAGGATTACCAAGGACCAATAGGAACCATGACGCGATATGGGTGATTGTCGATAGGCTAATCAAGTCAGCACATTTCTTTCCAATTAAACAAATTGATTCTTTGAAAGCCTTGGCCAAGAAATACATAGATGAAATAATTAGACTTCATGAGATTCCCAGTTCTATAGTCTCAGATAGAGATCCCATATTCACCTCTAGATTCTGGAAAAGTTTGCAAGAGGCTATAGGAACTAAGCTGCATTTTAACACAGCTTTCTATCCACAGACTAATGGCCAATCAGAGAGGACAACAAGGACATTAGAGGAAACATTAAAAGCTTGTATTATGGACTTTAAAGGATTATGGAATGATTATTTACCTTTAATTGAGTTTGCTTATAATAATTCTTACCAATCAGGAATTCAAATGGCACCTTATGAAGCTTTGTATGGTAGGATGTGTAGAACTCCTATTTATTGGGATGAGGAAGGTGAAAGGTGACTTTTAGGACCTGAGTTGGTACAAGATATAGTTGACAAGATTAATTTGGTGAAGCAGAGACTCAAGGCAGCTTAAGATAGGATAAAGAGCTATATGAACGCACATAGAAAGGAGATGGAATATGAAGTTAGATATAAAGTATTTGTTAGAGCTTCTCTGTGAAAAGGAGTCTTTAGGTTTGGTAAAAAGGGCAAGCTCAATCCAAGATATATAGGCCTTTGTGAGATTATTGAGAAGATTGGACCTCTTGCCTCCAAGTTAGCCCTGCCACCAGAATTATCTAAAATTCGCAATGTCTTCCATGTATCAATGTTAAGGAGCTATAGGTCGGATCCTTCACACATAGTACAACCTTCAGAGGTTCATTAAAGGAGGATTTGACTTATGAAGAACATCATGTAGAGATTCTAGATTCAAAGGAAAAGATCTTAAAAAACAAAACTGTAAAGCTAGTTAAAGTCTTATGGAAGAACTGTACAAGAGAAGAGGCAACATGGGAGCCTTTGGAATCCATGAAGGAGATGTATCCACACTTAACTTGGAAGTTAGAATTATTAAATGAAAATTTATTGGTGTTTAGTCATGAATAAATATTATTTAAAAGTGTTGGCATAAATTAAAAAAAATGTTAGAATTGAGTTAAGGAGTAAGTTGGCATTAAATCAAATATGGACGGGCAAGCTTGGAAAGACAAAAGTTGTCTTAAATTAATAAAAAAGAAATGAGAAAAATAAAGAGAGTCATGTAGAAGTAATAAAGAAAAACCTAGAAGAACTAGAAGAAGAGCAGCAAAAATCGAAATAGAAAAGAAAAAGGAAAGAAAGCAAAAGGAGAAAGAAGAAGAAGGAAAAGGTTCAGGTGAGTTTTTAGGTATTCTCTATCTTTTCTTCTTGCTTCAATAGAAGAAGAAACTAGTGAGAATGAGTTTTATGTGTTGAAAATGAAGGGAGAAAGAAGTGAACCAAGAAACCTATTTTGCTTTTCATGGATTTTCAACTAGATCTTAGTTATTTTAGTTTAGATAAACCATAAGTAGATTAAGTCTAAGCTCATTTTTGGATATTAAAGCTTTATGGATTTTCTATTTGTATATAAGTTTGAATGAAGGTTTGTTTGTTTGAAAGAAACTAAGAAAATCCAAATACGCAAGAGCAAGAGGAGAGGAAAACTTAAGTTTGGACCTATTATAAATTAGGTGGGTAATATGTTTACAGTTATTGTGATGATGAGCTGAATTCTTGTTTGCTCACATGCTTAAATTGTTTGACCTTGAATTATTATGATTATTGGAAAATGCACTATGATTTGTTATCTTGTTATGTTTTGAAAGATTTTACTGCATTTTTATAAATGAAAAGAAGAAAAAACACGAGAAGCATAAAAGTATGAAAGTATGAATATGTGATGAAATGAGTTAGTATCGAAATTTGCTTATGTGAGTAAGAGAGGTATTGTAACATCTCGTTATCCCATGTTAAGAGTTAGGACCCTAGAATATTGTATATGAGAGATTATTGAGAAGTTAGAAAGTGCATTTCATATTCATGCATAATATGACATATACACACATATGAATATTAATGTTTGCACATTAAAATGATTATGCATACATTCATTGACATTTTTCAGGCATAATTGATTTATAAATTTGATTTTTGATATGAATTGTGGTTTATGTGTATTGAAAATTTCATTGGTGTGTATTAGTGCTTATTTAGAATTTTTGGTGAAATTTAGGAAAATTTTGAAAATTTGGGGTATTTTTTAACTATAAAAAACACCAAGTGGCAAGACAATTAATAAATAGAAGTAAAATTAAGAGTTAAATGGCAATAGAAATTTTGATAAATGACTTTAGGAATTATTAACAAGTGTCATTGAAATTTGGGAGATAATTGGAGTAGAAATTGGAGACAAAATGGACTAGTTATGAAAGTGGTCCAAATGGGACCATAGAAAGGTGACAAGTGTCACTACCACTCACCACTCATCCCTCACTCACATTGTTCACTCTTTGACCCTTGAAAGACTAATTTAATTGTTTCATTTTTGCTTTCTTTTCTTCTCTTCGTAACTTTCTTCTTCATTCTCCTTCTTCACGATTTTTTAAATTTCCAAGCCTGCATCAACGTTACATCTTACTTGCATCTATCAATTGTTGCTTTCATCTTGCTCTATCTCTTTCATTTCTCACTAAAGACCCAACCTTACCACCTTGAAGGATGATGTATATGGGTAGTATAGAGAGCTAGGGTTAAGTGAGATCTTGAAGAGTTTGAAGTTAAATTAAGTAAGTTATGCTTTAATCTTTATGGGTATTGTTAAATGGAACATATATAATAAGAAATTTGATGATTGATCATGAATTTTTATATATGTGTTTTTAACATGGTTATAGTGTAATAATAAAGAGATCATGATCTAAATTGTAGTAAGTTAATGTTATTCATGAATTGTTTGGTAAATGAATCAATTATGATAATGAATTAAGAGATTAATGAGTATGAATAAGGAAGTTTGAAGTATGATGATGTGTGTGTGGATGAAGAGATAAATAGAGTTATGTCTTACTTTGTGTTAAGATAAATGATAATTCATGAGTTTAAAGCCAAAGAAAAGGCTAGTGTATTGTCTTGAAATGAGAAGAAGTAGGATGATAAATTGGAGATAAAGAAGAGTTGAAAATGAAGTTAAATGTGTGGTAGAATATGTTAGATATAGTACTTTCTCTGAACATGCATCTGTATTTTAGGCCATATCTTAGTCTGTGGATACACAAATGGGATGATTTTTAAATTATATTAAACTAGAGACATATGGCTACAATTTTCATGAGGAAGTGAAATTGAATTCTATTCTTAAGGGGTCTTGAAATTTAGCTTAAAGTTGATAACTATGTATTGTTGTGGTATGAGAATAGTTTGTAGTAACTTGGGTATAACTTGCAGAATAATAAACTAAACTGTATGAATTTGATGTCATTAGAAACTGAATACATATATGAACATTTGATTAGAAGAAGGTGTTGCCCAAATACCTCATTTTCTAGGTCATAATGGTCATACAAAACTGACCTAAAAATCTGTCTTGAGAAAAAATCTGGAAAATTAGAGGTGTATCATTTGACCTATTTTACATATCTTTAAGGCATTAGAAGAAACTAAAAAAATAAAAGTTGTAGATATATGTGTTAGCTTGACCTCTGTGAAAGTGGCGTGATTAAATAGTGACTAGAGCTTGAGTTATGCTTGTTTTCCTAATACTGCCTGTGACAGACCCCTATGTAAGAACCTAATATTATTTCCTTATTTTTGGGGACTTTGGAGCTCGAATTAGTCAAAGTATAAAATATGAAAAATGATTATTTATGTCTTGTTAATGCTTCTATGAAACAGTTTGGCCAAAAGATATCTTGATAAGTTTATGTAGTTATTTGAAGTCAAAACTTAAAGAAGGGACTGTTTTGATGTGTTGAGTTCAAATCTGGAAATTCTGATTTGTTAGAGAAATAAATGAGTTATTTTAATGCAAATATGATCTTTAGGACATGAATAATTTGTATAAGGTATGGATGAATGAGTATTGAAGAACATAGGGTTTTTATGAAAGAGGATTGGGTGAATGTATGAATGTATGAGTATATGTTGCTGGAAAAATTTTGGTGAATGTATAATACTAAGAAAAGATTGATGAATTTATGAATGATGAATGGAAAGTGATTAGGTTTTCTTAAAGCATAAATCTAATTGCAAACTAAATGATGTACAAGTCATGATGTGTTAATGATTAAGATTTGTGAATAAAGTTACATACCTCAGAATTTGTCATTGAATATACATAATACATGATACATTTATAAATGTTCTTATTCATTTGAATGTGCAATATAGTAATGTGAAAATGAATGTGATTACATATAGAAGAGCACGTTGAGTGACCGCTTTCAGACATTTCTGGGATTTCAAGGCAATAAGCTAAAGGGAGCAATTGTGAGTAACCTAAGATGGTCTCACCATGATTGTTTGTTTATTAAATTATGTATTGAATTGTTATGTGATGATTATGTACTGATTTTTGGATATTCGATGTCCGAGGCATTTGGTCCGTGAATAATACATTGGAAGTGTTCCTTGAATGTGAATGTGATTGACTAAATTATTTTCAACTATTATGTTGAATGCCGGACCAAAAGTTCGATAACAAATGTGAATGAGACAGAATGTGAATGTGACAGAATGAGCAAAATGATTGAAAACACATAGTGCATTTCATTACATGAATGCATAAAACATAAAGGTAGTTGTAAAATTAACGCAAGATTAAACTAAGCGCAGCAGAATGAATTTAAAATTTTTTCCACATAATCAACTTTAATAAAATTTAATTTGAAACATAAAACAAGAAATTAACAAAGTTATACTAACCTGTTTCGATTTCCTATTATATTTTTCCTTTCGCCTTGAATCCGTCAATTCACGAGTCGTTCAATTGTCTGGCCTCTAATGGTATCCATAAATCTATTTGGAGAAAACTCAAATCTAATTTAAGAGGAAAAATGTAAGAAGTGCTAGCTCCAAATTTTCTAATTTTTCCTTTTAGATGAAAAATCATATTTTTCATGCCCTTGAAATTTATCAAAATTACAACTAAAATCAAATTTTAGTCATAATTACGAATTAGTCCTTATAAGATCAAATATCACATATAGATCCTTAAAGTTTCTAAAACTTCTCAGTTAAGTTCAACTTAATTCAAATTTTACTTTCTCCTTTATAGACCTTTTATGTATAACCCATTAGGTTCTTAATATGTTGATCATGATTATAAATTCTAATTCTAATTCATAATTAGAATTAAATAAATTAAAATTCCTTTTAGTTTATCTTTAGT
>JANIIA010000004.1:26563117-26601560 GCA_027478495.1 Erythroxylum alaternifolium
CAATGTAGTTTAAGTTTTTGGTTAATTTGGATTAGATTTGTGCCTGTAACGAGCTTTTGTACCCAACTTTTCTGTTTCTGCTGGATGAGATTCGGTTCTTTATTAGTTCTTATCCAGGTTTCTCTCTTTTCCTTAGAACTTTATTTATCTAGGACGACAAGAGTATAGTGGAAACATGTCGGTGTAATTTGGATTTCTGAATCTTGATGTCTATTTCTGGCCATTGATTTAATTTATTGGATTTGACTGGATGTCATTGGTAGGTGGTGCAATCTAATCTTCATCCAACGACCAACTGTTGTTGGTAGGCCACGTCTTGTATTTTATGACTTACTGTGAATGCTAATTCATCCTTGAATAAGAATTTTTTTTTAGTGTTTTCACTTTTAATTGTCGATTCTCTTGATGGCTATAAGATGTGATGGGAAATTATGAGTTGATCCAATCTTAACTTTGATCTGCAGGTGCAATACGTCCACGTAATTGATAGAAGAAAGTAAATCATGGCGACGGGGAAGTATACTAGGCTAGACACTAGAAGACAGTCCACAAATTACTGCTCGACAGTGACAATTGTTGTTTTTGTGGGTTTATGCTTAGTTGGGGTATGGATGATGACATCGTCATCTGCAGTTCCTGGTCAAAATGTAGATGTTCCGGCCCAGGAAAAAAAGAATGATGTGAAGGAACAAGTGGCGAAGAGCAGTGAATCTAATCCTAAGCAATTCGAGGATAGCCAGGGTGACTTACCTGATGATGCAACCAAGGGAGACACCAATACAAATGTTGCTCAGGGAGACAACAATTCAGATGCACAAGAAAACCAAGAGGAAAAGCTCGAAGGAAAACCTGAAGTGAAGACTGAAGAAAGGCTGGATGAGAAACCCGAAGAAAACCTTGATAAGGAATCTAACACTGATAAGCCTGTTGATGCACAAAATGAGGAGACTCAAAGTGAGCAAGGTAACACAGAAGATGGGGATTCCAAGAAACCAGAAGGAGAAGCAAACTCAGAGACTGAAAAAGTCAAATCTGATGACAATGAAAATAAATTAGCTGGACAGGGTGATTCGGACGAGAATTCTGTGGAGAACCAACTGGATTCAGGTGATTCTGAGAAGAAATCTGGTTCTGATGAGACTGAGAATAAGCCTGAAACTGAAGAGAAAGACTCAAAATCATATCAGAGTGGGAAAACAGAGAATGGCCAGATTGTGGAGAAAGTAGATCAAAATGATAAGGAGTCAGTGAAAAGCACTGATGGGCAGGCTGACAACAAGAATCCAGGTGAGGTATTTCCTTCAGGGGCTGCATCTGAGCTTTTGAATGAAACCACTACTCAGAGTGGGTCGTGGTCAACTCAGGCTGCTGAGTCAAAGAATGAGAAGGAAGCTCAACTATCTACTAATCAAAAGAATGGTTACAATTGGAAACTGTGCAATGTCACTGCTGGGCCTGATTACATCCCATGTCTTGACAATTTGCAAGCAATTAAGAGTCTCCGATCTACTAAGCACTATGAACATCGGGAGAGACACTGCCCTGCTGAGCCTCCAACTTGCCTTGTTTCTCTTCCTGAAGGATATAGACGTCCAATTGAGTGGCCGAAAAGCAGGGAAAAGGTATGTTCATATTAAATTATAAACTCATTATCAGTTCGATTTCTGCTACAGTGACTGATAAACCATTGCTCTGCAGATATGGTATTATAATGTTCCTCACACCAAGCTTGCACAAGTTAAGGGGCATCAGAATTGGGTGAAAGTCACTGGTGAATACCTCACTTTTCCCGGTGGTGGAACCCAGTTTAAGCACGGTGCTTTACATTACATTGACTTTATAAATGAGGTAAACTTTTGAGTTGATGTAATTCTCATTTTAACGTAACTTACCATTGAAAAGATTCCACTGGGTTGAGTAGAATATCTGATATTGTTAGTGACTTAAAGTATTATGCCTGTACAGCAAAGTTTGAGATTAAGTATTAGTTGTAGATACTTATCATTTAGAGGTTACGTCCTTTTGTCTGAATGGTATCCATTAGAATTTTGTCACAAGTCCAATAGTTGATCTTATGGTAAGAGCTAGTTAGAGGTTCACTGGGCAGGCTAATACTGAAGCTGGTCAGGATTTCCATGGTTCAATTCTCGTCCCTTCTATGCACATACTTTAAGCTTATCACTCTCCTTCTCCTCTGAACAAACGTCTGATGATTGATTATTCTAAGTAGACGGCCAACTTTATGTACTATAAAAATAAGAATAATGATTTGCTTAAAAGAAGAAAATGGCCATGAAAATAAAAACACTTTAACTGTTTACAAGATGTCGTGATCAATAGTATCTATGTCTTTAAGTCTGGACAATAAGGGTAATTCTTATTGAGATGCTTACTTCTCCAGTCTGTCCCTGAGATTGCTTGGGGAAAGCGCTCTCGTGTGGTCTTGGATGTTGGATGTGGGGTTGCGAGTTTCGGGGGCTTTCTTTTTGACAGAGATGTCCTCACGATGTCATTTGCCCCTAAAGATGAGCATGAAGCACAAGTGCAGTTTGCGCTTGAAAGAGGAATTCCTGGTATATCTGCTGTGATGGGCACAAAGAGACTTCCCTTCCCAGGCACTGTATTTGATATTGTCCATTGCGCACGATGTAGAGTCCCATGGCACATTGAAGGTAGGGACTTCTTTTTTCATCATTTATGCTATATGAGGATTATTTATCCAAGCCTTTGATTTTTGTTTGATTCCATCCCCCAACTTACTCCTAGCCTTATGCTTTCACAAGCTAGCAGTTCACAATTTGATATTGTTTGAATTAATTAATCATTCCTGTTCTATATATTTGTTTTCCAACATATAAATGCAGAATATGTGAATAAATGTATTGTCACTCATATATCTGATAATAAATTCTTGAAGGTGGTAAACTTCTTCTGGAGCTGAACCGTGTGCTTCGACCTGGTGGATTTTTTGTATGGTCTGCTACTCCAGTTTATCAGAAGCTTGCTGAAGATGTTGAAATCTGGAAAGGTTGGTGACTTACAGTGTAACATGTTTTTATTACCTGGTATATCTAGTAAGTTGATACAAACTTAAATACATTTATTTGAAAAATTTCACAGCAATGTCTGCTCTTACAAAAGCCATGTGCTGGGAAGTTGTATCTATTACTAAGGATACGGTCAATGGAGTAGGTATAGCTATATATCGGAAGCCCATCTCAAATGATTGCTATGAGAAAAGATCGGAACAACAGCCTCCCATCTGTGAAGCATCTGATGACCCTAATGCAGCCTGGTAATCTTTGTTCTGAGCTGAGATATTACTGTAACTGCTCTATTTATCTAATTTTCTCCTGTATATATATCGCGAATTCTTGACTTCGTGACCTTCAAGATACTGAACTTAAATAGCTAATTATAACATTCTTTGTTAGTGAATTTATGTTAAAATGTAGACAATTGGGTATGAGGAAAACACACAACAAATTCTTTGCTATAGTCTGGTAGTATCTATTGTCTCTTAACATAAACTGAGTTATTTGACTTCCATCTCCTTAATAGGAATGTGCCACTGCAAGCTTGCATGCACAAGATACCATCGGATTCTCAGCAACGAGGGTCTCAATGGCCAGAGCAATGGCCTGCAAGAGTGGGAAAAGCTCCTTATTGGATGTTGAATTCCCAAGTTGGAGTTTATGGTAAACCGGCACCTGAGGATTTTGCAGCAGACTATGAGCACTGGAAGCGGGTTGTGTCCAAGTCCTACATAAGTGGAATGGGAATAAAGTGGTCAACAGTTAGAAATGTCATGGACATGAGATCTGTCTATGGAGGGTAAGCTAAGTGAATTGGTTCCTAGTAGAAAATTCTTCTTTCTGTTCAATGAGATCTCTATGATGATATCGACGGTTTTAATATTCAGCATGAAGGGTTTTGTTCTTTTTACTTCGGTCATTAATGGTTCGAGTTGGAACATTCACATAGTATCCAGAAATGTTTCTTCATCTTCTCCTTAATTCTGATATCTATACGTTATGCCTGCAGTTTTGCCGCAGCTTTGAAGGATTTGCAGGTGTGGGTTATGAATGTGATTACAATAGACTCGCCGGATACTCTGCCTATAATTTATGAACGTGGCCTTTTCGGCATTTATCATGATTGGTGCGAATCATTTAACACCTACCCCAGAACTTATGATCTTCTTCATGCAGACCATCTTTTCTCCAAAGCGAAAAAGAGGTTTGTACTTTAAATATCAGTTTCTAGAATTGCCAGCATTATATACTACAGGATTTCCATATCAATTGAAACTTAATGTTCAAGTGATTGGTGGGTGTGATAGGTGTAGTATAGTTGCAGTAGTTGCAGAGGTTGATCGGGTTCTAAGACCAGAAGGAAAGCTGATTGTCCGTGATGATGTCGAGACAATTAACGAGCTGGAGAACTTGGTTCGTTCCATGAAATGGGAGGTCCGTATGACCTATTCCAAGGACAAAGAGGGATTGCTCTGCGTCCAGAAATCCATGTGGCGTCCCAAAGAGTTGGAGACAGTCACCTACGCTATTGCATGAACTCGACTGTAGTTGCCTTTTTATTCTGGAGACCGGCCTTGCAAGTGAGATTAGGTTTCCTTCTCTAAAGTTACTAGTCTGGACATGATAACTATACCTCCACGTTAGCTGTTGTACCATGTCAAGTAGGGATTTTGTTTCTTCATTTGATTTCATCATCTCAGGTCTAGTGTCAGAAGTTTTAAGTTGATACTATTATTTGTTGTCAAAGAGTGAATTGCATTCTTGAAAGTGTAAAGTCCAATCGTCAGAATCTGGACCAACATCCTTGGAGATTCACATCCATGTACTGTGTTATGTCTTGGAACTTTGTCTCAATTCTGTTTCCAGCAATGAAAGGTTGATCCTTTTGGCAGTTTCATTTCCTGGAATCACCATATCTCTCGTTGTATAATCAGCTTGGTCTTGTTTCCCTATCTTCACTTGCCTACTTTGATGATGTTCTGTTCCTTCACGTATGTCAGTTAGTTGGATTGTGTTCCTGTCTATTCGTTTATCAAATAATTTATTCAGAATACGTAATTTACAGATTATTATGCACTCAGCTATCTAAATGGTCGTGATCACAGCTTAGTACTTTTTCCATTTTCAGTTTCATCCATATTTCGATCAAACAAGTGGTATCTAAATAATTAAGTTGAAGATCTAGGAGATGAATCGAAGACAAGAGATAAGATATTGGGCACAGCAGATACCTGATAATAAACAGAAAGAAGCAAAGCTTCTATGCCAAATTTGTGAAATGGACCCCCAAAAAAGGAAAAAAAAAAAACAAGAAGAAGACAACCTTGAGCATGCCTCGTAATGGAGTGAAAGAATCATAAGCACGCGATCATAAACTGTGAGAAAAGCTTTAAGAATTCATCACCAATCACTTCCTGTTCTTTTGTATGTGACAGTGACGAACTACCCAACTTTCTGACCCACGAAGTGAAAAGCTTTATTCGCTCATAGCCACTACTGCCTTCAATAATTCCAGGGTGACTAATGATGGAACTAATTATTTCAGCTTTAATGTAGGAAATAATTATATTAAGAGAGGAGAAATAAAAATATTGTGTGATTCGGAATAAATCCTTTTTATAGTTTAAAAAATTCTTAATTTTAAATTCATTGAAAATTTTATCACTTCAATTTTAAAAATAATAATAAAATAATTGAATTAATTAAATTCTAAGCAAATTAATAATTTATTATAATTATCTTAAATTATTAATTTACGTGGAGTTTAATTAATTTAAGTCAAATTTAAGAGTGAAGTTGAGTTACCATTTAAGTGACATTTGATTAGTCTATGTGTAGTGTTTATATTATTTGTATTTTCTTATTATTTTTTAAACCAAAATCTAAAAAAGATTTATTTTAGAAAATTAAAAATTATAAAGAAATTTAAAATAATATTTCAAGTATGTATTAAAGTAAATATGGCATTCTCTAATTTGATACTAAGATAACTCTTATAAATAATCATTTTTAGCATAATATTATAAATTGAAGCTTCTCTTTTTTGATTTTTGGTTTATAAAATTAAGTAGAGTTTTAGATTTTTGAATCTAATTTATTCTTTAATAAAATACATTATTAGTATGATTGGCCCTCATGCTTATCTTCATTAATTATTTTATTTCTTTTTTATTAATTTGTATGTAATTAAACAAAAAAATTGATACATACAAGTAGAGTTCGCAAGAACGGTTCAATACAAAATTAATAGGTTAAACTGGATTGATCGAATTTAAGACCGAACTAAAATTAGTTCAAAAAGACCTTTTGCAACGATTCACAAAGTTCGTCATTAAATATTGACTTTTCGGTCACGCTTTAAAACATCGTCGCTAAATATTGATCCTTTGGTAACGTTTTCTAAAAGCGTCGTCATAAGCTTATTATTTAGCGACGACCATTTGAAATCGTTACTCATTGTGCATCATTTTGTGACGATTTTTTCTAATCGTCACTAAATGTTCAGCATTTTGCGACGGTTTCTATCATGCATTGCAAAATGTTTTCCCTTTTGTCACGCTTTTCAGTTTGGTCTCTAAATGCTTAGTTTTAATGACGATTTGTTAAAATCGTCGCAATTAAAATCGTCGCAACATGTTGACTATTGACGACGATTTTTTTAATGTTGCAAAAGAAAACGTCGCTAAATGTAGTATTTGTTGTAGTATAAAATGATATTATTTTAGTATAATTTTTTAAAATTGTGTAATTTTATTCCATAAGTTTAAGAAACATAAGAGTGAAATGACACTACATTAAAATAACCTCAGCCTGCCTCAATCCGATCCCTTGTGATTCTTACTCTTACAGACTGACCAAAGGAGAATATATCTATATTACACGTATGTAGCTAAGTGACACAGAACAATATTTTGTAGAGATTCTTGATAAGGAAAGGTTAGGAGAGTATCGGACATACCTTTTAAAGCCTGATGGATTGAGTTGGAGCATACCCCTATGATCACTCTCCTCCAATTTCCGACACTTTATTGATTAGTCCACATGATTAGACATGTCATGGACGATCGAGATCATTTTGGTTCATTATTTTCAGACATTTTTGTCATTAATTTATCTTTTTCTTTTAAATTTATATAATTTGTTTGTAAACATGTTTCTTTTGTTTGATTAGACAAATAAAATGGGTGATTAAGATTAATCAAGTGTTGTCTTATTAATATGTTTTGACATGATTAGACTTGAGTCTTACTAATTTGGAATTCGATGCACTATTACTACTACATAGGACAAGTACACGTATTGATTAATCTTTGGCAATGCTTCAACTCACTTTATTTCTGATTGTTATTGCCAAAGTTGGTGAATAATTTAGGTCCTTAGGGTAAAAATATAAGGTAATCAACTTACGCTAATCAATCATTTCGAATAAACTATTGAAATTAAGTTATAACTCTTAAATTACGTGTATTTATAATTAAAAATTTTAACTAATTAATGACACTAATTGAATTTTCGGTTAGTAAAATTATGTAATTACTTACTTGGGAAAAATGAATAATACATATTTATTAAAAATAAGAATAGATAAATACATATATCAGAAGGTGATGATGATATGATCATGAGGCTGAGGCTGAGGCACACCACACCCCAATAATATATTATATGAGAACAGAACCATGATCCAATCCAAAGGCAAAACTAAAAGTTGGATGGTTTGGACATGGAGGATCGATTCTGATTCTGAAGCTGAAGCCATTGGATGAAGCTTTGGAGTGTAGCAACATCAGCTCTGTAGTGCTTTTGTGTAAACTCCAACAGGTCTGACCATGTGAAGTCTGGGTACTTCCTTGTCACTTCTCTGCAAACAAGATCTTGTGGGGGTCTCACCACCTTGTCCTCTTTCGGGCTCACGAAGAACACCAATGACCTTCTCTCCCTCTCCCTGTTCACCACCGCTCTGTGCAAGCAACTCTTGTATATTCCATTCGATAATGCCTGAAACCCAAAGGGTTTGGATCATATAATCTTAATCTCTTACTTTGTGTCTTTTCACTTTCTTTCAACCTACACTTGTCAACCTATTTTTTAACAAAGATGTGACTGATATGATAATTGTGCACGTGACCATGTCTATATAATTGTCCTAATCACGATTATTATATCATAATTTAACCTGAATTCAACACGTTTCTCTTATATAAACCAAAACAAAAATGTTTTAAAGGGTAACTTGATGGAGTTTTTCTTATATTTACCCAATTTTTATTTATTCAATGACCTGAATTAATCCAAAATACATTGCTCATAACATATGGAATAAGAAGGTTTCGTATCTTGATGCATGTATTTAACTTAATGGGATTAATTAGAACAAAATTCACTTTTTAGAGGATATAAATTTGAAGTAAAAACAAGAATATTTTAGATAAAATATTCAAGAAAAAGTTCACTAATAAATTGATACTTAAGTAATTTGACTAATTTATATCTTAATCATAATTATTTGATATTCATATCACATAATTTATCATAAATTTAACTCATAATAACTACGAAGAAAGTGTAAAAAAATAATTTTACAGACTTTTCTCTTTTCTCATATCAGACTTTTCAGGTTTACGTTTTAAAGAATATAAATATTTCTAATAAAACATCAAAGAGAAAGTTTACTAATAAATCAATAATTAAGTAATTTGACTCCTTTATATCATAAACATAATTATTTAAAATCCATATTATATAATTTACTATAAACTTAACTCATTTATTTCATAATAACTTTTAGAAAAGTGTGAGAATAATTTAACAGACTTTTCACTTTTGTTAAATGTGACCTTTATTTTTTAAATACAATGGAAGGTGATAGCCATGTTAAATGTGACTTTTGGAATTTACTTTTTAAAGAATATGAATTTGAAGAAAAAATAGGAATATTTATAATAAAATACTAAAGAGAAAGTTCACTAATAAATCAATAATTAATTAAATTATTTGAAATTCATATTATATAAATTTTCGTAAATTTAATTAATTAATCTCATAATAACTTTAAAAAAAGTGTAGAAAATATATTTTGAAAGACTTTTCTTTTACATTACATGTGATTTTTTCAGTGAGAGTCTGGTTAAATTAACGATAAACATATAAACTAAGCTAAAGAAGTCATTAGAAAAATAAAAGGGTTTACCATGAAGGTATCACCAATGTTGATGACTAGAGCATCAGGACGAGGTCGAACTGCTTGCCATTTGTTGTTAGCGAAGACTTCAAGTCCACCAACTTGGTCTTGGTGAAGAATTGTTAACGAAGTTGGGTCACAATGAGGACCAGTCCCAAGTGTTAAACTTGAATTATTGCATGGTGGGTAATAGTTGCATCTCATTATTGAGCTTCCATCTTCAAAGTAGTTCCTGTAATGGAGTCGATCTATTCCCAAGCTAATCCCCAGTAGCTCAAATATCAACATTGACACTCTACTCATTTCTTCACAGTACTTTTGGTATGCCCACCTGCCAATTTGTACACCTTTCCGTAATGTTATGACGGAAGAAGAAATCAGAAGTGTAAAACCTTAAACTTTACTTACCCTGTGAGTTCAAAGTTCCGGCCTAAGACAGATTTAAAGTAGTCGACAACGACAGGCTTAAAACTATTGGTGCTGTATCCGCAGGAAAATGTCTCTTTCCATGGCAACTTTGTCGAGTATCGATCAGCATGAGCACCTGAATAGCCACACAGGCTTCCTGGTTTCCTTCTCAGGCTGAGCTTCTTGTCAAGTGGTAGCTTAAAGATCTTGTCAACCTCTTGGTGCACGGTTTGAATGAGACTTGCTTCCACGCCATGGTTGATCACCTGGAAGAAACCGTGGTTCGAGCAGGCACTCCTGACGAGCTCTGCAGCTCGAGCCGTTTCTTTCTCGTCTCCTCTGATGAACCCGCCCAAGTCCACCACAGGTTCCTGAAGCTCTTCTTGGTTCAGAACCAAGTCCCCATTTGGCCAAATGAACTCGGCTGGCAGGTTAACTTGCTTCTGAAACAAAGATGGGTCAAAAACCAGAACCCCGCTTCCATTATCTGCATTTGTTGGAGGACACGTAAGAGTACCTGAAGAGGAAGAAGTAGATGAATCCATTAGCATAAGCATTTATGTATCTTTTCTGGATTATGCAGAGAACAAGAAACAGAAACAAAAGATGGATTATATTTATATGTATAAGTAGCAAAAGTACTGGGGAGAAGTTGCATAAGAGAGCGTAGAGAAAGCTGAAAAGCCTGTTTCAGGAGTTGACATATTGATTTTGAGACTATAATTATGCTCAGGAACTTAAACAGTTGATAAATTAGAAGGTGAAAGGTAAGGCCAAGGCCGTCCATTGTAGGGTTGGTAAGTTGTTAAGAAGCCAACAACTAAGACGAGTGGACGACCCCTTAGGTTTTGGTCACTTTCTCCATTTTTTTGGCTGCCAATGGACACTTAAAAAACAGACCCACACAGCAGTCTAAAACCTCCTGCTTTCTTGCCTTTGTATTGTCTCTTCTACAAGTTTACCAAAACAGGTCGGGGTTTGTCTCCAATGACACCATACCGTGTCATAAGAGTTGGAAGTGTAATTTACACTCAATATTTTCCGAAAATTCAAAGTTAATCTCTATATTCACTTTGCAATTTAATATTACAAAAACGGTATTCATTGTACCTTAAATAAGAGACAAAAGTGGTAAGAAATTATTAAGACCGAAGTAAAAATTACATATTTAATTAATATTTAAAGAAATTATTTACTCCACACTGTTTAATTTGTGATATTAAAGAATCTAATTTAATGGCATGTATACTATAAATTATTTTTATTGTGGTTTATCTCCTTATATTTCCAAGATTTGAGAAAAACAAATGTTAAAGCTATGAAACATGTCATTGTCAAGGCTCTCCAATTAATAATGTTAAATTAAAAATTTGTATTCTTAAATTGCGTATAAAAATATACTCTTATTATTTTTTTATTTCTGATCATAATCCATTAATCATCCAAAATTACCATAATTAATGGTCTTAAATCACTTTTCTTAATTTTCTCTTAATATATAACTTTGGAGATATTTTATTTTTTAGTTCAAAATATGAGAATGCAAAAGGGATCGGTCATACATTAATAGATTCGTTAATTATTTCACTTCCACATAAATTTAGAAGATTTATTATTGATACTAAAATTTAAATAATTATTGATGGATCGAGTTATGTAAGAGTAGATTTATCGAACCCTAATATTTAACTTCAGATAAAACATTTCGTTCCATTTAATTTTTCTTGTTACATAAAATTATCCCAACACATCATATCAAGTTAGTTGGGTTATTTAATAAAATAGACATATATATATGACTTAAATTAGGTTACTTGGAATAATTATTAATTTGGAGAATGAAATTATAATTTTAACCTTATATTTAAGATTTATTTACTCTTTTGTAGACTAGAGTGTTATTATTAATATTCAGACCTTGATGGCATAGCTTTTCTTTTTCCCATCAATAATTACTCCTCATTTCAACTCCATCCTCTTGGTTTCTTTTTCTATCTTGTTTTATATGCATGCTTCAAAAGGTTAGGAATCCACCCTTAAAACCTATAATATAACCCTAAATATAGTCTCGACCTATAAGGGTCGTAGACCGACAACAGAATCTTTTTCAATAAATGGAACACATTAGTTGTCTACTCTTAGGTTACGCAACAAGAGTGGTCGAAGAAGAAGGAGAATCCCCAAAAAAATCCATAAGATTCCAAACAAATATCTATAATGCCAACACTTACTTGTCTTGTATAGGGTACAAGAAAGCATGTGACATCGATCTTCTCGATATAGTAGGCCAAAACTGTAAGGCAAAAGCTTATGCAACCCTCCATGTCTCTCTTTCTTCCCTTTGTTTTTTTTCCTAACCTATTGATCAGTAACAATAATTTATAACATGAGGACAGTCCTTCACTTGAACTTTTTGGTGCTCACATTAACCATTTGTAAATATATATTGTCCTTTTGTTCATCTTCGATCAATGGGAAGCCATTGGAGCTATTTGTTTCACTTATTGTATAGAGGGATATATAGTAGATTTTAGAGGTGATAAGAGTATTGTAAACACTTAGAAATTTTACAAAGTTGGGGAACATTAGACTGCAAATGTAGCCATTCACTATAGACAAATAGATAAGTGTAACTATATATACGTTAGTTTATGCATGCGTGGATATTCCCAGACATGCAGGCACAGTGGAAGGCTAGCTAGGCTCTAATTTCCAAATTTCCAGGCGGCTACTAAAAAGTTTTAGGGTTTGTTTTGTTTTAGAGGATTAATATTTTAAAAAATATATGTATTAAATTTAAAATGTAAAATTTCAATCGGTTTATATACAAATTTTTATATTGAATTTTGATAATTAATCAGAAAATAATTAGTTTAAACCACACTAATATTTACTTGTACTGAATTTCTATGTGTTTATAATAACATTTGACTAGATAACATAAATAATTCATGTAAGTTGAGTCAAATTCATCATTTCAATATCATATATTCATTCCCTATAGTTTAAACTCTAGTGGGTAAGTCTTCAATTTATTGTAGAAGTTTCACAAGTAAAAATTATCATCATCATCACACTCAATCTAAAATCCCGCATCTAAGCGGGATTTAGAAAGGTATGATGGTACGCAATCTTACCCCTACAGAATAGAGAAAATGTTTCTGGTAGATCCACATATAAATATGACAATGAAAAAGCGATACAGGTTAAAAGAATATATATGAATTAATCTTCATTAAAAGTGAATGTAAAAGTTTCACAACTAAAAATCAATGTTCATTTAAAGTAAAAAAGAAAAAAAATAGAGGACCATAATACCTATGATGTGCTTGAACACAATAATTCCCTCAAAACAAAAATATTCAATTAGATAATTCTTGCTCGAAATAGTCTTCTTTCACAAATTTAGAGTCGAATTAATTAAAAATAAAAAATTTAATTGAATACTTCTTAGTCGAAGAAATATTTTTTTAAGAGTTTAGAATCATCTTATCAAACAACCTATTCTCCTTAATCGAAATATGAGCACACAAATAAATTATTCACTTAACGTAATCATGATCAAAATAAGTATTTTTTACAAGTTTAAAGTCACCATGTCAATCGATGCATTCTCTTTTTATTCTGATAATTGCGAACTTTCCCTTAATGGGAAAAACGGAGATAAGAAATAAAAGTGAAGAAATAGGAAAACAAACCAAAGGAGGAGGAAAAAGAAGAAGAAGAAACAAACTAGTGTAGGAGAGTTTGAAGACAAAGAAGCTCAAAGACGGTTTCATAAACCCTAGTAGGAAAAAAATTTGTAAAACTAAAAAGTATAATATTTCTCGGACATGGACATGAACAACAACTTTAGCTTACAAATCTCCTAAACTTGTTACATACTTCACAATTCCTAAGATTGTTTGTGAATAAACTAAGAGGAAGACAATGATAATAAGATTGAAGACATCAAAAATGGTTAAATCATTTCCTCTTCCTAAAATGACAAAACTTAGGGTGTATTTGTTTAGTGGGTATGAAAAAGGGGAATAAGTATAGAATGAAAGATTGAGTTTAGTAAAAGACTATAATTATAGAGTCGTTATTTTGATTACTTATTTTTGGGTAATACCTCATTCCTATCCTAATCTAGAGGAATGAGCATCATTGTTATATAAGGGTGTACTTGTTACAATTAATTAAAATATAATTATTAATTAATTAAAATATTATAATTAATTAATTACAATATAATTAATTAACATATTATTAAAAATTAATTAAAATATAATTCATTCATTAATTAAAATATTGTAATTAATTAATTAATTAAAATATAATAAATTAAAATATTATTACTAATTAATTAATTAAAGTAATTAAAATGTTGTAATTAATTAATTAATTAAAATATAATTAATTACAATATTATTATTTATTAGTTAATTAAAATATAATAATTAATTAATTAGCTACAATATAATTAATTAAAATTAATTACAATATTTTAATTAATCAAAGTATTGTAATTAATTAATTACAATATAGTTAATTAAATTTTAATTAATTAATTAATTAAAATGTAATAAAATTTTATTTTTCAATATTTTTTACAAACTAACTACTGTCAATAGCAATGGTAATTATTCCTTCCTTTTAACTAACCATCATAATTATAATGATAATATCCATTTTCATTCCTCACTATATTCATTCTTATTCTTATTACCATTCTCCCAAACGAACCAACTACCACCTAAGTCATTCCTTCTACAAAAAAGTTTTAAATCAACTCGTGATTTTGCTTTGTCTTTTATCCTCCCTTCAATGTTCATTATGGTATTGAACAAATTATCAAAAATATTTTTTTCAATACGCATGACATCTAGATTATGATGTATCAAATTAGTTTTCCAATATGGCAAATCCCAGAAGATGCTTTGTTTTCTCTAACCAAAGTTTTGACTAATGCTTGTATTAACTTCATTAGCTTTAAGTTCTATAACTTTTAGGAACCCTAATTCATCAGTCTCCTACAATATCTCTTTACTAGCTTTATGAGTGAGATGAGGTGTTTATATCATCCTATTTTTAATGAATTTTTATTTATTGCTTCTAAATGAATGATCTGGAGGAAGAAATTTCATGTGGTTGTCAAACTAGATGTTTTGGTCCCGTTAGGAAGATAAAAGGCATCGTAATCATTGCCACAATAAGGACAAGCCAATTTCCTTGTTGTGCTCCATCCAGAAAATATAACATACGCCAGAAAATCACTAATAATCCATATCAAAGCTTTTTTAAATACAAAATTTTGTTTAAGAGACACATCATATATCTCCATATCATATTCCCAAAGATGATGCAATTCAGATACCAATGATTGTAAAAATAAATTAATTTTATTCTTTGGATTTTTAGGCCGAGGCATAATTACTGTCAAGAACATATATGTCTTATTCATTCATACACATCCATGGAGAAAAATTATAAGGAGTAATTATGATTAACCATGATGAATATTGTTACCCATATTGACCAAAATGTTGGAATCCATCCGTTGACAATCCCAACCTAGCATTTCGACTTTCAGCCACAAACTAATAATGAGTGTTATTTAAATGTTTTCATGCCAGTACATCTAACGGATGGCTCATTATTCCATCTTCCTATTCATATTCATTATGTCATCTCATGTGAGATGCAGTAACACAATAGACATATAGTCTTTAAAGTCTCAGAATTAGCGGGAAATAATACATTCGCTTCTAAGGTACTAATTTTTGTTTCATAACACACTTTCTAGATTTAAACTTAGATTGACCACAAAATTGGCACTCTTGTAATTCCACTTCAGCTTCCCAAAACAATAAACATCTCAATTTGCAACAATCAATTTTTTCAACTAGCAAACCAAGACCTTTAATAAGTTTCTTCATATTGTAAAAATTATCAACCATTATATGATCAAAAGACAATAATTCATTATACCAACCAAGAATTTTATCAAAACTTCAATCAGAGATATGCCTTTCAGACTTTATGTTCAATATTTAAGCAATTGAAGACAATTGAGTCATTGTCTTACAATTTGGCCATAATTCTTAGCTTATTGTAGTAAGTCAAAAAACTGTTTTGCATGTGGGTTTTGTTCTTCATGAAGATTTTTTATATTTTCCTTAAAGGTATAACCAGCTGCATCATAAACCATTTCAACGTAAGGATTTTTAGTTACACAAATATTATTTATTCTAAATCCAATCTTATAGCCCCTACTCCCATCCGACATATACCCATACATCGACCAGACATTTATGCACATGCTGGGTAGAACCAGTAAGCTAGAGTAGTCACTTTCACTTATCTCATGGCATTATAATTTAAATAACAAATATCACAGTATCTAAAAACCCAATTCCTCATTTCATTTCATAAAATAAACATTGTAGCATTATAAACATCATCCATACATGTACAGTATCAAAAGCTAATCAAAGTTTACACTCTATTTACAAAAATATGCTACATAATGAGGAAATGTACAAAACTCTATCTAACTCTTTAGTCTTAGTTGGCCGACCTTTAAGCCATATCTTCTATACAAAAATAAAGAACTAACCTTCTTCTGGAGTGGTGTATCAACTAAGTTACCTCTCTTGTACTGAAAGTCAATGTTTTAATTTTGATGAGTTTTGCGAACTTAGTGAGCTACCCATCATTGATGTCCCACTTGTATCACATAACACAACAATTCAAATTCAATTCATATAACCATATAGTTCGCATCACTTCATTGATCAACATATTCAATCAAAGACAATTTTGTATATATAGTTCACATTTCACGTTCACAAAAGATCATATAACTCAAATCAATCATTCATATAATGCATATCAGATTGTATGTTCAACGCTTATGAGAATCACTTTCAATTATTACGTTGTTGTGACCAAGTTCCTTTTTCATTGTCCCGTATCTATTGTGGAAACCAGACTCATTAATAACTATCCCTTATCTGTTGGGGATACAGGGCTCATTATACATAGTGAGTCAGAGGCTCTTACCACATTCTTAACTTTAAGCTATTTTTCACTGGTGACTCTAATCATAACTGCCTTTATCTTATCGTGCATTCATTTAATGAAATGCATCATATGTATTCAGTCAATCATTTGCACTCAATTTATCACATTCACATTCATATTCACATATATCATTGGACCCTGGTCTGGCATTCAACAATTAAGTTGGGTATCACTTATTTTGTCAAATTCATATACAATAACCACTTCCAATATCATATTCATTCATCAAACACCTCGAACATTCAATATCTGGAATCAACACATTCACATCACATAATAATTCAATACAAAATTTAAACAAAACAATTAATGAATGTGAGACCCGCTAGATTACTCACAGTTTTCTCTAGATAACTATTGCCTCGAGGTCCTAACAAAGTTTGGATGTTGTCACCCTAATTGCTCTTCTATATCATGCAACACACATTTAAACACATTACAACTTTGCACAATCACTTTAGTACTCATTTATGCACATATGTATATATGTTAAGTACAATGCATGCTCAATGACAATCCCTGGTATATTTCCTTGATACACATCTCATAATCATTTACCATTATCTTTCAATCATTTGCTAATACCTAATGCACTTTACTCATCTTAATCACCTTATTCATCATCAACTAGGTTCATTCAAGATCTCATTCAAGCCTAAATACATCATAAGGAAGTTCCTTACCATTAGTTCATTCAAAAATCACTTAAAAGACAACCCTTTTACTCCATTTGTCTGCCCACAATCATGGTGTCCCTCCCACGATCATGTCATAAACTCCTAGGACTAGCCACGATCGTGGGGGTTCCTACCACGAACGTGACAGAACCATATTCTTGTCTGGCCACGATTGTGGGGTGAAGGCCACGATCATGCCCTGCAGTTACTTCCTTCATCCACACGAATTCAACACATATACTAACAACAATTTCACTCCAAATTTTCTAGTGTTAACATCCATTTATGCAACTTCATTACATGCTAATTCAACCACCAAATTAGTTGCATTAAAATCCACAAAACTCAACTCATTTAATTCATCATCTTTTACTTAATCTCATTCATTAATGAAATCCTACCTTACATGCATTTCTAACTTTATCTTTGCTATATTCAGGACATCTCATGCAAAGTCAATCATGTCTTTTTCATTCCCCTTTTTATTCTTTGCTCAATTCTATCTCAATATCAAGCATAAAGAAGTTTGTAACTTAAGATTCACCAATCATATATAAAACAGAACATATCATCATCATTTTCTAGTTTACTAAATCCTTACTCCTTCCTATTTCAAGAGCATTATTAAACATCTTTCTTAAGTATAAGTTTCTCCTCTTTCATTACACCCTTAATTCGCAATCTAAATTCATCCACAATATAATCTATACTCATGACTTTCATATTCTCACAATAAGAACACAACACATATATTCATTCATCAATTCCCTTACATTCATTATCAACTCAAAATTGAACATGATCACATCTCTTCATTTTTTAACTTTCAACACTCATTCAAACACTATTTCTATACTCATATTATCTTTAAAACATCTTTAATACAACTCAAATCCATTGTTAATCATAAACACAAAACCAATCATGAATATATCCAACTATTACTCAACATTTTTATCATTTTCATACGCCATTCACATTATAAATCTATCCCAAAACATCCTTATAAAACCTCATAAATTATTACTCATCATATACTCATTCTTCATCTACGATGCACATGTATATTGATCACTATTGTCATAATCATTTAATATCAAAATAATCACCATATTTGTTTCATTTATGACTACCCATGAGATCAAAGTATAACTTACTTGATGAAAACTCCAAACTCTTCAAACCCACTTGAACCTTAACTTTCCATACATCACATGAACATCATCATGGAGGTTGGGAGGATTAGGTTTTCTAGTGGCAAGATTATGAGGACACAAAATGGAAGTAATAAATGAAAGATGAGAGCTAGTTTCGACATTGATGGAGGTTACCTAAATTTCACAAAAACTTATAAATCAATATTTACACTCCCCAAATCAATTTTCAAGAAATATAATCCATAATTCATATCAAAATCATATTTATAAATCAATTATACCCGAAAAATTTCAATGAATGCATGTATAATCATTTTAATGTGTGCAAAAATTAATATTCACATATGTGTTTATGTTATATTATACATGAGCATGAAATGCATTTTTCTAATTTTCTCATTGATGTCTCTCATCTATACTATTCTAGGCTTCTAACCCTTAATATGGGGAAATGGGATGTTACAAGTCCCCCCTTCAAACTCATCCACATTTATTGACGAGTTTACTTTATTACCCCATGGGATGCTACAAATCAATGGCTCCCCATGTTGTGTCCACTCAAAAATAATTTGGAACAAACCTTCTTCTTAACAAATGGAGATTCACTTCATCAATAGGAAGAAAACAAATATGTTTGCACTTTTTACATGGACATCTGATCTTTGGTCCATCTATATATGCAGGTTGAGAACATACATAGTGAATAAAAGCTTCAACTCCCTCAACATACTCAGGATTAATGAAACCATTTGGAGTTAATCGTCTATACATCCATGATCTATCAACATTACTCATTTATGCAAAACCGTTATTTTAAAAATTGATTTCATAGCTAGTATCCTTCATTTCTCCTAATTTTATAGAACATGTTTGAATTAATCTCCTACAAGTTCAATTCTAAAGTTTGAATTTGAACAAGCACAATGGTACGTGGCATTACCATACGAATCGAGAAAGTAAGTTCTTACTGTGATTCCTAGGCTTGTGGAATTTTCACCGATAAGGCTCATGGGAGTCGCAACATGAGTTTCCAGCCTATATATTATCCTAGGGGTTTATTATGCAAAGAATTATCATTTCTGATAAACCTAAGCATTTCTTATTTTAATACTAAGTTTAAATTAATCAAAATGAAGCTTAAGTATTCATGTTTGAATTAATTACCTATAAGTTCATTTCCATAGTTTGAATTTAAGCAAACACTATAGTACGTGGCATTATTACACCATATAAATCGAGAAAGCAAGTTCTTACTCTAACTCTTAGACTTGCAGACTTTTTCACCAATAAACCTCATGAGAGCTGCATCACGAGTTTCTAGACAATATGTTGTCCTAGGGGTTTACTATGCAAATAAGTGTCATGTCTATTAAACCTATGAATTTCTAATGTTAATATTAATTTTGAATTAATCACAATGAAGTTCAAGTATTTATGTTTGAATTAATTACCTACAAATTCATTTCCAAAGTTTGAATTTAAACAAGCACTATGGTACGTGGCATTATTACACTATATGAATTGAGAAAGCAAGTTCTTGCTATGACTCTTAGGCTTGTGAAATTTTTCACTGATAAACCTCATGGGAGCTACATCGGAGGTTTCCAGCCAATATGCATTCTAGGGGTTTATTATGCGAATAATTATCATTTCTGTTAAACCTATGAGTTTCTTATTTTAATATTAAATTTGAATTAATCACAATGAAGTTCAAGTATTTATGTTTGAATTAATCACCTACAAGCTCATTTTCAAAGTTTAAATTTAAACAAGCACTATAGTACGTGGCATTGCTACACCATAGGAATCGAGAAAGCAAGTTCTCACTATGACTCTTAACCTCATGGAATTTTTCATTGATAAGCCTCATAGGAGCCGCATCACTGGTGTCTAGCCTATATACCGTCCTAGGGGTTTATTATGCAAAGAACTATCATGTCTGTTAAACCTATGAATTTCTTATTTTAATACTAAGTTTAAATTAATCACAATGAAGTTCAGGTATTCATGTTTAAATTAATCACCTAAAAGTTCATTTCCAAAGTTTGAATTTAAACAAGCACTAGGGATGTCAATGGGCCGGGCCGGGCTCGGGCGGCCCTCGGCCCGGCCCAACCCGACCATAAAAATGCCATCCCGGCCCGCGGCCCGCGGCCCGACCGGTTGATGGACCGACCGGCCCGTGGCCCGTCTATATTTTTTTAATATTAAAAATACAAAACGACACGGTTTTGTAGGGTCGCGGGCCGGGCCGGGCCAAACCCGTGGCCCGCACAGGCCGAAATTGACATGTCTAACAAGCACTATGGTACGTGGCATTGTTACATTATATGAATTGAGAAAGAAAGTTCTCGCTGTAACTCCTAGGCTCATGAAATTTTTCACCGATAAGTCTAATGGAAGCTACATCACTGGTTTCCAACCTATATACTGTTCTAGATGTTTATTATGCAAAGAACTATCATAAATTTCTTATGAGTTTCATCTAAGGTGTTATTATGTAAAGAACAAAATTTTGTTTCATTATTATGCGTTGAATCATCCATAAGATCTCAAAATCATTTCACATATAGTAAATACTCATGTAATCCATGCATCTACTCATTAATGATTCAAACAAAACCTAAACAT
This sequence comes from Erythroxylum alaternifolium, assembly GCA_027478495.1. NCBI lineage: Eukaryota > Viridiplantae > Streptophyta > Magnoliopsida > Malpighiales > Erythroxylaceae > Erythroxylum > Erythroxylum alaternifolium. The sequence goes on from JANIIA010000004.1 coordinate 26,584,275, forward strand.
AAATACTTAGACTATTAAAGAAGAATATAAAAACTTATCATTGATTATAAGAATATTCTAAACAACATAAAATCTATACCTCCTTTGCATTCAGCAAAACCCAAACCCAAATACTCATTCTATTAAAGCAGCACATATGGTAGACATCAATTGCAGGACTTACCTGTATGGACAGACATCCACAAACTACAAAGAATAAAGATGAGTAATGCTCTTCAACACAAAATAGGGCCTGCTTAAAAGAAAATTTTATATTTAATATAATACACTTGTTCAATAGTTTTGTATTTATATCTGTTGCATACAACACTAAATTTCTCTATAAGTATTAACACTTGAAACTCTAACAATCAAATATCAGTATAATATTAACAAAAACATGTGATATATACCAACATAAGCAGAACACTCCCAACACTTGTAACACAATCATAATAGAACTTTCATGCATTCATGTATTTTTCATATTGTAGATATAGACATCAATTATTTAAAGGCAAAAATAACTATAACACTTTTGATACTTTTGATTGCAAATTCATCTTAAGCTCTTTACAAACTTTTGGGTTCCTTGCTAAATTCAGTGGTTAGATAGAAAATTAGATAATTATAGTTTCCTATAGCATTATAATCAATGAAGAGCCATTGATATTATACCATTTGGTAATTACTTGTACAGAATCTACTATTTTTAATGCATCATATCTCAATTGAATCATTAATCGACCATACATAAGTATTTTATCATTTAGTAAGTTGTTGTCCTTTCGCTGGGACTCTACCATATACAGTTATATAGGGATTCTAGGATGCACCTATAATGCTATAACAAATAGCTCTTCTAGGTGTAGGTAGACATAATTAAAATAAGAGTCCACAAATTTCCAAGTCAAGTTTTGTATAATTATCACCGTTCTCATATATATCATATCTAAATATTCATATGTCTCATATTCATCAAATTTCATAAATATGAACACTTAAAATCCATTTCCCATATTTTACACTCATTTTTTGCTCAAATCAATTTCAATACTTTTACATATATATTACTCAACAACAAAAACTTCTACAATCTTAACTTATTTAAAAAGAAACCTAATTTCTTTGTTTTATTCAAACTCATATAAGAAAGTTCATAAATAAGAAGCAATATAGAAATACGAAAGGAATAGAAGAAACGTGAGATTAAATTATAAAAATTTAAAATCCTTAAAAGGAACTTGAGAGAGAATAGGGAGAGAAAAGAACAACCTTATGCACTTTTGAAACTTTTAAAATTTATTTAAGGTCGATTTAAGAGAGATACTTGCTTTAAAAACTTGATCCAACTACTCAAACTTACTTAAAAGGTCAAAGCACTTAGGTGACTACTTTAACTATATGTTACTAAAACAACGATACCTACCCTACATATTTTAGAATCTTATGATTATAACCCTAAGTAAGCTAAACACATAAAGCTAAAACTTTTATGTTTTAGACTTCTTAAAAATGTTACTCTAACTTTATGAAAAAAACCAAAAAAATAAACCCTACAACATAGTCCCAAAAAAGAGCTTACAATCTTTTGGCTTATCAACTCCAAAACATACCTTGACTTGAACCAACACCAATTAAACATCCAAAAACAAATAACAAAGACACCTAAAGAATATGTGAAACATAGAGAAGCACTTAGCATATAACATGTAAAGAAGAATGACCAACTCTACAAATTAAGTATAAAAAGCCAAAATATAAGATGTTGCAATTCTTCTGAACTATAAAATTCCTATAAACTTTTCACCATTCGCCTAAACATTACAAAGAGCCTAATATTTGGAATCAAATTTTAATTGACTTTTATTTAAAGCTTAAATCTTCTTATAGTTATAAAGGTTGGTAGGCAATAATATGGTTTGGATCATTGATATATTTCCTTAGCATTGACATAGATATAACATCATAAAAGTATTAAGTACATTAGTAAGACCAAATGATATAGTTAATTAGTCATATGAATCCAAATTAAATTCATTGTTTCAAATTATATAAGTTTACATAACATGCAAACTTGATAGAAGTGTGAAAACTTCATAGAAGAAACTCGATAGAAGTGTGGAAAATCTTAAATGGATGAATCTATTTCCCAGTTGCTTCTCAAAACTTGCTAATAATCATTTATCAAATCATACTCCCATTCTCACCTTCCTAAATACAAAGAGAATTATCCATCCATTCGAATTCAATGACTTTATTATTCAACTAGCTAGGTTTGAGGAAGGCTTATGGGTTGCGATAAGGTCTAAAATTTGTGGAAATAAGGAAGGTGCCAGAAAATAGGTCAGGAAAATGCTACGTAAGACACCTTCCTCAAGTTAACAATGCATGTGTGACAATGCCAAATTTTTGTCCAAAATAGCTTAATATTGAGCAGACTCAATGACCTTAATTGAGCAGATTATAATGTTTAGCCCTAAATTGATCAAACCCAATAACTTTTGGCCCCAAATTGGGCATTTAGCTGGTTTACTTTATATCCACTTAACAGTTACGTAAAGTATGTAGGTTAAGAGATCATATACCAAACTTTAATCATTATTTTGGGCTTAATTGGTTTGAGTATTGAGAGACAAAGGGCCAATATGTTAGAATGCTTAGGACTAAGTATGATTACATAACCAAAGTGAGGGATTATATGGTACGAAGAGAATGATACTAACATTTATAATTTGATTCTCTAAATGAAAATTGTGTTCTTATTTTTGTGACATTTTGAAGTGTGTTTGCAAGCCTTTAAATGGTGAATTTTTGCAATTTCAATCTCTCATTATTTGGTTTACTCAAACAAAAGTCAATTTTAATTACAATCAATCCTCGAGGGAACGATACCTTACTATACTATTTTATAAGAGCCATATATTTATAGTAACTTCAATTAATTTTAAAACTTTAAGCCAAACAAGAAGGAGCTATAACTTCATTAAAAAATCATTAATTTCTTAAATGCTTCTCCTATATGTTGCGTATCACGTATCAACTTCATCTAGTGAATAAGAGGATGACAGAAATAGGTGAAGAGGGAACAATAAATCGTGGTAGGTTGTCCCTTTTGTCATTATTTCTATTATATATGGTCCATATTGCTTTAGAAACCACAAAATCCATTTATAAATCCATCCGCTTTGCATAGTTCATTGTTTGTATTATAATATTGTTATTGTTTATAAATCACTCTGCATTTTTAATGTGGATCCTCTATTGAACTTCTCTCATTTCTCTTATTCATTCTTGTATCCTTTACTCTCTGTCTTAGTAGTTCCAGTTAATTTCATACATTTATCAATTTCGTTTATAGGAGTTAAAATAGTATAGGTCAAGAAACTAGAATGACCAATGATCTTTAGAAAAAAATGAAGGCTTTAGGTTCAAATTAATACAAGGAACTTGTAAATAACATTTTGCAAATAATAAGACCAATAATAATGGAAATGAAAGAAAATAATATAACATAAATGAGAATGAATACAAAGTTTAAAAATAAGCTATGAGGCATTAATAGAGGAGTTGTATGTTCTCTTGTAAACGTGGGTATAGATAATTAGAAGAGTGAGCTATGAGAAGTAAGTTTAAGTAACTAGAAAAATAAAATGAAGATGATGAAGGAATATGTGTGAAAAAGAGTGAGAATCTTATAAATAAAAAAAATATGCACAGTCTTAAATGGCTTCCTTACTTACATGCCTCACCAAATCTTTGATACCTTACCTTTTTGCATTCACACTCTTCCTTTCCACTTGTATCACTCCTATTCCTAATACCCATTATTTTTTTGTACTTATACATATAAATAATGCAAGTTTGAATTTAATAGTTAAAAATTCTCATATAGATTGAATTTAATAGTTGAAAATTTTTATATCAATTATTATTATTCGTTAAGTTCAAATGGTTTTACAATTCATAGATATTTTCATAAAAACCCTTAATCATATAGTATGGTTTCTTCTTCGTAAAACAAATTAGGAAGGGAATGTTTTTCCTAAAATTTTTGTTTAGAAAATATTTGCCATTTCATTTTATAGTAACCCATATTTTTGTTAATTTTATATACTTATCAATTTCCTTTGTATGAGCTAAATTAGTGTAGGCTTATTTTAAAAAGGTTCTTATTTGGCCTTGGATTAATAGCTATCTAGAAAAATATAAGGATGATTCCTTACTTAACAGGATTAAATAGGTGAGTCTAAATGTTTGATTTTTTAGTTCGATTATTGAACTAAAAATGCCTAAGTACTTTTTTTTTTGCAATATGTGATTATTAGTTTCTTATACAAACCTTAAGATTAGTTCCTACACCTATTTCTTTAACCCAGTTATGTAAAATCCCTCCTAATAGTTGGTGTATTTTATGGCCATCATATGTTAGGAAATAACCCTAAATTTACAATTATATGCATTATTATCAAATAGTTCATATTCTGATTCCCTACAATGATTCTCCAGGCGTCATTAAATTTGTTAACTTGTATATGAACATATTTATAATGGCCTCATAAAGCTGTATAGGGCAATTTATGGTGGGAAGTTAGTAGCCAAACCTAAGTTAAAATATGTTGATATGCAAACAAGTATTTTTTAATAAAATGACCCTTGATTATGTCAGCTATAGGTAAATATGAGACATAGGGAAGGAGTTAGGACACCTTCAAGTTCACAAGGCATATTACAATATACCAAGTTTCAAATTTAGTTATTCGTTGAGATTTTTTTAATCAAACCAAAGATGTCTCAAGCTTGTAAACTTTATGAAAAGGATAGGATGGAGATAGTAAAGGTGAAGATAGAAGTAATGGTCTTAAGGTGGATTATATTGATAATGAACATATTAATGAAGGAGTTAGTAAGGTTGATAAGCTTTTTGATGAATATATTGTTAAAGAAGTTAGTAAGGCTAATGAATATGTTCAAGATGTTAGGTACCAATAGGATAGGTATATAGAAGTTTATATTTCTAATAACATAAACTAATTAAAATTTATTCAACTAATTGTAGTAGTTTTATTGGTAATGACGAATATCCAAGAAGAGAATAAACTAGTTACCCATTATGAAGACCAACAACAAGTATCAGGCATAATCCAACTGATAAGGCACTATACTGGAGACTGGGGATAGAGTATAAAAGTGAAAAAGAATTTAAATAGGTTTTTATAGATTATGTAGTGTAAACAGGATACAATGTAAAGTTGAAGAAGAGTGAGAGCCATAAGATTAGATTTAGGATATTAAGGGATGCCCATAGGAGTTGTATGTTAGTTATAGTTTGAAAGTTTACATATTTTCTTTGATGCCATAAAAAGAAGATGGAGGCATCTAAGGCTAATTTTTATAATTGATGGCTTCTTCCGAAAGACTAAGTTCTAAGGGTAGTTATTAAGTGCAATAAGGAGGGATGGTGATGGAGGGATGCATCCGTTAACTTGGGTTATTATAGAAGTAGAAAATATTAATTAATGGAGTTGGTTTGTAAATCTACCGGCTTATAATTTAGAATTAGGAGGCGGTGAAGAACTTATATTCATATATGATACGGAAAAGGAGAGATTTTATACATGTTTGGAAGTTAGATATTATACTTACCATTATGAAGAAATTGGAAAAGAACAAAAAGATGAAATACAATTAATAATAGTGTGGAATGCAGATGGGGGAATATAAAGTGTCAAAAGGAGATAGCAAACATATTATAAAGATTGGTAGACAAAAATCATGTAGTTGTCATGTGTAGGATCTATAAGTATAACATTGCAAACATACAATTAGTGTTATCCATTATTCCAAGAAAAGGGTCAAGACATTTATAGGTGACTATTACAAGAATGCTCAATTCCTTAGTTTGTATGAACATATGTTATAACTTATTAGGGGTTTAATTTTTTTTCATATGATTTATGAGAGGTGATACACCCGCCACTTAAAAAATTCATGCCAAGGAGACCAAAAATAATTAGAAAGAAAGGACCAAATGAGCCTAAAATGTAAAAAAAATTTAAACAAATTGTCTTAGGAGAGATGGGGAAAAAAAAAGTAAGAAGCATCGCAATTATGGCCATAATGCTAGAAAATGCAATAAAGAAGGCTCAACATTACTTAGTGAAACATCTTCTTAGGTATAGAACCTTTTTTGATTATACCTTGCATTACTTAGTGCACTTTATCAAACTCATATTGTTATTTCCACTATGTCTGTTAAGTGATCACTAAGATATCTTCACAGATATATAACCATTCAATTTTTTATCAATTTATCTTGTTTGTAATAACTAATGATTATGTTAAATTTTATTAATATAGTTTATCAATGCAAACATAGTTGAAAATACCACTATATCAAGACAACAAAGTAATATTGTGAGTTATATACATAAAAGTTTGTTACATTATTAACAATTAATTCAAATGAATTCTAGGAATGACATAAGTGTTTCTAGGTTGGTAGATCTTCATATGTTAGTAAAGGAAAGTTTGGAGAAGTTGATTCACATACATTCAAGCTATCATTTGAACTAAGGGGTCTAAGATTCAAAGGAAGATCTGGCATTACTTCCAAATAGTTAGAAGTTGAAGCAAAGAGGAGGAGAGCACCACTAACTTAACCACCATGGGAACAAGTTTCCCAGTCAAGTGCAAATGAGGAAAGCAATATGGAATCTAATCATCCCCATTAAAGTTGTCAAATGTGTTGGCAATAATTTTTACATGGATGAATTATTGACAAAATTTTTTGGCAGATATGTTGTTGATATGTTCTTTTTCGCTATATGTATATATGTCTTCCACTTTTGGATATGAATTCTAAATATCTTATATGTGAATTCCAAATATATAACTAATATTAATGTGCTTGCCACTTTTGATTAATGAATTTCAAATATATTACTATTATAAATTACTAAATATTACTAGTGCCATGATAGAGAATCATTACATTCAATATGTAAGTAGAAATTATATTTAAATAGAATGTCCGATGCATAATCATATTATTACATTCATTATAATTTATGTTTGAAACAAAGCATTGCAATTCAATACCATTTTCTTATAACAATTTTGAAAATTTCACCCATTATAAGCATAACAAATCCTATTATAATAATTTATACAATTAATTTCAACTCATTTTTTCTCTTTTATCAACACATTAATGTGTTGCTTCATGAGCTTTATTCGCTGCTCAATCTCCATAATTGTACTTGTTTCAGCGTTGCCAGGACTCCCTCTTCAACATATGTACTTCTTTTTTTAATTTATGAATCAAATTAATAGTTTAGTATATTTCTCATCATACCACTTGAAAAAATCACATCTACTAACCTCAAATACAAATTAATTAATAAGATAAACATTACACATATCAATAATTTTACATTATTAAAAATAAAAAGTCGCTAGATATTTGGGACATCCATACAATCTCCTCCATAGGTTATGATCTCTCCATCAAGTTCTTGGTAGGGCATTTAACCTATAACAACAAACCATATTATCATCATTGATTGGTGCTATAGTAGAAGACATGGGATCTATAGCTTTAGGAGATGTCACTGCAATTATCATAATAATAAACTAATGGTAAAATTAACTAATGAAGACGTTCAATTTCAATAGACTTGCCAAGACCTAAACCTTTTCTCTAAACAGTAAGCTTTCACATTCTAAAGAGAATTGTGAAATAAATAATCACAAAAAATACAAATTGGTAAGACTTAAACAACTGATTAGAAACATGCATAATTCGTAGGAAAGACCAAAGACAATAACTATTACTAAATACTTTAGGCAACAAACACAATAACTCACTGATTACTTGTTTTGTCTTTCATCTCCTGTTGCTTCTATAGTTTATATCCAAAAATGAGAAAAGAAGAGTTTAAGAAAATTTTAAAAATTTTTAAACCACTAAGTATCATACAGACTAACTTACACATACTTCACTAATTTTAACTTAATTACCAAGTACATGCCCGGTGCCAACAAGGCTCTAGTGCAGTTGTCGTATCACTTTCAATATTATGGCTATATGCCTATAAATTTTATGTATATATGATGTAATGAATTATATTATTTACGGGCATAGATTGGACAGAATTAGGTTGCATTACCTGGTTTTGGCATTATATTTAGCAGTTAAGTTAAATTAATTACCACAACTGCATTACTCTATTCTATACATCTCCATTAGTTAAAAATTTGATGAAGACGACAATTTTTACAATAAAAGTGAAGTACAAAGCCATAGCAAGCCTTTACCACACCCACTACTCTTGGACCATGCCCACATTATAACATATGGAGCTTAACTGCTCCAACTAGCGTTTGACCAAGTTACAGAGAATTTTTAATTCAACTAACCAAACATTAGCCAATCTTCAATTTTATTAGGAAAAATGTCATATATTCTAAGAATACATGATCATTATAAAAGAACTTGCAGATAAACATATACATCATATATCTATTCATTTACAAAGCATTGTAACTTCTGAAATCCTAAAAAGAAGCTCTAGTGCACTTGTGGTAACTATCGTAAGGGAGTCAATCCTTTTTTCTCCTAATTTAATTCTTGTGACATATGAAGAATCATTTGTACCCAAATTCTTTAATTTATGTTCCTTCACTTTTTAATCAAATATAAGAAGTTAATCACTAAAATCAGTATTCAAAATAAATTATGCTAAACCAAGCCCTTAGCAAGCACACAGTCCGCGTTCAAAGCAAGACGTGAGATGCAAGAGACGAGATAGAGAAATTATACTAAACCAAGAACTTCACATATAAATTGCATTGATTATCAAAAGAGGTAGCAACTAGTGCGAGATGCAAGAAAAAGGACCAATAGAGCTGGTGCGATAGAGAAGACAAGAGGAATCTAGTGCGAGATGTGAGGGAGGAGAGAAGCGTTAAATCAATTAGGGATTTACGTCGAAGACGCGAGAGGAAGAAATTAGGAAGCAACGAAACAAAGGGGAAAAGCATTAATTACATTAGGTATTTTCGTTGAAGAAGCCCAAAGAAGATTGTGCAACAACAAAATTAGGGAGCTGCAAAACAGATGGAGGAAGCGTTAAGAAAGGAATTTGAAGCTGGAGGAAGATTGTGCATTAAAGAAATTAAGGAGCTGTAAAACATATTTGGTACTAATATAGGTTTTTGACAAACTAGAGAATTTAGCCGGAGGCTTAGTACTAAGTAGGGTTTTGACAAATTAAGGTTGACTCATTAGGGAATTTATGAATTTTATTTAACAACTTAAACTAAATAAGTAACATTACAGATTAATTATTCAAATTACAAAATATACACATGACACTGGGGCTTGCCAATAAATCTTTAAAATAAATAATAAGAATTATATCAATATTAATGTGACATTTAAATGAAAAGTTCAATCTCATTCAATTTTTAATTAATTCATAATCTATTTTTAATATTTGAAAAATATTATAATTGAATTTTAACTAAATATTATAGGTATAAGTTATGTTCTAATTAAAATATTAAATGCAAATTGCACTTTTTGTTACTCGTATTTCTATAGTATTATTATAATTATTTATTTAATTTGAACTCGGTGACAGGTCTGCTCATTGAAGATAAGGCGAACATTTAAATAAGTAGTAATTAACAGGAATGCTGCCTATTCCTTCCAACGTGATGGGTGGGGTCCATTTCTCTATGGACAGCCCAACGTGAAGCATGTGGCGTAATTACAAGTTACAACACGAAAGCAACACATTTTCCTCTTTTATAAGAGTTGAGGATAACATGACCATGAGCACCACACACACGCACCCAAAAGAGCTAGTTGGTGGAACCAAATCTCTGATTCAGTTCTCAACATATAAAAGAAAAAAAAGGAAAACCCTAGACCTCAGATCTAATATAAACGTCTTCAAGGTTTAGGTTATATGGGAATTTCAGGCATCTCAAGTTCGTAGGTTACTATAATTCACAGGTAAGTCTTTTTATTTTCTCCCTTTCTTTCTTTACTTGCTTTCATCCTACGATTTAGTACACTTTTTTAGCAGGTTCTTTAAAGGAATTTGCCCGATGTGTCTGTAGTAGTTTCGCCCTGCTCCTTTTGACCATATCGTTTTGCTTTAATAACGTGTTTTTTTTGTTGAGAATTTTCAATAACGTGTTTTAAGTTTATTGAAATGGGATTTTGGTGATTTTAGTCCGTCTTTGGAGTTCCGGCTAAGCATCTTTTCTTTCCTTTTTCTCTTTAAACGTTTTCAGGAATTTGATTAGAGGGATGAGCTTTAAGTTCTGAGGTTTTAAGTTAGGATAATTTGAGGTTTGTGTGGTGATCGTGAAAGAGGAAAAATGGATGAGAAATTTTGGGGAAGTGAAGAAAAGGCAGTCGTGGAATCTGTATTAGGTAGTGAGGCCTGCAAGTTTTTGAGCTTATCAGCTTCTAATAACATATTAAGGGAGTTCTTTTCAACGCAGAGAAATTTGGGTTGTCAACAGGGTCTTTCTCAGCTTGTGGAAGGCTCTAGTTGGAACTATGTAATTTTCTGGAATTTTTCCAGCTTGAAGTCTGGTGAATCCATCTTGGCTTGGGGAGATGGGATTTGCCGGGATCCGAATGTCGGTAAAGTTGGGGGTGAAAATCCAGTTGGGGATGGCAGATTGGAGGGAGTTGAGAAGAGTGATGATGTGAAGAAACGTGTGCTTCAAAAGCTGCATGCAGGCTTTAATGTGTTGGATCAAGATAATTATGCAATCAGGTTTGATGGGGTTTCGGATATAGAGATGCTTTATCTAACGTCAATGTATTTTACATTTCGCTGTGATTCGGCATATGGTCCTGGGGAATCATACAAGTCTGGCAGATTAATTTGGGTGTCTGATATTGGTAATTGTTTGGCTCAATACCAATTTAGATCAGAGTTAGCAAGATTGGCTGGGATCCAAACACTTGCGTTTTTACCTCTTAAGTCTGGAGTTATTGAACTGGCTTCGGTGCAATCCCTGCCTGAAGATCACAACGTTATGGAGAGGGCAAGAACTTTATTTGGCGAATCTGGCACTGCAGATGCAAAGGTTCCTAAAATCTTTGGGCATGAACTGAGTTTGGGTGGCTCAAAACCGAGATCAGTCAGCATTAATTTTTCACCTAAGGTTGAAGATGATTTGGTCTTCACGTCAGAATCTTATGCAATTCAAGCAATAGGTAGAAGTAGAGTATATTTAAATCCTTCTAATGGCTGTCTAAATATTACAAATGACTCAAAACTCTCTCCTTATCTGGAACTAAATGCTTGATGCAGGTTTCAATGCAGAATCTGTTGTTACTGGTTTGGAGCAGCCCAAGGATGACTTGTCACCTCAGCCAGATGAACGGAAACCAAGGAAGAGAGGAAGAAAACCTGCAAATGGGAGGGAAGAGCCACTTAATCACGTGGAAGCGGAGAGACAGAGGAGGGAGAAGCTTAATCAGAGATTTTATGCGTTAAGAGCTGTTGTCCCCAATATCTCTAAGATGGACAAGGCCTCTTTGCTTGGTGATGCCATTACCTATATCACGGACCTGCAAGCAAAGATTAGGCTTTTGGAAACTGAAAGGGAGATATCAAGTAGTAAACAAAAACCATTCCCAGTGCCAGAGATAGATTTCCAGTCAGGACAGGATGATGCACTTGTGACGATAACTTGCCCTCTGGACTCTCATCCAATATCTAGCATTATGAAAACATTCAGGGAACATCAAGTTATGCCTCATGATTGTAGTGTGTCATCAACAGACCAGGACAACATTCTTCATACCTTTTCTATCCGGACACAAACTGGTGCTGCGATGCAGTTGAAAGAGAAACTGGAGGTAGCTCTTTCTAAATGATTCTTCCTGTTAATCAGCTTTGTTGTAAAGTGAGATGGCTGGCTTCTGACTGACAAATGACTGTTTATCCACGTCCTTGATGATTTTTAGTCTAACTCTTGTCTTGTTCATAAATGCCAACCCTGTTATAAATTACAGTGAATGTATACCGTGCAGAAGGCTGTTGATCTATACAGAATTTATGGTGCATGATGCCTAAAACTATCAGGGAAAGTTTGAACTTATTCCTGTGCAAAGACTGCAGAAATTGGAAGATGTGATTCTGTTAGTGTATTGGCATTTCTTCTTGGTGTTTCGTCCAATGTTTGATGCTCTGTGCCCTGTGGGAACACAACCTTTTACATAAAAGTTTGAATGGGGACTGATTCTTACTGACAACTAAGATTCTGACCAACAAATTTGTCTACTTTACCTGAAGCCAGGATTAAATAGAATCAAAATTTTCGTAAAACCATACGCTGATTAAATCTGTCTAGAGAGAGGCTGATTTTATCACCTATATTTCAATGACTTCACCGGAGAAGATACGTCGTCATAGGCGGCAATATAGGAAGGACACGTAGGCCGTTATTAACAGAACGGGGTGCACACTAGTATTGTATCGATTTCTTAAGTGAGTGCTTGTTGACAGTTGAATAGTATGAAACAAGTAAACAAACCAGTTTCAGTCGCAAAGAGTTAAATTGTTGAAACAATGTCTTAATTTAAGGGTACCAACAATTGTTATTACATATAGAAGCGTTTGTTCCCGTGTTTCTCGCGCAACTAATTTTACTAGCATAACCGTCTGATTTACGTTTGAATTGAGTATGCATTTTATGCCACAAAGTCCCTCCCAGTCCCCCCATTTTACGTTGTTTTTTATTATGACCTGGAAGATATATATTATTAGACCGATTGAACGAAATGGGTGCATCAGGCTCGTTGATTTATGTTGCTCATTTGAGGTCTAAGCTATGTACCGTGTGTTGATTAATTCCTCATTCCTTTCAACCTTCAAACACATGGCTTAGTCAAAACTCTTAGAAATTAGTAAGCCCTTGCAGAGGCAGCAGTCAAAGCTCAATCCTAGTTCTATCTGTCTCTCTCTCTCTATATATATGTCTTAAGATTCATCTTCATTGCCAAGCCACGCACAACCTGATTTCCTTATAATTCTTGTGGTCGAAACCGCATAAAGTAATAACAATTTTCTGTCACTTTGTGCTCGTCAATTACCAAAACAAAGAAGAAGATATGGCCTTCTGCTATAAGCATAAAACCATCTTGGGATTGCTATTCATTTCATTAATCTTCTTGGCTTCTTTTCAACTAGCAGAAATGAGGCCACTAGCAGTCCAAGTGGAGTACTGGAAGCAAAGAGGATTAGTTTTACAATCTCTACCGAAAAATGGTCCTATAACTTCAAGTCCCAACCGATGCAATAATATCCCTGGACGAAGCAAGGGCATCTGTACCTTGAACGGAACGCATGTCGCCGGTAGTATTGCCAGAACACCTGCCAAACTCGTCGTCGATTCCATCGCTAACGTGATCGACCACCATCTCCAACGACAACATGAAAGATCTTCATTAGCATCCATCTTAAGTTTTTTTGTGAATACAATACAACCCTGGCTATCACGTGTACAGCACGAACATGGACCATGACCAAACTACAACCCGACTAACTTATCCCTCCCTTAGCAGTTGCTGTTTGTAGTTTCTCGGTGATTGAAGCCACCTAAATTCTATAATGAATTTGTTAACTTTTCCTCAATTACGCCATCATAGTTCTTATAATTCTTTGTTTGCATTATGCAGTTCCATACACTCATATGGCTACATTTGATTCCAAGTCACATAAATACTCTGATATCCTTCAAACTCCCGTTGTTACTGCACTGCTGAAGTCGATTAAGATTAATATTATGTCTTTTTATTTAAAAATGTAGATGAAAATGAGTTTATCCCATTCCTAATATAAAATATTATACGTTGCGCAGTTATATGTCCTGCACCTAGTCGGAATTGGACGTCAAAATTTAAAACATTTTTGTAGAAAAATTTACTCAAAATGATAATTTAATAATGTACATATGGAAAAGACTAAGTGATTGCCAATGATACAAGAATAGAAACTGCCTAAATATGAAATTGCTAAGCAGATTGTCAATACGATTAGAGCGGTTATGATTGCCAATGTTAAGCAATGCACTGTCAGGCAAGATCTTAAAGCAATTTGGTTAATTTGATGTACATACTGTTAAGTCAGGAGGACTTTATGATGATTAATTTTGATGACAATCAAATAATAATAATGCTAAAAATAAATGAACTAATTTGATGAGTGTGTTAAGTGTGCAGAAGTAAAAAACACAGAAGAAAAATATAGAAGAAGTGGAGAATACAGAAGAAAGCAAAACACAGAAGAAATACATAGAAGAAATGGAGAACACAGAAGAAAGCAAAACACAGAAGAAATACACAGAAGAAGTGAAGAACACAGAAGAAGCAAAACACAGAAGAAGCAGAAGATTGTGAAGAATTAGAAAACATAGAAGAAGCAAAACACAGAAGAAGCGCAAAGCATAAAAGAAGCAGAAGATACAGAAGAAGAGAAAAACATAGACGATACAAAGCAGAAGCCGGAAAAAGGAGGAATCCCGTTCCTATTAACACAGGGACTGGAAGTGTAACAAAAGGTATAACCCACGAATACTGATATGTATGTTCTATAATTTTTTTTAATTTATGTACACTAGTACGTCGAACAGTTAGCTAGTTGGAGTTAGTTACAGAACTTAACTAAATAGCAGTTATCAGGATTCAAGAAGCGGTTATCAAGATTCAAGAAGCAGTTATCAAGAATCAAAGAAGCAGTTGGAGACTTAGACTATAAATAATAGTCATAGTCAAAGATTGAACAACTTTTCAGCTGTTTTCCAAAAACCTTTGAACAATTAGTGATCTTTGAGCTTTCAAGTGTATACTTAGAAAAGAAAAATTCTGTGGTGCGATACTAGAGAGCTAAACATACTGTAATAAAAGCTCATAATATCTTTCTAGTGAGAGAAAGAAAGGCTAAGAGCCTGGAGAGGTTAAAATAGCTAAAAGAATACTTGGTGTAAGAGACTTGGAGAGGCTCTAGAAGGGAAGAAAGAATACTTGTAAACTTATTGAAGTATAGTGAAAACTCAGAAGAATTCTGAGGACTGCACGTAGCCCACAGTTTGGGGTGAACCAGTATAAAATCGTAGAGTCTATTTTCTATCTTTCAACTTATTCTATTTTGTTTTTTAAACAAGTATATAGAAGTTATTTGCAATTTAACTATATAACAACTTTCATATAACGTTAGTGATATTCTTTTAACAAGTCAGAGAAGTTCTTATCAGAAACATTAAAGATTTTGTATTCACGAAAAGAATACACAATTCAACCCCCCTTATTGTGTATATCATATATTGTATGTAATTTCTATATTAATATGTGATTCACTTCAATTGGTATTAGAGCTCGGTTTCCAAGAACCACTGTTACAAAGTGAGGATAAAGATCTATGGCTGAATCGCATGTTTTTATAGCTGAAGGTGCCTCCATCACAAGACCTCCTGCGTTCAATGGTGAAGACTATCATTATTGGAAGGACAGGATGTGGCTCTTCATAGAATCCACACATATTGATCTTTGGGATATCATCAAGAATGAACCATACGTACCAATAGATGATGAAAGAAATACCATTCCTTGTAACAGATGGTTAGCTGATCCTAAAGCTAGATTTCAACTAAATTCAAAGGCCAAGTTCTTTTTGAGTTGTGCTTTAAGCAGAAGTGAATATGATAAAGTTCATGGATGCGAAACTGCGAAGGAGATATGGGACACTCTATCCATTGCACATAAGGCACAAACCAGGTGAAAGACTCCAAGATCAGTATTCTTGTACATCAGTATGAGTTGTTTAAAATGAAAGAAGATGAGTCTATTGATCAGATATTTAGACGATTTCAAACTATCGTTAATGGACTTAAAGCTCTTGGGAGAATCTACAAAAATTAAGATCATGTCAGGAAGATTCTCAGAAGTCTACCGAAAAGATAGAGACCTAAAGTCACTGCAATACAAGAAGCTACTTAGTTCTTTAAAGATACGTAAAGTAGAGATTGATGCTGAAGATAAACCAAAAAGAGACAAATCTATAGCATTAAGGCTGGTCAAAAAAATTACAAGACTCAGAGAAATAGAAGTTCTTCGTCAAAAGCATTAAAGATCGAAGAAGTTAAGAATGATGATACTAGTGAATCTAATCATGATTCAACTGAAGATGATGACGAATTATCTTTCATTTCAAGAAAGATCAGAAGGAAGTGGAAAAAGAAAGCAAAAGGAAGTAAAAGTTTTCTTTTACGAAAAATAGTAAAGAAGTCAAGAACGAGAAGACCTCTATCATTTGCTACAAGTGTAATAAACCAAGACACTATAAGTCTGAATGTCAGTTGCTTAGAAAAGAACCAAAGAAGAATAAAGGAAATAAAGGAAATTCTGATTCAGAAGCATCAGAGTAAGCAAATATATGCTTAGTAGCCGAAAAAGAGTGTGACAAGGAGGTAACTTCTAACTTTAATGAACTTCAAGATGCATATTTAGAATTGTTAGAAGATTCACATGCTATACTCAAGTTGTATAGATCCTTAAAAAGAAATTTTGTTGAAAACTTAAAGAACACAAAAGTGTTACAAAAAGAAAATATATGTCTTAAGAAACAAGTAGACGATATGAAGAAAAAAGTTTCTATCGATAGATCTGAGGAAATTAGTCAATTGAAACAAAGGATTAATTCTCTCTCAGCAGATTTATCAACCTTCACTGAAAGTATGAAGAAAATGAATGATATGATTAGAAATTATAGGCACCCTAATGATAAGAATGGTTTAGGGTTTAATAAAAGCAATACTCGTTATAAAAAGAATTTTGTCCCTTATAGAAAGAAATTTCACCAGTCTTCTTTTTATCATTCTATGAATCATTATAAGACTAACCCTAAAGGACCCAAGAAAATATGGGTTCCTAAAAAGAACATAATATCTACTGTAGATCTCCTTCCTTGGAAAAAGCAGCCAGCACCAATGGTATTTAGACAATGAATGCTTGCGACACATGACAGAAAGAAGGTCTATATTCCTAGAACTTAAAGATAAGAAGGGAGGATCAGTAACTTTTGGAGATAACCAGCAAGGTGAAATAGTTGGAATCGGCAAAATTGATAAAGATTCCTATGCATCTATTGATAATGTTCTGCTAGTTGAAAGTTTAAAACATAATTTGATTAGTGTAAGTCAATTATGTGATTCTGGTTTTGAAGTATCCTTTAATCAAAACTCTTGTGTAGTCAAAAACAAGGACGGTTCCAT
>JANIIA010000004.1:26670709-26692604 GCA_027478495.1 Erythroxylum alaternifolium
GTCACAATTAACTTATGCATGACGTGCATTTTCCTAATTTCACAATACTTTCTCATAAATTACTATTCTAGCCTTAAAATGGGTATCAGGATGTTACATAAAAGGACATTCAATCTTCGACTACGACTAGTATATATAACCTAAGTCTCCAACTGCTTCTTGATTCTTGTAGAACCCGTTATTCAGTTGAGTTCTGTAACTAACTCCAACTAACAACTGTCCTACGTACTAGCGTATCTTCATCTTTGTATCGCTTGTGTTTTCACTTCTTCTGTGTTTTCCGCTTCTTCTGTGTTTTCACTTCTTCTGTATTTTCCGCTTCTTCTGTGTTTTCACTTCTTCTGTGTTTTCTGCTTCTTCTGTGTTTTCCACTGTTTCTGTGTTTTCTACTTCTTTTGTGTTTTCACTTCTTCTGTGTTTTCCGTTTCTTCTATGTTTTCACTTCTTCTGTATTTTCCGCTTCTTCTGTGTTTTCCGCTTTTTCTGTATTTTGCGCTTCTTCTGTGTTTTTTACTTCTTATGTGTTTTCATTTCTTCTGTGTTTTCCGCTTCTTCTGTGATTTCCGTTTCTTCTGTGTTTTCACTTCTTCTGGGTTTTCCGCTTCTTCTGTGTTTTCACTTCTTCTGTGTTTTTCGCTTCTTCTATATTTTTCTACACACTTAATATACTTATCAAAATAGTTCATTTATTTCTAATATTATTATTATTTGATTGTTACCAAAATTAATAATCGTGAATTCTTCGTAACTTAACAATTCATACATGCGTGCATTTAAATAAGCAAACATAACGTAAGCAAAGCCAAAGCAGCTCTTAGTAATGGAATGACAGTTATTCCCGCGCTGAATAGAATAAGACCGTTAGTAACGATGACGTAGCATATTGGTCATATGTCCCCGCCAAAATAGAGTCTAGATACAGACCACAAGCTGGCGAAATGGAGGGAAGAGAGTTTTGCTTCAAACTCCACAAACTATCACAACACATCTCACTCCGCGAACATCCTGGAAAAACACAACAACTTCCCTCTCTTCACTTCTTCACCTCCAACAACAACGTTTTCTTTTTTTCATTTTCTTTCGACATTCTTACATCCATCTTGGAGGGGTTGTGATTGTCCATGGACTTGTCTTTCTTTCCAGCAAACTCAGGAGGATGTTAGTTGTCATTTTGTGATAATCTGAAAGGAGCAGACCTCTGCTCATCGTGGTAGAATGGTAGGTTTTCCTTTTCCTTTTCTCCTGTTGTTGTTGCTTTTTGATTGTTCTTATTTTCACATGTTTTTAACGTAGTGAAAATTAAATGGTACAAATAATATTTGGCTTAACCGATTTATCAACTATCATG
The DNA here is from genome assembly GCA_027478495.1 of Erythroxylum alaternifolium. Classification (NCBI taxonomy): domain Eukaryota; kingdom Viridiplantae; phylum Streptophyta; class Magnoliopsida; order Malpighiales; family Erythroxylaceae; genus Erythroxylum; species Erythroxylum alaternifolium. Next base: position 26,672,058 of record JANIIA010000004.1, read on the forward strand.
GTGATTATGCGTTCAAGAAAAAAAGAAATATGCTAGTTCTGATAGATGTTGCATGTTCTTCCATTAAGGTGCGTATCATTGCAACTTAAATGTGCGTACAGTAAACCCCAAAGTACACGATTAACCGTGCTTCGCGTTTGAAGCCGATAACATGAAGATGAAAACTCTTTGATGAATATGATATTTCCAAGTAAAGCGAATTCTTAGGGCTTGAAGACGACAACTTTTTAGTTTTCGCAGCTGAGAATCAAAAAGCATGATGGAGAAAATAAAATGATGAATCAGAGAGAATTAGGCAAAAAAAAAAAAAGAACTTGTAACTCCAGAGCTCTCGCTCCGTCACAGTCTCTTGTATTGCATCCTAGTCATAACATAAGTCTCACTTGGTACAGGAGATCCTAGGAGAAATTGATATCGGTTCCCAGATTTGGGTTGAAGATCCAGAATTAGTTTGGGTAGATGGAATTGTACTTAACATTAGGGGAGAAGAAGCTGAGATTCAAATTTGCGACGATAAAGTTGTAAGTAATATTGTTGTTTTTCCCAATTTGTTGGACTTCCGGCTCAACTTAATTTGTGCTTTATGGATCGTAAAATTGCAGGTTGTTGCTAGTTTATCACATATATATCCAAGAGATGCTGAACCACCCGAAGGTGGAGTTGATGACATGACTAGGCTGCATTATTTGCATGAGCCTGCAGTTCTGCACAATTTGTCGACAAGATATGCAGTGAATGAAATTTATGTAAGAAAGAATTAACTTTATTCTAAGACGAATCATTTTGTTACTGCAGCTTTGTTATAATTTTTGGCATTCTCGCAGACTTACACTGGAAACATTCTTATTGCTGTCAATCCATTTGAAGGACTTCCACATTTATATGATTCTCACATGATGGATCGATACAGGGGAGCACCATTTGGAGATCTCAACCCTCATATTTTTGCTATTGCTGATATTGCATACAGGTGAATCATCGCTATTTGGGTTCTATACTGGTGCCTCCACGGATTACTATTCACTCAAGGTGCTGACATTTGGAACAGGGAAATGATCAATGAAGGCAAAAGCAATTCAATTCTAGTCAGTGGTGAAAGTGGGGCCGGAAAAACTGAAACAACCAAAATGCTCATGCGATACCTTGCATATGTGGGCGGTCATACTGCTGCTGAAGGTCGCACCGTTGAACAGCAAGTGTTAGAAGTAAGCTGGATGATTAAATATCAGCTCAAATAGTGAATACTAGAACTCTTGGCCTGCCAACTGAGTCGGTCTTTTTCATACAGTCTAGTTAGTCATTTCATGTGAAAATATTGAGGGATACATACTCTTTTATTTGAGTGATTGGCTTTGTGGATGAGCGCTTTTTAGTATTTAGGCTGAAATTGCTTACATAACTAGTGAGTGTATCATGTTTCTCATTATAGGATTGCTTAGGGAGATTCTATGAATCTTGCTAAAGCACATGCCATGGTAAAATCCAAAAGCTGTACCTGCATGATGATCAAGGATTCTAGAAAACAGTTCCCCAAGTTTTTATTTATCAACTAATTTGTGGAAGAGATGAAATAGTGATGTACTGTGCATATTTCCTAGTTCCTAGTGCTTCCTTACGAGGTGGCCTCTCTGTTTATGTTGGCTTTGTTTTAAGAATACTTTCTGGAAACCAAAATTTTTTTATACTAATTAGTTATTTGCAGTCGAATCCAGTTCTTGAAGCTTTTGGCAATGCAAAAACTGCTAGAAATAACAATTCCAGGTGAGAACCTTCAGGCTTTCCACTGTTCAATTGTTTTACATTTTCCACAGCATTGATTGAGCCATGTTTTTCAGAACTTATATGCAATTGAATTCTTTGAAATTGGAATTGAGCTTAGCAATTTATGTTCTAGGCTAATTAATTAACGGTTCAATCTAGCATTAGTATTTAGCTATTAAAATCATCCTTTATAAAGCATATTCCGAAGTAGCTATTAAGATGTGATGATCCATTCTGAGCATATTCGGCTACAACTTTAATAAACTAATGCTCTGTTGGAAACAATGGTGCAGTCGTTTTGGAAAGTTTGTTGAAATTCAATTTGATGAGAGGGGGAGGATTTCAGGAGCCGCAATCAGAACTTATCTTCTAGAGAGATCCCGTGTGTGTCAGATTTCAGATCCTGAGCGTAACTATCATTGTTTTTATCTTCTCTGTGCCGCCCCGCAAGAGGTGGGCATTTCCTTGGACTGTCTACTACGCTAGTTGCTCTGTGTTCCTTGATTTGATTCATTTTGATGACTAACTGATTTTCTGGCTTATTTAGGAGATTGAGAGATATAAATTGGGGAACCCCAAGTCTTTTCACTATCTTAACCAATCCAATTGTTATGAATTGGATGGTGTGAGTGATGCCAGTCGGTATCATTCCACTAGGAGAGCTATGAGCATCGTTGGAATAAGTGAGAACGAACAGGTCTGGAGGTTGCTTCACATCCTAATATATGATCGTCTTTGTTAATCAAATTAAAAGCCGAAGAAGTAGGTATTTTTCTTGAAGAGTAATCTCTCTCTCCCCCGTACTTTTGTAGGATGCCATTTTCAGAGTTATAGCTGCAATTCTTCATCTTGGTAATATTGAATTTGCCAAAGATGAAGATGTTGATTCATCAGTTGTGAAAGATGAGCAATCCAGGTTTCATCTTCAAACGACTGCGGAGCTACTCATGTGTGACTAAAGCCATCCCTGAGTTTTTTTTCGTATTCCTATTTGTTTGCATATGAATGTCTACTGTACACTTGTTTCAGGTGTGATCCTCAGTCGCTAGAAGATGCACTGTGTAAACGTGTGATGGTAACTCCAGAAGAAGTCATAAAGAGAAGTCTTGATCCTCTTGGTGCAGCAGTTAGCAGGGATGGTTTAGCCAGGACTATATATTCTCGCTTGTTTAATTGGTAAAAATATATCGGTTCCTAGCTCATCACATATTTAATATGACAGTGCCGCTTATTTAATGTTCTTTTGGATAGTATAACTGTTATCGTATGATCAGGTTGGTGGATAAAATTAATGCATCCATTGGGCAAGATCCTACCTCTAAGTGTCTGATTGGGGTCCTTGACATTTATGGTTTTGAGAGCTTTAAAGATAATAGGTAAAACACATACCTTGATGTGTAGTTTTTACTTGAGCCTCTCATACTTAATTCTGATTCAAACACAGACTTTGATATCTACTTGTCTTTACTCAAGCCTCTCATAATTCTGATATCTTGGGCAGTTTTGAACAATTCTGCATTAACTATACGAATGAAAAGCTGCAACAACATTTCAACCAGGTATGAGGTTAGTTATATATTGTCTACTTTTGCAAATGGAAACAAGCTTCATCATATAATCCTATTTTTGTAATGCCGTGCCGTTCAGCACGTATTCAAGATGGAGCAAGAGGAGTACACCAAAGAGGGGATTGATTGGAGCTACATAAATTATGTTGATAATCAAGATGTTCTGGATCTTATTGAGAAGGTCTCTATATTGCATTCCGCAACCCCTGCTTCTTTCTCTTTGACACTTAATGAAATTTAATTCCGGTTGTATTTATTCCTTCATAATTAAGACTACACACTATTTCGCAGAAGCCTGGTGGAATCATTACTTTGCTTGATGAAACGTGGTAGGCTAGCAATTTGTGGCTTTAAATTGAATTAGAAGTGTTAACCTCAGTGATGATGTTGCTTATGTAATGCAAACTCATTATTGCCGCAGCATGTTCCCGAAATCAACCCATGAGACATTTTGTGAAAAGCTTTATCAGACATTCAAAGATCACAAGAGGTTCATCAAGCCTAAACTGACTCGCTCAGATTTCACCATTGGCCATTATGCAGGAGAGGTGAGATGCTATTTTCTTTTGCTGCTCTATTTATCTTCCTATACATTTATTTTTAAGTTGCATTTTTAATGATTCCATTCCATCAACTTCTTTCCAGGTTCTGTACCACTCTGATCAATTCTTAGACAAGAACAAAGACTATATTGTTCCTGAACATCAAGATTTGTTGAGTGCTTCGAATTGTTCTTTTGTAGCTGGCCTTTTCCCTCCATGTTCTGAGGATACGTCCAAATCATCCAAGTTCTCATCCATTGGATCGCGTTTCAAAGTACATCTTTTTTTTTTTTAGGTCTTTTCAATAATTCTTGGCACTGCAATGATGACATACCAAAAGTGTTTGTCAAATTTATGCAGCTTCAATTACAACAATTGATGGAGATTCTACATTCTACAGTGCCCCACTACATTAGATGTGTGAAGCCAAATAGTTCATTGAGACCTTCTTTGTTTGAGAACACCAATGTCATTCAACAACTGAGATCTGGTGTGAGTAAATTTGGCACTTCTTCACTCTGGTTTATTTGTTAAATGTCTAATGATTTCGTACATATTTGTTTTAGGGAGTCTTGGAGGCAATCAGAATAAAATGTGCTGGATACCCTGGTCATAAAAGCTTTTCTGAATTTTTATCACGATTTACTATTCTAGCACCAGAGGTATCGAAAGGGAAGTAAGTGCAATAAAGAGAAGGGAGTTTTATGCTTGGATTGAATCAGGTTTGGTTCCAGTTTGTAAGTTTATTCTTGCAATTTGCATGCAGCTATGAAGAGAAAGTTGCATGCAAATGGATTTTGGAGAAATTGGAGATTACAGGATATCAGGTATTACCAGAAACACTTTCCGAAACTATTTAAGCGCTCAAGGCTACCGTACTGACCTAAAACTAAGGTTTTTTTTTTGGGTAAAAGAGGCGGGCTGAGCCCCAAAAAAAACTAAGGTTTTAGTTGCACACAATTTGGCAGATTGGTCAAACGAAGGTTTTCCTAAGAGCTGGTCAGCTAGCTGAGTTAGACGCACGGAAAGCAAGGCTACTTCGCAACTCAGCGGCAGTCATCCAGAGGAGGCTTAGAACTCATACTACTCGAAAAAAGTATATCGTGTTGCGGAAATCTTCAATCAAATTACAATCTCATTGGAGAGGTGAGTTCATAGGCAAATGTGAAGATCTTTTTCATGAAATGTAAAAGATTTCATTGGACGCATGGTAATTAAAGAATTTAACTGTATCTTTCTCTGTAGACTCTTTTAAGTTTTTGTTTCAAGTCTTGAACCTCTTACATGCACTGCTAGGATTCAATCAGCTGCCCATGTTATGGTTTTTAGTTCTAGATTTATCTGTACGTTACCTCTCGCAGGAAAACTTGCTCGCAAATCATACAAACGCATGAAACAGGAAGCTGCTGCTGTTAAAATCCAGAAAAATTTGCGTAGACAATTTGCTAGAAGAACGTATACCGGCACAAGGTCGTCTTCAGTCATTTTGCAGACAGGCTTGCGAGCAATGGCTGCACGTAAAGAATTGAAATTTAGAGAGAAAACCAAGGCTGCAATTGTTCTTCAGGTTGTCAACTAACCAATTGCTTGTTGCCTTTGTATGATTCCTGTGGTTGCTTACCCGATAAACTTTGCAGAGTTACTGGCGCTGTCATAGCGCTGTTTCATACTACAAGCAGCTTAAAAAGGCATCAGCCTTGTCACAAAGAAGATGGAGAGGAAAATCTTCTGGGAAAGAACAGAGAAACCTTATGATTGTAGGTGTCGGCATATGCCAACTTTTTGAACCATATTTTATGCTTAGAGGATAACATTCTTATTTCGTTCATAGCTAGATTAGGTCTTGATTATGAAAAACTTATAAGAAACCTTAATTTTTTAATTATTATTTCAAGATGACATCAGCCAAATTTTATTTTGTTTCAATCATTGATGACGATATTCAAATCCCTAGTTCAAGCATATCCTTTGAGGTAAGGTGGGTTTTCCCCTTTGAATGCTCCTTAGAATAGCATGTTAGAGACGTGAAACAGTTGAAGGATTAAACGTGGAAACTTTGGTTTAGAGAGGATAAGTTTACTTCTTGTATTTATAGGCTCGCTTACCTATTTCATATATAAGCACAAATAAGATGGTGACTTTTCGGTAGATATTTTTTCACTCTATGCTTTAGGCTTGTGGGTGAACGTGAATAAGCATGATGGTACTCGATTGAGGATTTTTCCTTTAATTTCTTTGATTTTATCACGATTTCTGTATTAATTTTTATAGGTTTTGGTCATCTGTATCAAGCTCACCTTCGTTTTGCTGCTTAGATAAACTTATTAAGTTAATTGTGTTGTTTTTCCATCTAGTACCTTTTTCTGTTTGGGAACATGGAAATAATTAACCACATGATGCTGCCATTGAATTGCTATTGCTAGATAAAGCACCGAAAGTAACATCTTTTTTGTGTCTCCTGTGCGTGCTAAAGATGCACTAGATTCTCTTGGAGAATGCTATTTTCTCTTTTTCATCGCTAACGCGCAATTTTCTTTCTCAGGAGGGTGAAGAAAATACTAGTTCGCTCCGAGAAAAAAATGATGAACTTAAAAGGCAGTTTCAATCTGAAAAGCAGTCGAGGGTAAGGAATAAGTTCTAATTAGCAATTTCCTCGTCGTGTAATACCTCTGCACCTTTGATTTCTCTCTTATCCCAAGAATCTGGTATTGAATGGATGTTGCAATCCTTCTTTAGTTGACTTTGATTCTTCATGCTATCTAACAACGAGCCCCGCTAACCATGTAAATCAGATGGTCCCGGAAGAAGCAAAGGAAATGGATATAAATGCTTCACATCATTCAATGGAAGATTTACCGCATAATGCTTCACCTGCCACAGAACTAGAAGCTCATTCTCTAAACACCGAAACCTCTGCTTATCCCCAAGACCCTGAAAGTTTTCATAATCCCAGAGCAGAGGCCGAGAGATTAAAGGTGATGGCGATACTAACTATTATTATATTCAGATATCCCACCACTCGCAGATTTGCGATTTGCATCAGTTAAGTGGTTGATCTAAACAATTTTTATAAGAGACTTGCTTCCCGATCAAGAATAAGCTAGTCTTTTGGTGTCAAGATAGAATAACCAACGGAATGATTCAAAACGATAAATATAGTTAAGAAACATTGGTGTTTAAAATGGAAGAAGAAACAAGGGAGGATAGCTGTTAAAAGCTAGCATATTATATAGTAATTTGATCTGGTGTTAATTGAGTATATACCTCAAACGAGCCTAGTAATAGTAATTTTATGTGGTGTTAATTGAGTATATACCTCAAACGAGCCTAGTAATTTCGATTCTTTTCTGTTGATAGCTTATAATTCATTCATGCTTGTTCATCTATTAATTTGCTACTAAATTTTCTCATGTCCTCTTTAACTTATCGAATGCAAAGGCTAATAAATGAGTTGCACAGGCCTTAGTAAGGACAGAAAAGCAAAGAGCTGATAATGCTGAAAGAAGATATGCTGAAGCACTGGAATTAAGTGAGAAAAGACGAAAGAAATTAGAAGAAACCGAAAGAAGAGTTTATCAACTTCAGGCCTCTTTGAACAGGTAGAAGCAGTGCGAAAGACTTGAAATCACTTGTATCATGTTCCAGTTTAGAACTGGACGCAAATTATAGATTTCAACACTGCCTCTGTGAATATATATACACGTGAAGTAACATGTTCACAATAGGCAAGCGTACTTCATGTATGACTAATACTATATCTGGTCTAGTGTGTCTCAGGATGTTGTATTCCATGTCAGACCAATTTGCCGAGCTAAAGACAATCCTGAATATGTCATCCAGCTCGACTTCTTCTAGATTTATTGCTCCGAGGGTGCGAATTGATCCTCCTTCTGATGACTCGGATGTCTCATCCAGTGATTCTGATTTCACTTTTCCAGCTCCAGCTAAAATTCCAGCCTCAAACAAATCATCTTCTCGCAATTCTAATGCCTTTCAACTTATGGTTCAGGATATTTCAACAACAGAAAATTCAGGTTAGCTGGCTTCGAACTGTATCTGCAATTATGACTCTTCTGGAACTTACCACATTCAAGTGGGCTCGTTAGCTACTTGATTGGAACTGTCTCACTGAGGAAGATGTGTTCTTGAAATTTTAAACTTCTAGGAAATTTTCATGAGTCCATGATACTGTAGTTCCCGCACTCAAATAATCAAGATTGTAATATTTCTACTTTTTTGAGGATTTGTTTTGATAGATGACAATTTTCTTTCTTTTGATTGCTTCTTTTTTAATTTTCGGTCTTGCCGATTGCATTATGCAGGTTCTGGGAAGTGGGATAGTGATAAAGGAGCATTTGATGACTACTTCTGATGCAACTTCTTGTAGTAACTTGACCTCTTAATGTAGAGCGTTTAATATAACTAGAAACGGACCTGTTAGGCTTATCGAGTAGACACCAACAATCAGTCATTAGACACAAGAGCATGCATGGCAAGATTTTCTCTCAGAATTTGGCAGGCCAATTATTAGTAAACCTTTAGCTCAATGAAATGTAAATTTAATGTTAGTTTCACTAACGTAGGGAGTAACTAGGAATTTCTACAACGAGTGCTGAAAGGGCCAGAAGAAAGCTATCTTATACAGAGTTCTAGCAACATACACTACCGGTAAATTTTCGTTTCGTTTTGTTTTTTCATGCCTGTTGTTGAACAACTTCGACACTACGTGATTGCGCATTTGATGACCGATGTATTTCATGAAATTCGGGAGATCTTTGATCGAGTGAGATGGCAAAAATAGCATGCAATCCACTTCTTGAGCCATTACTTGTCAGCTAATTAAGCATACTTTAATCAAGTCAAATGTCTTAAAGACAGTTATATAATTTATTAATTTAACGAGTAAATAGGTAATTTATTTCGTACAAAACTTGTTTGAGATGTATCTAAACAACTCTCTCCAGTATTTGCACGTTTGTCGCGCAGACTCGCCCTGTCAACTCTGCAAAGTGATTTTCATATATCACGTATGGCCATTAATTATATCACTGTCGTAACAACTTACGTAACATGTATATCTCTCTCACTCACATACGCCTTAGTTCTAGTTATTTGTCTTTTCTGGTTTGCTTCCCTTATTATATTAGCTTTTTTTTTTTCGTTTTATTGTTGGATAGTTTGAGTCAGTAAATGGAGTTTCAACTAGGACTAATTTCAACTCTTAACTGCGCCAGTCGCATTAAGAATCTAGAATTATATAACCGTGCAATGTCAAATTTTAATATAAAATTATGACACCTATATGTTCCTTCTCTCGAAAAACTAATGTTTTAAAAATCAAATTGAATATTGAAATTGTCAGAAGAAATATTTAAGATTTAAAAATTCAATTAGTATTAAACTGTTATAAAACTGATATATAATAAATAAAAATAAAAGTTATAAAAATAAGTAATAATAAAATATTTCATTGAAATAAAAATACACCAATCTTAGAACGTAGCCCTTCTTAGGACCTATGATGGATCGAAGAAACAAAGAGAGTGCAAAGGAAAGACAAGATAAAATAGATCTTTGTAGAGAAGACCTGACCTCAATTGACAAATAGTCAATGTCAATATTAATTGATCGATGCCTTTATTAATATCTGTGCCCATTAATTTATAGGTGTCATAGTTACAAATAAACTACCCACTTGCTTTTCAGATCGCTATCTCAAAAGTATAGGTAGAGAACTAGGAATTATTGAAACAAAATAACAGATAAAATCAAATAACTTGCTAAAGACAAAGTCAAACCCAATCACGTGGAGGAATGTCCACGGACGTAACAGATCCCTCCCTCTTACGAAGAGCTCTTGTCCTCAAGAGCAAAATTAGGGAATTGTCTTCTAATGAACAGCACGTCCTCCCAGGTTGCATCTGATGGAGATGAAGATGACCAGTGAATAAGAACTTGCCTTTTTCGCCCGCACGTCCTGTGCTCAAGAACAACAAGCGGCTGCACCATTTCTTCGTCATAATGGAAGTCTGGTAGCTGTGGTTGGACTTGAATATTAGGCCTCACGCATGGCTTGAGGAGTGAAACGTGAAATACCGGATGAACCTGTGACGTCGGAGGCAATTCTACTTATAAGCAACAGACCCAATCTTTTCAATTATTTTGAAAGGGCTATAATATTTCGCTGATAATTTCCTCTTCCGTTGCTCTGCGACGGACGTCTGTCTAAATGGTTGGAGCTTTAAGTAAACCATGTCTCCAACTTGAAAAACACGCTCAATACACCGTTGATCATAAAACTGCTTCATACGATTTTGGGCAGCTTTAATTTTCTCCTGAGTAGCCCTCACGATGGCGTCCCTAGCCAAAAGTTCCTGCTATACTGTTTCTACTTTTGCTGTTCCCGGTACATAAGAGATTAGAGTTGGAGGCTCTCTCCCATAAACAATTTCAAATGGCATCTTCTTGGTAGTGGAATGTTGGCTAGTATTATAGCAATACTCAGCCCACGGAAGCCACTTCAACCAGTGCTCAGGCTTAGAACTCCTAAAACACCGTAGATACATCTCCAAGCTCTTGTTAACAACCTCCGTTTGACCGTCAATCTGTGGGTGATAAGATGAACTAATATTGAAGGAAGTCCCATTAAGTTTGAAAAGCTCTTGCCAAAAAAGGCTAGTAAATGTTGAATCTCGATCACAAACTATAGACTTCGGCATTCCATGGAGTTTAAACACTTGTTCAAAAAAAACTCGAGCCACACTTATAGCAGTGTAAGATTGAGATAGAGCAATAAAATGGGCATATTTAGAAAGCCTGTCCATTACCACGAATATCACTATTTTTCTACCAGATTTTGGCAATCCATCAATGAAATCCATTGATATGTCTTCCCAAATTCTTTCAGGAATTGGAAGAGGAGACAGGAGTCTAGAAGGCAATGTTTGCTCACTTTTGTGTCTTTGACAAACGTCACATTCACGTACAAATTGCATGACTTTGTCCGTAGCCCAAGAGAGTAGAAATTACTTCGCACCCGTTGATAAGTCTTATGAAATCCTTGGTGGGTTGAAGAGTGGAATTGCTCAATAATGGAGAGAAGTAAAGGAGAGTTTTTCTCCAAGTAAATGCGTTGCTTGAAGAAAATAATTCCCTCTTTATTTTCCCAAGAACCCACAACATCATCTTTTTGCAAAAGTTGGAAAATGCATTGAATAAATGGGTTGTTTGCATGTTCCTTTCTAATCGTGTCCACCTAATTTGGTACTAACTTGGAAATTGCCTGTAGATGACCCACCCCATCCTCCTCATATTTGCGTGATAATGCATCAGCGAGAATATTTTCTTTTCCTGATTTATATTTAATAATGAAGTCAAATCCCATTAGCTTAAGCAACCACCTTTGCTATGCTGTGGTGGCTATTTTTTGGGTCCACAAGTGTCGAAGACTTTGATGATCAGTCTGAACAATAAATTACCTTCCTAATAGATAAGGATGCCACTTCTCTAATGCCAGAACGAGAGCTAAGATTTCCTTATCATATGTGGATAGGAAAAGGTTTTTTCAGTGTAATGCTTGACTGAAGAAAGCTATTGGCCTTTCTTGTCTAAGTACTGCACCAATACCTGATCCAGAAGCATCGCATTCTACAATAAATTTGTTGGAAAAATCTGGAAGAGCCAAGACTGGAGCTTACGTCATAGCTTGCTTTAATTTAGAAAAAGCTTCTTTCGCCTTCTTACTCCAAGCAAAGTGATTCTTTTTAAGCATGTCTGTCAAAGGAGCTGCAATCTTAGCAAAACTCTGGATGAACTTTCGATAATATCCACATAACCCCAAGAATCCCCGCATAGCTTTTTGCGTAACAAGCTTAGGCCAAGCTGAGATTGCCTCAATCTTTTCCGGATCAATTGCCACTCCATGATTAGAAATAATGTGACCCAGATACTTGACATTTTGTTGCCCAAATTGACATTTTTCAAGTTTCACGAAAAGTTGGTGGGATTGTAACAAGGAAAATACAATCTCTAGATGCCTTAAATGATCATCCCAACATTTACTATAAACCAAAATATCATCAAAAAATACCAACACAAACCTTCGAAGACAATCTCGAAATACCTCATTCATAAGCGACTGGAAGGTGGAAGGTGCATTAGTCAAGTCGAAAGGCATGACTAAAAACTCATAATGGCCTTGGTGGGTTCTGAATGCAGTTTTGTCTATATCTTCAGGATGCACACGAACTTGATGGTAGCCAGATCTCAGATCTAGCTTAGAAAAAATTGGGCTCCGTATAATTCATCTTAAAGCTCATCAATTACAGGAATTGGAAACTTATCCTTCACAGTAATTTTGTTAAGTGCCCTGTAGTCGACACACATACGCCATGTTCCATCTTGTTTCTTTACCAAAAGAACTGGAAAAGAATACAAACTGTGGCTATGGCGAATAATTCCTGCTCGCAACATATCAGAAACAAGTTTTTCTATTTCAGTTTTCTGAAACTGTGGATACCTGTAGGGTCGTACTGAGATAGGTCCATGGTCAGAAACAAGTGGAATTTGATGATCTTGTGAGCGCATGGGAGGTAATGTGGCAGGTTCCTGTAGAACTGTGCAGAAGCGCTTCGGTATATCTCGAACTTCAGGAAGAATTATAGCTTGTGGACTAGATGCAACAATTATGTGGAGATAAATCCCATATCGAATGTTTTTGGGCAACTCGATCGCTTGGACGTCAGACACCATTTGATTCTTAGGAGCTGATATGCCACGTAAAATAACATCCTTTCCTTGGAAATTAAATTTCATTGTAAGGAGAGGGAAATCTCATGTGAAGGGACCCATAGTCTTTAGCCAACATGTGCCAAGGATTATATCACAGCCTTCAAGTGGAAGTAAATAAAGACCCACCCATGTAGTGAATCCTTGGATGGTGATAGGAACTTGTTTACTCTTCCCTTTGCTAAACAATCGATCACCAAATGCCATGAGAACTTCAAACCGCCCACTACTGGTAATAGGTATATAAGCCTTTTCTATAAAATCTGCATTAATACCTGTGTCGATGAGAATAGTAGCTATACTCTGTTTAAGTTGGCCTTTCAAACGCATGGTTCGTGGATTAGGACTCCCAGTGAGCGCGTGGATTGAAATAGATGACTTCTCCTCCTCTGGATCTTCAATCTCCATATCCACATCATCTTCGCTATCATCTTGTACAACCTGCATAGAAAATAACTTTTTACAGCGATGACCTACTTCATACTTTTCATTACAGCGGAAGCATAACCTAAGTTTCCTATGCTCATTAAGTTCATCTACACTGAGTTTTTTTACTGGATTGGCCGTAGCAGCAGCCGTTGTAAATCGAGGTGGCAATAAGTTGCTCTGGGTACATTGGATACCTATTTTTGGGTTGTTATTTTGGCTTCAAACAAGGGAAATGGTAGTGGAGAGTGTAGCCGGACGATTCGCTTGGACCTCGGTGCGAATGGTATCCTTGAGTCCACTAACAAAACAGCTAACTTGCTTCTCAAGAGACAGACGACTAGCCTTAGCTAGAAGTTTCTCAAACTCTGCTTGATATGATTGCACTGTATCTTCTTGCCGAAGCTTCGTGAGTGCACCAAATGGGTCAAAGAACTCAGTTGGCCCATATCTAGCATTTAGTTCTTCTTTGAGTTCAGCCCAAGTCAAATTTTCTTTTTCTTGTTGGACTCGTAGGAGCCACATCTGTGCTTCACCCTCTAAATGATAAGAAGCAAGAGAGACCTGTTCATGAGTAGGTGTGTCATGGAAGGAAAAGAATTGCTCTGCCCGACAGACCCAACTTGTGGGGTCTTCCTGACCATTGAACCGCGGGAATTATAATTTAAACTTTGGGGCAAACGTTGTGTGATTTGCGTACCTATGGTTGCCAGTAGATCTAGCTGCCGAGCTTTCCCCCTCAGATTTACCCTCTATTGAGAGCTGTTCAAAACGACTGTTGATGTTGGAAGCAAGCTCTGTCATCTGCTTCATCAAAACTTGTTGACCTTCCGATAAAGCTTAGATTGCTCCTTCCACTTGTCCCATCCTTTGTTCCATGTTGAGGCCCTAATACCAAGCTGGAACGTACCCCTTCTTAGGACCTATGATGGATCGAAGAAACAAAGAGAGTGCAAAGGAAAGACAAGATAAAATAGATCTTCGTAGAGGAGACCTGACCTCAATTGACAAATAGTCAATGTCAACATTAATTGATCGATGCCTTTATTAATATCTGTGCCCATTAATTTATAGGCGCCATAGTTACAAATAAACTACTCACTTGCTTCTCATATCGCTATCCCAAAAGTATAGGCGGAGAACTAGGAATTATTGAAACAAAATAACAGATAAAATCGAATAACTTGCTAAAGACAAAGTCAAACCCAATCACGTGGAAGAATATCCACGCACGTAACAAATCTCTATTATTATATAATAAACTAATAATAAATTAAATTATCTTAAACAAAATTACTTATCTATACTAAATTAATAATTAATAACCTTTTTAATGTCATTCTTTCAATATACTTTTTAAAATTTTAAATATCAATTCTTAACACATTCTTAAATTATCCAAAATAAAATTACCTCTCTCACTAAATTACTGATTAATAATTTTTTTAGTGTCACTCATTATATGTACTTCTTTAAAATTTAAATATCACTCTTTAATTTATTCTTAAATTATCTTAAATAAAATTAATTATTTATAATAAATTATTAATTAATAAATTTTAACGTGCTTCTTTAAATATACTACTTTAAAGTTTAAATAAAATTATGTTTTGATCAACAAATAGTAATATTTTAAATATCATAAGAATTAAAATTTAGTGCTTCATCTTATTTTAAAATTTTACTATTTATTTAAAGTAGAATCTATTCTCTTCATAATATAGTAGTATATAAAAACTAGAAAATTAAAACTTAAAACAAAATAAAATTCTTCAATAAGATTAATTGTGCAATGTCATTCTTTTTATTTACAATTTTGTAATGTTCTTAAGGATTTCACCACGTTGAACAAATATTTTATTAATATACCTAGGCAATTATTCTGAGTTCTGCCACTGCACCCTGTAGTATAAATTATAATATATTAATATTCTTAATTTCAAATAACCAGAATACCAAATGCCTTTTATGGCTCTATCTCATTTGTTTTCTGCCATGTCTACCTTCTTTCATCTGTCATCTCTCTTCTCTGTACTATCTCTCTCTATATAACTACACAATCCTGTTAACCTTCTTTCGATTATTTTGCCTCAGCAGTTCGTCTCCTTCTCCTTTCTCTTTCAATCTCGACCCTCCATTGCCACCATCGGAGCTAGTGAGTCGGAGCTTAGGGCTTGAAAAAATTTGCTGGATGTTGTGTTGGGTATGGAGGTATAAATGCATGGGAGATTGGATGTAGGATTTTTGCGTCTGATGATTGGCGTTCTTGTCGTTTTGTGTGGTTACTGGTTTGGGACAAAGGCGTGCAGTTCTTCGCGACTTAAAGAAACTGGCTGGTTAATTATTTATCCGGCCAGTTTTTATTCACAACGGTCTACTGTAAAAATTGAACCGAAAATCAGTTCGATTCGAGCTAAACCGAGTTGAACCGGTCAGTTTGGTCCAGGGTTTACATCATTGCCAAAAGCCGTTCGTAATCTTAGTAATCAGGATTTGAATCATTGATTTTCCGTATTAAGCTAGAAAGTTATAAAGAATAAGCAAAATTCAAAAGGATTTATGACTTTTCTTAGATAACTAGATAACATCAACCATGTAGCAAGGAAGAACCTATATATTGTAAAAAAAAAAAATTTTACTTAATATTGTAAATACTACTAATTCATATTATAGATACTATAATCTTATTAAAAAAGATACCATAATTCTATCCCAAAAATAACACTACTTTAATACAAAAAATTCTTTTACTTAATATTATAGATACCATCAATTCATATTATAAATACCATAATCCTATAACAAATACTACCAATCTTTAAAAAATACCAGTACTCTATAAAAAGTTACCACAAGTTTTATACCAAAAAATATCATTCACTATATAGAAAAAATGTCGTAATTCATATTGGAAATACCACCTGTCTATTAAAAGAATACCACTACCCTATATAGAAAATATCACATGTCTGTATAAAAAATAGTTTGATTTAACTATGCTTTCTTATCCAAATTACCTTTAAATTTGATTGGTTTTATGTTATGGTTTTAGTAATCTTGAAAATGTTGCTTGAAAATAGTATTGGTCAAGGATTAAAAAATTTTATAAGGCAAAGTAGAAAACACATCTTTAGATGAACATGACCTAGCACCTATCATGTCATAGGGTGTGTCCCTCTCTGGACCTAAACAAAAAGATTAAACATGATTGGTAGTACATAACCGGATGCATGATTGTGTTCAAAGTCGTATTCCTCTGTACAAACATAAAGTGAAATCAAGACTTGATACATAGATACATTAGAGGTCATTTTACATGATAAAGAAGTTAAAAGAGGCATATACGGTCTAAGACACAAGCATGTTTACGCACGTATTCTTATAAAAATAAAAAATAGAGAAATAGTGAAGTACTTAACCACAATATGCACCTACATATGAATTTTAAATTTAAGATGCAATGAGAATGGTAAATGGGTAATTTTTGTTACTACAAGGGTAAAGGAATAATCTCATAATGTTGAACATTCTAGCTTGAGAAGTTTCTATTTATCCTAGCGGTTTCATAATACTTCAGCTTCTTTTTCTTTATAACTAACTATAAAAGAGAGCCTAACAAGAAAGAGAGACAATGCTTTTTTTTTGGTCATAAGGGAAAATAAACTAAGAAAATCTAGAAAAAGCTCTCGACCCCAAGTGCGCCTTAGCCCAAATCACGAGAATAAAACACTCCAGTCATATCATGGTGTAATACGTCCCGAATAATCAACGGCGGTTCCCGCAGATATTGTATTCCTGGCTTTGAGAAAATAGCTAAGGTAGCTAGGTGATTAGCATATTGGTTCCCTTCCCGATAGATATGCTATAGTTGAACCTCCGAAGTGTGGTGAAGCAACCCTCGGATACTTGTTAACAAAGGATAAATGTCAGGCGTAACTCTATTGGAAGTGAAGAGAGTATTAAGAACCTCCAGCAAGTCCACTTCAACGACCACTTGCCGATATCCTCGATCCCACCCCAGTGTAAGCCCTTAATGGACCCCCCATAATTCTGCCTCCAGGGGCGCACCCATGCCAATATTCTGTATAAAACCTCCACACCAATGGCCTAGACTATTCCACAGCAGCCCTCCAATTGCAGCCATCTAGGATCCTGTGCTGATGGTGCTGTCCGTATTCAGCTTGACCTACCCCTCTATTGGTTTAGTTCAGCCCACAAGTGTACCTAGAGGCATGCCCTGCGCCTGAAATACTCGTCTTTCCACCTAAAGGGCCCTGATGATCCAAGCACCATAATCTATCACAATCCTAGCGCCTTCAAGCGGCCAAACAAAATCGGTGTCAAAGATACTCTCATTCCTCCATTTCCAAAGATACTAGCAAGCGACTCTAAAGATAAGAGCCCACTCTATCTGATTAAACTTAAGAAGCTAGCGGAGGTTTCTAAAAGCCCACATCTCCTCGTTAATGTGGAAAAAATCATTGTCTATAAATTCAGATGGGAATTTATGCCAGAGAGAGATCACTCTAGTATAATCTCGTAGGGCATGGAGAGTTGACTCCTCCTGACCACAAAAGCGGCAACTGTTGTCCATTGTTAAATGACTCATCAACCGCTACTGGTTCATTAATAATTTGCTTTTAGCCAACAACCAAAGGAAAGACCGAATTCGCTGTGGTCCTGCCCATTTCCAAATGACCTCCCAAAGCCTGCTAGAATCATTTGTGTTGGTTTGTTCGATGAGGTCATAGGCGGAAGCCACTGTGAATTTCTTGGGGTAAGTAGGGCCCTAAACCAATTGGTCGTTCCCTTGGTCATTGCTATTCAGGCGCATTGATGTAATCATCATACAGATGGTGGAGGGAAGATATTGTTGGAAACGATTCCAGAGCCAATCGCCAACATCACTCTTGTAGTCTGCCACTGTGGCATTAAGTTCGCTATCCAGCACATGGGCTGTGGACACTAAGTGCAGTGGTCCCAAGTCCTCGACCCAATTGTTAAGCCAAAAGAGAATGCTCCATCTGTCCCCTAGCTTCCAATATGCCCCTTGATGCATTAAGTGCCATGTCGCAGCTATCCCCCTCTAAATTGTTGAAGCTCCCATCCTAGCTAACGTCTGAGGAAGGTGAGTAGCATCTAGTCAATACTTGGATCATATGATCTAGACCCACAATGTGTTTGGTTTTGTAAGTAGGTTCCATCAAAGTTTTGTCAGGGATGCATCATTGGAAGATCTAATACGCTTGATGCCTAGCCCCCCTTCTTTTTTAGGTTTGCACACTACAGCCCAATTGACAAGATGAACACTACAGCCCAATTGACAAGATGAACTTTCTGATGTCCGTCTTGTGACCCCCGTATGAAATTCCTCATTAATTTGTCCAAATCATCGCAGAGTTGTCTAGGCAACTGGACCGTTTGTATAGTGAAGATGGGGAGTGCAGAGATTACGGATTGGGTTAGGGTAACCTTACTCGCTAAAGATAACACTCTAGATTTCCATCCAGTTAGTTTCTTTTAGGCTTGATCGAAGATATACTGATACGTATGGTGGGTAGTTCGCTCATGAATCAAAGGATCCCCCAGATATTTGCCAAGATTGTTCGTACTGTGGACATTTAACGCTTGACTAATTTGTCATACCGTATCTCTAGGTACATTCTTGGAGAAGAATATCCAAGTTTTAGCTTTATTGATGCGCTGGCCCAAAGCTGTGTATAAGACGTTGATGGTCCGATCTAGTACCTATGATTGAGAAGTAGTGGCGTCAGCAAACAGGACTAAGTCTTCCATAAAGAATAAATACAAAACTGGGGGTCCCCTGTTACTTAGCTTGAGTGGTTTTCATTGGCCTTGGCCCATTGCTCATTTGATAAGATGCCCCAATCTTTCCATACAAAGAACAAAAATATAGGGCGATAAAGGGTCACCTTGACGGATACCTCTAGAGGGATGAAAGGGTTCAGATAACATACCTTGCCAGTTGACTTGCATGGTTACTGTCATCACACACTACATGATGACTATAATGAGATTACTCAGGAATCCAATATCAGCTAGAGTTTCTTGAATGAAATCCCAGTGAAGGCGGTCATAAGCCTTTTCGAGATCTACTTTTAGGGCAAAGTATCCTGTCTTTCCTTGCTTTTTCCTCATCGTGTGTATGGCCTCTTAGGCTATAATAATATTATCTGTAATATGACGGCCAGGAAGAAAACTACATTGGTTTTCCTCCATAAGGTAATCAAGGTGGCTTTTCAACCGATTCATAACGATTTTAACGATGGTCTTATATAGCACCGTATAAAGGCTAATAGGCCGAAACTGGGTAATATGGGTAGTAGTGGGAATTTTTGAGATCAAAACCAAGATGTTGTAATTTAAGTCCTCGTCCCACCTTTCCAGACTTAAGATTTCCTGAATAAATTCCACCACTGAAGGCTCAACTTTGGCCTACTGAGTTTGGTAAAAAAGCACATTGACATCCACTCCCGGGGCTTTATTGGGGTTTATGGAAAAGGTTGCGCTCCGAATTTCTACTTTATAAATGGGGGCTACTAGCTCGGGGTACCTAGCCTCCGAAGGGAAGGGAAGGCTCTTGTAATTAAACTCTGTTGACAATGCGCAGCTTCCGAGGCGTACAGTTGGGCATAAAAATTCCTTGCTAAATTCCTCAGTTGCTCCTGATCAGAAATTAAAGTTCCCACATCACTATAGAGGCGATCTATCTTTAATTTCTTCCTTTTGGACAGGGTTAGGGTATGATAAAATTTGGTATTCCGATCACCATTCGATATCCAATCACATTTGGCTCATTGGTGCCAAAAAAGCTCCTCCTCACTCAGTACCTGTAAGAGCTCGTTGCTCAATTGCTCCTTTAAATCTAATAACAAATATGAGTGGTCAGATTGCATATAACGCTACATGCCCGACAAACAGGTGAGGTGATGTTTTTTATGACAGAAAATGTCACCAAAAACCTCCCTGTTCCATCGCAGAAGGTGAGTAGAGAAGGTGGCTAGAGATTTCCTGAATGTCTCCTCAACATGTTGCCAATGGGTATCAACCACTTCGGCAAAACCTATATGGGATAGCCACGCGTTCTGAAAGCGAAAGGTTGGGGAGGGCCTCCCTCCTGAAGAGGGGCTAGTGAGATGAATCAATAGGGATCGATGGTCAGACCCAAGAAAAGGAACGTGTTGATTAACTGTTTGGGGGAACTTATCAATCCGGGAAGTTGATCCAAACACTCTATCTAATCGCGCTTGTATTATGCCTCTCCTCTATGTAAATTTTGATTCGACGAAACCCAAGTTGTGGAGTCCACACTCATAAACCCAGTTCTTAAAAAGATGATTGACAACTCTCGCTGATGTGGCTCCACCCCTTTTGTCTGATTCTTCTAATTTAGCATTAAAGTCCCCGCCCACTAGCCATGGCCTGGGAATAGAACGCCCTAG
>JANIIA010000004.1:26693113-26717132 GCA_027478495.1 Erythroxylum alaternifolium
TTAAATGAATCATGCGGAGGGATGTGAATGATGTAGATGGGATTTGTACCTCTCTTAAATGAGAGAGATATCATTTGAGCCTCTTGACAAGTATGACTAAAGAAATGCATGGTTGTGCTCAAATAAATTGATGAGGAGTCATCAATGTCATTTGTTATAGTTAGTCAACTTGGGAATCAAGAAACTACGATTAATCAACTGTTGACATTTACCATGCCTTATGATTAATCTTGATATCGTGTTACAAAGAGACTGAGTTTATAACTATGGTTATAGGTTAAATCGGATTACCGATCCTCATTTAATTTGGGTAGTCATAATGTGTTGCTAGAGGCTACTTTTGACTTATGAGCCTTGAAGTGGGATCAAGCCCATTGCCAACATCAAATGAGCCTACAGGGTCGCACATAAAGAGTGATGAGAGTTGGGCTTATTCTCTTAGGCCTAATTTATTAGGCACTGAATAAATATATGTGGATATTTTTTTCTAGGTTAGATTGAATTAAGTTATCAGGCTTTTATTATATGAGATATAATATGGGTCGAAACTTATTAGGCTTCCATAATCTTATTCCTAATAAGTTTAGGATTAGGATATTCCTAATCTTATTAAAATTGGATTGTCCTATTCCCACTAGGAATAAGGATAAGGGCTTATCTATGAATAAAGGGCTTATGTCTCATTAAAAAACATGCAAAAAAGCCCTAGCTACCTAGCCACTCGTCCCTTTTCCCGAGAGAAAAATTGTGCAACGTTCTAAAGTATTTTAGAACGTGCTAGCACATATTAGCCATTGCCTGGATTGTTCATTCTTGTGTGGATACCGGTAGAGGACGTTCACAAGCTGCAACATCAAGATATCTGAAAAGAATTCCAATCCACAGGCTTCAAGAGTTAATTTTGTACACTTCTTTTTGTGAAATTTCAGTTAACCAAGGCACAAGACCTAAAATCCTATGGCCCATTCCGCTGTACATTGTGCATTCCTGGGCCATAAGCAATCTGACATTCACAACCTAAAAGAATATGTTCAAAGTTAAATCAATTCTGCTACGTCTTAGCCATTGACACATTGACACAAATCACATCACACATCCTAAACAGACTAGCCCACGATGTGCAAAATTCACATTCAAACTAAAAATATACAAGCACACAACATAGCTCTCCTCATACTTTGACAATACTTTGTCCTTAATGTGAGAAGAACAACTAAAAACATTTAAGGTGGGAATAAACATAACATAAAATAACATGAAAACATAAGAACAACATAAAGACAAAATTGAAAATAAAAAAGGTTAGAATATAAAACTGTCAAGGTGATTGAGGTGGTGATGGTGTTGAAGATGGAAGTTGAATGCTTTAAGCCTGCTTTCCTATCTTATACTTGATTCAAAGAGAGAAAGAGATTTAGTAATCCTCATCAATTCCAAATTATGAAAACTTATTTGTATGAATTTAAAACAAATCTAACTACATATAATTTAAATTTAACTACTAAACGTGCTAATTTATGGTCATTACCTTAATCATGCATCCTTAGAAAATTAGCTAAGAAAAATTATCAGTGGCTTGCATACACCTCTGTTTCCCAAATTCAGCTTCGTAGCTTGTAAATAAGCTAAAAATTGTAAGATGATCAGAAGGAAAATGTTGATGAAGTTAAGAAAACTAATTAAATTTTGTAATGTCCTTTCCACTAACAAACTGTCCATAAAATAGGGAATAATAAAACTCCCTAAATCTTCTAATGAATCTACCATTATTTTTATGAGAGGGTGATTTGTTCCTACACTTCCTCAGTCACCCTTATCTCCTCTTTAACTTCCACTTCATATGTAACATCTCATTTCCATATTAAGGGTTAGAACCCTATATTTTTGTAAATGAGGGATAGCAAAGAGAAGTTAGAAAATGCATTTCATATTCATGCATAATATTAGCATACACAAATGTGAAATTGATTGTTTTGCACACATTTCAATGATTGTACATGCACTCATTTGACATTTTTTAGGTACAAATTATTGTCATTGAGCATGCATTATACACAAAACATATACATATGTATATGATTAAGTATTTATGTGATTGTACAATTAGTAATGTGTGTGCAATGTGTGTATTGCATGAAGTTGATATATAAAGTTAAAAGTCAGCATCCAGACATTTTTGAATCACAGAAACTAATGCTAATCTGGGGCGTACGGTGAGTCGACCTAGATAGTCTCACTTTAATTGTTTATTCTGTTCTAAATTTCTGTATTGAATTACTACTAATATGATTATGATTGAGACCATTCTAGACATAAATAGTTTAAGGAGTTTGATAAATGTGAAAATATAGGAAGTGTTTCATTGAATGTGAATGTGAATGAAATAAGTGATTCTCAACATTATTGTTGAATTCCGAACATCAATCTGATGAAAAACGTGAATGTGAAATTGAATGCAAGCAATTGATTGAATATATATGAATGTGGTGCATTTCATTACATAAACACATGAATAGATAATGGATATTGTGATTAGAGCAGCCACCAAAAAAGATCCTAAAGCTCAGAAAGTGAAAAAGAGCTTAAAGCTCAGAATGTGGTAAGAGCCTCTGGCTCACTTTATATAATGGCCCCTATATCCCTAACAGATAAGCGATAGTTATTAATGAGCTCAGTATTCACAATAGATACGGGACAATTATAGGCACTCTATCACAACAATAACAATTAGAAGCGAGTCTTATGATTATTGCATATATAATTGATATATATGTTTTAAATGATCGAAATGAATTGTTTGACTGCTCTAAATGTGAAATAAGAAATAAGTGATCAAAGTGTTATGCGATGCTATATGATTATTGGTTAAATGATGTGCTTTATACAATGACATAAAGTGTATGTGAATTTAAAGTATAAACTATTGTGTTATGTGTTATGAGTGAGTCATCGAGGATGGCCCACTCACTGAATTTGCAAAACTCACCAAAATTGTAACGTTGTTTTTCAGGCTAAGAGGAGATCTCCAGTTAGACAAATTAGAGTCTAACCATTGCATTCAGGTAAAAAATAGAGGATGGGATCAGTTACCACCTACATATATCTACAGTCTCTTTTGTATTTTGAATTGTATTATGCAAATATTGTATAATGTTTATGTGAATTGTAAAGTGTAATGACATTATGAATGAAAGTGTTTTGAAAAAAATGAAATGATCAAATTGAGAATTGATTTGTTCTCGATGTGTGTATAAATGATATGGGTCGTGATTGATTTTTGATTTATTTAAAACATTTTTAATGCGTGTGATGTGAGAGAAAAATTTGTATTGAATTTGACTGATTGTATTAGTGCACCACCCTTGTGGAGTATGTTCTTGAATGCTGAAGTTATGTTCGGGAATATGCCCCAATGAGAGTGGGGTGCTACATCATAAATAAATTTTTGCTTATCTGCTTCAAGCTCCATATCCATTGTTATTTGTTGTTCTTCTTCTTTCTTCTTAAAATATTTGACCACATCAAGTCTCTTAAATGAGGATGTTTTGATATATTGTGTGATTTGCTTATTAATTAATTAATTAATTTTTAAGAAAGTCGAGCCATTCTACTAAAAAAAGATTCCATTTGGGAAGCAGTTCAAGATGGGTTTGCAAGAAGAATTAATTAATCAGTTAAGTATTAATTAATTCTTCTTGCAAACCTATCTTGAACTGCTTCCCAATTGAAATCCATTTTTTACCAGAATGGTTGTGCTTTCATGGGTAAGATAATTGGATCTCTATTTTTTCCATCGTACCGAAGTCACCATAAGTGAGAACAGATAAATTGTCCAGTAGGGAATAATTTTTCGAGACTTCCACATATAGTTTGGCATAATATATCATTTGAATCATGGTTGTTTTCGAATCCATGGCAAAAGGTTTTCCTAAGGAACTAGCAATATAACTCAAGCCCTCAATTGTCCAAAATTCCAAAGAATGGTTATAAAAATTTACCCATACCGATAAAGCATTTTACTCCTGTCGAGAGACATTCCTGGTTTCTATTGTTGGACAAATAAGGGTTGGCTACCAATGTGCTAAGGCCCTTTTTCTACAATCTCTGTTAAATTTGTTTCATCCAGAAACTTGAAGAGGATAGTGCCATCCTCACATAGTATAAGGACTCCTTATTTATGAGTAACCTCCAAATATGTTTAATTAATAATATTTTATTTGTAAGCTCTAAAGGAGGAACTTCAAGCCCCTCTCTATCTTAAGAAGATAAAACAATTTTCCTAACCATCTTAGCTACATCTAGTGAGTAAATGCTCTTACCTAAAGGAAATTCCTAAGACACTTCTTAACGATCTTGATTATCGAAGTAGGAAGAGAAATATGAGCAAACAATTGAATATTGAAAGAATTTAATACTAAATTGATGATTTGGAGCCTTTCTATAAATGAAAGTGACTTATTTAACCAATCATGAATCCTTTTCTTAACTTTAGTGATTAGTGGTAGAAAATTAGTGAATGTAGGCCTTTTATAGGAAATTGGAATTCCCAACTTGGTAAATGTCAATTGTCTCTAATTTAAGAGAATCAATTTGATAAGTGTTAATTAGAAGTTGAAATGAAGAAACATATTTATTATTTATTTATAGTAAGGTCAGATATCTTTTTGAATATCTCCATAGAAATTAATTCGATCCTATAATGAATCAACATCTACCTTTAAGAAGAGAAGTAAGTCACCTGTAAATGCTATACTATAAAAACCTAATCTTTTACATTTTTTATGAAATTTAAATGAATGCTTAAGATGAGTGCAATGCTTTATTAGTCCAGAAAGAACATTCATTCTTAGTTCAGAAAGATATAGGGAGAGAGATTACCCTTTCCTGATATGCTTTTCCCTTTTGAGAATAGGAGTAGGCATTCCATTCACCAATATACTATAGGGTTATGAGGCATTGTCAGATCCATCCCATGAATATAGTTAGAAATCCAAAGTCCTACATAGCATTTATAGTAAAACACCAACTTAGAGAATTAAAAACATTTTTTAAATCAACATTGATAGTATAAGATTTAATAGAATTCTTACTCTTTTAGTTCTTGAAAATCTCTTACACAAGAAGAATGTTATAGTAATATCCTTACCCTTAATACAAGTAACCTGAGTTTATGCGTCTTTATACTTAATAGAAAGAAGTCTTGAAATGACCTTATAGGTAAGGTTAAAGCAACTAATAAGTCTAAAATCTCCTAAGGATATAAGGTTATGGACCTCTGGAATGAGACATACGAATGTCTTATTAAACTCCTTTAATAAATTACCTCGATTGAAGAACCTTAGGATAATACGTGCAAACACATCCTTGATCAAATACAATGATTTCTAAAAGAAAACTCTATTAAGATCATTAGGACTAAGGGATTTGTTAGGATTAATATTGAAAATAGGCTTTTCAACATCACCTTTAATGAAAGGAAGGACTAAACATGTTGTATCATCCTTTAATGATCTGTCCAAAATGATGGAGTTGAGGAGAGATGTTGAAAAAACTATATCATCTTTAGAACTTATAGAGTTACTGTAATAAGCAAAGGCTACTTTGAGATATCCTCTTAGGAGGTGACCTTTGTTCCATCTTCCAATTATAGAGAAGTGGTTCTATTTTGATTTGTCCTAGCTTGAGAAAATTTAAGAAAAAAATTATATTCCTATCACCATCCTTTAGCAATTGAATTCTTGATCTTTGTTTCAGTAAAGAGTATTGAATCTTTAATTCCTTAGTATGAGTAACTATATCTTCTTTCTCCTTATTATGATGAAATAAAATAAAGCGATCATTTTATAATAAATATTGTATACTTTAGAACTTTTCAAAGGAGTCCTTCACTGAATTATGAATGCTTCTATATCTAGTTAAATTTAATAGCTTAAGTTCATTTTTGATTCTTCTTAGCTTTTTATTACAAACGAATAGTAGTGAATTGTTCATATTCACCTTAAGGCCTCTTTTTATTACTACTTCAAACCATTAATCCAAATTTAGTAATCTATTTAATTTGAATGGAAAATAAGGTTTAAAACCCAGTTCCAAGTTTTTAATGTAAATAAGAAAGGGACCTAATAAGTACGGATTTTAGAAGATAGGCTTAAATTTAGGGAAATAAGAGAGACAACTTGAATTCACCATAACCTTGACTAGTTTCTTTCTTTGGAATTATTAATTTTGTTTTTTTTCCTATA
This sequence comes from Erythroxylum alaternifolium, assembly GCA_027478495.1. Classification (NCBI taxonomy): domain Eukaryota; kingdom Viridiplantae; phylum Streptophyta; class Magnoliopsida; order Malpighiales; family Erythroxylaceae; genus Erythroxylum; species Erythroxylum alaternifolium. The sequence continues at coordinate 26,699,356 of JANIIA010000004.1, forward strand.
AGAAAATATATCACCTTCAAATTTCAATTTTATCAGCTTAATATTTGAACTACGCTTAGCCAGCTTGTTCGATAAGTTTCTAACACAAACATTGCTTCCACTTCTAATGGGCTTAGGAAATAGTTAAAGTCTATTATTACCAACTAAAGAATATGCCATCTTGATAGATATCATGTGATTTATTCTACAATTTTTTTGAAGGCATGACTTAAGGTATAAATGAAGGAAGCATAGATAATTAGCCTGGACTATAATAGAATCAACTTTAGATGAATTAATTGGTCAATGAAAATTTTCTCATAACTTTTAAGTATTATAGGCTATGACAATTCTTTCATAGTAATAAGTTATATGATTAGAGAGAATGCGCCAATAATTCTTCAAGAAATATAGTTTTTCAAAACCTTTTTTTGTTAAGTTTGGTTTCCAAAACACCCAACAAAGTGTTTAATTGATTGAATATTGTCTCTAAATAATAATTATTCAAAGGGGCAATTAATTCCTTTAACATTCCATTATAGTAAATTGATTTTCTAAAACACTTGGAGCAAGAGCCCTTAGTCTTTCTATTTAAATTATGCTTAACAATAGGAGTGAATTCGTATCTTTTATCTATTGCAATCTCCTTGTAAGTGGATTTGTTGCCATTGGACTATATTTACTATAGAGATTTAAAGACTTGAGGAAAGTATATATTGTTATCCTCTTTCTCTTAGATAGAATTTTATTCCACTAAATTTAACCGAGGGAGTGCCTTGCATATTTATCTTTTGCTTTGATGGGAATTCCTTATATCTCAAAACCCAGGACATTTGAGCCTTTTTTTTACTCATAACTCTTGTCCAACTCACTTTTTAGACCATTTTGTCATATAATTGTTTTTGTTAGAGCAGAAGTAGAGTTAATGGCTTTACTAGGCTCTTTAATAATGTCTACAAGTTCATCATACCATCCTATCCTAAATTTTCTATGTGTAGGTTTCCATATCTAAGCTTGGTTTGAAAAATGAGGCCTCCACTATTATAATACTAGTACGAAGTCGTCATATATTTCTACATTTTCTTTTAATCTTATAATTAGGATTAATTGAGGAAAGGATTGATTTAATTCCACCAATATCAAAATCCTATCATAGTTTGTCCTTTTGAGTGTGGTTGTGGCTTTGTTCATAGTTACAGGTTTTCTAATAAAATTCACAATGTAGCTCAGGCCTAAAGGAATTCTCATACTCTTGGTTTGAAGGAACAACACCTAAATGCCTCTATCAATAAAATGCCAAGGCTTATTTTCAAGAACTTTTTGAGCTTCATTGTGAGTTGAATTTAAAGATAAAATTATCATCCTATGAAATAAGAACTTCCAGTAAACAATAAGAATTATAGCTCCTATATGCCCGAGATTTGAGGGAGGAAAAATAAGTATTTTCTTAAAGAAAAATCAATTAAAGATTATTGTCACTTAGTAGCTCTAGCCTATGGCATGTTCAAAGGAGGTGCCACTACAAACTGGCCTTCAATCAAAGCTGTGGGGAAATATTAGAGGGAGGTAGCACCAATAGCATCGTTTAGAACTTGACTCCAAGTTCTTTTTCAAGAAGTCGTAGGTAAAGCATTCTCCCTTGGTGAGGAAGAAATATCATTATTGTTTTAGGGTGGAGTAGTGAGGCTATAGAGTGGCTAAGAGACCTAGACTAAAGAGAAGGGAAAGAAGTACAATCTTAAGGAGAGAAATGGTTTAACCATGGGATTGAGGAGTGAAGGGTTTTGAGGGAGCCTGGGGAGAAATTGGATTAGATCCAAGCAAGCCCATATACAACTAAGACATCATATCTCAACCTAAGCCTTATGGAAGTGAGTTATGAGTCCTATCATTATATATAACTCACTTTATATTTATGTTTCTTTCCAATGTGGGATTACTCAACTTATGAATTTCTAGCATCTCGGCCTCACAAATGGAACTATTTATATCAGACTAGCTCCCCTTTAACCCATAATTATCCGAAACCATTTAGTCACTCTAATCTAAATCTATGAATCTCTATTAATCAAACTTCGCTAACCCAGCTTTGATACCAATGAAGGGTTTTGAGGGAGCCTGGGGAGAAATTGGATTGGATCCAAATGAGCCTATATACAACTAAGACATCATATATCAACCTAAAACCTTAAGGCAATAGGTTATGAGTCCTGTCATTGTATATAACTCACTTTATCCTTATGTCTCTTTTTGATGTGAGATGATTCCACTTGTAAATTTCCAGCAAGGACATTTCTAAAACTAGTTAAAAGAAGGAAAGAGGGAAAAAGTTTGTAAGATACCATAACTAAAAAAGGTAATAATTGAATGTTTTAAAAAAACCAAGAGATAATTTTAGATATGAGAACCAAATCTAGTTTACTAGGACTCAAGGGGAAAGCAGAGACAAAGTTTGAACCAAAATAGGGGACAAAGGGCAAATCATAGATAGAATGACTAAAAAGAAAGAGAAGGTCTAAAAACAATATGAGGAAAAAGCACTGAGAAGAAAAGTGATGAGAGAAGGACGCACAAGTAGGCAAAACAAAATCTTACTGGAGAGCGGAGAAGGAGTATTGAATGGGAAGAAAAAAGAAAGAATAATGAGACCAATAAAGAGAGGTTATTGAAGGTAGAAACATTTGCAAACAATAAAAATTTTCAAATGTTCTCCATAAAATATTAATTAAAAAGTAAATTGAGTTGTCTAATTTTTTAAATGTTTAAACAATTAATTAACAAATTTAAAGAATTAAAGACTAAAGAGAAAAGATAAAAAATTTGGTAATCAATATAAATTTGATTATGTATTATTGTAATTTAAATTTTAATAAAGAAATATTTATTATTCAAATTTAGAATTTAAAAAATCTATAGCTAATAGAATATAACTAAACTCTCTTTTTATTGGTTTTTCATTAAAGGAGTTGAAGAAACATTAGGTCAAATATATCAATATTAAAATTGATTTTATAGCTACTAAGGAGCAATTATGATACAGAGAACTAATATGAGAATGGAAATGTAAGTTCCCATATGAGTCATTTAAAGATGACATTAAAGATTTGAGGTCTGATGTTGATATGATTAGGGTTGTGTAATTTTATTTAGACATTGACAAGTATCCCAAGAGGCACAAAGAGAATGAAGAAAAGAAGACAAATAAACGAAGAATGATGATGTTTTAATGTTTAATAATGTTCTAAGGATGGATGAAATTTCCGTTCCAAATAGAGACCAATTACATAGCTAACAACAATCTTCACTGATAGTTGAATAAAAAACTTTATTTAAAAAAATTTTCTTTATTTTTTATGCTAGTGATATTAATTAACAGTTATATAAATTTTTTCCTTATACATAAAGAGAAAAAAATTAAATTAGTCCTTTAACCTTAAGGTCAAATACATATAAGTTTTCAAACGTTTACTTTTTTTAATTTAATTAATGAAGTTTTTGAAATATTGTCTTAAGAATTTTATTTCACTAACACAATTAGTTTGTACTATATACTCTATTATTGTGTTGTTGAATTAAGTACAACTAAAATTAAAGATGATTTCATATTTTTGTCTATAAAAAATTCTAAGTAAATTTTTTACTTTAAGGTTAGGCCTACAGAGGTCTTCAAATATTTTTTAGGAATTTAACCATGAAATTTAAAATATTATCTTCTGACCTTCATTTTCCACCCACATTTATAAACATTTCCAAAATAAGGTTAAATCAGTCTTTCTTTATATATCTTTTTTTTTATAAAAAGACAAAAAATTTAGCCATTAAAGGCAATCAATTGTACAAGAGCTACAAAGAGTTGTACAAGAGTTTACAAAAGGATATCTTAATAGAAGGTTCCAATATCAACCTTCTTCAAAGTAAAGAAAGTAAAAACTTATACATTCCATATTCTAGTGCAATAATCAGAGTTCTGACGTATGAATTGGGATAAACTAATATAGTCTTTGATCTGCTAAAAAATTTTATCATTGAATTGTTGTAAAGTTTGAATTTCGTTATAAAAATACGAGCATTCCTTTCATCCTAAATGGATTTGACTACATAGCTAGGAAGCAGCAGTACTTAATTATGTTGTTAGTATGATTAATGATGGTACAACACCTTTTGGTAGAATTACAATCACCTGGAGCTTGTTGAATATAGCATTTGTGAATTAAAGATCTTCAAATATTAGAGACAAATTGACATTGAAAAAATAGATGGTTATTGCTTTCTTCATCTCTTGTATAAAAAGTGCATTTGTTAGGGACGTTAAGAAACTTTAGCTTGTCAATAGTTCACAATCTATCTTTTATGGCTAACCACAGTATAAAGGAAGCTCAAATATGAAAATGTTTACACCAAGCAATCTGAGTCCAAGGTATATTACTTAATTGATCTTAGAGAGACATCTTACAAGATTGATTTGTGAATTTCCCATTATTGGTATGCTTCCATATACCTCTATCCTCTCTATCACTCAAGCAAGTTTGTATGATTTATGTAGTAATAAAACTCGGAATGGAATAATATCTAAAAATCTATTTTTAAACCAAAGCTTAGTAATAGTTAGACTCTAATTAATGACGAGCTTGAGGATTTCCATTTCTTACAAGAGGTGTAAAGATCCACACGAAAGCCAATTATCAAACCAAAAATAAGTTGATTTCCTATTTCCAATCAAATGAATAAACTCATTCTTCATACAATTCCTGATTTTTATTGTTGCTTTCAAAGAGGGAGAAAAATAAGAATTAATCTTTAAATTCCATATACTTTTATTCTTTACATGGAAGTCATGAATCCATTTGCACAATAGGGTTGTTTATCTATCATTAGTCTCCATAACCTCTTTGAAAGCAGAAAGCATTCATTACTTTGAGGGAAATGATCCCAAGCCCTCCTTTATCATTAGGCACGCAAACTAAGTTCCATTACATCTTGATCCTTTTGAAAGAAACATCACTCCCACTCCAAAGAAACTTGCTATAGATCATGTTAATTGCCTTAATGATTTACCTGAGAAAGGCAATATGGGCAACCTAAAACACATCGATAGAGTTAAGAACAAAAGTGATTAATTGAGCTCTTCCAACTATAGAAAGAGAATTAACACTCCAAAAAGATATTATGCTATTGATTTTTTTTAGAAGAATGATAAAATCTCTATAGGATAAATTAGAAGTGGAGATGGGAATGCCTAAGTAAAGACTAGGTAGTAGTTAACGCCCTACTCTTTGATCCCTTTTGTATTAGTTTGTACTTGGAGATAATGCTTTATATTTATATATACATGGTTGTATATGAGTTCAAAAATGTATGTGAATCTTTTTGGTATATATGCGAGTAATATATAATGTTATATGCCCTTACATTAACGTAGAGTTCATCGGTATGCAAAATATTGGAGATTTCTGACATATAAGCTCCTAAGTGTGTAATCGATTCCATTGGATCGATATGGACATGGTGGCTGATTTAAATGTGTTATAATGCTTTAGAGGTGATTAGCCATGATTTATAAACTTATTGGACACTTAGAAAGAGTAATTTGAAAAGTTAATATACATAATGGCTTATTTACAACCTGTTAAAAGTTGAGGGACTTAAATGTAATTTTTCAATTCTTGGAGGACTAATATGTGATTTGATAAGGATAAGGAGCTTAATTATAATTTGTAAAAGTATAAGAACCAAAATGAAAGTAAAAGTTTTGGGCATTCTCAAATTTTCGGCTTAATTGCAAAATTAGGAAAAGTTTTAAGGGTACAATGGTAATTCCATATAAACTAAGGGCAAAAAAGGTAAATTTACCATGTTTAGTAAAAAAAAGTCAAAATTATAGACCCTTCTTCTTGTGTGTGGCCGTGCACCCCATTATTTGGCATTAAAACACTTTGTTTTAATTAAAAGAAAGGAGAAGAGAGGAGGAGAAGAGGAAGTTTCGGCCATAGCTTAATCTTCACCAAGTTTTTGATTCTCCAACCTAAATCAAGGTGTTTTAAGTTAATTAGGGATCAAGGAACTCAAATATATCATTAGATTTGAGAAATTATCAAAGTATTTTTAAGATATCACCAAAGGAAATTTTAGCTATATTTTGTCTCATCTCTCTCCACATTATGATTTTAAGTTTGGTGTTAAGATATGTTATTCCACATGCTTGCATATGCATGAAACAGAGTTTAGATGAATGAAATGAGTCATGGAGAAGCTTCCTTAACCCAAAACTGAAATGCCCTAACTTTGGTGACAGTTTGTGAAATTTTGAATATCTTTTGAAATTAATGGTTTAAATGAACTCTATGAAGTTATTTATATATGTATAATGTATATAAATTGGCTAAGTGAAGTTGGCTTAAGATTTAAGGATTTTAATGATGCACATTGGAAAGAGGCTTTTATGTTTACTTAGAGTAAACTTGACTTGTTTAGATTGATGATTAGTGTTCTAATGTGCTTGGATAAAAATGTACTCAATTATGCTTTGAAATGTGTAAGTATTGGATCAAGACATTAAATGCCCTGAAAAATGCAAAAGAAAGCTTATATGAATAATAAGGGAAGTAACCATGAGAGAAGCTTAATGATCGAATCCTATAACTTAAAAAAATAGTGATATTGTGTTTTATACACTTATGTGATGGTGTATAAATATGAGTTATATGTTTCAGTAGCAAATACATTACATTTGTATGTATAAAGGCTCAGGAGCTATGGACGAAGGAGCTCGTATAGAGGATTGTTTAAGTCAAAGGAGTGTACACCTTCTTTTGAGGTGAGTTGGGGAAAATATGTCTCTCAAATAGGACTAGGACAACCCAAGACATGCATAATGACTTGTATGTGAATTTTGAACCTAGGTAATGCATAGTAGAATTGAATCTTAAATAGATGCTAGTATACTTATGTATTTAATAAACGACATTGTTTTGAATAACTCTTTGCACTTGGAGTGAAACTAATGTTTTTATTTCTTATTTTGAGGAATGATATTGTTTTCAACAAACCTACACTTGAAGTGTAAAGGACAATGTTTTATTTTCTGAAACTACATTTTTGAATAACTTTGCACTTGGAGTGCAAAAGATGACTGAAATAATGTTTTAGAACTTACATATGCATAATCGAGTCATATATGCTGCATGTGTGTGTTCTTTTTTGGTTTAGAGCCATGACAAGCTTCCATTTTATTGGTTGGACCGATAAATAAAGTCATGGTACCTGACTTAAGTTTTTTTTACTTAATATTTGTATTTGATTTTATGTGATTGGTGAGGAAACGATTAGCCAATCGTGCACTAGGTATAACAGATTAAGAAACCCTTGTACCCTTGACGCTAGTATATAAAAGTCGAGTCCTTATAATAACATCATTCTATAAGACTTGTGGGTGATTGCACACCTAGAGGTCTGGTCACTGACGAGGACATCATCTAAGGTCACGACGCTTTTGTTGACCTTAGTCTAGACTCACCATAGATGAAAGAGGAGCCAACACTAGGATTTAGTGGGTGTGCACACTAGTTTGGCCAACTAGCAGTGACCCACATAACCATTTTGGCTTATTCTGAGATTTGACTTCTTGACGAGATTTGATTTTTACATATGATGTTTTCCTGCTCTTGTGCACTGAAATTGGAATCTATGTTCACTAAATGAGTGATTAAAAGGCTAGGCCTATATAATTCCTAACTAGTATGGCATGAGTCATAGACTAGGTCTATGTGTTTCTATGTCATGCATATTCACTTCATAGGTGGTTATGTGCATATTAGATGTGTAAAATTGTCTTTAGGTTATTTAGACAATTTTGTTATGTACCAAGTTCTATTTGCGACATATGTCTTTTTCCCACTCACTAAGTACATAGTGTACTCACCCTCCTCCGCTTCCTAACCATGCAGGTTAATTTGGTGAGCTTGAAGCTTTAAGTGGTTCGTACGATCTTTTGACATTTTTAGGGCATTACCACACATGGGTAGTCTCTGTTTTGTACTTTCGTTGTATAGTGGCTTATGATTATGTTGATATGCTTTATAATTTTGTAAATTAACTCTTGATTATCTTATGGATTGTAAATGACCTTATGTGTGAACCTTTTGTGCTATCCAAATGTTTTTAAAGATATTCAGTTAGCCTTGCATAATCAGGTTAAGGATACCGTGAGTATCCTTAGCCCAAGTATGCGGCAGTTGTCATGTGCCCGATATGGTTCCAAGCCATGACAATTAAATTGGTATGAGAGCAAAGGTTTTTATGTTTTCAAAATTTTTATTACTATTTTCAAAAGATTCATGAGCTTTAGAACTTGAGTCTGGGTGTCGACAAACTTTGGTCGAGAAGTTCAGTCTCAGATTGTTAAGCTGACATCCTTAACGGTCGAATGATTTCGACCTCTAAGAGGACTTGTCGACATTCCTTGGGGTATAAGGGACATCAGATAAGCTAGGCTTAGTCTAATATATTTTAGTCTCTTTTTCTTTGATTTTATATTGATAGCATGGTTCGATAAGGAAGGGGTAGTCATCACAAGGCTAGACCTTTGCGACCTGAGGTAGAGGAACACAACACTGAAGTAGTCACAAAGCCAGTGGTTCCTAATTCGTAGTGTTATTAGGTGTTATGTGTGTTCTCGGTAGAGACGCTAAAGTTTTGATCGGGACGCACAAAAGTCCTTTGTCATTGTGACCTTCATCAAGGACATTAGTCATCCCCTGAAGCTGTTAGATCCCCCTCTTAATATAGTCTCTCCTCTTAAAGAGCAAGTAGCTTGTGATGAAGCATATATAGCTTATGAGATAAAGGTTGGTGATGCTATGTTAGAAGCAGATCTTATTCCCCTCGATCTTTAGTATTTCGAGGTGATATTAGGGATTGACTGGTTAGAGAGGCATTGTGCTAAGGTTGGTTGTTATAAGAAAGAGGTGGAGTTTGACACTCAGGTTAGAGACCCAATTAAATTTATTGGTGACCGATGGGTGTTCTCGAGTTGTTTGATATTGGTGGTCAAGGCTAAGAAGTTGATTTGTCGGGGATGCTAGGCATACCTCACACATGTGATTGACACTTTAAGATAGAGGGTCAAACTTGGAGATGTTCCTATTATATATGAGTTCTCCGATGTCTTCCTTCCCGGAGGAGTTGCCTAGGTTGCCACCTGATCGGGAGTTTGATTTTGCTATTGACTTAGTCCCAGGGACAACACTGATATCTGTATTGTATCATATGGCACCAACAAAATTGAAAGAGCTGAAGGTTTAGTTTCAAGAGTTATTGGACAAGGGCTTCATCAAAACAAGTCATTCACCGTAGGGAGCACCAGTACTATTTATCAAGAAGAAGGATGAGACCCTCCGCTTATGTGTTGATTATTGGAAGTTGAATAGGGTTACCATCAAAAATAAATATCTACTACCTAGGATTGACGACTTGTTTGATCAGTTGAAAGGAGCTATAGTATTCTCAAAGATATATCTGAGGTCTTGGTACCATCAATTAAAGATTGCTAAAAGTGATGTGCATAAGACTGCTTTCTGGACAAGGAATGGACACTATGAAATTTTTTTGTGATGCTGTACGGATTGACAAATGCACCTATAACATTTATGGATCTCACGAACAGGTTTTTCCATCTTTATTTAGATTAGTTTATTATAGTCTTCATTGACGATATTTTGATTTATTTTAAGGAATCGGGAAGGGCATACTAAGCATCTCTGGATTTTGCTGCAAATACTTTGTGAAAGACATTTGTACGCAAAGTTTTCAAAGTATGAATTTTGGCTGAGGAGATAGGATTCCTTGGGCATGTGGTATTAGGAGAAGGTATTTATATGGATTAAAAAATAAGTGGAAACTATACTTAAGTGGGGACAACCCAAGAATGTGATAGAAGTTCGAAGCTTTCTAGGGTTAGCTGATTATTATCGGAGATTTGTTAAGGGTTTCTCAATATTTGCAACCCCTTTATCGAGGCTTACCCTGAAAGGGATAAAATTTCAGTAGGATGACAAATGTGAGGCAAGTTTTCAGGAACTAAAGAAACGATTGACTTCTGCACCAGTACTTGCTTTACTTACCCAGGGGGTTGGGTATAAGGTATACAGTGATGCTAGTCGTCAAAGACTTCGCTATGTACTTATGCAAGCCGAGCGAGTTATCACATATGCTTCTAAATAGCTGAAAAAGCACAAACCAAATTATCCTACTCATGATTTGGAGCTCGTAGTGGTGGTGTTTGCACTCAAGATTTGGAGACACTATCTTATAGGGGACTTTTTGTATATACACCAACCACAAGAGCTTGAAGTACCTAATGACACAGAAGGAGTTAAACCTCAGACAAAAGAGTTGGTTGGAATTAATTAAGGATTATGACTTAGTGATTGACTATCACTCGAGAAAAGCAAATGTGGTAACTGATGCACTGAGTCGTAAGTCTTGTTTAGTAATAACTATAAGGCAAAATCCTTATATGACTTATTTTATGAGTATAAGGAGCCTTAGGGTTGGAATCTCAGTGACTTAGGATGATGGAACACTATTAGCACGGTTTGAAGTTCAGCAACTCTATTTGATTAAATCAAGAGATCACAAACCGATGATCCCGAGTTAAACGTCATTCGAGAGAAATTATCATCCAAAGAGGATGAGGGGTTTCAACTAAGAGAAGACGAGTTACTAGTCTTCAAAAATAGAGTGTGTGTACTAGATGACCAAGATCTTAAGCAAGCTATCTTGGAAGAAGCTCACAGTTCAGCTTATGCTATACATTAGAGGCCAAGGATGAAGAGAGAGATAGTGGAATTTATGACCAGATGCCTTCCCTTTCAACAGATAAAGACAGGGCATCGGATGCCAGTAGGTATGTTACAGTCTTTACCCATTTCGGAATGCAAATGGGAGCACATGATGATGGACTTTATAGTTGGACTACCTCGTACATTGAAGGGTCATGATACTATTTAGGTTGTAGTGGATAGATTGACGAAGTCCGCTCATTTTCTGCCTATTTATACAACATACTTATTGGAGAGGTTGCAAAGCTATATATTAATGAGATTATGAAGCTACACGGGGTGCTAGTTTCTATAATATCATATAGGGATATGAGGTTCACCTCCCGATTTTGGCCGAAATTCTAGGAATCTTTGGGGACTAAACCAAAGTTTAGTATTGCTTTTCACCCCCAGAATGATGGTCAGTCGGAGATGACTATTCAGACACTAGAGGACATGCTAAGAGCATGTCTAATGGAGTTCTAAGGAAGCTGGGATCGGCACTTGCCTTTAATAGAATTTGCTTCTAACAATAGTTATTAGACAAGTATTGGGATGCCACCATATGAAGCACTTTATGGGAGAAAGTGTAGGACACCTCTATGTTGGGAAGAGGTTGGTACAGCTAAAGTAGAAGGAGCAGAATTGATAGAAATTACCACTCGGAAAGTAAAAGACATCCGAGAGAAAATGAAAGCCACCCAGGATCGTCAAAAGAGTTATGCGTATAAAAGGAGACGACCTTTGGAGTTTGCAGTTGGTGATATGATTTTTCTTCGAATATCACCATGGAAAGGTATAATCCGATTTCAGAGCCAAGGGAAGTAAACCCTCAATATATTGGACCTTTCCATATCCTAGAGCAAGTCGACACTGTGGTGTATCGGTTGGAATTGCCACTTAACTTGGATAGGATCCATAATGTGTTCCATATCTCAATGCTTAAGAAGTATATACTAAACCCATCTCTTATTTTGGAGACACCTCTAGTGGAGCTGAGAGAATACTTGAGTTTTGAGATGAAACCAGTCCAGATTCTGCATCGGCAGATAAAGAGATTACATAGCAAGGACGTTCTTATGGTCAAAGTTCTTTAGAAGAGTGACAAGGTTAAAGAGATGACATGGGAGCCTGATAATGCTACAAGACGTCAATACCCCCATTTATTTGTATTCTCGACTTAGGAGTTTCGAGGACAAAACTCTTTTGAGGGAGGGAGTACTTGTAATGCCAGATTTTCTGAGCCCTTTTGTATTTGGTTTGTACTTGGAGATGCTATTGTATATTGATATATATGTGGTTATATATGATTTAAAGTATGTATTTGACTCCTTTCGATATATATATCAGTGATATCTAATGTTATATGCCCTTACATGAACTTAGAGTTTATTGATATGTGAAATCTTGGAGATTTTTTACATATAAGCTTCTAGGTGTGTAAAATCGATTCAATTGCATGGATATGGCTATGATGGTCTAGTTACATGTGTTCTAATGCCTTATAGGTGATTAGAAATGATTTATAGACTTATTGGACACTTAGAAAGCTTAATTTGAAAAGTTAATGTACATAAGGGCTTATTTACAATCTGTTAAAAGTTAAAGGACTTAAATGTAATTTTGCAATTCTTGGAAGACCGATATGTAATTTTATAAGGCTAAGGGGCTTAATTATAATGTTCAAAAGTCTAGGGATCAAAATGAAAATAAAAGTTTTGGTCATTGTCAAATCTTGGGCTTAATTGCAAATTTAGGAAAAGTTTGAGGGGTATAATGGTAATTTCACATAAATTAAGGGCAAAAAGAAAAAGTCACCCTGTTTGGTCAAGGAAGAGTCAAATTTCTAGACCCTTCTCCTAGTGTGGCCATGCATCCCACCATAAAACATTAAAAACACTTTGTTTTTAATTAAAAGAAAGGAGAACAGAGGAGAAGAAGAAGAATTTTTGGTCGTCATCAAATTTCCACCATTCTTTTGATTCTTTGACCCAAACTAAGGTTTTCTAAGTTAATTTGGGGTCAAGGAACTCAAATCTATCATTAAATTTGAGAAATTCTCAAAGGATTTTAGATATCACTAAAGAAAATTTAGGTGAATTTTGTATCAACTCTCTCTCTACATTATGATTTTGAGTTTAGAGTTAAGATATGTTGCTCTCCATGCTTGACTATGCATGATACATGGTTTGGATGAATGAAATTAGTCATGAAGAAGCTTCTTTAGGCTAAAACTGAAATGCCTTCTCTTGGTGAAAGTTGGCAAAATTTTGAGTATCTTTTGAAATTAATAGTTTAAATGAATTCTATAATATTAATTGTGTATGTATAATGTGAATTGAAGATGAAAAATGAGGAAGAAGTACATTAGAAGGAGGCTTTCAAGTTTGTGCCTTTAGGTATTTGATAAAATGCCTAAGTGAACTTGGCTTAGGATTTAAGGATTTTGATGGTGTGCATTGGAAATAGGCTTTCATGTTTAATTAGAGTAAACTTGAATTGTTGCTTAGATTGATGAGTATTGGCCCAATTTGCTTAGATAAAAATGTGCTCAATTATGCTTTGAAATGTGCAAGTATTGGATCAAGACATTAAATGCTTTGGAAAATACAAAAGAAAGCTTATGTGAATAATAAGGGTTGAGTTTTATACACTTATGTGATAGTGTATAAATATGAGTTATATGTTTGAGTAGTAAGTATATTACATTTGTATCTATAAAAGCTCCGGAGTTGCAGATCAAAGAACTCGTACAGAGAATTATTGAAGTTAAAGGAGTATACAACTTCTTTTGAGATGAGTTGGGGAAAATATATCTCTCAAATGGGATTAGGACATCCCAAGACATGCATGATGACTTGTATGTGAATATTGAACCTAGGTAATGCATAGTAGAATTGAATCAAAAATAGATGCTAGTATACTTATATTTTTAAAAAATAACATTGTTTTGAATAACTCTTTGCACTTGGAGTGAAACTGATGTTTTTATTTCTTATCTTGAGAAATGATACTATTTTCAACAAATCTACAATTGAAGTGCAAATGACAATGTTTTATTTTTTGAAACTACATTTTTGAACAACTTTGTACTTGGAATGCAAAAGATGACTTTTACGGCATGAAATTATGTTTTGAAACTTACATATGCATAACTGAGTCATGTATGCTGCATGTATGTGTTCTTTTTTTTGGCTTAGAGTCATAGCAAGGTTTCATTTTATTGGTTAGACCGATAAATAAAGGCATAGTACCTTACTTGATTTTTGTACTTAATATTTATGTATGATTTTTTTCGTAATTGGTGAGGAAACGATTGGCTAATCATGTGCTGGGCATAACAGATTAAACGACCCCTATACCCTTGATGCTAGTACAAAAAGTCGAGTCTTTATAATGACACCATTCTACAGGACTCACGGGTAATTGGATACTTAAAGGTCTGATCACCGATGAGGTCATCACCTAGGGTCATGACGCTCTTGTCGACCGTAGTCTGGACTCACCATAGATGAAAGTCGAGCCAACACCAGAATTTGGTGGGTGTGCACACTAATTTAGCCGATTAGTGGTGACACATATAATTGTTTTGGCTTATTCTGATATTTGGTTTCCTAATGAAATTTGATTTTTACATGTGATGCTTTTCTGCTCATGTGTTCTGGAACTAGAAACTCACATATTAATAAGAGACAAGACACAATAATCGAATGAAAGGTTCAAAAGACCTATGAAGAAAGAAAAGGACCTCTTTATGTAGGATATTTTACTTGTATCCTAGTTTGTCAAATTTTCCTATTGAGGGCCAAGTCCTCAGTAAGCACCTCTTTATGTAGGATCTTTTACTTGTTTCTTAATTTGCCAAAATTTTATGTTGAGTGATAATTCCTTAGTATTCAGTATGTAAGGATCACCTTTGGGATCGAGATGTCTCCTCTTAACACGTCTGAACTACCTAATCCTTGTCTCCTTAATTGAACATCATTGTTAGCCTATTGGGCCCAGGTCTTGGTACTTATTTCGTGGCGGCAAGATGTGAGGATTGGGTGAAGATCAAGTGAGGAAAGAAATTAAAAAGAAAATAAAATAACAAAACAAGTCAAAAAGTCACGGATTATGACTAAGAAAATTACAGCTGATAAATAAAAAGTCATGATCGTGACTAAAGGGAGTCACGGTCGTGAATAATAAAGAGAATTAAAGTCATGGTTGTGACTTCAAGACTATGAATAAGAAAAATCATAGTTATGACTTTAGTGGTCACGACCGTGATCAAGTAAGGTAACGATCGTGCACTCTCAATAATAGAGGGGGTCGGTCACAATCACACATGTACACGATCATGCACTCCTGATGTGCACTCATACTTGTAAAAATCATAAATTTTAATTTTGATGTCCAAAAATTACAAACTTTATGTCGTTGGAAATTTAAGAGGATAAGCTACAACTTCTATGAAGACAACTTTGTCTAATTCTACTTAGATTAATATATTTTATTCATGGAAATCATAATACAATTTATGTCCTCTTTTTTTCTCTACTGCCTATATGAACTCCTATACATTTTCTAAAAGACCCGAATCCAATAACCACTAAACGTAGATACAAGAATCCTAACATAACAATTCATTTTTAAAACTATCCAGGGCCATCTAATAACTCACAATTCCATTTCCAACTACAATAACTACTCAGCATAAAAGATAATTTTGAACATCTACAAAAGAGAAATTCTTTAACTCTTACTTTCATTTCTCAAACACAACCGAGTTTGTACATAACTTTAATTACATATCATAAGCCACATCAGTAGAATAATACAAAGAATATATAAATAGTCATGCTTGATATGTTTATAAAGCTACCAAAAATGATCGAACTAACTTAGATACAAAAAATATATTTCTTGGAGCTTGCCGAAGTTTGCAAGGTTCAATGATCTGCTTGTTTTGCACCTGAGGAGTGGAAAATAATAAGATGAGCTGTGAAGCTCAGTGGCTAATACGTTTATAGTCATTGGTGATGAACCATACATATAACCAAGCATATACATATATTTATATCACATTTTAATCTAACAATCAGATTATCCATAGTTCAAGGTTATAGACAAACATGTTATCACATAAATTAGATCATGTATATTCAGCCATCAAAATATAACACTCAAATGTATTCATGCTTGATCAAATCACAATGAAATACATAAACATAATGGCTTGAGAGAGTCCCATAGAATGAAATGGAGAAACCAAAGTTTACACCATAAATGGAATGAGTCCGATTCTTAGGAGCTCATATGCCACAAGCTGGCAGCCGGGAGAAGGCTTTAAGTCAACGTGCATGTGACGCACGAAATGGTATCTCTCTTGCCAACACACAAGCAAATTTCGATACTCACATATTTGATCATATATTCATTCTTTTATGCTTCTTACACTTTTTTTGTTTTTCATTAATAAAAATTGCAATAAAATCTTTCAAGCATAACAAGATAACAAATCACAGTGAATTTTTTCCATATTCACAAAGATTCAAAGACAAGCATTTAAGCACACAAACATGTAAGAAATCATCCCATCATCACAATAACTATAAACATATTACCCACCTAATTAATAATAACTCCAAACTCAAATTCACCTTTCCTCTCACTCTTGGCTTGGATTTTCTTGGTTCCCTTCAAACAAACAAATTTTCATTCAAACAAATATACAAATAGAAAATCCGTAGAACTTTAATAATCAACTTTGAGCTTGGACTTAAACTACTCTTGGTTTAACTAAGCTAAAGTAACTAATATCTAGTTGAAAATCCATGAAAATAAAGAATAGGGTTCTTGTTCTCTCTTTACTCCCTTCATTTTCAACATATAAAACTCATTCTCACTAGTTTATTCTTCTACCAAGGCAAGAAGAAAAGATAGAGAATACTTAAAAAACTCAGTTAAACCTTTTCCTTCTTCTTCTTTCTCCGTTTTCATTCTTTCCTTCTTCTTTCTATGCTTCGGTTTCTCCTTCTCTTCTAGGTCCTTCTATGACTTTCTCTCTTTCTTTCTTACTTTACACGACTCTCTTCATCTTCTTTTCTTATTAATTTAAGACAAATTTTAATCTTCCAATCTTACCCTTCCATATTTGGTTTAATGCCTACTTACTCCCTAACTTAATTCTAACATTTCTATTTAATTCATGCCAACATATTAAAAATAAAAATATTCATGACTATACTCTAATAAATTCTAATTTAATAATTCTAGAATTTAATAATTCTAACTTCTAAGAACAAGTTTGGGGTCCAACATAGCCACCATCAATTTATCTCTTAACAATACATTCATGATTTTATCTCTTCTATAAGGTTACACATCCAAATGGAGCATCTTCATCTTCTCCATTATTAACTTATGACTATATATATGTTTGACGTTCCAATACTCTACCCTATAGAGCAAAGTTGGCTTAATTGTTAAACAAAATATTTTACCTTTTAGCACAATGGTATCTTCTTATCATATAAAACTATTGATGCACCCCTCTATTTAAGCCATCCTAATTTGATACAGTTAACTATATCTTCATCTATCTTGCCATTGCTTTGGATGATGGATCAAAGGTATTTAAAGTAATTTTCTTGTGGCATAATTTTTGAATAAATCTGTATCTCCACATCAGATGCCGCCTTATGGCCTAAAAATTTACATTCTAAGTACTCAATCTTAATCCTGCTCAATTTAAAGCCCTTTAACTTTAGTATATCCCTCTAAATTTCTAACTTAACATTGACACTCTCTTTTGTTTCATCCACTAAAACAATGTTATCAGTAAAAAACATATACCAAGGCATATTCCTTTGGATATTCTTGGTGATCTTATCTATTACTACTGTTAGACCCCGTTTTTGGAGCCCAACAATTGATTCGGATACCAAACAATGTTTGACTCGGGTCTTGGGACGAATTCCAAGAAGACTATTCGGG
>JANIIA010000004.1:26717232-26732150 GCA_027478495.1 Erythroxylum alaternifolium
AAATGCCTAAGTGAACTTGGCTTAGGATTTAAGGATTTTGATGGTGTGCATTGGAAAGAGGCTTTCATGTTTACTTAGAGTAAACTTGACTTATCGCTTAGATTGATAAGTAGTGACCTAATGTCCTTGGATAAAAATGTGCTCAATTATGCTTTGAAATGTGTAAGTATTGGATCAAGGCATTAAATGCCTTAGAAAATGCAAAAGAAAGCTTATGTGAATAATAAGGGAAGTAACCATGTGAGAAGCTTAATGGCTGAATCCTATAGCTTAAAAAAATAGTGATATTGTGTTTTATACAGTAACGTGATGGTGTATAAGTATGAGTTATATGTTTGAGTAGTAAATACATTACATTTGTATGTAAAAATTCTCGGGAACTGTGGATCAAGGAGCTCGTATCGAGGATTTTTAAAGTCAAAGGAGTGTACACCATCTTTTGAGGTGAGTTAGGGAAAACATGTCTCTCAAATAGGATTAGGACAACCTAAGACATGCATAATGACTTCTATGTGAATTTTGAACCTAGGTAATGCATAGTAGAATTGAATCTTAAATAGATGCTAGTATACTTATATATTTAATAAACGACATTATTTTGAATAACTTTGCACTTGAGTACAAAAAAGGACTTTCACCGCATGAAATAATGTTTTGGAACTTATATATGTATAACCGAGTTAAATATACTGCACGTATGTATTCTCTTTTGGCTTAGAGCCATAGTAAGGTTCCATTTTATTAGTTGGACCGATAAATAAAGGCATGGTACCTTACTTGATTTTACTAAATATTGTATATGATTTTTGTTTATAATTGGTGAGGTAACGATTGGTCAAATGTTTGCTAGGTACAATAGATTAAGCGACCCTGTATCCTTGATGCTAGTACATAAAAGTCGAGTCCTTGTAACGACACCATTCTATAGGAATTGCGGGTGATTGCACACCTAGAAGTCTGGTCACTAACAAGGTCATCACCTAGGGTTATGAGGCTCTTATCAACCATAGTCTGGACTCACTACATATGAAAGTCGAGCCAACACTGAGATTCGGTGGGTATGCACACTAGTTTGGCTGACTAGTGGTGACACACATAATTATTTTAGCTTCTGAATGAGACTTGATTTTTATATGTGATGCTTTTCTACTCTTATATACTAGAACTGGAACCTATGTTCACGAAGTGAGTGATTAATACGCTAAGCCTATGTGGTTCCTAACCAATATAGGATGAGTCATAGATTAGGTCTATATGTTTCTATGACATGCATATTCACTTCATAAGTGGTTATATGTATATTAGACGTGTAAAACATTCCTTAAATTATTTTCACCATTTTTGTATGAACTAGGTTCTATTTAGGATACATGTTTTTTTCTGCTCACTTAGTACATAGTGTACTCCTCCCTTCTACTTTCCAACCATGTAGGTTAAATTGGTGAGTTTGAAGCTCTGAATGTTCATGCAGTCTTTTGACATATTCGGGGCATTAACGCACGTGGGTAGTCTCTATTTTGTAATTTTGTTGAGTAGTGACTCATGATTATATTTATATTCTTTATAATTATGTAAATTAACTCTTGTCTTGTGGTTTGTAAATGACTTTATGTATAAGCATTTTGTACTATTATTGAGATTGCTCTTGAGTGGACTGTAAAGTCTAGAAGTTGTGGTAAAGTTTTAATGTGAATATAGAAGTGCATTTGAAACTGATTTACAGTTTTTTTTAATTTTGGGATTTTCAAATTACAACAGTTATGCTACTGAAATGTTTTTAAAGATGTCCCGTTAGTCTTGCGTAGCCAGCTTAAGGGTATTGAGAGTATCCTTAGCCTGGGTATTTGACAGATGTCATGTGTCTGATGTGATTCCGAGTCGAGACATAGAAACTACCTTTTGAAATATAATTCACAATTTTTTCTCTTCTCATAACATCCTCGGATAAATATAAACCACTTTTAAGACAATCAATTTCTAGACCTGAGAGCTTATTAAAGATCTTTAGAGCTTTTAAAAGAGATAAAATAGAAGGCTATTAGCCTTTGAAAGAAAAATTAGATCATCTACAAAACACAAGTTGATGATCTTCAGCTTGTTACAACTAGAGTGAAATTTAAACTTTTCAATTCTCTCTATAAATCTTTTAAGAGTTTTGTTGAAAATCTCCGTTATAAGAGAAAAGATATAAGGTGAGAAGGGATCACATTGACAAATTCCTTTACAACTTTTAAAATACTTGCAAGGCTGTCTATTCACTAAAATTTTAAAAAGAGTAGTTATATATAATGAAATCCATTGAATAAAATCTTACAGGAATTCTAAAGCTTGCAAAGTGTGTAAGATGAAATTCTGATCCACACTATCATAGCTTTCTTTCAATCATCTTTAAGAATTCAATTCTTGCTACTTCTTCTTCTCAAATAAGTTCTTACCAGTTCTTGAAGTAGTAAGATGTTATCCCCCATAATGCTTCCAAATATATAGGCCCCTTGTAAGAGATCAATGTATTTGTATAGGAATATTTTCAATCTATGAGCCACAATCTTTACATTAATCTTATACATAGTGTTCTAACATGCAATAGGTCAAAAATTAGAGAAATACGACTGCTCACCATTATTAAGAATGGGTGTAACAAAAGTGTTGTTGATCTCAGATTACAAATTTCTTTTATTAAAGAATTTTAGGGCTACATCAATCACCATATGTCTAGTTAGACTTCAAGACTTGTTGAAGAAATAAATATTGAAGCCATCAAGACTAGGAGCCTTGTAGGGATTCAGAGATTTTAATGAGTTTTCAATCTCTTGAGTGGTAATGGACTTGCATAAGGTTTTAACTTCTTATGGAGTAATACACTCTTACATGATTTCTTTCAAAAGTGGGCAAGTTGAGCTAGCATTAGTAGGAGCTCTCAGGATGTTTGAGAAGTATTTAAAGGCTCCTCAGAGTAATAAGGATTGAGAGTTTAATTCTTAACTATTCATATGCAAAGAGACAATTCTATTGTTGTTTTTCTTGGAAACCATGACTCTATGGAAGAAAGAAGTATTTCTGTCCCCAGATTTCATCCATTCTGCTAATGTCCTTTGTTTCATAAGTGAGAATTCATAGATGAGGGCTTTGGAGAGATGCCTTATAGTTAGTCTCTCCTTATGCTGAAGGATAGTTAAGGAGTGATCATTATAAAGATCAAGTTGAATTATGTCAAAAGCAATTATGGCAGTATTGAGAATGGTGAGTATTGCCTATATTGGTTTGAAATAAAACATTCAAATCCTTTTTAATAGGCCTAATTTTCCTGACATAATTGAACTATTTAGAGCCCCTAATGTCAGTATTCAAAGAATTCAAGAAATAGTCCTCAAAACCTGATAATCAATTAGAAAGTTATTAAATCTAAAGGGGTATAAAGAACAACCAGAAGCATGATGAGTCAAAATAGAATAGTGATCTAAGAGACTTTGATTTATGAAGGTGGGGAGGATGTTTTGATAAGTAGTAATAAACCATAAATGATTTCCCAAACTTATGCCAAGTTTCTTTTTAATGAAACTATCTCCATTTTGGTTGTTGCACTAAGTGAAATACCTGCCTCCAAATGAAAAATCAATAACTTGAATATTAGATGGGTATCACCTTAGATCTGAACAAAGGTTGGCAATGGATTTGATTCCATCTGCTTATTTTAGTTTAAGAAAGGCATTGAAATCCCCAACTATAAGTCGGGAAAGAAAGGAAGTATTTGAACTGATCTGAGTTGATTCCATAGAAAGGTTCTTTAGTAAGAACTATTATGAGCATAGATAAAAGAGATTACAAAGAATCACCTGATTTCTTCATAAATACCTTAAGATGCATCAATTGATTAAAAGTAAATTTGATGGCGATATTGATAAGAGAGGTGTTATACACAACCAAAATTCTACCATTAGGGGTGTTGAGTATGATTGGAGATTTGATTCCAGTTCCCTAGCAAAATCTTAAGAAGGTTGCAATTAGGCTTTTTCATTCAAGTTTCCAAAAATCCCTATAATGACTACTTTATCAAATTGCTAACCAAAAGCTTTTTGTGAGGAGCATTAGCCCTAATAATGTTCCATATTAGTATTGTCATAATTTTAACTCCAATGATGGAGATTTTTTCTTTCATTTTGATCTCCTCTTGATGATAAGTTCATGTTCCTATGAGATAACTCATTGTGATCTATGGGTCTACTTGGAGTTCCAATATCCAAACTAGTTTGCTCTTCTTCAAGAGGATTATGTACCTCATTTGGAGACTTGCTAATATTCTTTTTTACTACTTCTTTATGTTGATTACTTTTCTTACTTTCAGATATAAGAGGTTGAAGTTAGATATCATTAGTTATGTTTAGCCTTATTACTTCTTGATACTATCCATTTTTGAAGATTTTTCCATTTGGTTTACAAATCTTTTTAGTTATAAACTGTGGTTTCCAGGCATATTAGACCTTTATTTGATCTTCAAAAGGCTCCAAGTTCTCATATAGTCAAATTATAGGAATTCTTTCGAGAAGATTAGTCATGGTTATGACAAGTATAAAAATTCCAGCAAAATTGAATGCTCTTCACCTCAATTGTTGCTTAATCCATACTTATAGGCTTACCAAGAAAGCTTGCAATGTGACTAAGATTAGTAGTCGTCTAGTACTCAAGGGAAACCCCATATATGAAAATCTATATAGGTACGTGATCCTATTTAATGTCATCAATTTTCATTCCAGGCCTTTAAATCTATAATAGTATAGATTTGTTATTAATATTCCATGAACCTACTTGCAACAGCTTCTTTGTGTCATCAGAATTCAAAATATGAACAAGAACATGTTATCACTATTTATTAGCACATCCTGAAGTCTATGAACCTTTCAGTTATTCGTGGCCTATTATTTGATCATTGGAAAAGTCATTCTCTTATCGAGGAAGAATCCAAGTAAAAGGGAGTTCCATTTGGTAACACCTGGCTCTAGAACTTACAAAAGAGTAGAAACAATTTTGCTATCGAAGGATTCATTTGAAGGGCAGAAGTTAAACTTTATCTCAGGTATAGACTCACCTACAACTTAAACCTAGGACCTCTTGATGGGGGAACATTATTTTTAGTTGAAGCAAGCAGAGGGGGTGGATGAGTGTTAGCAGGTGGGGAAGAGGGGAAGGTTCAGAAGTAACAATTAAAGGTAGGAAACCAATATCAACTATGGAGGGAGGGTAATGAATGATGGAAAAATCATAAGGAGACAGTTAAGAAAAAATATGAGTGAGCTTATAGAAAAGTGGAGTGACAAGAATATCAATCCTAAAGTAAACAAGGTGAAGAGATAGAGAATGAACAGGAGTGAGTAGTACAAAGGTAAAATAGAAAGAGAATTATGTAGATAAACAAAGCAAAGAGGAGTAAGAGAAGGCAAGCAAGGTGAAGAGATAGAGAATGAACAGGAGTGAGTGAGTAGTACAAAGGTAAAGTAGAAAGAGAATTATGTAGATAAACAAAGCAAAGAGGAGTAAGAGAAGGCAAGGAAAGTTGGAAGCAACAGACAAAGAAATATGAGATCACAAAGGAAGCCATAAAGCTCGGGTGTGTAAGGTGAACAGTGATTTCAACAGAGTGAAGAGAAGCAAAATTGAGAGCATGGTGTCTCAAAGACTCTCAAAATATTTATAGGTTGATTTTATTTTTTCCCTAATGTTGGTGCTAGAAGATCTTGACATATATAAACATTTTTTTAAAAATAATCATCAGTAAAATAATGTTAATAGCAAAATCAATTTCAAAATTAATGTAAAATCTTTTATATTTATTACGCTTTACATAATTTTTGGTTGTTCGTATTGTCTATATTTGATGCAAGTCTTTTACCTTCCATATTTGGTTACTCTTTCTATTTTAAGCTGCTTAAATTTATTTTTTCTATTTTTAGATTGATTAGACATTCTACTTTGTTGCTGGTGGCTTAATAACTGAACATTTAGTGCAAGTCCTTATTTCTTTTTACTTTAAAAATATTAACAAGTACTAATATAAGGTTTTAAAAGAACATTTTAAAAAGTTTAAGATTAAATTAGCAAAAATGAATTTGGCAACCAATATATGCCCAACTATAAAGTTAGATGATCAATTTAAACTTTTTTATAGCAAAAAGATGAAATTGCCCATAACTTTTGGTAGTTGAAGGTTGCATAATGTTTTAATAGGCATTTTAGTATGTTTTTAGTTATTAATTAATTGATTTTGTATTTAAGGTTCTTTGATGTATTTGTTAATGTTTGAGATAAGATATCCAAGAATGGAGAAGATTTAGAGGAAGCCCTATAGGGGACCCAGGTCCACGATTGTGTCAAAGACCCTTTCATCAGGCCACGATCATGGCCTGGGGGGCCACGATTGTGAAAATGACAATTTCAATTGGCCATGATTGTGGTTAGGGGGCCATGGTCGTGGTCTACGCACAAACAGACGTGGACTGATCTCCATAACTTAATTTTTTGCGGGTTATTTTAGACATTTGAGCTCGGGTCAAACCTAGTTTTTACTTAATTAGAAAAGACTACATAAGGCAAGAAAAATGACCTAAAAAGGGAGCCTCCATTTGCCACATTGGGAAAAAGCTAAGGAAGAGGAAGAATGATGAGAGAGAAGAAGAGAAAGAAGAAGGTGGAGCTTCAACTACTTCAACCACCAGTTCTCTAAGTTATCCTTTCTTCTTTTCATCTTTTATTTCATTCTTTAATGTATGAGATGGAATTAATGATGATGAATCTTAGGTTAAGGATGTTCTAACTTCTTTTAGGGATTTATACTTGATTTAATGTTAAACTAGTTGCTTTTGTTGTTAATTATGTTAGGTGTTGTGATTATTTGTTGACGGAGTGAACCGAATGTAAAATGATTAGGTTGGTTAATGAGAGTTAAACAATCTAATAAACCACGTAAATAATCAAAACGATAATTATATGGAGAGAGATATCATGTGAGGACTCAGTTGTTATTGGAATTCTTAAGAACTAATTAGGTTGTCAGCTTACATGTTCGATAACTCAATTTAATTAAGGTTTATGATTTAAGGCTTAATGATCACAACTCGAGAGACTAATCCACCCTTCGAAAGTTTAGAATTGACACTGCATTAAAATAAAAGTGACTAAGTTAGCATTGATGATAGGATAAATCCCCTTTTTTAGTATTTGTTAATTTTCCTTGTTTGAATCTCAAGTTTCAATTGGTGGTGGTCAAATTTGATTTCTTTCATTCATTTAGAATTCTCATTTCCATCACTCCATATTCGATTGTTTACTATACTGTTTAGTTTTTTTCATTTTAATTATATTTTTTGGCCTTAGACAAATTAGGATTCGATTAGTTCACTAATTCCTTATAGGATCGACATTTCATATACTACGCTATGACTTGTGAGCTTGCAAAAATATTAAAGGTTTTATAAGATTAAACTTGCTCAATAAGTTTTTGGTATCGTTGCTAGGGAATTAGTTTAGGACTTTTTGAATTCCTTTATTTTTAGGAATTATTACCCTTTTTTTATTGTGGTACCCAATCACAAAAAAATTTAAAAAATGAAAGAGAAGGGAGTTTGGTCAAAAAATAGAAGAAATATCAATTTGGACATCACAAGGTAACTGTGAGGTATCCAAATAGTTAAATGCCAAGAAGAGGTAGAAAGAACGATGATGGAGGAAATAAATAATAAGGAGCGAAGGACCCTTATGAACTTCAATGAGGCACAATTTGGCTAAGGAAGTAATAATCGTTTTTTGAGCACTTACAATTTAGGTGGCAGAACCACCTGAATTTCTTTGAGTTTAATAATGCAAGAACTCAAATCGAAATTTGAAAGCCAGCCAGGAATTCAACAGGATGAGTCAAGTTTAGGGTATTCTAAATTTGACAAGATCATAAACAAGCTCATAAACATGAAAGAGGCCTAGAACAGACTAGAAGGGAAGTTTGAGAAACTAATGAAAAATCAGGCCTCTTCTATTCATAACTTAAAGGTTCAAATGAGAAATCTTTACAGGGAATTTTGTAACATAGAAGTATGCTCAAGAGAGCAATTTAAGGCTATCATATTTAGGAGTGGGAACTAGCTAGAAGAATTAGTGGAAAGACAAGCTAAGACCTACTTTTTAGAAGACCAAGAGAAGAAGGAAAAGGATGAAGATAAGAATGAAGACCCTCCATATGCATTCCTTTTCCGCCTTATCCACCGAAAATACCATTTCCACAAATACTTCAGAAGAATGAATTGGATGCACCATTCACAAAGTTAGTGAAAAATCTAAAGAAATGGCAAATTTACTTGTCTTTTGGGGAGTTAAAATGTAGACCCAAGTGTGCAAAGTTCCTTAAAGATATATTATCTACCAAACGAACCTGGGATGATAATCAAACAGTATCCATGAGAAACCTCTAGCTTCTTAATTACCAACCATATTCCCTCACAGTTGACAGATCCAGGGAGCCTTACAATACTCTATGTAGTTGGTAATTTAAAGATTTCAAAATGTTTATGTGACTTAGGCATAAGTATAAACCTTATGCCTTTGTCGATTTTTAAGAAACTGGGGCTAACAGATGTGAAACCATTATCTATGCATATTCCATTGGCAGATCAGTTAATAAAGAGAACGTTTGGTGTGATGGAATGTGTTTCGTGAAGTTCAAGGCCATTATAGCATTCTTGCATATGTATGTTGTTATTGGTATGTTTGTGTGTGTTTGTTTTCTTTTTGCTTAAGGACAAGCAAAATTTCAAATGTGGGGATGTGATAGTTGTAGCTTACATGATGTTTTAATGGGCATTTTAGTATATTTTTAGTTGTTAATTAATTGATTCGTGCATATTTATGTTTAAAATTGAGTATGTTGGCTAGATATTTATGTTTTGAGTGTTATGTGGGTTAGAGCATGGTATTGAGCTTTAAATTTGTGTATTTAATGTGCTTTGATGTGTTTGTTAATGTTTGAGATCAGATATTGAAGAATAGAGAAGATTTGGAGAAAGCTCGGTGGAACCTAGGGCCACGATCGTGATAGAGACCCTTTCATTAAGCCACAGGGCCATAATCGTGACAAAAATCATTTCAGCTGGCCACGATTATGGCATGGGGGTCACGAGTATAGATTATGCATTAATAGACTTGAACAGGCCTTCCTAACTTAATTTTCGCGAGTTATTTTGGACTTTTGGGCCTGGGTAAAACCTACTTTTTACGCTAATTAGAAAAGATTATATAAGACAAGAAAAATGACCTAGAAAGAGAGCCTCCATTTGCCACTTTGGGATAAAGCTAAGGAAGAGGAAGAATGAAGAGAGAGAAGAAGAGAAAGAAGAAGGTTGAGCTTTAGCTACTTCAACCTCCGATCCTCCAAGTTATCCTTTCTTCTTTTCATCTTTATTTCATTCATTTGATGTATGAGATGGAATTGATGATGATGACTCTTTGGTTAAGGATGTTCTAACTTCTTTTAGGGATTCATACTTGATTTAATATCAATCTAGTTGCTTTTGTTGTTAATGATGTTGGGTGCTATGATTATTTGTTGTAATTCTATGCTTCAGTAATAAATCGAGAGAGTAAACTGAAAGCAACATGATTATGTTGGTTAATGAAAGTTAAACAATCTAATAGACCTTGCAAATAATCAAATCAGTAGTTATACGAAGAGAGATCTTGTGTGAGGACCCAATTGTTTATTAGAATGCTTAAGAATTAATTAGGTTGTGGGTTATTTTATTAATCGAGCGATTACATGTTCGATAACTCAATTTAATTAGGGTTTATGATTTAGGCCTTGATGATCACAACTCAAGAGAGACTAATCCACGCTTCTAAAGTTTAGAACCGACACCGCATTAACATAAAAGTGACTAAGTTAACATTGATGATAGGATAAATCCCTTTTCTCATAATTTGTTAATTTTCCTTGTTTGAATCTCAGTTTTCAATTGGTGACGCTTAAATTGGATTTCTTACATTAATTTAGAATTCTTATTTCAATCACTCTATATTTGATTGTTTATTTTTCTATTTAGTTTTTTTCATTTTAATTACATTTTTAGGCCTTTGACAATTTAATATTCAATTAGTTCACTAATTCCTCGTGAGATCGACATCTTATACACTATGGTAAGACCCGTGTGCTTGTAGAAATATTGAAGGTTTTAAAAGATTAAACTTGCTCAAGGACTTTCTTAATTTCACTTAATCTAACAACATAATAACGGAGCATATAGTATAAATTGTGATAGTAAAGTGAAAGTTTTAAGAGAATATTTTAAGAACTTAAAAATTGAATTAACATAAATAAAAAATTTAAAACCTATGTGCACTTGATCCTAAAGTTAGAAGACCAACTTATGTTTTTTTCTTTAATAAATACTACTTAGAAACAAATACATTATTTTTTAAAGTATTTAAACTCTGACGGTATACTTAAAAATGTTTCTAAAGGATGACGTGTGGTAAAGGACGTTCAAATGTCAGTACCTTTTCTGTTGGAAATTTTTGATCGCTTCCTCACATTCTTACATAACTGGCAATTTGTTGGATAATATTTAATGTCATAATTGTGACTGGTTCGGTAATATCTCTAGGCAATGTCCCTCACCAAATCGTAGAGTTGCAACCTACGACAATAAAACTTAAACTATGATAACTAGCTCTAATCTGGCATCATCAACTACGTAACCTCTATCTTGGATTATGGATACTACATCAACTCATAATCTTACTATTGATTTAGAAAATCTTACCATTTATAATGAGTATTATGATCCTGAAGCAACCAAAATTGGTAATGGCAAATTCCTTCCTATCTCACGTATTGGCTTATCTTTTTGTCGATCTTTGGATAATTCTTTTTAGCTTCATAATGTATTGTGTGTTCCTTCTTCTTATAAGAATTTATTATTTCTTTCTAAGTTTACTGATGTCAATAATATTTCTATTGAATTCTTTCCCAATTGTTTCATAATTAAGGATATCCACATAAAGGAACTCCTTTATTTATGCCAGAATGATAATGTTCTATGCTCTATGCTCTTAAAACTCATTAGACGGCCTTGTATTCTAGTCACTGTAATGACTTGCACTCTAAAGTAGTGGCATTCGTATTTAGGACATGCAAATTATCAAACAGTTTGGCAAGCTCTTCAGTAAAATAAACTTCCTTTTATTTCACCTAATAAATCGAGTCTTTGTTATGCTTATAGAGTCAATAAGAGTCATAAGTTACCTTTTTCAGTCTCCTATTTTAAAGTTAATAATCCACTTGATTTAGTTTGTTATAATCTTTAAGGTTTTCTCATTCCTTCCATGGATGGTAACTGATATTTTGTACTATTTTATAATCATTATTCTAAATATTATTGGATTTATTTTATTAAGTACAAATCTGAAGTAGTTAGTGTTTTTATCAAGTTTCGTGATATTATTGAAAAAAAATTTTCATCAACAATTAAAATTTTTTCAAGCTGATCAGGGAGGGGAATATTAAGCCTTGTAATTATATTTACTTGAAAAAGGAATAACTCAATGCAACTCCCTTCCTAAAACTCCATAAAAAAATGTATGTGTGGAAAGAAAATACTAACATATTATAGAGCGTGGTTTGACTTTACTTCACATCGCTCCATTTCTATAGATTATTCAACTAATACTTCTGATACTGTAGTTTACATAATAAATCAAATGCCTACATCTATTCTTTCTCATTCTAATTCATATCAAATTCTTTTTCAATAAAGTCCTGACTATAATAATTTGCATATTGTTAGATGCTTTTGCTATCCTTGGTTATAAGCTTATGCTCCATATAAATAGCACCTTGTTCCAAAGAGTGTGTTTTTATAAGATATAGTAAACTTCACAAAGGTATACATTGTCTTAATCTTAACTCTAAAAAGTTTGTTATCTTAAGTCATGTTGTTTTGATTGACAGGAGTTTCATTTTTCCAAATCTTCCATGACAAGTTCCAACGTTTAGGAATCCTCAACAACAACTACTTTTTTACCACCACGATGGACTCACATTTGTACCTCACCATCGTTACCTTAGTCATTGCCTAATACAACCACCTTAACCAATTCCAGCTCCCCGATAACACCTTTTAATACAAGGATAACATCACCTACCTTACCCACACAACATATATCAACATCATCTTAACCCCAGGAAAGTGATTTTTCTCTTAGTTGGCCTATAAGGATAGTTTACTACTTTCAGGTTGGTTTTTTAAAGACCTACTTTTAGTGTGCCTTGCTTTTCTTGATGGGATGAGGGTTTAATAAGACTCCCCAATGTTGTTACACCTCCTTACCGACCTTGGAAAGTAATCCCAAGATAAATCAGTTTAATTTTTGTTTATTTTTATTTATACAACTAAACAGTGATAGCTCCTTTAATAATTTTCATCCCTGGCCTTTGAGGAACTGCTTACGGCTATTCAAGAAATTGGGCATGAGAAAATAAAATTTTCCATTTTGGAAGTAGCTATACCACTATTGATGTCCCTTGTATTTCTTTAGCTAACACACATACACCACCCAAAAACTATCCATCCACGTTACCTAGTCCCACCACGATACCCATCGTTGATAATTTCCTTACCGATACTAATATATCAACTGATAACTCTTCTACAACATCATCTGAATTACCTTTAGTTGTTGACTTAACTCAATACAATTTTAATATTACCTCACTACCTCGTCGACATCCTATGGTTACTATATCCAAAACTGGTACTCTTAAGCCTTGCCAATTTTTACCTCCTTTAAAATTGAACCATCAACTTATGAATAAGCCACTAAATTTGAAAAGTGGAGATAAGAAATGACAGGGTATTACCTCCTTAGTCTGATAATATAATTGGATGCAAATGGGCATATCATATTAAACGAAAGTTAGATGGTAGAATTGATTGATACAAGGTGTGTTTTGTGGAAAAGGGATTCAATCAACGTTCAGGTGTGGATTACACAGATACTTTTAGTCTAGTTATTAAACTAGCCACTTTCCATTTTTTATTATTATATGCCTTACCTACTAATTGGGAGATTCAATAATTGAATGTTTCCAACATCTTTTTGCATGGTTCACATGATTAGAATGTCTTAATGCAACAATCGAATGGGTATGTTCATCCTACATATCCGAAATATGTTTGTAAGTTACAAAAATTTATTTATGGACTGAAACAAGCACCTCAAAAATAGTGTATGTGTTTGATGAATGCATTGATCAACCTTTATTTCAAGGGTTCAAAGATTGATACCTCTCTCTTCATCCTACATCATGGTTTGGTTCAATTTTTTGTTTGTTATATGTTAATGATATTATTATCATACGAAACAATAGTCATATAGTCACTATTTAAATCTCTCCAACAATCCTTTGCACTTAAGGATTTAGGATGTCTTTCTTACTTTTTAGGTATAGAGGCACATTAGACTTCAGATGGTTTATTACTCACTCGGTCCAAATATATAAAAGATTGTTGAACAAAGCTCATATGGAGGATGCAAATAGTATTGCTACACCAGTTTTTGATAAGGTAAAATTGAGTATTCATGATGAGACTTCTTTATGGGACACTACTTTTTATCAAAGTATTGTAGGAGGCTTGCAATACCTCTATTTAACTCATCTTGATATTTGTTATGAAATCAACAAGGTTTCTCAATTCATGCATTCACCTATTGATCAACCGTGGATAACAGTTAAACGAATACTTAGATATCTTTTTAGGGCTATTGATCATGGCATTTTGTTGAGATGTTTAAGTTCTTTTCATTTCTCAACTTATAATGACTCTAATTGGGGAGGTAACATTGATGATCATAAAGATAACAATTTAATATCGCAGGGATCAAGGAAATAAAGAACGATGGCCAAATCTTCTACTGAAGCTAAGTATCGTGCTATTGTTACTTCTGTAACAAAGTTAAAATAATTACCATTGGTTATACAAGAAATTGGTATTCTTTCAACATCCTCTCCTAGTTTGTAGTGTGATAATTTAAGTGCTACTTATCTTACAACTACACCTATTTTTCATACACTGTCTAAACATTTGGAAATTGAATTTCATTATGTATGGGACAAAGTTTATAATAAAGAACTTCAAGTACTTTATATTGCAACTACCGTTCAACTGACCGATGTTTTAAGCAAAGTACTTTATATTGCAACTACCGATCAACTGGCCGATGTTTTAAGCAAACCGTTATCAAATAATTGTTTTCATCATTTAAAGAACAAGTTGACTGTCTTCCTAAGACCAATTCAACTTTTGGGAGGGTGATAAGGAAAACTAGAGTCCATATTTATTGTAACTATTATTATTTGGCTTGTTATGTTGTATCTAGATTGATACTTATTCTGCAAGATGGATATTATCTAGACTTATCCTACGGTTTTGTAAACTCCCTATATATATATATATATCTTATGCTCAACGAGAATCAAGTGTATTTCCCTTTCTAAATATCTTTTATAAGATGGCAGTCGTATTCATGATTTGCACTTGGTAACCAAGAAATTGGAGTTCTTGTATCTTCATCATATTTCACTTGCTGGAATTAATCATGAGAACCAATTACAAACATGTTAATATAAAAACGTATGACCGACAATATTAGAGAATATGCTTGCAGGCATGTAACTGAGTTTTAGACTGCCACTATTTATTGAAACCTAGAAAGATCTTTTTCATTGAGTGGAATGAAGATGCACGATCAAGTCGTAGGGATGTATATTATGAATGTTATCTTGTCAGCAACTCAGGAATATTGACCAGTGGTTCAGCCGGATTCTGACGAGGCTGTACGTTGCCGTTTGGATCCATGGAAACAACTGTTGAACACGAGAATTC
>JANIIA010000004.1:26767291-26802268 GCA_027478495.1 Erythroxylum alaternifolium
TCTAACATTTTTATGGTATCAGAGCAAGTAGGAGTTAGACTCCGATAATGGGGTCTAACATTTTTATGGTATCAGAGCAAGTAGGAGTTAGACTCTGATAATAGGGTCTAACATTTTTATGGTATCAGAGCAAGTAGGAGTTAGACTCCGCTAACGGGGTCTAACATCTCAAACCATAACGTATGCGTTGAGCTTTATTTAAGAACTAGAAACGGTTCCATGTTCCATGTTGACAGGGAATGTTTAATGTCCATTACATTTGACTTTTAATTGGGTTTATATTATTTTTCTTCTGTTATTGTTCTAATATGTGTCAATACCATTTATAGACACAAATGCTTCAATGAATGCGTCTGTTGATGTGTGTTTCATTTTCTGGTGTTTGTATTCATGTTCACTTAATGCCTTATTATTGAATCAAATGCTTATTACTTTGAATGTGTTTTCAGTGAAAGGGATTTGTTGGGCTTTAGTGTGCCAGAAGAGAGACAACCGGCAGTAGATGTATCAGCAGCTGGTGGTTAGAGAACCACCACCTTTCTCACTCTAGAGAGATTCTCTTTAGAGTTTTATGTTTATAAAACCTTATGTTTTTCATACCTTTGGAGACATAGAGATGAAGATTGGAGGCAGAACAAGAAAAAGGCTAGATAGCAGACCAGAAATCAGAAGAAGAAAGGAAAAAAAAGGACAGAGTCAAGGAAGAAGAAGGAGCGCATGTGTGGAGGCAGCGCCTCCTAATGGTGTGCTGGCACGTGCAGTGCACGCTCCAGCTGCTTCACCGTTTGTTTTTTATTTTTTAATAAGATTAAGGTTTATTTAATTTTTTATAAAATAATTAAATTTAAATTTTCAAGAGTTGATTTATTAAATTTAATAATTTTAATTTAATTTTTTCAAGAGTGGATTAACTAAATTAAATATTTTTATTTAATTTCATTTCTCCAAGAATTGATTAATTAAATTAAATATTTTACAATTTAATTTTTCAAGAGTTGATTAATTAAATTAAATATTTATTTTAATTTAATTTTTCAAGAGTTGTTTAATTAAATTAAATAATTTTAATTTAATTTTTCAAGAGTCAATTAATTAAATTAATTATCTTTAATTCTATATTTAGAATATATTTATGTAATCTGATTATATTATTTAGAATAAGACCTAATTTTTAAATCCCTCATTAAATATTAAGTACATGTTTAGAACATGAATAATGCCTTCTATTGTTATAAGATTAAACCAGAGTTTTGTTTAAGAGTTCTATTGAGCATGTTTAGTCTTATAACGATGGGTTTTACTTAACTAAATTTTTATGATTTGGATGAGTTACCTCATGATCATATTAATGTAGAGGCGAGGTTAGGAATTGCATATTAGATATGTTTTTGACAAAGAGTTGTCTCCTAACTGATCTGGGAATTACATAGGATGTGATTAATAAATTGTTATCTACCTAATTTTAATTTAGTTGGTTTGTTAAGAAAACTCAATATCAATTAAATTAAAATGGGATCCTAGCCCACTAGGAAATTATGTGATAATTTCTCGAATAATAAGGGCTATTAATTTGTTTAAAACAGTGGGAGTAATCAAAATTTTAAAAGTCCTTATTCATTTGGTTTTATGACATATACTAATTTTTGTTTTTGACAAAACAGTTGTTGAAAAATGAGTACGAACTTGTCCCTGAGGAGCATCATGGATGTAAGCAAATTGATTGGACTAAAATTTTCAGACCGGTTACATAATCTTAAAATTGTTTTAAGGCAAAAAAAGAAATTATACGTTCTTGACATTGAGTTTCGATCTGAACCTGTGCAAGATGCTGCCAATGAGGATTGGGAATATTATCAAAGTCATATTGATGACAATGAGTAAGTTACATGTGTGATGTTAGCTAGCATATCTCCCGAGCTTCAGAGGCACATGAAAATATGAATGCAAAGGAAATGTTACTACACCTTCAAGAGTTCTTTGGTGCACAGAGTTGAGTGGAGAGGTTTGAAACTACGAGAGCTATGTTTCAATGTCGAATGGCTTATGGATCTTTAGTGGAACTTCATATTTTACAAATGATTGGTTACGTTGAAAAATTAGGCCAATTGGGGTATGAATTGAACCTCGAGTTGAGCATTGATTTAGTGCATTAGTCTCTTGCCTTGAGTTTTTCACAGTTTATTATGACTTTCCACATGAATAAAAAGGAAGTGACTTTAGTTGAATTGCTCACAATGCTCAAGACTGCTGAGGGACGCCTTAAGAAGGAATCTATTTTTATTTCTTGTTGTTAGCTCTTCTTCTTCTAAGAATAAGGGTAAGACCCTTAAGAAGAAAAATAAGAACAAGAATCAGAAGGCTTATGCTAAAGTAGCAAAGCCAACAGGCAGTGTCAAGAAGAAGAATGATAAGGGCATCTATTTTCATTATGGCGTAGCTAGACATTGGTAAAAGAACTGCAAAGCTTATCTTACTGGCTTAAAGGAAAAGAAGTTAAGTTTAGCTTCAACTTCAGGTTTGTTTATGGTTGACATCATTCCTTCTACTTATGTTTCACAATCTTGGGTATTAAATACCGGATGCGGTTCTCACTTTTGTAACAATGTGCAGGTGCTGACAGATAGTAGAGCATTGAGAAAAGGCAAAGTGGACTTACAAGTCAGTAATAGAGCAAGAGTTTCTGCATTAGCTATAGGAACTTGTAGTTTAGCTTTGCCTTCTGGCTTTGTACTTAAACTAAATAATTGTTATTATGTTCCTGTTATCACAAGAAACATTATTTCTATTCCATGTTTGGATATGAATGGATTTGTCTTCATTATTAAGAATAACAGTTGATATTTTTCTAAAGATGATGTTTATTATGGATTTGGTATTCTTACAAATGGTTTGTATGAGTTAGATCTTAAAAGACCAATTCTCAACATAAATAGCAAGAAAAGGAGATTAAGTGACAAAAATCCATCTTATTTATGGCATTGTAGGTTAGGTCATGTTAATGAACTAAGAATCCCTAAGTTACATAAAGAAGGATATTTAGATCCTTTCGATTATGAATCATATGATCCTTTTAATAGGTAAGATGACCAAACTACCCTTTAGTGGAAAGGGATAATGTGCTAATGAGTTATTAGAGCTTATACATTTAGATGTATGTGGCCCTATGTCTACTCAAGCTAGAGGTGGATTTTCTTATTTCATAACATTTACAGATGACCATTCTAGATATGGTTATATGTATTTAATGAAAAACAAGTCTGAAGCATTTGAAATATTCAAAGAATTTAGAATTGAAGTAGAGAAACAAACTGGTAAGAGTATTAAGACACTTAGATCTTATCAAGGTAGCGAGTACTTGGACTATGAGTTACTTGGTTACTTAAAAGAGAATGGGATTCTTTCACAATGGACTCTGCTTGGAACTCCACAACATAATGGGGTTTTTAAAAGAAGAAACCGCACTTTATTAGATATGGTACATTCCATGATGAGTCATGTAGTTCTTCCAGTTTCATTTTGGGGATATGCTCTTAAAACTACTAAGTATCTGTCAAACAGAGAGTTCTGTCCAAATCAGTTGACAAGAATCCATATGAGATATGGACTGGTAAAAGACCAAGGTTATCACACTTGAATATTTGGGGATGTGATGCTTATGTGAAGTGTGTAATGTCTGATAAGTTTGAAGCTAAATCAGATAAATGCATATTTGTGGGGTATCCAAAAGAAAGTTTTGGATATCAATTTTATCATCCTCTTGAGCGAAAGGTGTTTGTCT
This sequence comes from Erythroxylum alaternifolium, assembly GCA_027478495.1. Lineage (NCBI taxonomy): Eukaryota > Viridiplantae > Streptophyta > Magnoliopsida > Malpighiales > Erythroxylaceae > Erythroxylum > Erythroxylum alaternifolium. Next base: position 26,771,070 of record JANIIA010000004.1, read on the forward strand.
CAAGACATACTACATTCTTAGAAAGAGAATTCATTCCTAAAGAAAGTAGTGGGAGTGATGTGGAACTTAAAGAAGTTTTAAAACCATAAACACAAATTCAAGTGGAGTAAGAACCATAAGTTGATACATTAGATGTACAACTAATGGTTTAAGAAACACATAGTCCGAGATGCTCTGGAAGGGTACGCCATCCTCCTGTTATATTAGATCTTCATGTTGAAAAAGGAAATGATAATGGTTCACTTATGAATGACAAACCTACTGATTTTAAGGAAGCAATGTCAGACATCGATTCTTTAAAATAGTAAGAAGCCATGAAATCCAAAATAGAATCCATGTACATTAACCAAGTATAGGCTTTGGTGGATGCACCTGAAGGTATAGGACCTATTAGATGCAAGTGGATTTTTAAGAAAAAAACTAATATGGATGGAAATGTACATACGTATAGAGCAAGGCTGGTGGGAAAAGATTACAAAAAAAAAGTAAGGAGTTGATTTTGATGAAACTTTTTTACCAGTAGCAATGCTTAAGTCCATAAGGATTTTATTGGCTATAGCTGCATACCATGATTATGAAATTCGAAAAATGGATGTCAAAACAACATTTCTCAATAGAAATTTGCAAGAGGGTGTGTATATGACACAACTTAAAGGTTTTGAATCCAAAGAATTTCTTGATCAAGTATGCAAATAGAAAAGGTCCATTTATGGACTGAAACAAGCGTTGCAGAGTTGGAACATCTATTTTGATGAAACAATCAAAGAGTTTGATTTTATAAAAAATGTAGATGAACCTTGTGTTTACAAAAGGTAAGTAGGAGTGCAATCATTTTCTTGGTGCTTTATATGGATGACATATTGCTTATTGGAAATGTCATTTCTATGCTCCAATTATTAAGATATGGTTATCCAAGAAATTTTCCGTGAAGGATATAGGAGAAGCAGCTTATATATTAGAAAAATATTTATAGAGATAGATCAAAAAGGTTGCTTGGTTTGTCCCAATCCACGTATATAAATAAAGTGTTAAAGAGGTTTAGCAAGGAGAATTCCAAGAGGGGATTATTATCCATATCACATGGGATCTATTTATATAAGAGAAAGTGTCCTAAGAAACAAGAAGAAACAAATAGAATGGATGGTGTTCCATATGCTTTAGTTATTGGATCGATCATATATGTGATGCTTTAGTTATTGGATCGATCATATATGTGATGCTATGTATGAGTTAGATGTTGTTTATGCTTTGAGCATAACAAGAAGATATCAAGCTAATCCTGGTGAAAGTCACTGGATGGTTGTGAAAAACATCTTGCAGCACTTGAGAAGGACTAAAAGATATTTTTCTGGTCTATAGACGAACTAAGCTGAGAGTTTAGGGTTATTTGGATGCCAGTTTCTAGTCTGATCAAGATGATAGTAGATCACAATCAGGGTACATTTTTACTCTTTGTGGTGGTGCAGTTAGTTGGAAGAGTTCCAAACAACCAACCATTGTAGATTCAACAACAAAAGCTGAGTATATTGCAGTTTCTGAGGCAGCTAAGGAAGAAGTTTGGATCAAGAAGTTCATCAATGAACTTGGAGTGGTTCCTAGCATTGTTGATCCATAGTATTGTATTGCAACAATAATGGTGTTATTGCACAAGCGAAGGAATCAAGGTCTCATGTTAGGTCTCGAATTTTTGTTTTTTTGTTTTATTATTGATTTTATTAAGCATAATCTAAATAAATTTTGTGATCTTGCTAGATAAATCATTTTATTTAAAGTTTAATTATTATGTCAAGCTTGGGAGGATTTATTTCATAGATTGATGGAATTAAAGTATTAATGTTGAAAAGTGGTATAAGGGCATTCTTGGAAGACCACTTAAGTTTAAATAGACATTAGGTATAAATGGAAGGGCAAATTGGAATTTTCACACTCATTACAGGTATAAAAAGAGAAGAAGTAATTATAGTCATTCATTTTAGGGAAGCAAAATTTTAAGTGAAAGAAGAGAGAAAGAGAAGTGGAGAAAAGAAGAAAATCAAGCTAGGATTTTTGGAGATCCTGAAGAATTTGAAGCTTCAACAAGTAAGTTATGATTTAGATTTCATAGATTTGGTTAAATGAAACCTAAATAAAGTTGACTATGGGTAGAAAGTTGTTGACGAACGAGTTAGGTAAATGTTTTCATTTAGGGTTAATGATCAAAGATAGATTTTGATGTATTTGTAAATGTTATTGGGTTTGAATGAAGTTGAAAATAATGTAGAAGAGATGGTTTAAGGTTAAGATGGGTTATATACGAAAGGTGGGAAGTAAAAAGAGGAAAAATGTCCCAAATCACATTCTCAAAGTAGGTTTTGGACAAGTTTGCCGTAGTGAACTTCTAGGTTTCGCCGCGGAATTGCAAAACATGTTCTCTGAATGGGTTTCAGATAATTTCACCGCGGCGAACTTATGGGTTTAGCCGCGGCAAACTCAACTTTCTAGTACAAAACATTCTTTGGTATTTTGGGCATAACTTTTGTTGTAGTTATCCAAATGGACTGATTTTTAATTTTCTCTAAACTAAAGACATAGCGCTACAAAGTTTATGAAGGAATTGAGTCTAAATTCTGTCTCTAAGCATTTCAATTTTGGGATAGACGTTGAACATAAAATTTTGTTTCAGCATGAGAAATAGTTTAAATTGTTGAGATATGACTTTCCGATTTCTAAACCAAATTAAATGAAATTTTGGGTTATTGGTCAAGGAAATGAAGTAAGGCAAGAGAGGTAAGAGGAGCAAGAGCAAAGACATCTCTAAGCAAGGAATTCAAGGTGGGTATATGTTTATAACTGAGTAAATAAGTCACTCATTGTTTTCTTTGAATCAAGGAAGCTAAATGGTTTCGTTTGGATCATAGATGTTGCATTTATTTGCTTTTGGTTAGATTGGGAAATTGTTTTATGTTTGCTACATGAATTGTGTTGATGATTTATGAAAAGTTTTTGAAAATGTTTGTTTTTTAAAGGACGCAAGTTTATGAAATCAGGTTTTCGGAAATTTTTTTAATTTGAACTGTTTTGCATACTTTGAAATTGTTTTGCAAGAACTAAAGGTTTTCAATGGTTTTATGTTGAAGGAGTGAATATGCCTCCTCAGAAGAGAACTCGAGGAGCTATGACTCAATCTCACTCTCGCTAAGGGAGCACGGATGAATCCTAATTCCCGCAAGATGCGGGAACACATTCAGCTCCGAATTCTGAGGCACTTAGTGTGCAGCATGAGGTGCCCCCATCGCCTCCTCCTATGCCTCAAACAAATCCCATGGATCCATGATTCTTGTAAGCCTTCACTAAGGCTTTTTCATATGCCATGGACTAAGGGTCATAAGTCCCAATGCAAGCTTCAGTAGATAGAAGTGGACAGTATGACAAGCTTCACAAGTATAGAGCGGTAGATTTTAATGGAACTATAAATCTAGAAGAGGCTGAAGCTTGGTTGAAGAGGACCAAGAGGTTTCTGATTCAGATGAAGTGCTCGAATGAGGAGAAGTTAGATTATGCAGTGAGCTTTCTACAGGGGGACGCACTTCATTGTTGGGAGTTAGTGCCCCACAGTCAAGATATGCCTCCAGCGTTATCATGGAGAGACTTTTTGGAAGCTTTCAGGAGGAAATACTTCTCAAAGGTCTATATTTAAGAGAAGGCCAGGGAATTTCTTAATCTCACTCAGAATGACATGAGTGTGAGTGAGTATGAGCTGAAGTTCACATAGCTTTCTAGATATGCAGCTAACATTGTGGCAAATGAGGAAGATAAGTGCCGTAAGTTTGAGGGAGGGCTCCATTTGGGGATCAAGGAGAAAGTCTTGGTCCATAATTTATGTGACTACCAGCAATTGGTAGATGCTGCACTCCAGGCTGAAAAACTAGAGAATATAAAGAATGAAGTGAGCAGGAAGAGGAAGAACAAGTAGCAGTCTTCTAAGAAGGGGATGAGTTCTCTGATGCCTGAGAGGAATACATGGAGTTACCATATATAGAGTGAAATGGGAAGTAGCGGTTCTGCTAAGAACAAACAAGTAAAGGCAGTTTTAGGGCAAGCCTCAAATGTGGGAGGCACTGGAAGGACAGGAAGGAGTAGATACACAAACCCCCAATGTGAGTATTATGGGAAACTTCAACAAGGAGAATGCTTCAAGTTACTCGGAGCATGCTTTCTATATGGAGAGAAGGGACACATAATCAGGGATTGTCCCTAAATAACAAGGCAAGAGGGGTCGCAGTTGCAAGCCCCAAGGAGAGTAGAAACAGTGGGAACTAGACCAGTCACTGATGTGGGCAGTTCTAGAGCTGTAGGGAAGGCTATTCTTCTAGGAAGGCTCAAGGGTCAGGCACAGGTAAGGGTGTTTACCATGACAAGGGAGGAAGCTGTAGCCGTACCTGAAGTTGTCACAGGTATGGCTCAGTTACTTAATTCTGAAGTATATATTTTGATTGATTCTGGCTCCGTGCATTCATTTGTTTCTACAAGTATGATGTTGCATGTTGTGAATTTAGTACTTTTAAATAGTCTTTTGCTTGTTAGTACACCTCTAGGGAGGAATGTGATAATCAGTAAAGTGTATAAGGGTTGTGAACTCTTTATTGATGGTGCTAAATTGGTAGTGGACCTCCTACCTCTAGGCCTAAAGGGCTTAGATGTTATACTAGGAATGGATGCTATAGAGAAGTATTAGGCGAAGTTGGACTGTGGCCTTAAGGAAATGGAATTTGATATGGGCAACGGAGAGAAGGTGATTTTAAGGGGGGACAAGAGAGTACCATTGCTAAGAATTATTTCTACTTTGCTAGCTGATAGATAATGAAAAAGGGGTGTGAAGCCTTCTTGGCGCATGTTGTGGATGCTGATGTGAATGAAGGGAGGTTAGAAGATTTTCTGATTGTAAGGGAATTTCCTAAGGTGTTCCCAGAGGACTTACCTGGTTTGCCACCAGTAAGGGAAATCAAGTTTGCCATCGACTTGATTCCTAGAACCCCCTATTTCTATACTACCATATAAAATGGCTCTAACTGAGTTAAGAGAGCTTAAGGAACGGTTGGAGGAACTATTAGAGAAGGGGATATATAAGGCCAAGTTCGTCACCATAGGGAGTGCCGGTTCTGTTTGTTAAGAAAAAGGATGGAACATGACAAATGTATATCGATTATCGGAGACTCAATAGGGACTGTTAAGTATAAGTATCCTTTGCCTCAGATTGATGATCTGTTTGACCAACTATAAGGAGCAAAGGTCTTTTCCAAGATTGATCTAAGGTCAGGTTATCATCAACTTAGAATCAAAGAGTCTGATGTAAACAAGATAGCCTTCAGGACAAAGTAAGGACACTACGAGTTTTTAGTAATGCCTTTTGGATTGACCAATGCTCCAATTGTTTTTATGGATCTCATGAATAGGGTCTTCAAGGAGTATCTGGATCAGTTTGTCAAAGTGTTTATCGATGACATTCTGGTTTATTCCAAGAGTGAAGAGGAACATGGGGAATATCTCAGAATAGTATTGCAGATATTGAGGGAGAAGGAGCTTTATGCTAAATTCAGTAAATGTGAATTTTGGCTTCATGAGGTGATATTCCTTAGATATGTGATTTCTAAAGATACAGTACATGTTGATCTGAGGAAGGTTGAAGCAGTGGTGAATTGGCAAGCACCGAAGACAGTGACAGAAGTGAGGAGTTTTTTTAGTCTAGCAGGATATTATAGGAGATTCATTGAAGGAATTTCTATGATAGCTGCGTCGATGACCAATCTATTGAGGAAGAATCAGAAATTTATTTGGAGTGAAGAATGTCAGAAAAGCTTTGAGGAGCTTATGCACAGATTAAAAAATGCTCCAGTTTTGATTTTACCTATTGGAGATAAGGGTTATATAGTGTACAGTTATGCTTCAAGAAAAGGTTTAGGTTAAGTGTTGATGTAGGGAGACAGGATGATAGCTTATGCTTCGCAGCAATTGAAGCCATATGAGTTGAATTATCTGACCCATGATTTGGAATTGGCAGCAGTGATTTTTGCCTTGAATATTTGGAGACATTATCTGTATGGAGTTCAGACAAAGATTTTTAAGGATCAAAAAAGTCTCAAGTATCTGTTGAGTTAGAAAGAACTGAATTTGAGACAGAGAAGATGGTTAGAGCTAATTAAGGATTATGAGTTATTGATAGAGTTTCATCTAGGAATGGCAAATGTAGTGGTTGATGCCTTAAGTGGGAAATCATCAATAGCCCATGTTCAAACAGTTTATTTGTCTTTATTGGAAGAAATGACTAAGCTTAGAAAAAGTTTGAAACAGGAGGAACCTGAGTGTATGGTTGCTACTTTTAAAGTAGGACCAATACTCAGAAAGAAGGTTAAGGAGTTACAAGCACAGGATGCAGAATTGAACAAGCTCCGAGAAGAAATTCAGAACAGCAAGAAGCCCAAAGTGGTAGTGAGGGATGATGGACTTATTATAACTATTAGAAATAGGCTTTGTATCCCGAATGTCAAGAAGGTGAAGGATAAGATACTGGATGAGGCACACAATGCACCTTATACTATACACCCATGTAGCACCAGGATGTACTAGGATTTGAGAGAGCATTTCTGGTGGAAAGGTATGAAAAAGGACGTAGCATAATATACAAGTAAGTGTCTAGTGTGTCAGCAAGTCAAGGTTGAACACCAGACACCTTCAGGAAAGTTAAGGCCATTGTCCATTCCTGAATGGAAGTGGCAAAGGGTGACTATGGACTTTCTAATGGGTTTGCCCAAGACCAGTAGGAAACACAACGCCATATGGGTTATTATTGATTGTCTGAAAAAGTCAACCCATTTTCTGGCAATTAAATAGACTGATTCCCTGCATGTGCTAGCAAAGAAATATATTGATGAAATAGTGAGACTATATAGGATTCCAAATTCTATAGTTTTTGATAAAGATTCTTTGTTTACTTCGAGATTTTAGGGAAGCTTACAAAAGGCTTTGGGAACCAAATTGAATTTTAGCACTGCTTTTCACCCCCAGACAGATGGTCAATCTGAGAGGACCATTCAGACCTTAGAGGGAATGCTCAGGGCATATATGATGGACTTCAAAGGAGCTTGGGACGAGCATTTGCCATTGGCTGAATTTGCTTACAATAATTCATACCATTTGAGCATTCAGATGGCTCCGTATGGAAGGAGGTATAGAACTCTGATATAATAGGATGAAGAAGGAGAAAGGAGACTGATAGGGCCAGAGTTACTTTAGATGACAGTGGACAAGGTCAACTTAGTTAAGCAATAGCTTAAGGCAGCTCAGGATAGAATAAAGAGCTACACTGGTGCACACCGAAAGGAAATGGAATATGAAGTCAGTGAGAAAGTCTTCTTTAAAACATCTCCTTGGAAAGGAGTCATGAGGTTTGGCAAGAAAGGCAAGTTGAGCCCAAGATATGTGGGGCCCTATGAAATTCTAGAAAGGATTGGACCGCTAGCTTATAGGTTGGCGTTGCCACAAGAATTGTCTTAGATACATTATGTTTTTCATGTTTCCATGTTGAGGAGGTACAGGTTAGATCCATCCCACATCATTCAGACCACTGAGGCTTAGTTAAGGGATGATTTGACTTATGAGGAGATTCTAGTGGAGATTTTGGACACCAAGGAAAAGGTTCTCAAAAACAAGATGGTTCAACTAGTAAAAGTCCTATGGAGAAACCATTTAGTAAAAGAGGCCATATGGGGGCCACTAGAAGCCATGACGGAGAAGTATCCACACCTCTTCGATGACTCAGGTAATAATTTCTAGGACGAAATTCTTTTAAGAGGGGGAGAAATGTAAACTAGAGACATAGGGCTATAAATTGTATGAAGGAATCGAGTCTAAATTATGTCTTTAAGAATGTCAATTTTGGGATGGAAGTTGAACATAGAATTTTGTTTTAGCATGAGAAATAGTTAAATTGTTAAGATATGACTTTCCGATTTCTAAACCAAATTGAATGGGATTTTGGGTTATTGGTTAAGGAAATAAAGTGAGGCAAGAGAGGCAAGAGGAGCAAAAGCAAAGACATCCCTAAGCAAGGAATTTAAGGTGGGTACATGCTTATAATTGAGTAAATAAGCCACTCATTGTTTTCTTTGAAGCAAGGAAGCTAAATGGTTTCGATTGCATCATAGATGTTGCATTTATTTGCTCTTGGTTGGATTGGGAAATTGTTATATGTTTGCTACATGAATTGTGTTGATGATTTATGAAAAGATTTTGAAAATGATTCTTTTTAAAAAAATGCAAGTTTATAAAATCAGGTTTTCAGAAATGTTTTTTTTTGAAATATCTCATGTACATGAAAAACAAGTTTCCAACAAGGTGCCATTTGGGAAAACTATTTTCGATATAGAATTACATGTTATATGGGTTTGGTGTAATCCATTCAAGAATGTCATGCGCACGTTGACCAAGAAAAGGCTTCTCCCGTCTGCTTGCAAGTGGCACGGAGCTCCTTTATGAACTACCTCATGTTTACGTCTACGTAAGACCACCATGTAGAATTACGATAGTATGTCAAGTTTTATGATTACACAGGACCATTAAGTGGAAATGTGTAGTTCGTCATGTTCATGGATTTACCCAAACCATTATGATATGCTTATGTCCTTTTGAAATGTTAGCAAGTTGATGCATACATGATTTATAATTGCTCATGAACTTTTTGATAAAGTGAGAATTTTAAGAAATAAGTGTTTGGTGATTTTCATGCGAAATTATTATGGTTTCCAAAATGTATAATGGCAATGAGTTTTGAAAATGGTTTTTCCTTGTTTCTCGATTATAAATCTGTTATCCACAGAGCTTAAAGCTCATCACCATTCTCCTTCCCCCCATTCAAGTGATGAGCAAGAGATTGAGTAAGTCAGTTATGACATCACTCCGAATCTGCATACTTTTGAATTTTGAGTTAGGTTTTGGAATTTAAGGGTTTAACTGCATTTCAAGTATCTTTTGTATTTTTTGATTATGAAGTATTATGTATTGTGGCTTGAAATTCCATTAAACCTTTGTAAAACCCTTCCTTTTGATATTAATGAAATATATGCTTGGATTTGTCTATGATTTTTCTTGATTTTGCAAAGTATTTATTTATGGAAATGATATTAAGATTTTGAGAAACTGTTTCTGGTTACGTTCTTATCCATTTTGTTTTAAGGTTGAATTGATGAATGTGGCTGAAGGATTTTAAGTTTGCATTTTAGTAAGATAAGTAGTTTAGGTTATGAGTTCTGCTATAGGGGTTTTTGCCGCGGCGAAGCCAAGAGTTCACCGCGGCATAATTTACCCGAAGGAAATTATGATCTTCTCGTGGCAACTTTGCCGCGGCAAAGTTATATTTGTTCACTGTAGCGTAATTCACCCGAAGGAAATTCTGATTTTCTCTTGGCGACTTCGCCATGGCATAATTCACCTGAAGGGTTAGCGAGGTTTATTGGCATATGCGAAGCCCACCTTTGCTTCCGAAGAATTCTTCTTTCAAATTTCCAAATTCTAAGTCTCCCTCCATGCTTAAGCTTCATGATCTCATGTCCAATGCTAGGCTTCAGAAACAGGGTCCAACATCTCATCAACGATCTAAGCATGTACTCAGAAAGTTTCACTTGATTCGAGAGATAGTGGAACGTAAGGACATCCTGATAGAACGAGTTCCTACTAATGAGAATCTTGCACATCCGTACACTAAGCCTTTATCTCAAAAGACATGATAGATATATGGATGGCTATGGTATTTGGTACATTGGCTTTAGTGCAAGTGGGAGATTATTGGTTTATGCCCTTGTAGCCAATTTATGTTGGTTGTAAATTTATTTGTATGACTATTTTATTCAATAAAAGGCATTCTTTATCTTTGTGTTTTTTTTAATTATTTAATTATTAAATCAAAAACTTAAATTCATGGAATAACTATTATGCAATTAGAAATTAGAATGCGATTATAATTATGAGATTCGAATTGCATTTTTTTGTATTATTCCTAAAATGTTCCTAGTTATAGTTTCATCAAGACGAGGTATTGATGAAATAGTTAGACTAGTACATATTTGTTTCTTTCTTATGAAGAAAGTAATTAATCTCATAGATTAAAGTATGGAGATTAAACAAACATGTGGGTGCTTATTAGAGAATAAGCTCACTTAACTGACCTGATTATGAAAATCCCGAATGGAACATTACTTGTGTATCTGTGGATTATCTCATTATATTGATTGTATAATTGATCCTTAGACTTGAGATTACCAAAGTTATCTCATGTAGGAATTACTATGTTTTTTATGCTACTTATGTTCTACTCTTGGAGTAGTTCAATTCGGTAGTTATTGGAAGTAGTATGAACTATATGGAGATAGCTGAGTAAATCAATAAAGAATTCATTGTGCTAAAGTAATTAGGAAGAATGTTCTGCTGTTCCTAATTAGTAATGATTTTGAGAATCTCTGGCTAGAGTAAATTGAAATTTGGAAAAGTTGTTTCCAAATTTTATATAAATCATTTGCTAATTAGCAAGAACGAACATGATTGGATTAATTAGAGTAGACACAAATTCTATACTCTAAGTCCAATTGGAATATTAGATGATGAAAGGATTAATTTATACATCATAGCGATGCATAGACAGGTTAATTCAAACCACTTTGGCATTCCTAATAGTTTGATGGTCATGACATGTTGCTAAATGTCAACCATGATCCATGATTATAAATTGTTTAATTAGGGAATTAAAGAAATTGAAAGGAGTTTTAATTTTTCTAATTCTAATTATGAATTAGAATTATAATTTATAATCATGACGCACAAATTAGGAACTTAATGGGTCACACAAAAAAGGTCTATAAAGTAGAAAGTCAAATTTGAATTAAGCTAGACTTAATTGAGAAGTTTTAAAAACTTTAAGGATCAATATGTGATATTTGATCTTATAAGGACTAATTTGTAATTATGACTAAAGTTTGACTTTAATTGTAATTTTGATAAAATATAAGGACATGAAATATATGATTTTTCATGTAAAAAGAAAAATTAGAAAATTTGGAGCTAGCACTTCTTACATTTTTCCTCTCAAATTAGATTTGAGTTTTCTCTGAAAAGATATATGGATACCATTAGAGACCAAACGATTGAATGGCTTGTGGATTGACAGATTCAAGGCGAAAGAAAAAATTACAACAAGTAATCGAAACAGGTTAGTATGAATTTGTTAATTTCTTGTCTTATGTTTTTGATTAAATTTTTTTAAGAAATTAAAAATTTTCATTAAAAATATTTAGAGTATTACATTTGGAGAGAGGGCTCTTCCATGTGGTTAGAAACACGTAAAACAAGTAGGAATGGGCTAAACAAAACGACAATATTGAAGACAACTAAATGGATACGTTTAAATCCAAGAATTACAAACACTCCCACTAGGAGAGTAAAGGCTTTTTTTTTTCTCAAATGTCAAAGATTAGCCTTCCTTAAAGTTGTTGATAATGTTCTGTAGTAGACTCTAGGGATTGCCATGTATGAACTTTTGTGCTATACTGATCTGAACCCTAGTCAATGATAGGAATTACTAGTTGTATCTGGCTTGATACTAGGTTGAATGAATAATCTTGCTTACTAAGCTTAAGAGGCATAGATAGGACTATATTCTCCTTGTGAGAGCTAGTATCCTGCTGTATTGCTGGAACAACTGATTTGTAATTAGTTGTTCCCTTATGTTGGCCATTATGAGCTCAATAAGATTTTGTTGAAAGATATATTTTCCTTTAAATCTTTTGTCATTCCTCTCTCTCCAAATAGCTTGAATATATGTAGCCATGAATACCAAAACAATATCCTTATCACTATCAGGAATATGTAGCAGAGGTATCTGGTGTATAGGATGTCAGTAATTCTATAGAAGTGAAATCCAGTGACTCATAATCTAAAGATTTTAATCCAAATCTCCTTAGTGAAAACACACTCGAAGAAAAGGTGATCTCTGATTTCCTCCTCTAGACTGCAGAGGATGCAAATCGTCTAGGAGGATAGGAACTTGAGTCTGTTCATAGCACTTAGTCTGTTCAGTATTGCTAGCCAGAGAATAAAACTAACATGCACTTAGTCTGTTCAGTATTGCTAGCCAAAGAAGAAAACTAACATGGGGTCTTATAACCCTATTCCAAATGAGGGAATACCATTCCACTCTATTAACTGTCCCATTCTTTAATCTTTTAGCTTCCTTTATAGTAATTTCTACGACTGAAATCCCTTTCCATAAGTAGATATTTATTTCCCCGAATTTGTAACATTACTAAATATCTCTTTGATCTTGGTTTTCATAGGGTATCTCTTAAGTAGGGTTCTAGCTAGCTGATTGTGGATTTAAAGCTCCCTACTTGGTCCAGTTATCATACTATAAAGATAATCTTTCTCTTGTCCTGATTTGACGAGTAATATCTTGGTGGACCTCTTCCCTCATTCCCAGCAGTTGATTAAAGAACTCAGAATAACTTTCTTTGACTTTTAGAGCCCAAAAAGTCTCTCCTTTTGATATATAGAAATGAATCTATTTGATCCATAACAATTGTTTTTCATTTAGAATTCGCCAAATCCTCTTAGTCATGAGTAAACTATTCTTTATGCTAATTGACTCCAACCCCATTCCTCCCACTTCTTTTGGTTGACAGATGGTCTTCCAGTTAACTTTTTCCATTCCTTTCCCTCCATTGCCTTTCCCCCATAGGAATTGCTTCATCAGTTTTTCAATGGTTTTAATAAGGCCTTTGGATAGAAAAAGGTAGGAACACCAAAAAGTTTGCATCAATAGAATAACTGACTTTAGTAGTTGAAGTTTCACTCTATAGGAAAGAGCTCTATTAGTCTATGACCCCAATCTTTTCTGACTCTTTTCTATTAATGGGAGGCATTCACAAAACCTTAACCTCTTGGGTGATATAGGAATACCCAGATAAGGAAGAGGAGGATCCTTGGTTTCCATTCCCATAACTTAAGTCAATACATTAGCAAGATAAGAAGTGCTTTTGGAGAGAATTATGTATCTCTTTTGTAGGTTGATGCTCAGTCCTGACATTTCCTTGAAACTATTGAGAGTATACATCAGCAAATTGACTGAGTGTACATTGGCCTTGCTTAGGAGAAGTAAATCATCTGTAAAATATAAAATTGTTAGGGAAATTGTCTTGCATTTTATATGATATTTGAATATGGAATCCCTAGAAGTATTATGCTTCAACATTTACGTAAGGACCTCCATACAAATTAGGAATAGGTAAGGGGATAAAGGGTCCCCTTGTCTAAGTCCTTTTTTTCCTTTAAATATCTCCGAGGGGCTCCCATTTATCAAAATTCCATAGGAAACAGTAGTAATAAACTCTTGAATCCACTTGATGAATTTTTGGGGAAATTCATACTTTCCATTGTTTGTATCAAAAAACTCTAACTCACATTGTCGAATGCTTTCTATAAGTCATTAAATTCATTTTGCTATACTTAGATTTGATCTTGCGTTTATTTTCCAACAGTGGTATCAAAGCCACCTTTAATAGATTCAATTGTGATTCATAAGTTTGTGATATTTTTTATTTGATATAAATATGCAGAAGTTGCATATTTCTTTGTTAGCATTGTTTAGACAATTTTCTAGTTTTATCTAAAACAATATCGCTTGTGCTCTAATTTTGCTTGTTATAGAAATGTTCCATAAGTTTGTCTCTAGTTTTTTGCTATCTCGAAAGGTTCTAGAACACCTATAGTTGTTCTTCGAAAATGCAACTGAAATGTGTTATATTTTTTAGGAACATATTATGTTTTTATTTTTGTTCATCTAAAAGTGTTTCTGGATTTACTTTGTTAGTTGACTACTACATTAAGCTTGTGTTAACTGGTGCTGGAGATGTAAAATAGTTACATAAGTTTTTAGAGTTGTAAAGGGTTACATGTGCTTACGGAAATGTAAAATTCGATTCTTATATTTCTAGAAATTTAGGGATATGTTTTTTGTGTTTCTAGAAATGTTGAATACGATTCATATGTTTCTCGAAAATTCTTGTTTTTGATCTTTGTTACATTTCAGCTTCAATTTGTGTATTTTTTTTTTGAAGAGCAGAAGATGAAAATTTCATTCTTTATTACTGTCTCTTCATATGCATAACTGAAAGAGATAACGGTTCAGATGGTGTTCTTTAAAGTCCAGCCTATACTCAAACCATAACATATACGTTGAGCTTTATTTATGAACTGGAAACGGTTCCATGCTTCATGTTTACAAGGAATGTTTACTGTCCACTAAATTCAACTTTTAATTGGGTTTATGTTATTGTTCTTCTGTTATTTTTCTAATATGCATCAATACCATTTATCGACACAAATGCTTCAATGAATGCGTCTATTGATATATGTTTAATTTTCTAGTGTTTGTATTCATGTTCACTTAATTCCCTATTATCGAATCAAATGCTCCTTACTTTGAATGTGTTTTCAGTGAAAGGGATTTATTGGGCTTTCGTGCATAGAACGGAGACCACACCTGTCGCCGGTGGTTGGAGAACCACCACCTTTAATGGTGGTGGTTTCTCACTCTAGAGAGATTTTCTTTTTAAAGTTTTATGTTTATAAAACCTTAAGTTTTTCACACCTTTCGAGACATAGAGATGAAGGCTGGAGGTAGAACAAGCAAAAGGCTAGATAGCAGACTAGAAATCAGAAGAAGAGAGGGGGAAAAAAGGACAAAGTTAGGGAAGAAGAAGGGGCGCATGTGCGAAGGCAACGCCTCCTAGCGCTGTGCTGGTGCGTGTGCTTCACCATTTCTTTTTTTATTTTTTTTCTTTATAAGATTATGGTTTATTTAGTTATTTATAAAATAATTTAATTTAATTTTTCAAGAGTTGATTAATTAAATTAAATTTCTTTAATTCTATATTTAGAATATATTTATGTAATGTGATTATATTATTTAGAATGAGACTTAATTTTTAAATCCCTTATTAAATATTAAGTACATGGTTATAACATGAATAATGCCTTCCATTGTTATAGGATTAAATTAGAGTTTTGTTTAAGGTTAGGCTTGTTGAGTAAATTCAAGGTCATTTTAACTCAAACATGTTTAATCTTATAATGGTAGGTTTTCCTGAACTAAATTTTTATGATTTGGATAAGTTAACTCATGATCATATTAATTTAAAGGCAAGGTAAGGAATCGCATATTAGATATGTTTTTGGCAAAGAGTTGTCTCCTAACAGATCTAGGAATTATAAAGGATGTGATTGATAAAATGTTATGTACCTAATTTTAATTCAGTTGGTTTGTTGAGAAAACTCAAGATAAATTAAATTAACATGCAAACCTATCCCACTAGGAAATTATCTGATAATTTCTCGAATTAATAGTGAGGCCTATTTTTTTTTTAAATAGTGGGAGTATCCAAAATTTTAAAAGCCCTTATTTATTTGGTTTTATGGCATATAATAATTTTTGTTTTTGACGAAACAGTTGTTGAAAAATGAGTACAAACTTGTCCCTGAGGAGCATTATGGATGCAAATAAATTGACTGGACCAAAATTTTTAGATTGGTTGAGTAATCTTAAAATTTTTTTAAAGCAAGAAAAGAAATTATATGTTCTTAAAACAGAACTTCCACTTGAACGTTTGCAAGATGTTGCCAATGAGGATTGGGAATATTATGATAGTCATATTTGTAACATCCCGTTCCTATACTAAGGGTTAGGACCCTAGAATACGGTACATGAGAGATTATTAAGAGATTAGAAAGTGCATTTCATGCTCATGCATAATATGATATGCATATATACGTGATTATCAAATTTTGCACATGAAAATAATTGTACATGCATTCGTTGACTTTTTGGCTATAAATGATTGTTTTAATGTGATTATAATGTGAATTATGGATTTTGTGTCTTGAAAATTATGTTGGTGTAGTGATTTAGAAATTTTAGAAAAATTTAAGAATTTTCTACAAATTATGGACATTTTTGGACTAGGAAATGCCAAAAGGCGAGACAATTGATGAATAGTGGCAAAATAAGTGCCAAATGGTAATATAAATTTTTATAAATGACATTGGGTTTTAATGACACATGTCATTCAAAATTGGGAGTAGATTGGATTAGAATTTGGAGACAAATAGACTAGTAATAAAGAGGAATCATTGGAAACCATAAGAAAGTGACATATGGAAAGTGACATGTGTCACTTGCCATACCACTTGTTAAACCCACATTTTTGTTAATTGAATGACCAACTTTTTAGTCTTTCACTTGTCAATTGCTTCTCTTTCTTCGTAAGTCTCTCTTACCTTCATCTTCTTTATTTCTTCTTCTTCTTCTTTAGGTTTTTGCTTCACCAAGCTTCATTAATGTTACATCTTGCTCTCATTCATCATTTACTTCTATTTTCTTTGTCTTCTTCACCTTCCTACAAGAAGACCCAACCCATTCCTCCATGAGAGTTGATGGTCGTGTGAAGCATGGGAGAAGCTAGGGTTAGTTGATTTTATTTTTAAAGATCTTAAAGCTTAATCAAGTAAGTAGCACCAAAACTTTTATAGATTGTGTAAATATGCTATATATGATGATAGATTGGGATGAAATGAACATGATAAATGTGTTGAAATATGATGTTACGATGATGAAGAATTAAGTAGGTTATGCTATATTCTTGTTCATATGATGAGAAATAATTCATAAGTTGATATAGGGATTGTTTTTCATATGAATTAAGGGTACAAATGATGTTTAAAAATGATCAAAAATGTTGATGAATGTATGGATACCTTGATGTTCTGTTTTTACTCATAAACTGAACAATGATTTGTAATTTGTTATGTGGATGTTTAAATTTCAAATAGAGGTGATATTGATGAAGCAATGATGTATAATTTGATAAAATAAGCATAAGATATGTTAGATGAAACTTGTAGGAGTTAAAGAGCTAAAAAATTTAGAAGTGTACTGGAATAGGTTGGATGGAGTGTTTTACTGAACATGTATTTGTATTTTGGCCATATCTTGATTTGTGGAAATCCAAATAGGATGATTTTTTATTTAGATTAAACTATAGATATTTGGCTACAATTGTCACGATGGAATTGAATTGGAATTTTGTCCCTAAATGTCTTGAAATTTGGGTTGAAGTTAAGAACAGTGTGCTGTCATGGTTCAAGAATAGTATGTCGTATTATGGGTGTAACTTGCACAATATTGATCCAAAATGCATGAATTTGATGTCATTAGAAACTTAAGACATATAGGAACATTTGTTTATTGCTTACATACCTCATTTTCTAGGTCATAATGGTTATCTAAAAAGGACCTGAAAATCTGTCTTGAGAAAAACTGGAAAAATCGTAGGAAAAATGAGAAATTTGTTTCTGTCAAGATCATGGCAGGGGAGGCCACGATTGTGGGTAGTAATTTTTCATGTTAATGTTGTGATTATGCAATGGTTGAACTAATCAAGGATGAGGTATATAATTATGGTGTTTTTGGACTTAATTGGGACTTAAAAGGAACATAAGTGATATTGGAAAAGTTGGTTAAATGTATAATAAGTTTTGGTTGATCTTGATGTTATACCTTTAAGGAAAAGGATTTTTGAAGGTAATCCATCTAAATGTGAAATGTTTAGAGTGTTAAATGAGACATAACATAATGAATTAATTGTTGATGCATTATGATAAGACATAGTATGGAAGATGATTGGATTTCGTGAATGATGGGATTTAGATGAATGTGGTAAATCAAATGATTAGAGGTTGAGAGTTTAATGCAATCAAATTGGTATTTGAATTAGTGAGGAATGATGTTGTGTTAGAGGACGTGAATTCTTGAGAAATTGGTACGAAATTTGTTTTAAAATATGTGTTGAATTTGTGTGGATGAACGAAGAAAAATACAAGGCACGATCATGGCCCTGACAGTATGATCGTGTCCTGATAAAATAAGGTTATGTCACATTCATGGTATGGGCACCACGATCATAGTCAGAACTAAAGAGATAAAGAGTGGTCTTTTAAGTGAAGATTGAACCAAGTAATGCTAGGGTGCTTCCATATGAGGTAATTAGACTTGAAAGACGTCTTAAGTGAACCTAGCGAATGATTACTAAGACATGTAAAGCAAGTAAAGTGCATTAGATATTAAAGAATGATTGAAAAATTTTAATTTATTATGAGAAGTGAATAAAGGAAATATACCCTAGATTGTCAATATGAGCATACATTGTACCTTACATAAACACATATGTGTATAATGAAATGTTTATGTGATTGTTCAATTAATATTGTGTGTGCACTATGTGTGTTGTATGAAATTGATATTCAAGATTCAGCATTTGCATCCTGACGTTTCCGGATCATTAAAGCAAATGCTAATCTAGAGTTTACTATGAGTCGACCTAGGTGGTCTCATTTCATTGTTTGTTCTATTTTCAATTTCTGCATTGAATTATTACTGATGTGAATATGATTGAGATAATTCCACACATTAATGGTCCAAGGAGTTGGATAAATGTGAGAAAATTAGAAGTGCTTCTTGTATATGAATTTGATGAAATATGTGTTTTTCTAACTTAAATGTTGAATGCCAAACCACCTTTTGAAGAAAATTGTGAATGTGTATATGAATGAAATATATGTATTCTCAACTTAAATGTTGAATGTTAGACTAAAGTCTGATGACATGTAAAGGCGAATATAATTATGGGATTTTGAGCACTTTTAATTGACTGAATATATGTGATGCATTTAATTACATGAATGCATGAAACATAAAGGTTGTTGTGATTGGAGTAGCCACCGAAAAAGAGCTTAAGCTCAGAATGTGAAAAAGAGTTTAAAGCTCAGAACGTGATAAGAGTCTTTGGCTCAGTTGTGCATATACTCGGTATCCACTAAAGGATATGGGACATCATTCAATACAGCTCGGTATCCACTAAGGGCTATGAGCTAGAAACAAAAGAGGCAGTCAGTCATGACAATAATAAAAGAAAGTGAGTCTCATGAGCACTAAATAAGCATATGATAGGTATAGTTTAAATAGTTGACTGATTTCTAAATGTGATAATGTGGAATGTGAAATGAATGAGAAAGTGATATGCGGTGATAAATGATTTTTAAAGAAAGGATGTGAATTATGTGATTATATGAATTTTATGTGTTATGTGATCGAGTGAGCCATCAAGGATGGTCACTCATTGAGTTCGCAAAACTCACCCATTATTTGCAAAATTTTTCAGGCTCAGAAGAGTTACCCCGTTAGGCAAACGAGAGTATAGCCACTACATTCAAGTAAGAGAAAGAAGTCAGGATTAGTTGACGTCTGCATTTATTTCTTTTGTTATTTTTGTCTTAAAGAATGTATTTCGCAAATATTACCATTATATGTGAATAATTCTGTTTTGTAATGACTTTCCAAATTGGAAATATTTGTAAATGAGGTTGGTTAATGAGTTTAATCACAATTGTGACTTTGATGTTTATGAATAATGGGCCTAAATTTGATTAATGGTTTAAGTTAATATGCATGTGATGTTTGAAGAGAGAAAAAATTTTAATGAGTTTGTTTGTTTGACTACTCTAGTATACTGCTTTCACACAGCATGCATCTAAATATGCTCGAGATGTACAGATGCGTGCTCAGTGGGAGTGGGGTGCTACAATTTGGTATCAAAGCCTAGGCTTAGTGTCTTACATAGGCATTTTTCAAAATACGTGTCAATGTATATGCATTTTAGACATGTCATAACAGGCAGTAACAACTGATCCCCAGTCTAAGTCACATTTACATAAGTCACGCATATGAGCATTCATTAAGAATTGAGTTGTTAGAAGTAAGGAGAACATTGATGTTCTATTAGAATGTAAGAAAATGGAATTTTGTGGATATATAGAAATAAAAAGTAGTACATTGTTTGATGTGATGGATAAAGGTTCAAAGCATTTATAATTATGGCTGTATCATCGAGTATAATATCAGAATTGTGCTGCGATAGTGTATCTATGAATTGATGTGGATGAGAATATATATATTTTGTGGATTAACTGAGAGAAATAGAGATATAAGTATAAATGAAAATAATTAAAGAGTACAATTAGGGTTGAAAAAAACCAAATTCTTTCTATAACTTAGAGAGGTTGAAATTGGACTTGAAATGGTTATTTGATTAATGTGATAAGAGTTATGATTTAGCATAAGAAATGTCAGTGGAAATGAGATCAAAGCTTTATGATGAATGTGCTTCTATAATTCTTAATTGATTATGAATATACATATGGAAGATGAGATGAATGATAATGAGATAAGTAAAAGCCCCCTAGGTTAAGTTAAATTATTATTTTGAATGTATGTTGGATAATGTGATTACCTTGACAAATGATGTTATGAAGCACCTATATATCATAAACTTGGATATGAGATAGGCTGAGATCCATGACTTATTGAATACTGTTAAGTTTTCAATCCCTATAGTTAAAATTTTAAGTTGAATCAAAGTAACACATGAAAGCGTTTATGATGATCAATTGGGGATAGATTGAGAGTGTAAATGATGGTACTACATGTGATGGACTCGAGGAAAAAGGGAAGGAAAAAGAAGTAGGGCACGATCGTGGCATAGTCCCCACGATCATGACTGAGATTAATTGGTTTTGTCACGATCGTGGTAGAGTCCCCTTGATCGTGGCTAGTCCCAAAAGTTTTTATCACGATCGTCGCAGGGACACCACGATCGTGGAAAAAAAAAGGAGAAATGTTGTTCAGAATCAATTAAATTAAGGTACCCTTAGTATAAGTTATTAATGTGTGAATTGTCAGAAATACATCTCTAGACAGGATGTAATGATCTTGACGATAAGTACCAAAGTTTAAGAGTAAATTGATGTGTTTATTGCTTCACAGAGCTTTATTACAAAGAGTATTCTGACCATGTAAAGTGTGATAGAAATTAATTTTTATTGAGATGTTATGAATAGTTGAAATTGATCTTATTGAGGTAATAAGGATGACTGGAAAGCCATGATGATTATAGTTGATTGATAAAGATTACGTGAACAATATAAATGATCACAACAAGAAATCTTCTTTCGAAGAAGAATTTCACCAAATTAGGTAAATCACATCAATTGGGTACTTCATGCTAAGCAAACCCTATATGATAGGATCTATCGAGAGAGTGTAAATAAAGAGATTTGAACATAGGACTTTTTGGCCCGATGCTCCGCCACTCTACCAACTCGACCACCCCTAAAGGGCATTATATTCAAAGATGCATTCATCAACATCACACAACCAAGATCTCCATTCTATTTATGGTTTATTTCTAAGAATGAACGATGATAGGAAAAATTAGAAGTGACTAGCGAAGTCTTGTTTCTAGCTGAGACTCAGGCGTAAGAAGTCGAATATGCTACTGAGAGTGCAAGCATTCAGTTTGATGCAAAATATCCAACTACGTGATTGGATTCTTGAATTCGAGGTAACACTAAGTCCACACTATAATCTATACAAATATGTTCAAAAGATGCAAGTTCATGTTGATAGTTATGTTTAGGAAATTGAGACGTGTGAATAAATTAAAATGTGTGGAGAAACTATCATGAATGGATAGACATTAAAATAAGTTGATAAGAAAACATGGAAGTCAAATCAGTGGAAGGAGTCATTTAAGAAAAGAAGTCATCGAGAGACTGGGAAAAACATGAAATAATACTACCTCATTTGAGCAACTAGTTACTTAAGAAATTCGAAAATTATTTATAGGCATATTGAGTTTTGACGATACCTTTTTAGGTTGATAAAATGCCTTAGACAGTAGTCATGGCAATAAAGAATAAAGTGTTCCAATTTTAATTGGATCGATTTGTGACTGTGATGATAGATGATATATAGATTATATTTAAAAAGTTGGGAAGAAATATTTTGAGCACTTGAGGTCATCCTTTCTTGTCATGAAGGAAAAACAATTATTTGCCAAGTCCAATAAAAGTGAATCTCAGCTTGATTAAGCAATATGTTAGGTTATATAATATCTGAACATGGAATAGTAGTAGCCCCAAAGAAAGAAGAGGTAGTGATGAAATGATAAACTTCTGAGAAAAATGTGTCACTCAGATGGACAAAAGAATGTAAAAAGAATTTTTTAGGAATTAAAAACACCAATGGATTTCAACACCGGTATTAGCTATTTTCATTTGGATCTCAAGGTTTTGAAATATATATGGATGTTCACACCAGAGATTAGGATGTAATCTAATGTAGCACAGTAAAGTTATAAAATATATGCATCAAGATAGTTAAGGCCTCATAAGTTTAAATTGTTTAGCACATAACTTAGAATATGTTGCAATCAAAATCATTTTGAAAATTTGGAGATATTATGCGTACGGTGAAACATTTTGGGTATATATAGATCATTATCGTTTGAGATGATGATTGAATTGGAAAGAATTGAATACGAGACTGAGCCAATGGATAGAGTTAGTTGAAGATTATGATGTACAAATGGATATTACCCAGTAAAACTAGCGTTGCAGTATAATGCATTGGACAAAACAATCCAATAATGATGTAGCACAAATTCAGATATAGAGGTTACAAAATCTAGTGCAATAATGAGCAAAGAATGATTGAGTTGAAATAGGGGCAAAATGAAGTGTTATTAGTTATATTGAACTTAAGATTAGTTTTATATGAAGGAATTAGAAAAGCCCTAAGTGAGTATTCAAAATTTGTGAATCTTATTGAGGAATTGAAAATGAATTTGAATTTTGAGTTGAATTAGAAAAAGAAGATATATTGCGATTGAAGTAAAGAGTATATATACTCGATATAAGTGATTGAGAAAAGAAAATTAGAGGAAGCATAAATAGCAACCTATGTTATACATCCTAGTAGGAATACGCTGAAGCAGTATCTAGCGGCCTAGAATGAAGAAGCAAGTGACCGAATGTGTAACTAAATGATTGAGTTTCCAATAGTTTAACTATTGGAAATATACGTACAGCTTATAATTTGGAGTCCCTATTCTCAAAAATACATTTTTGATTGAATTTGATCGTAACAATCATTATCACTATAATCTTAGTATGACCATGCATTGTATAATTGAGAGGTTAAATTTGAGATTATATGAGGTGTTATACGGAAAAATGAGTCATCCGCCTTTATATTGGGATGAATAAGGCCTAAAATGGTTAAAGGCTAGAATTGATTAGAGATGCTATTGATAAGTGAAATAAATCTGGAATAGAAATTAAGTGATTCAAGAAAGATAAACGGGTTAGGTGGATAACCACTGAAGTTCTGGAATATAGAGAGTTAGATAAAGTATTTATGAAAATATCACCTTGACAAGGTGTGCTAAAGTTCGTTAAAAAGGATAGCTAAGCCCGGATTGTATTGGTCCATATGAAGCTATTGAGAGCATAGGACCATTGACTTAAGTTAGTCTTACTAACAAAGATATATCAGATTCACACTATGTTACATGAGTATGTATAGGAGATATTAGTATGATCCGATAGATTCAAGTGGATAAGGTAAATGGGGAATGGAGGAGTATAAGTAAACATTACCCTTACTTTTTTTAGTGATTCGGATAAGAATTTCGAGGACAAAATTCATTAAGGGGGAGAATTGTAACATCTCGTTCCTATACTAAGGGTTAGGACGCTAGAATACGATATATGAAAGATTATTGAGAGATTAGAAAGTGCATTTCATGCTCATGCATAATATGACGTACACATATACGTGATTATTGAATTTTGCACATGAAAATAATTACACATGCATTCGTTGACTTTCTAGATATAAATGATTGTTTTAATGTGATTATAATGTGAATTATGTATTTTGTGTCTTGAAACTTAAGTTGGAGTGTTTAATTAGTGATTTAGAAATTTTGGGAAATTTTGAGAATTTTCTAGAAATTAAGGGTATTTTTGGATCAAGAAAAATGCCAAGTGGCGAGACAACTGAGGAATAGTGGCAGAATAAGTGTCAGATGGTAGTAGAAATTTTGATGAATGATGTTAGGATTTAATGACACATGTCATTGAAAATTGGGAGTAAATTAGAATTTGGAGACAAATGGACTAGTAATAAAGAGGACCCATTAGAAACCATAAGAAAGTGACATGTGGCAAGTGACGTGTCACTTGCCACATAACTTGTTAAACAGACGTTTTTGTTAATTGAAAGACCAACTTTTTGGTCTTTCACTTGTCAATTGCTTCTCTTTCTTCGTAGGTCTCTCCTACCTTCATCTTCTTTATTTCTTCTTCTTCTTCTTCACGTTTTTGCTTCACCAAGCTTCATTAGTGTTACATCTTGCTCTCATCTATCATTTACTTCTATTTTCTTTGTCTTCTTCACCTTCCTACAAGAAGACCCAACCCATTCCTCCATGAGAGCTGATGGTTGTGTGATGCATGGGAGAATCTAGGGTTAGGTGATTTTTTTTAGAAGATCTTGAAGCTTAATC
Source organism: Erythroxylum alaternifolium (assembly GCA_027478495.1). Lineage (NCBI taxonomy): Eukaryota > Viridiplantae > Streptophyta > Magnoliopsida > Malpighiales > Erythroxylaceae > Erythroxylum > Erythroxylum alaternifolium. The sequence goes on from JANIIA010000004.1 coordinate 26,795,609, forward strand.
AAGCAAGTAGCACTTAAACTTTTTTAGGTTGTGTAAATATAAGCATATAAGATGACGGCTTGGGATGAAATGAGCATGATAAAGGTGTTGAAATATGATGTTACATTGATGAGGAATTAAGTACGTTATGCTATATTCTTGTTCATATGATAGAGAAATAATTCATAAGTTGATATAGGGATGATGTTTGATATGAATTAAGGGTACAAATGATGGTTAAAAATGATAAAAAATGTTGATGAATGTATGGATACCTTGATGTTATGTTTTTATTCATAAATTGAACAATGATTTGTAATTTGTTATTTGGATGTTTGAATTGCAAATAAAGGTTATCTTGATGAAGAAATGATGTATAATTTGATAAAATAAGCATAAGATATGTTAGATGAAATTTGTAGGAGTTGAAGAGCTGGAAATTTTGGAAGATGTGTGCTGGAATAGGTTGGATGGAGTGTTTTACTGAACATATATCTGTATTTTGGCCATATCTTGAATTTTATAAATACAAATGGGATGCGTTTTGATTTCGATTAAACTATAGATACATGGCTACAATTGGCATGAAGGAATATAATTGGAATTTTGTCCCTAACGGTCTTGAAATTTGGCTTGAAGTTAAGAACAGTGTGCTGTCGTGCTATCAGAATAGTATGTAGTATTTTGTGCGTAACTTGCGTAATACTGATCCAAAATGCATGAATTTGTTGTCATTAGAAACTTAAGACATATAGGAACATTTTCCTAGAAAAACGTATTTCATAAATACCTCATTTTCTAGGTCATAATGGTCATACATAACGGACCTGAAAATCTATCTTGAGAAAAACTGGAAAAACTATAAAAAAAATGGGAAATTTGTTTCTGTCACGGTAGTGATTTTTCATGGTAATGTTGTGATTATGCAATGGTTGAACCAATTAAGGATGAGGTATATAATTACAATGTTTTTGGACTTAATTGGGACTTAAAAGGAACATAAGTGATATTGGAAAAGTTGGTTAAATGTATGATAAGTTTTGATTGATCTTGATGTTATACCTTTAAGAAAAAAGATGTTTAAAGGTAATGCATCTAAATGTGAAATGTTTAGAGTAATAAATGAGGACATAACATAATGAATGAATTGTTGAAGCATTATGAATTAGATATAGTATGGAAGGAGATTGGAATTCATGAATGATGGGATTTAGATGAATGTGATGAATCAAATGAATAGAGGTTGAGAGTTTAATGCAATCAAATTAGTATTTGAATTAGTGTGGAATGATATTATGTTAGAGGAAGTGAATTCTAGAGAAATGGATGCAAACTTGGTGTTAAAATATGTGTTAAATTCATGTAGATAAAGGAAGAAAAATGTAGGGCATTGTCATAGCCCTTACAATAAGATCGTGTCCTAATAAAATAAGGCTCTATCACGATCGTGGCAGGGACACCACAATCATGGCCAGACCTAAAGAGATAAAGAACGGTCTTTTGAGTGATTGTTGAACCAAGTAATGCTACAATTCTTCCATATGAGGTAATTAGAATTGAATGAGATCTTAAGTGAACCTAGTAAATGATTAATAAGATGAGTATAGCAAGTAAAGTGCATTAGATATTAAAGAATGATTGAAAAATGTTAATTGATTATGAGAAGTGAATAAAGGAAATATACCTGGGATTATCAATATGAGCATGCATTATACCTTACACATACACATATATGTATAATGAAATGTTTATGTAATTGTGCAATTAATAATATGTGTGCACTATGTGTGTTGCATGAAATTGATATACAAGATTCAACATTTTCATCTAGATGTTTCTGGATCATCGAAGAAAATGCTAATCTAGAGCGTACTATTGGTCGACCTAGATTGTCTCATTTCATTGTTTGTTCTATTTTTAATTTATGCATTGAATTATTACTGATGTGAATATGATTGAGATAATTTCGGACATTAATGGTCCAAGGAGTTGGAAAAATGTGAGAACATTAGAAGTGCTCCTTATATATGAATTTGATGAAATATGTGTTTTCTCAACTTAAATGTTGAATGCTAGACCATGTTCCGAAGAAAAATGTGAATATGAATGAAATATGTGTATTCTCAATATAAATGTTTAATGCTGAACTAAGGTTCGATGACATGTGAAGGCAAATATAATTGTGGGAGTTTAAGCACTTTTAATTGACTGAATATATATGATGCATTTCATTACATGAATGCATGAAACATAAAGGCTGTTGTGACCAAAATAGCCACTAAAAAAGAGCTTAAGGCTTAGAATGTGAAAAAGAGCTTAAAGTTCTGAACCTGGTAAGAGTCTTTGGCTCAGTTGTGTATGTACCCGGTATCCACTAAGGGATATGGGACATTATTTGATACAGCTTGGTATCCACTAAGGGATATGAGCTAAAAAAAAGAGGCAGTCGGTCACAACAATAATGAAAGAAAGTGAGTCTCATGAGTGCTGCATAAGCATGTGATAGGTATAGTTTGAATAGTTGACTGATTTTTTAATGTGATATATGTGGAATGTGAAATGTGAAATGAATGACCAAGTGATATGCGGTGATAAATTATTTTTAACCAAAGGATGTGAATTATGTGATTATATGAATTGTATGTGTTATGTGTTTGAGTGAGGCATCAAGGATGGTCACTCATTGAGTTTGCAAAACTCAGCCAAAATTTGCAATATTTTTAGGCTCAGAAGAGTTACCCCATTAGGCAAACGAGAGTATAGCCACTGCATTCAAGTAAGACAAATAGGTTGGGATCAGTTGACGTCTACATTTGTATTTTTTGTTATTTTTTTCTTGAAGAATGTATTCCACAAATATTACCATTGTGATTAATTCTATTTTGTAATGACTTTCCAAATTGAAAATGTTTGTAAATGAGGTTGCTCAATGAGTGTAATAACAATTGTGACTTTGATATTTATAAATAATGGGCCCAAATTTGATTAATGGTTTTCGATAATATGCATGTGATGTATGAAGAGAGAAAATTTTTCAATGAGTTTGATTGTTTGACTACTCTAGTACAACACTTTCACAAGGCATGCATTCAAATGTCTCAGGATGTACGGATACGTGCTTGGTAGGAGTGGGGTGCTACAATATTGATGACAATGAGCATGTTATATGTGTGATGTTAGCTAGCATCTCTCTCGAGCTTCAGAGGTAACATGAAAATATGAATGCAAGGGAAATGTTCCTATACCTTTAAGAGTTGTTTAGTGTATAGAGTCGGGTGGAGACGTTTGAGACTGTAAGGGCTTTGTTTCAATGTCAGATGGCTCATAGATCTTTAGTGGAACTTCATGTTCTACTAGTGATTGGCTACATTGAAAAATTATGCCAATTGGGGTATGATTTGAACCTCGAGTTAAGCATTGATTTAGTGCTTCAGTCTCTTTCCCCGAGTTTTCATAGTTCATTATGAATTTCCACATGAACAAAAAGGAAGTGACTTTGGCTGAATTGCTCAACATGCTCAAAACTGCTGAGGGATGCCTTAAGAAGGAATTTAGTTATATTCTTGTTGTTTGCTCTTCTTCTTCTAAGAATAAGGGTAAGACCTTTAAGAAGAAGATAAGAACAAGAACCAAAAGGCTTCTGCTAAAGTAACAAAGCCAGCAGGTAGTGTCAAAAAGAAGAATGACAAGGGAATCTGCTTCCATTGTGGCATAGTTGGACATTGGAAAATGAATTGCAAAGCTTATCTTGCTAGCTTGAAGGAAAAGAAGTTAAGTGTAGCTTCAACTTCAGGTTTGTTTATGATTGAAATCAATCTTTCTATTTCTATTTCACAATCTTAGGTATTAGATACCGGATATGGTTCTCCCATTTGTAATAATGAGCTGGTGTTGATAGACAGTAGAGCATTGAGAAAAGGCGGCGAAGTGGACTTACGAGTCGGTAATGGAGCAAAAGTTGCTGCATTAGCTATAAGAACTTGTAGTTTAGCTTTGCCTTCTGGTCTTGTACTTAAACTAAATAATTGTTATTATGCTCCTATTATCACAAGAAACATTATTTCTATTCTATGTTTGGACATGAATGGATTTGTCTTCATTATTAAGAATAACAGTTGTTCTTTTTATAAAGATGATGTTTATTATGGATATGGTATTCTTACAAATGGTTTGTATGAATTAGATCTTCAAAGACCAATTCTAAACACAAATAGCAAGAAAAGGAGATTAAGCGACCAAAATCCATCTTATTTATGGCATTGTAGGTTAGGTCATGTTAATGAAACAAGAATCACTAAGGTACATAAAGAAGGATATTTAAATCCTTTCGATTATGAATCATATAAAACTTGTGATTCTTGTTTAATGGGTAAGATGACCAAGCTATCGTTTAATGGAAAGGGACAACGCGCTAATGAGTTGTTAGAGCTTATACATTCAGATGTATATGGCCCTATGTCTACTCAAGCTGGAGGTAGATTTTCTTATTTCATAACATTTACAGATGACCATTCTAGATATGGTTATGTGTATTTCATGAAAAACAAGTTTGAAGCATTTGAAATATTAAAAGAATTTAGAATTGAAGTAGAAAAATAAACTGGTAAGAGTATTATGACACTTAGATCTGATCAAGGTGGCGAGTACTTGGACCATGAGTTTCTTGGTTACTTGAAAGAGAATGGGATTCTTTCACAATGGACTCCGTTTGGAACTCCACAATATAATAGGGTTTCTGAAAGGAGAAACCACACTTTATTAGATATGGTATGTTCCATGATGAGTTATGCAATTTTTCCAGTTTCATTTTGGGGATATGCTCTTAAAACTGCTACTTACCTATTAAACAAAGTTTCGTCCAAATCAATTGACAAGACTCCATATGAGATATGGACTGGTAAATGAACAAGGTTATCACACTTGAAGATTTAGGGATGTGATGCTTATGTGAAGTGTGCAATGTTTGATAAGCTTGAAGCTAAATCAGATAAATGTATGTTTGTAGGTATCCAAAAGAAAGTTTTTGATATCAATTTTATCATCCTCTTGAGCAAAAGGTGTTTGTCTCAAGACATGCTACATTCTTAGAAAGAGAATTCATTCTTAAAGAAAGTAGTGGGAGTGATGTGGAACTTAAAGAAGTTTTAGAACCACAAACACAAATTCAAGTGGAACAAGAATCACAAGTTGATACATTAGATGTACAACCAATGGTTCAAGAAACACATAGTCTGTGACACTTTGGAAGGGTATGTCATCCTCCTGTTAGATTAGATCTACATGTTTAAAAATGAAATGATAATGCTTCACTTATGAATGACGAACCTGCTGATTTTAAGGAAGCAATGTCAGACATCAATTCTTTAAAATGGTAAAAAGCCATGAAATCCGTAATAGAATCCATATAGATTAACCAAGTATGGACTTTGGTGGATTCCCCTGAAGGTATAGTACCCATTGGATGCAAGTGCATTTTTAGGAGAAAAATTGACATTGATGGAAATGTAGATATGAACAAAGCAAGGCTGGTGGCAAAAGGTTACAAACAAAAACAAGGAGTTGATTTTGATGAAACTTTTTCTCCAGTAGCAATGCTTAAGTCCATAAGGATTTTATTGGTTATAGCTGCATACCATGATTATGAAATTTAACAAATGGATGTCAAAACAACATTTCTTAATAGGAATTTGCAAGAGGATGTGTATATGGCACAACCTGAAGGTTTTGAATCGAAAGAATTTCCTGATCAAGTATGCAAATTGTAAAGGTCCATTTATGGATTGAAACAAGCGTCGCAGAGTTGGAACATCCGCTTTGATGAAATAATCAAAGAGTTTGATTTTATCAAAAATATGGATGAACCTTGTGTTAACAAGAAGGTAAGTGGGAGTGCAATCGTTTTCTTGGTGCTTTATATGGATGACATATTGCTTATTGGAAATGACATTTCTATGCTCCAATCTGTTAAGATATAGTTATCCAAGAAATTTTCCATGAAGGATATGGGAGAAGCAATTTATATATTATGTATAAAGATGTATAGAGATAGATCAAAAAGGTTGCTTGGTTTGTCCCAATCCAAGTTGCTTGGTTTGTCCCAATCCACGTACACAGACAAAGTGTTACAGAGGTTTAACATAGAGAATTTCAAGAGTGGATTCTTACCCATATCACATGGGATTTATCTGTCTAAGAGCTTATGCCCTAATACACAAGAGAAAAGAAATAGAATGGATGGTGCTCCATATTCTTTAGTTATTAGATCGATCATGTATACAATGCTATGTACGAGCGACTGTAAAAAACATCTTGAAGTACTTGAGAAGGACTAAAGATATTTTTCTGGTCTATAAATGAACTGAGCTGAGAGTTTAGGGTTATTCAGATGTCAATTTCTAGTTTGTTCAAGACGATAGTAGATTACAGTCAGGGTACATTTTTACTTTTTGTGATGGTGCAGTTAGTTAGAAGAGTTCGAAATAACTAACCATCATACATTCAACAATTGAAGCTGAGTATATTACAATTTCCGAGGCAGCGAAGAAAGTAGTTTGGATCAAGAAGTTCATCAATGAACTTGGAGTGGTTCCTAGCATTGTTGATCCATAGTATTGTATTGCGACAACAGTGGTGTTATTGCATAAGTGAAGGAACCGAGGTCTCATCAGCGATCTAAGCATG
>JANIIA010000004.1:26804778-26825425 GCA_027478495.1 Erythroxylum alaternifolium
GCATGAGATGTGGTAATTTACCACATCTGGACCCGTTTCTCAGGTCCGACCCGTTCTCTGGAAACGGGATGTTACACTAATGTTCTACAGTACATTACTATCTTGAATAATGCAAGAAACTATATCAAGTTCATTAAAAAACTTATTGATCCAATTAATCATTTCCACTAAATAAAAAATTTTATTATAGCTTAATTCGCAACCATTGTTACATTGGAACCTTTCCGATCTTAAATGATATTGTTCTAAGTAAATAAACCTTAATTAGTATTAACTTGTAAAGTTAATATCCTTATCTTCTTCAACTCAAACAATTTGTTCAATAAGTCTGTAAGATTATATCCAACCTTTTAGATATCTTGCAATCATTTATTATCCGATTTGGTACTAAACTTATTGGATAATATATGCTTCAATCAAGTATCACATCCTTAAATCATTAACTTTAACTTTTTCAATGACTTAACATTTCATAAATAATATAAAATCTTGCTAATTAATCTAATTAAAACAATTGAAGGTAAGTCATTCTAATAAGCATCACTTTAGAAGAATACTATTTCATTATACAATATCTTATATTGTATTTTTTTCTTTACATAAATCCATACTCTTATAGAATTTTGTTATGAAGGTATTCACTAGAGAATTTGATTCCTTATAGATAACAAAAAATTTTAAACTCACCACACCGACCTCATCAATGTGCTTTAACATTCTCGATACTTAATTTTTACTTAGATTTAAACAATTTAAACTTTTAAAAATTTTAAATCAACATTTCACATAAATTCATTAGTAATATAATGAAACATAAGTATTAGCCTATTATGAATTGTTATTTAATCCAATACATCATATATATAAATTTGACAATTAATACCATTATTATTCTTTCACTAAAGGTTAATTTAATTATTCTTCAACTTCACAAGTTTCACACTATCCATAATCAATAGGATAAATATATCTTTGTATGTAACTTTATGATTCTCATTTAACCAATATGGCAAAAAAAAAAGAATGGTCTTGGTTATCCAACTTTGTATTCTTGTTACTTATGTTAATTGTAAGCCTCATTTCATCTAATACATATAAACTATTTGTATAAAATTGAATCAACTACTTTTACTCAACCATCTATTTCTGATCATGCTTTGAACATTATATAATGTTAAATCTAAATTCAATATCAAATACTCATAAGCATGAACTAAAAATACATATGATCTCTATCATACCACGAATAGGAAAGAAAAGTCATGCAATCATTTTCTTCTTATCATAACTATTATCATACTATAGCAAAGCCTTTAATTGATATCCAAATTTTTCATTTTAATAGGCTAAATTGAATGAAACAATTTTATTAAGTTTCTATACCTTTCATCTCTACTCTATACAACTTCTTGCATTTTGCTATCATAGTGTTGGCATATATCTTACATGATGTCATCAAAGTTTAAGAGACTTTAGTTAACTTAAAATTTCAATATGTTTTGTCATCCATATGATTTTAATTTATCTCTAAAACTTTGTTATCGAATCTCCAAAAAGGATTATAGAAAAATTGCAAAATAGACATACAAATTTTTTTATGTAACTTTGAGAACTCTTCTCAAACTCAAACTATGTCCAAAAACTTTGGTTCACTATCTTAGTATTAACTATACCAAACAATGTAAATCCCACTTAGAACATAATATACATGTAAGAAAAGTAAGTAATGAATTATATGTCATGACTACCAAATGAGATTAGGACTTTAACCATGTACTTATTTGCTCTATTTTATTTGAAATAATATCCCTCACCACTATTATGAAAGATTACTCTAATCTTTTTGGTGGGTTAGGATCCCATTCACATTCAGTTGATCTTAAGTTTGCTCAACAAACCAACTAAACTTAAATTAGATAGATAACAACTTTATCAATCATATCTCATTTGACTCTTAGATTTGTTAGGTGGCAACTCTTGCCAAAATATATCTTATATGTTATTCTTAACCCTGACTTTAAATTCATATGATCATGAGTTTGCTCATCCAAATCACACAATTTCGTTAAGTAGAACTCATTATCATATGACGAAATATATTTGGGTTAAAGCAACCTTAAGTTTGCTTAATAAGTCTAACAATAAACGAAACTCTGGTTTATTCTTATAACAATAGAAGGCAACAATCATATTCTCAATGTGTACTTAACATTTTAACTAGGGATTTAATTTCATTCATCTCATCAAACACAAAATTTCACTTAAAATATCACATATATAAAACATACAATTTTAAAATGCATCCAATATAGATATCAAACATATAAACAAATCTCCATAAAATATCAAGCTTCATTTGATTCTAGTTATTGATCTCCATAATCTAAAATAATGTTTCCAACTCCTTGAAAAAATTAAATTAGACTAAACTCATTGATTTCTAAATAAACTAAATTTCTATTCCAAATAAAAACTTAATTTGATTTGAAAACAATTTTCAACTCTAATTGGAAACTATATCCAGTTATCTTGACTCATTTAACAAAATTTAATTGAAAACAAATTTCAATAAATTATGTTTTTTACTTATTATGTTTATAAAAACTCCTTTTTCAAAATTATAATAGTGGCATATTCTAATCAAATTAGAAAACTAATTCTATTTTAATTATAAATTATTTTTCTTAATTAGAAAACTATTTTCTAATTTTGAAATGAAACTAATTTCAAAATTAAATAAAACAGGTTAAAATTTAATTAAGAAATTCATTTATTTTATTTATTTAAAGATTGCTTTTTTAATTAATTGGAAAATCTTTTCTTAATAAGTTAGAAAACTATTTTCAAAATATGAAAGTAGGCTCATTTTTCTTAATTAATAAATGAAAACCCTTTTCAAAATTTAATCAAGAAAAATATCTTTGCTAATAAATCAAGATACTTATTACTTATAAATAAAGAAATAAATTCTAAATAAATAGAACAATAATTCTCTTAACAAATAAAACCATAAATTTAATTATCTCAATCAAATTAGCATAATACATTTAATTAAGAAACACTTTTCTTAATTACCTAAGAAGACAATTATATTAATTAATTTCAATATAATTGAAACTACTCAGTTATAATTTTAGAAACTATTTTTTAAAAAATTAATTAAGAATCAATCTAATTATTAATCTTAATCATATTAAGAAAAATAATTAATTTAATGTTAGAATTAATTTTAAGATTTTAAAAATATTTAAAATATGTTTGAAATAAAATTTATTAAGATTACATTAATCATAAATCCAAACAAGCCTTAAACTAGGTTTGGAATACCTTATTCGAATACCCAAACATGCTTTGTTATAACCTTAGGATATACTATCCTTATTGCCAAAATCCCTTATTGTAGTCCTAGAATAAGACTATTACAAACCTAGGATAAGATTGTCCTCATCACCAAACACTGCCTATTCTACTCCTAGGATAAGGCTAACCACACATCCAAACAATCCTCATCTTCTAGTTAGGAAACCCCAAAATTTTATGATGAAGAAACCCTAAAAACCAAACTGTTGTCTCCGCTGTTAGAGAAGGTTCTGTCGTCACCTTGCGCCGCCCACTCCTTACCTTTGTTTATAGACGTTTCTGCCTTATTGTGTCCCTAGCAGCTGTCTCTCTTCGTGCCTGTTGGCGCTGCACGTTGCTGCCCACAGGAAGCCACATCGCAGCTGACAGCTTCTCGCACGTTCTTCTGTCCTTGCTGCCGCATGAAGCTGTCACGTAACCTCCAAAGCCGCCCTTCTTGCCCCAGCTACTGAACAAGAAGTGCCTCTTAAAGCAGCTCCAATTGTGACTTTCCAGCCACTAACAATCACTTGCAAATCACACCAATGACAACAGTAAACCCAACAACACCACAAAACCAGACCATAACTATTTGACTATTTTTCTACCAGAACAATTTTTGGTTTAAAGTATATGCTGAATTTTTCATATATTAGTAATTGGAGTTCGTCTAGCAATGCCAATTCTGATAATTGAAGTAACTTTGGGTTTCAAAACTATCACTATGAACTTTTCGTATTTAATTAGGATTTACGAGGGATTTAATATGAACAATTCATACTATTAGTCAAATCTAATTTGATATTAGGATTAAGGTTTTGCAACTTTTGCATAATCAATTCTATAATAAAAGATAGATAACTATCAAACAATTTAATTAAATTATAGAGTTAAAGTTAGCTCTGATACTATTGATGAGCAATCGGGATGAGATCCAATCCTGATTGCAGCGAAATAATTACAAAACTTTTTTCATATTTTGATTTCCCAAAAATCAAGATCACTTTAATTCTATAAAATTATTAACACATAAATCATAATAAAGTATGAATCTTAATTCGTATCTTATTTCGAAGCTTGATCCTTTTATTATCCCATCTCGCGACCCATTTTCAAAATCAATCTATCTCAACCACCATAGCTGCATAAGTGTCTGATCTCTAACGGTATTCACAGAACAGGTTAAAAGAACTTTGTAAGTCTTACAAAGAGAGATACGCAAGAAATGCTAGCTCTATTTAAGTTTAAGTCTATTTATAATAACTTTTGGATATTTTAGTAATTTAATTGAAATTAAATTCTAATTTTAATTAAACTTTAATTAGAATCACAAATTATTCTTATTAAATACCAATTATTTTCAAATAAGATCTAATATCTCATTTTGATCCTTATTTATTAAATATCTCATATTTAATTATAAAGTTTTTCAAAATTTACAATCAAGTCAAACTTCATTAAAATATCTTTGACTCTCTTCAACAAGTTCTTTATGTGAGACCTATCAAGTTCCTAAATATGTTTGCAATGAATACAAATTATAACCTTAAATCATATTTAGGATTAGATAAATTAAACTCCTTTAACTTATCTTTAATTCTATAATTAAAAAATTTTTATTCGTAGATCAAGATTGACATCTAGTAACACATCATGATCACCCCAAACATTTAAGAATGTCAACATAGTTTTGACCAACCTTTATGTGCATATTTTTTTGTATAATTCAATAATTTTATCATACAATGTTCCGATTAGACATAGAGCATGGAACTAATGTCCACCCTATTTTAAGTCCAATCATATCAATTCTCCACAATTAGCTATTGATTTAATTAATGACATTTGTAAACTATTTACAAAACATCATTCCACCGTAGCTAAGGATTAACTAAATCAATACTAATAAAAAATAACAGAACATTCTCCTAATTACTTTGGGCTCCATATAGTCTATGTAACATTCAATGACTACTAATTGAACTACCTATGATTAGAATAGGTCATAAGTAGTATCAAAATATAGTAATTCCTATGAAATATAACTTTGGAGACCTCAAGTTAAAGGACCAATTATACAATTGTCACAATGATAATTTCCATAGACATATAAGTAATGTTCCAAATGGATTTCTCATATTGGGTCAGTTCATTAAACTTGTTATTTAATAAGAACTCACAAATTTGTTTAAGTATCTCCATACTTAGTCTATGAGATCAACATATGCTAGTCTTTTTATATTCTATTAATGTTCTATTTTAATAAGTCAATGACTAGGAACAATTTAAGTATAATACATAAGTGTAATACGAATCCCATAATTATAATCTCATTATAATTTCATTTGCAATGTATAATTATCTCATAAACTTTATCATATACATCTAAATATATACAAGATAAATAATGTATTTAAATTATTTTTTCACAAAGCTATAACCAATTAATTGACTATAGAGCATAAACCAACAAATATAGCTATGACCTACAATAGATAAAGAAAAGGATATACCCCTATAGTTTATGTGATGTAGTTAAAACTGCGAAACTACCAAAATTGGAAAGTGTAATCACAATCCATATAAGTTCTCATACTCTAAATCATAGTGAGAGCTGAAGCTGGGGTTAGAGTCAGCTATGAACTCTACCACCACTCCATGTAAGCAAATTGATGATGTAAAAAAGTGTAAAGATATTGTTAGCCATGATTGGACGTGCACTCGTAGAAGCAGTTGTAAGTTTTTATATTCTTAATGTTAAAGTGAAAAAAAATTTTAGTTGTTACCTAGGTTTAAAGGGTATAACAAAGTTTTAGGTCTAAAAATCCTTATTGGGTCTCATAAACTTAATTTTATTTCAAAATGGGATAGTGAAGGTTTAGGATTGTCAAAGTGAGAAGCACAGAAATTATATAAAGAAGGTATTGGAATTTGGACGACAAATAATAACTTTAAATTGATAATATTAAGATAGTTTAATAAACCAATACAACATTCTTTAATTTTGAAATATGTATAAATAATAAGATTAGAGACTTAACTCATAAAAATAATAGAATTGATTAAAAATTATAATTTCTTAATAGATTGTTATAAGACCAATAATCAACTACAATAGAATAGTGTAATGTGCTTTAAACGTTATTTGGCAATCTTCTTTACTCACCATTATACAACACCTAAATTAATGATATACTACAATATATTAAGAATACATCACTTAGGTTAAAATACATATTTTGTTAATGATTACTAGTGCAAAAGGTTGGCTTGAACAATTGAATGGATCCAATGACCCATAATACAGTTAATAATAGTCAAAAGATGTAATTCATTCTCTAAAATTTTACTTGAACTACCATAACGTTTACAAAATGGCGTGATCTGTACCCCAAACCTAATTTTATTAAGATTATCTCAAATCTCCGTCGTGACATTGTTAACCTATGATACATGGACTGCATTTATATAATTATAGTCACGTAGATGATGATGTGATTGTTATAATTTTTTTTTTAAATTTGTCAATATTTTAAAGCAAAAGTTATAATTCCCCCTAACAATTTGTATTTGGCCTAAGATAATCCCTAAAATTATCTCTAATATCAATTTACTCTCTAAGATTTATAAAATAACATAATTTGCACCTTTAAACATAACTTTATTAAAATTTGAAATCTTCCTCCCTAAGGTCCTTCTACTTGTCTCACTGTGTTGTTTCGTACTATCTTCTTTGTCTTCTTACTGCTTCCTTCCAACATGCCTTCGAAAATCATTTGGTTTGTAATCTTTTCATTTGTGCTCTCTTTTTTTATTGTGCATGCTATATAAACCCTCCCTTATTTATCTCTTATCCTTTCCACTCCCTTGGCTTCACCACTTGTAACCTCCTTTTTCATTTAAGTTCATTTCAAGTCATAAAGCATTGAGTTCCTTTTCTCCTTCTCTGTCTACCACTCCTTAGTATTAAAAGGTCTTTTGTCTCTATATACCTTTGGTTCCTGCATATGTCAGTATTTACTATTTAAGATAACTGACTTTCAAATTTTTTCTTGCTTAAAGTTACATTTTTCTCGTTTAAGTATGTCTCCTTTCAAAAGCGTCCTAGCCCTTGTCCCTATTTCTAATGAGTTCCCTTCCTTACCCTCTTCTTCATCTATCTTGCCTCATGCTCCTAGTAGCTCCCTTTCTTGCTCTGTGAAAGAGCCTCTAACCTTCATCATTAACACAAAAAGAAGAAGCTAGAAGTAAGAATTTGGTGACCCTAATTATCACTCTCTTTACTTCTTCCCACAAAAAGAGCAAGATGATATAGTCATTATTGTACTCGAGATTGAGTTGCTCAAGGCTGGTGCATCTATAGGAAAATCATCTCTGGTTAAATTCCACTTGGGTCCTGTCCTTCTTTTCCAATCGTCTCTTCATAAGCTCACAAGCTTTATAAAAACAAAGGTCTTGTAGAGGTACTCCTTTTAGGAGGCAATATCTAAAAGGATGTCAACCTTTATACAAGGTTCCAAGATATTTTGTATGTATCCAAAACTTGAATGACATCAAGAGATCGAATGCTAATAGAGGCCCTAACATTAAGTAGGCAACCTTAAATGCAAAGGACAAGCTTATAATGATCCATAATAATCTCTAAAACAATTTAAGTGGCAAAATGCTCTAATTGGATTAGACGACTTCTTTAAAAAGCTACATAAGCAAATTTGAAGATCATGCATCTCTCCTCAAGAAAAGGTCTAAAAACAATTGGTTGAAGGATGGAGATAGGTGCACTAAATTATTCTTTAGCTCAATAAAGGTTAGAAAGAATTCTAGTAATATTTTCTCTATTGCCTCTCAAAATGGACCGTTAGTTATTAGTCAAGAGGAATTACTAGATGAAGTTGTCTCTATTTTCAAAAACACTATTGGTTGTTGCTTTTTTAGTTACTCTTCAATACAACAGCTCAAAGACTTAATTGATACACAAATTGGGAATAAGGGTGGCCTTTTACTATTGAAATAAGTTAATTATCATAAAATAAAAAAGGATGTATTTCAAATAAATGGGAAACAGGCTCCAAAGCCAAATAGACTAAGTGTCTATTTCTTTCACAAAGCTTAGTAATATATGGGTTCTATGGTGAAGCAAACGGTAAAAGAATTTTTCAATAGTGGAAGTCTACTTAAAAAGATCAATAAAACTTTTCTATGCTTTACTTCATCCTTTGGAGACTATAGACCAATTCCTTGTTGTAATTTCATATAAAAAATCATTGTTAAAAACTTTTCTAATAGATTGAGAGTGGCGCTCCAATTTATTATAAGTGACAACCAAAATGCCTTTCTCTAAGGTAGTTAAATTAATGATAATATCCTTATTGCTCAGGAGCTTTTGAAAGGTTATTCTAGGAAAAATTCCTTTAAAAAATTTGCTAGCAAAGTGGAATTCATCATAGCTTTTGATAGCATAAGTTGTGATTTTATCCTCAATTTTGTTTGAGGTTTATGGTTTCCTTCTTACATTCATAAATTAGGTGAAAGCTTGCATTTCCTCTACATCCTATAGTGTGTTGGTAAATAGGGTCTCATCTAAGATTTTTAAAAGGGTAAAGAATATAAGACAACGAGATTCTCTTCTCCTTATTTATTTATGCTCTATATGGAAGCTTTTACTCTGCTATTGGAGCATAACATCCTCAGGAGTGGCCATTCAAATATCACAATAAGTGTAAGAGGAATAAACTAATTAGTTTATGTTTTATAAATGACTTATTAATGTTCTTCAAGGAAAGACCAAAATATATATAAGTGTTGATGAAGTTCTTAAGGAAGTTTAAACACGTATATGGACAAGACATAAGCTACAACAAAAGTCACATCATCATTACCTCTAGCGTAATGCTACTGATGCAGAGACTAAGACCTTTGACTGTTATGAGCACTAAACCCCTTCCTCTAATGTACTTGGGGCTACCATTGGTGACAAAGAGGTGGCAATTCAAGGAATGTTTGTCTTTAGTGGAAAAAATACAAAAAAAAGATTGGGTAATTGGACCAATAAGGATCTTTCTTTTAGAGGTAAACTTTAAATCACCAAATCCATAGTAAACTCTAGGCATATTAGAGTGTTTATATATTTTTATCTAAAGGTCTAACTAAGACTAATGAGGGGAAAATGAGAAAATTTTATAGGGTAAAATCAATGCAAATGAATTTAATATGAAGGTTAAATGGGTGGAGGTATGCAAACCTTTAGAAGAGGTGGACTTGAGATTACTCCTATATGTATAAACAACAAGATTTTGATGGATAAAAGGCTTTGGAGTGTGTTAGTGGGAAAAGAGACACTATAGATTAGATGGATGCATAGCTACACATTAAGGGGTGAAAGCATTTGGGCTCTTAAGCTAAAGAGCTCAATTAAACCTAATATAAGTTGTAGAATTGGGGATGACACTATATCTTACTTATGGTACCATAATTGATCCGGTAATGGAGCTTTAATTAGCAAGAAGAAAGTTGTCCAAACATTGAATCATCTTCCTTCTCATATTAAGGTTTGTTTGTGGATAAAAGAAGGATATTATCCAAGGGAATTGAGCCACTTAATCCTTAATTACTCTCCTAATGTAGAGAAAAATGATTATTTTACATAAAATAATCAATTGAATGGCAATTTCATTAACAAAACTTATAGGGATTGGTTAAGACCTAGAGGACAGTTAGTGGATTGGAATAAGATCATTTGGGACAGGAACATTCTGCCTATGGACTCATTCCTCATATAGCTGGTAGCTAAGAATAAGAATAGGACTAACATAATGGATAGAATTCAATAACTAGACCTAGAGGATACATGCATTCTTTATTGTTTAGTAGCTGAAACTATGGCTCGTTTGTTTTTTGAATGTAGCTACTTTATCATTTTATAAAATTGTGTCAAAGATCTCTTGAATTGACACTTAAATGTTGTTTGCTTCTTAAAGATCAACTTATGGTTGCTAGATAACTACAACAACATCTTAAGAGGGGATTTAGATGCCTACCTCATCGCCCTAAGTACTTGTCTATGTACCACATCGTATATAGAAAATGTCAAAAAATTCAAACACCAAGAGACGAGTGTTGATAAAACTCTAAATCAAACTCTTATTAACATAAGGGAACAATTGATTTTAATGATTCCAATCAACTAAGTGGTAATATCATACATGCATGGAGAATCAAATAAAGGGTACCATATTCACATACACTTTTAATGGAGAATCAAATAAAGGGTACCATATTCACATACACTTTTAATGGCAACAAGCTAACTTTACTGTAACCAGTAACGATGGAAGATGGAAACAACATTGTAATTAACTTGTATGCCTATATCAGCTTAATGAGATAAAGGAGTAGGGAATTACTCTTTATTGGAAGCTAAAATAGCTTGTAATAATATGATCACAAAATGTTGGCACTTTGTAAATTCCATTTTGTTTCCAAATAAACCACTTAACTCTATTAGATTTCCATTAGATCTATGTCATGCCACTATTAACCTGTAACATGTGACATGCAAGTTGTGCGATTCTGGCCATTTAAATGTCAATATAGTGTTATGAATTTTATTTTTTTATTTTTGACAATATTTAATTATTAAATTTATTTAAAAAACAAATATATTTTTCATCATTAAGGATGGTAATGGGTCAAACCCGGCCCTAGCTTGAATCCCACAGAGCTTGGAGCGGCCTGACCTGAACTGACCCATGCACAAATTAATTATTTTTAAAAAAAGAAAAATTACGCCATTTTTGGGAAAATGACATCATTTTGTCTTTACCCGTCGGACTTTGGGTTAGGATGGGCCCAAGGTCCGATCAACTAAAGCTTGGACCGTTGACTTTGCGCCGACCGAAATCGAGCCCTTCTGCCATCCTTATTCATTACTTTTGTACATGCAATATAAATTTATGAATAAAACATATTACATATTATAAATTAATATATTTTACAAAAACCAAAATATAAAAAATGTTTTCTTATGTATTTATGAAAAATTGTTATATTTATCAAAAGATTTTCATTTAAGATGAAAATATTGTAATTGTTCTCCGCACATTTTTTGTATAAAAAATAAATTTTATTCTAAAATTGTAATATATTAAACTTTTATTATATAATAATTAAAACATAAAATACAATTAAAAAAATTCAACATCCATTTAAAAAATTGAAATTGATTTTAAACATTATCTTTACGTATTTCAACGATTCTCATAATTATTCTCCACTATGGAAAATGTATTACAATTTTTAAGTTGAACTTTTAAATTTTTCACAATTTGACAAAATTATACATGATAATTACTAATTATACACATAAGATTTCTAGTGATTCATAGATTTCTTTCCTTAAGTTTATAAATATCATTTACATTTCAAAATTGAATAAAGTATGCTTTTATGTAAATTTGGATTATTGTTATAATATTCTTTTTCTTCATATCTTATTTATTGTTAGACAATTATTATTACTATATTATCTTTAATAGTTACATATTATTAAAAAGTAATTGGTAACAATGTAGTTTCTTAAGTTTTTTAAGAAAAGAATTACAAGATAAGTTGATAAAAGGTTACATATATAAAAGAAAAAATATAATATATTTTTATTTTAATAATTTTAATAATTAAATATCAAAAATTTTGAAAAAAAATCATAACACTACATTAGCATCTATATGCTGAGAATTGTACACCTAGCATGACATATATTATGGGTTAATGATGTAGTAACGAAGATTTACTAAAAACCTAACAAAAGTTATACTTAAGGGTGAACGTGTTATTTTATAAATGTTAGGGTACAAATTGATATCAGAGATAACGATAGGAAGCATTTTAGAATTTCTGCCTTAAAACATTGACAAGATTGAAAAAAATCATAATAGTCACGTTAGATATTCCTAATCAAAGTCCTATAGTTAGCATGTTATATGTCACATAATTTTTTTGAAAAGGTTTATATGCCACGTGTTAAAAGTGTTTTAAGATAGAGATTTGATGAAAACCAACAGAGTTAAGTTTGAGGGTGAAAGTTGTGTCATTTTATAAATATTAAGATGCAAATTGGTACTAGAAATAATAGCATGACAATTTTAAACCTCATATAAAATGTTGGTCAATTGCCTACTTTTATCATTAGGAATATAATATGCATCTCATAAATGGCTCAAATGTCACACACACGTAATTATGATATTAATTATTATAATATTATGCTAGTACACATTAATTAATTCAACATTTTCCGTTTAAACTGCATAATCATACTAGAATGCTTTCATAGCAATATGCATAGCATAACTAATTATACACAACTAAAACACTGATATAATGTATAGGTCAGACATAATTAGGCATTACAAATCTAGAAGTGTGACAATAACAACAATATGGTTTCAACAAAATGAGTCACTCATCATAAATGTAAAGTTATAAAATGCTTTAAACAATGACAAAATATCCATATTATGCATGTATTATAAAATCGAAGAAATCATTATAGAATGGGAATTCCTATTGAAACAAGGAAAGAAAGGCTCCTAGCAATTCTATACTAGATATATGTTCCTAAAAAACACATATAAGTAAGCTTTTAGTTAGTGGGTGTTTGATAAATGCCTAATCGATCATAATTTCACCTCATATTTAATACTTTTTTGCTAGATATTTGATTCTTTTATTGTATATTTGGTACTTGATTTGCTCCAAGTGTGTTTACAGGTTATAAAGGCCTTCACAGACTTAGATAAAAACATGGCATAAAATGAAGAGTTGATGCAAAGAAGTGATGCACGATCGTGCATCTGCCCATGTACTTCTCCTAGGCCGTGCACTTTACGATTTTCAGAGAATTTGGTGATGCACAATTTGATGCACGGCCTTGCAAGAGACCATGCATCTCCTAGAA
The DNA here is from genome assembly GCA_027478495.1 of Erythroxylum alaternifolium. Classification (NCBI taxonomy): domain Eukaryota; kingdom Viridiplantae; phylum Streptophyta; class Magnoliopsida; order Malpighiales; family Erythroxylaceae; genus Erythroxylum; species Erythroxylum alaternifolium. The sequence goes on from JANIIA010000004.1 coordinate 26,818,073, forward strand.
CCCTAAACTTAGTGATAAAAAGACATTTTTGGGGGTGGATGAAGGGAGGAGACATTAAAAGGCAATTTTTAGACATGGAGTTCATTCTCAAGGGACGATTTTGGTCCAAAGAAGTGAAAAACACAAAGATTTCATCGAAAGACCCACCGAAATACAAGATCAACCCTCTACATCATGAGAATATTCGATTGAAAACAATCAAGAGATTTATAATTATGATGCTGTTGTTTTCAATTTGTTTTTCTTTCAATGTATGTTTGTTTTCGTGTTTGATCATGTGTAACTAAACATTCTATTATTATTTAGGTTAGATGAACCTTATGTTGATATTTTAACATCATTTGATTCATTGTTAATGCAATTGATTGATTTGTTATGATCTAATTACTTATTTTATTTATATTCTAGTAATCCTGAACATAAGACCATAATTTGATTTCATACGTAGCGATTAAGAAATCCTAGGTTTGAATAGATCTATGGTAATTGGAAAAAATTGATTGCAACCCTAGAGATAGAATGACATAAATCTTCTAGATTAGGGTCAAACTTAATAGAGGGATTCATAATGCGATCCTATAAAATTTAGAATTAGTTGTTAGTAGACTCAAAGTTAGCTACTAGCATACCAGAGGAGTCTCTACCGTCCAACTAATCAACAAAACAATTGCATAAAAAAGATCAATCGATCAAAGGTTTAGGGGGATTCGAAACTTAGATACTAATTTCTGGTAACGATAGTTTTCTAAGTGAATTCCACTGTTTCTATATTCATTATTGTTTCCTAAACTATTTTACTTGCTTAGTTTTAGTTTCTTTTAATTAACAATCTAAAATCAATCCTTAGGCTAGATAATAGGAGCAGGGTAACTACTAGTATTCATCATCTTCGTGGGATCAACCTATACTTTCCAGTACTAGCTATAGCTATATCGTACACTTGTGGTTATTACAATATTGACTAACTCAAAATAAGTCAATCAGTGTGTAACAATCAACTCGTAAGCATATGCTTAATAGTAGTGAGAGATTATACAACTTTCTTTATGACGAAGTAGAGCTTAATGTTAATATGCTTAGAGTGAGAAGTGATTTTAGTGTTTTCAGAGAAAGATATAGTTGCATAATTGCCACAATAAAATTAAGCAACCTTAAAATAAAGGCCACAACTTCAAATAATGATATAAAGGTTCGCAGCCATATGTATGATAAATACCTTCATAAAATGCTACATGCTCGACCTCCTATGGTTGAAGAAGCAGTAACTGTTTGTTTAATGCTTTTTCATGAAACAACTCCTCCTATCATCATTAAAATATACTCAAAAGCATATTTCTTATCATCCCTATAGCTTACATAATTAGAGTCACTAAAAATAACCACTTCAAAAGTGTTGGTATACCGTTATATCAATATAAGATCTTAGTACCTTGAAGATACCTTAAGATTTTTTTAGCCTATTTCTATTAGCTTTGTCTAAAATCACTAAAGTATCTACTAAGGATACCAAACATAGGTTTAATATCAAAATGTATGGATACTTAAGCATGTATTAAGCTGCCAATAATTGAAGCATAAGAAACTACTTTCATTTGATCTCTCTCCACATCATTTTAAGGATATTGGCCCTTAAGGAACTTGTCACCATTGATAATTAGAGTCTTGATAAAAGAACAAAATTGTATCGAAAAAACTTTAAGATATGATTAATTTAGGTGCTTTGAGACAATCTAAGCTACTATTAACCACATCACAAAGAATTTGTATACCTAAAATATATGATGATTAACTAAGATCCTTCATTTAAAAATGGTAGAATAATAATTCTTTTGTCTTAATCAACATATTAGTGTCATTAGTATCAAGCAATATATCAACAACATATAAACTAGAAATATGTACTTGCTCCCATTAACCTTCATATATATATGGAATAATATTTTCCTTGAAGATTTTACCAGTAACAATTTTACTAAACTTAAGATGTCATTGCCTTGATGTTTGTTTCAATCCATAAATTAACTTTTACAACTTACATGCCATATTTTCTTTCCTAACTATCTCAAAACCAATAGGTTGAACCATTTAGACATCTTCACTTAAGTCTATATTTAAGAAAGTTGTTCTCATATCTATTTAAAGAAGTTCTAGGTCAAAATGAGCCATAATGATTTGTAAAGAATCCTTAGTGAAAACAAAAGAGAACAACTCTTTATAGTCAATACCTTTTTATCAGGTTATACCTTGCTATTTGATCTTTACATCACGTTCAGTCTTGAATACTAATTTGCATCCAATAGGTCTACAATCTTTTGGTAATTTTACTAAGTTCCACACTTTACTTTATCACATAGAGTTCATCTCATAACTAATAGAATCTATTCAAAAATTATATTAAGGACTAGAGATGGTTTCATTATAGGTAGTTAAGTTTGAAGTGTCACCAAAGTCTTACTCATGCTCTTTAAAGTATATAATATAATCATCAAATATTGTTGGTCTGTAATCCTTTCTAATCTCTTTAAATGTAAATCTGCTATGATTACATTTAAAGCCTCTTGTGCTATATGCACAATAGATTCATCCTAAATGGCTAATGGATGTTAATCAACTATAAGGCTAATTGTTAGAGTAGAAACGATAGGCACAGGAACAATAATTGGTTGTTCTCTTAACATAATTTTCCTAAACTATTAGCTTGTACCAGTTTCATCTCCTCTATGGTCTATTGCTCTTTTTAAGCATTATAAATAGAGCTAATAGATTCAATCTGTGATAGAAGAGACCCCACAAGAAACCACACAATATGATTCTTATCAATTTCCATACCGATCACCTTAATCTTAAGATGATGGGCCACAATCTTGTCAATGTGCTCTCTAATCTTATTAACACCATCTAAAATAGTAAAATGTAGAATGCTCTAAGTTCATTCTTCTCATTCTTAGATAACCTCTTATATTTTTTATTTAAGGCTTCAAGAAATTCTTTAGCATTCGTAATCTTCGAAATGTTATCATGTATAGAGTCCTCCTTATGATTCCTCGTAATCAGCAAACAACATCAGTTCAAATGCTCTTAGTCATTATAAAGCTTTTTATCTCTCAAGGTCATGTCCAATTTCATAATTGTTAAGTTCATCATACGGGAATTATTATTAGTTACATGAGGTTTCAAAATGACAGAGGATTGAGGATTGCTCAAAGTTAAAGAAAAATCATAAAAAAGACTTTAATACACATGTAATATAAGGTTATGTTATTTGCCCTTTCTTTAACTTTCTTAAATGATCCACAAAAGTGATCATTGAATGCTAAACTCCGATATGCATAAAAAAAATAGACTCATTCATACGTAAGAGCTATACATTAAACATCACAACCAAATGCATCGATCATATTGATAGGATAGTAAAATTATGTCATTTCATAATATTTGATATATTCTCTTCACCAATCTAAACATCCTACTAAATAATAAACTCATTAATAGGATAATTTCATTGTCTGTATGGATCTTAGTATAAAACTTAATCAATATTAGGAGAAAATACTATCAACAAAAATATATGAATGCCTACACTTATGAGAGATAAGTTCATAAGCATATAATTTTAAGTTATATCTAAAACATGATAATAACATTAACGTAATCAAATGCTATATTAAACAAATGATAACTAGGCAAAATTAATATGTAAAGTTATCCAAAATATAGTAATGTTACCATATAAATGAATAAAATATTCAATAAAAAATTATAATAAATAAAATATGTTAAGACAACTCTCTCAAAATAATAGCAATAACTTATTATTGTTCTTCTTATTATTTTAAATTATGAGCAAAAAGCCATAAATATGCTAAAATGACATGATTGTAAATAAGTTAAAATGGTATAATTACAAATATTTCTAGATGACAAAATTGTAAATGATTGGAGATGATATAATCGTAAAAAACTAGAGATGTCAAAATTATAATACTTCATCTTCAACCTTTAGATTATAAAATTGGGCCATACAACCCATAGGTTACCCATCACTCGATCTGGTGATATATTGTCAATGGGGAGGCCGTTTTCGACAATTTTAAAGGAATTTATCTCCTCTTCTAAAAACTAAATGATTCATACGAAAAACTACCGAAAAAGAGATCAAAGAACTAGAGATTTTGTCATGGATAGAGCTTCGAAAAAATCAAGATTTTAAATCCTTTTTATTTGAAAACTTATCCAAAACATATATTAACACTTGTATAAATGATATATGAGAAGTACTTGCCTCCCAAAAATTGTATTCCCGTGTCTAGAGAAATTTTCAAAAAAATTGGTGTGATAGAAGAATGAAAATTCAAAACTTGTTGGCTTTGACACCAATTGTTGGTTTGGATATCATTATGCCTTAACCAACTAATACAAAATTTCTTGACTTTGAATCTATGTATAAATAACAAGATTAGAGAGTTACTTTCTAAAGAAGATGGAAATTGACAGGAAACTATAATTCCTCAATAAATTGTTGCAAGATAATAATCAACTACAATAAAACAGTGTAAGGTTCTTAAAACCTATTAACTAATCTTGATTACACATCACCACAGAATACTCAAATTGATGATATGTTCTATAAATTAAGAATACATAATTAAGTTAAAATACGCATCTTGTGGTTAGCCACAAGCTTAATTTGTACAAGATTGGTAAATGGACCTAAAGATCTATAGCAGAATTAATAATATAATCCACAAATGACCCAAAGGTGTACCACATATATATATGATTAATATATTAATTGTTATAAGATTATGTTGATTCACATTAATTAATCCAACAGATGTTCCTTGGGTGTTTGTTGTCATGAAAATATGGTCAAGGCATGGACAATTGGAGCGGATGGTTGTCCAAATAAGGAATTCTGTCTCTGATGCAATTGGAGGACATGTTCATTTATTGGCTACCCACAACGACACTTTGTATGCAGGGGCCAAAGACAGTCCTGTATACGTGTGGAATTTCAGTTTAGAAAGTGAATGTAATAATATTTTTAACGGTCACAAGTCAACTATCGAAACTCACATCGAACCAGTTGTGTGCTTGACAATAGAAGCGGGAAGGTTATTCTTATGTTTGATGAAAAATTTTATGTAATTGGAAACTCTTGTAGGACATGAAGATACACTCCTCTGTTGGGCTTGTATTATATTAATCTCTTGACTCGATGGTTCTGTACGAGTATGGGGTATGTCCCAAGCAGATAGCATGGAAACAAGTTACACTCACAAAGAAGATCGAAGAGTTATAAATGTGGAAAACAATGAAGGTAAACCAATTTTGTTTGTTCTTGTAAGGGCTGTATGACTTACCTTTATTCACAGCAAAAGGAAGATCTTTGGGAGGGTCAGAGATCTTCGAGCAATGCAGAGCGGTCATAGTGATTGTTTTTCACTGGTGATGGGATAGGCGTAGTTAGTATGTGAAGGTAATTGTCAAAATATGATAGCAGTAATGAACAAGAAGCTATCTAAACTGCAACTTTAGGTGTATAGATTTGTACTTGTACAATACCTTGTGATGATTTCCTTTGATAGATAGAAATAAAGTCCATTTTTCATTTCTGTATTGAATTCTTGTAGGATTGCTATATATGATGTATGCTTATAACGACCACAAAAGCACATGCTTGTTACATGTAATGAGGGTTAGTATATGACGAAGGAGGATAAGGTTCCTCACCAGAATAATGAGTCCTCCGTTTCGTTACAAACAGAGTATAGAGATGTTAGATAGCATCAAAGCATGGAACGATTTAGACTGCACTATTTAATGTTCTTTTCGGGTTGATTTGAGTTGTCTTAAAACATGGCTGGTAGCATCCAGTTTCTTCATGGGTCATTTCATATCATAGTCTTAAGAGCTTAAGTCTTTATTGTTGTCATCATTTTTAGCTTCCTAATATTCTGGACGTTCAAGTCTGCTTTTAACATTAGGTGACATGTCATTTGCAACTTATAAGTGAATTGGATCTGATAGGTTAAAGAAGTTAAAAGAGAGATATTTTTGTTTTCATGATCCCTGTCATTTCAAAATTCCCTTATGGTTCTCACTATTCGAGTGCTGGAAGTATGTTGCGTAATCTTGTTAAAGTTGAGGCATTCAGAACTCCTTCAGTTGAATTTCAAGGGATTTGATCGACATCAGCACAACAAAGGAGTATTAATTCTGCCAACCTTCTCTTTAGTTCAGGCACAAAAAATGCTCTTCTTTTCATTCATAAGCATAAAATAAATTTCTAGAGAGTGCACGTGTTTCTGTTCATTTGAATGAACGAAATGATTGCATAGTGGGCCGTCTTTCAAAATCCAGACGAGAAAAGAAAAGGTCAAGTTATATCATGTTTCAGCCCCTGAACGTAATGACACATGCATCGTGGGATCCTCTCAATTGCACTAGCTGAATGTATACACCACCACCCTTGACGGACAGGATACACGCTTCCTTTTCCAGCATAGGAAAAGCCTTAGCAAGTTCTGAGCCATTATGCCTAGCTAGCTTGTCGAGTGACACAAAACTCTTGCTCGATCAATGCACAACTGCCTTTTTCGCAGTCCAGTCATTCATCTTCACTGGAAATTAGGTAGAAGAAACAAAGGCCGCCCAGGTTGGATACGAAGTCAAATAACTTGAAAAGGATCCAAGCCAGAGGCTTTGACAGAACGAACTAATTGGCCATTCTAACCTCAAACCAGAGAAGAAAATCTATAAAGCATTCCTTTTGTATCCCGTTGCTGGAATGACATCAGTATTGATCTCTATCAACAAATTTTGGAAGAGAACAATAGTATTTTTCTTCTGGATTTTTGTATTCTTTTCTTCCGTATAACATAAATTGTGCAGTTGAATGCTATCTTGAATAATGTTAGGTCTCCCTTACTATTGAACATGATGAACCACATTGCACTGCAAACTGCAGAGAATTAGAATGTCGTTCCATATCAACAAGTGCGGACATCTGAAAAATAGGTAGTCGTGTGATTCTGTTTCCATATTGCATTTAAAATAACAAATGAAAATTCTATCCCTTGTTCAAAACTTTTGTTTGATGGCTAGCCATAAAATAAAGGTAACTTTGGGAAGACAGAGGAGCAAACCAATTTTTTCTCCAATGCACTATTTGTTGGCTACCCATGAATATCTCTAAACAGAAGCTATTAATGAAACTAAAGGACTTGCTTCCCTGGAAGAGTCTGGCAGGTTGTATGGAAAGTGCTATTATAACTGCAGTCATCACCACATTCACCAACCAAATCACATTTTATTTAGAGCATCAAGTCAAGAAACTCATACCTCCAACAC
>JANIIA010000004.1:26825525-26864792 GCA_027478495.1 Erythroxylum alaternifolium
GCATTCGAGTTTTGATTGATAGAATTAAGACATTAAACCATTGATCTTAATGCTTTACTTTGATTCTTGATGCATTCGAGTTTTGGTCAAGTCTTTGAAGTAAAAGAGTTATCTTGCATTCGAGTTTTGGAGATAAACTAGACCAGATTGGTGTCCTTAATCACACACATAACAATTGAATCATCTTTGTGTTCTATGATTGAATTTACTAGGTGTTTATTGGTGAACTCTCTTGCAATTGAATCTTGATTTTCTTGAAATTGTTGAATTGCTCTCTTTAATCTAGCTTTTGATTTTATTTGTTTTCTTACTCGAATTTCACATAAAGCCCCCAAGAATTGTGTGAGTGTGTGTGTTTTCTTTTCGTGACTTGTTCTCTTATTTTTAGCTTAGTTTTGCATCTAGTTAATTCACTTGCATTCTTGCTTTTAAACACTCTTGCTTGTTTGAAAAGAAAATTAGTGCTTATTTTATAGTTCTCTGTGGGATCGATACGTTACTTACCTATACTTTGTAGGTGTGTAGAATTTTAAGGTTTAATTTGTAGGACTAAACGACATCCTATCAAGGTCCGTATTGCTTTTTACTGTTTACTAACATTTTGTAGTTCATAAACATGTCTCAAGTAGATGAATCATATGAACAAGATCTCAATGTCTTTATAATGGCTGTGGAAGATCAATTTCAGAGGTTGAATGCTAGGTTGGATGATATCCAATCCACGTCAAATTCCAAAGATCCCAGAAGGACGTTCCATAAAGAAGATGAAGATGTGCAATCCTAGGATGAAGGCCCTAACACTAGGAGAGTCAGACAAGCTCCTTCTCGTAATGAACTTGATAACATAAAATTGAAAATCCCTTCTTATCAAGGAAAACGATCCTGAATTGTATTTAGAGTGGGAGAGGAAAATATAACATGTATTTGAGTGTCATACATATAGTGAAGAGAAAAAGATAAAATTTGTTGCTATTGAATTTTGTGACTATGCTAGTATTTGGTAGGATCAATTGCAAGAAAATTAAAGGCGGAATTATGAAAGACCAATCCGCACATGGCAAGAAATGAAAGCCATCATGAGAAAAAGCTTTGTTGTCATTAGTATCAAGACTTGTTCAAGCGGCTGCAAAGATTGAAGCAAGGATCTATGAGTCTTGAAGAGTACCCACAAGAGATGGAGATCATCATGATTAGGGCCATTGTTGAGGAAGACATGGAAGCTTCCATGAGAAGATGTCTTGATGGTTTACACCCAGAAATTGCTTCCATTGTAAAGTTGCAAAATTTCCTTGACATCGATGAGTTGTTGCATAAGGCCATCATGGTAGAAAAGCAATTAAAGATCCAAAATTGTGTTGGATCAATTTCCTGGAAGAAAAGCTTAAAGGAGTCCAAAATTTTGTTCAAATCCAAGGGAGACATCAAGCCAAAGGAGGATAGTAAGCCTAAATTCTCTACTCCAAATCTTAAGGGTAAAAATGACTCTAAACCCTCTTCTCCTTCTAATCCTTCTTATAAAGTTAAGTGCTTTAAATATCAAGGTTTTGGTTATATTGCTTCACAATGCCCTAACAAACAAACTACGATTTTACTTGAGAATGGTGATGTTGCTAGTGAAAGTAGTGACAGTGATGATTTTGATGATGTACCTCCATTGACGGATGCTTTTGATGTTGATTATGATGCTAAGGTTGGTGAAGCCTTTGAGACTAGGCATACTCTTAATATCCAACCAAAAGAAGATCTTGAAGAAGAGCAACATGAGCACATATTTCATACATGGTGATAAAGTTTGCAACTTTAGGATAAAGTTTGTAGGATTCACATAGATGGTGGAAGTTGTACCAATGTTGCTAGCACTTTACTTGTTGACAAGCTTAAATTGCCTACTTTGAAACATCCTAGACCATAAAAATTGCAATGGCTCAATGATTGTGGTGAGGTAAAAGCCACCAAACAAGTGATGATTGCATTTTCTGTTGGCAAGTATCAAGATGAAATTTTATGTGATGTTGCACCTATATATGTTGGACATGTTTTTCTTGATAGGCTTTGGCAATTTGATAGGAAAGTTAGGCATGATGGATACAAAAATTGATATTCTTTTCCTTTCCATGGTAAAATTATTGTGCTGAAACCTCTTAGGATGATTAAAGCTTATGAGGATCAAGTGAGGATTGAGAAAGAATGCAAATTGAGAGCAAAAGAAAATATAGAGAGAGAGGTCGAAAAGAAAGAAAAAGAGAGAGAAAATAAAACGAGTGGGAAAAATGAAGAAAAGAGATTGACTTTATTTGCTGGAAAAAGTGAGATCAAGAGAGTTTTAAAATGTGAAGAATCTTATATATTTTTATATAAAGATGTTTTCTTAAATATTAATGAGCTTGATCCATCTTTATCGTCTAGTGTTTTGTCTTTGTTGTAGGACTTCAACGACTTCTTTTCGGAGGACATTCCTAATGGATTGCCCCCTTTGAGGGGCATAAAGCACCATATAGACTTCCTTCTTGGAGCTTCAATTCCAAATAGGCCTGCACATAGAGCCAATCTGGAAGAAACTAAGGGGATCCAAAGACAAGTTGAAGAGCTTATGAAAAATTTCTTCTTTAGGACATTAAGTTAGGAAGTTTTCCTATAAATAGGCACCCTCTATGTACTTTGGAAGGGGATTTTTCATTTAGAAATACTATTGACTATTGTTGAGAGCATTCTTGCTTTCTTTGTATTCTTTGAAAATACTTGACTTATCAAAGGAGTCGTCTTCCTTTGTGGTGTCCCAAGGATAGAGTTTTAAGAGACAACTTCTCTGAGGGTTCTTTCCATTGACCAACATTCTTGCTAGGATTCTAATAGACAAGTTCTCTTAGGGTTCTTTCCATTGACCAACATTCTTCTAACTCCTTTTCTCTTTGTGTTCTATTTCTATCTTTTCAATTTTGTTTCTTATGCTTTCGTGTGTGTTTGATTCTAGTCATTCCTGGGCATATTCCATCTTGTTGAAGGTTCTTTAGGACAAGTTCCTATTGGGTCTCCCATCAATTAAGCATTGGGTTTCAACTCCATCTCATGCTCCTTAATTAGCTCTTCTAGCTTAACTAATGTGAACACATTTATAACTAGCTTCAATTCTCAAGAACCAAAGATGAGTTGGGGTAATCTCAATTGAGTCCAATTAAGCTTATCCCTAACTTTCTAGCTATTAACTAATTTTAATGAGCTCCCACAAGCTCACCTTAAGCTAGCTTTAGACATTTGAGCTAAGGGAAAGTCATGTCAAGCCACTTATAGCTTACATAAGCTTCATTAAGCTCCCTTAATTTGAGGGCTAGCTCCTTACATGAAGCCCAGGCACTTTCAAATATATCTTGGTGTGTCAAATGGAATTTGTAGCACTTAAGCAATAAAATTCCAACACCAAAATCATACACATTACAATGGTTAAATGATAGTGGTGTTGTGAAGGTGAATCGGCAAGTATTAGTTTCTTTCTCCATTGGTAGATATAAGGATGAGGTGTAGTGTTATGTGGTACCTATGTAAGTTGGGCATATGTTGTTAGGAAGACCATGGCAATATGATAGGAAGATGATTCATGATGGGTTCAAGGACCTAATCTCTTTGAGAATGGATGGAAAAAAGTTTCAACTCAGACCTTTATCACAAAAGGCAATTTTTGAAGACCAAATGCACATAAAACAACAATATGAAGGGCTTGCATCTTCATTGACCGAAACTTTTGGGAGGAAGCAAGACAGAGAGAAAAAAGAAAATGGTGCATTGAGTGGTAAAACTAAGAGTAATTGGAAACACAAGGAGAGAGAAAAAAGGATGAACTGAGTGGAAGAAAAATGAGTATTTATGCAAACACTAGTGATGTGAAAAAAGCACTAACATTGAGACAGCTCTTACTTGTACTTATATACAAGGATGTTTTGATTACTTCTAACAAAATTGATTAGAGTTTGACTAGTGTTATTGATGATCTTTGCAGGAAAATGAAGATATCTTTCTTGAAGAAATTCCTAATGGTTTTCCACCAATTAGAGGAATTGAATACCAAATTGATTTTATTCAGGGAGCAAACATTCCAAATAGGCCATCAATCATGAAGAGACCAAGGGAATCCAAAAGCAAGTAAGTGAGTTTGTAGAAAAAGGATATGTTCATGATAGCTTGATTCCATTTGCAGTTCCTATTTTATTTATAGCAAGAATTAGGATGATCATGTAACACATTTGAGGGTTATTTTTATGCAATTAGGAAGGAAAAGTTATATGTTAACGTAAAGAAATCTTTTTGCACTAATTAGCTTACTTTTCTTGGTTAAGATGTGAATGATAAAGGAATACATGTTGATCAAGAGAAAGTAAAAGTAATTAGAGAATGGTCAAAATCTATTTGTGTTAGTAATGTCAGAAGTTTTCATGGTCTTGTAAGCTTTTATAAAAGATTCATTAAGGATTCTCTACAATTGCTACACCATTAACTGAATGCATCAAAAAAATTTTGAACAAGATGATGCTTTTAACTTGCTTAAAGAATAACTTAGTTCAGCACCTTTGCTTGCTTTCATTAACTTTGCTAAAACTTTTGAGATTGAGTGTGATGCAAGTGGAATAAATATTGGCAGAGTCTTAATGCAAGAGGTAGACCAATTGCGTTCTTTAGTGAGAAGCTAAGTGGAGCAAGTGTTAACTACCTGACATATGATAAGGAGTTTTATGCCTTAGTGAGAGTCTTAGAGACATGGTAGCACTATCTTTGGTACAAGGAATTCATTATATACACAAAACACGAGTCCTTGACATATCTGAAAGGACAAAGAAAGATAAGTTGTAGGTATGCAAAATAGGTAGAGTTTATTAAATCCTTTCCATACATCATCAATTACAAACAAAGTCAAGAAAATGTGGTCACTAATGTTCTTTCTACAAGGCACGCACTGATTTCTAATCTTGATGCACAATTATTAGGATTTGAGTACGTTAAAGATTTGTATATTCTCACCTTGATTTTGCTAACATTTATAAGGTATGTGCGAAAGGGGATTTTTGCAAATTCTTTAGGCATGAAGGTTTTCTTTTCAAAGAAACCAAGTTGTGTGTTCCTTAATATTTAGTGAGAGAAGTGCTTATGAGACAGGCACCTAGTGGTGGGTTAATGGGACATTTTGGAATAAAGAATACTTTGGATGTGTTAAGTGATCATTTTGTCTTGACACAAATGAAAGGAGATGTTGAACGAATATACGAGAAATGTATTACATGGAAACAAGTTAAATCTAGAGTAATGCGTCATGGTTTTATACTCCTCTTCCTATTCCTAATGAGCTTTGGGTTGATATGTCAATAGACTTTGGCATGGATTTACCTAGGGAGAAAAGGGAAGAGATTCTATTTTTGTTGTTAATAGGTTTAGCAAGATGGCACATTTCATTCCTAGCCATAAAATAAAGGATGCCACGCATGTAGGGGACTATTCTTCCAAGAAATTATGAGATTACGTGGCCTTTCAAGGACAATTGTGAGTGATAGAGATGTGAAGTTTCTTAGCCACTTTTGGAAAACACTTTGGAGCAAGTTGGGTACAAGGATGTTTTATTGAACTTGTCATCCACAAATGGATGGACACTTTTGGAAAACACTTTGGAGCAAGTTGGATACAAGGATGTTTTATTGAACTTGTCATCCACAAATGGATGGACAAACAGAAGTAGTAAACAAGACTCTCTCCACACTTTTGAGAGCTATACTTTGAAGAAACTTGAAGAATTAGGAGAAGCGTTTGATGTGAACCCTAAAAATAAGGTACTAGGAACCGCCGAACAAGTTGAAAGGAATTTCTAGAAAAGCTAAATCATTTCTCTTTTTAAGAAAAACCTTGACCAATGTTTTAAAGAAACACAAACCAAAGTTATAAAGAAGGATATTGACAACACACTCTAGAAAAGAAGAGATTGAGAGTGATAAGTCAGATGAATGTCCCAAGGAATAAACTTGATAAGTTCTGAGTTTAATGAAAAACCAACAAAGTGAATAACCTCACCAATTTCATAAAAATTCCAATCTGAATTCTTATACAAATATGTAATTATATTGGCTAAAGAAAACCCTAATCTATCTTTTAGCAATGATTTATTCATAAAAATTATGAAATCCCTAAGATTTAGGAAAGCCTTTTTGAACCTGATTCTTAAAGCAAAATATAGAAAGTGGACTTTTAGGTAGCCCAAATTAGTTAGAGATATCCTAAAATGATAAAAATAACATAGCCTTCTAATTAGGCCTATTTAATGAACAAATAAAGGTTATAGGATTGATTGATCTCTCCAAGCCCAAATCAGCTTCTATTGGTACGAGTTCAATCTATTAACTCCTATGGATTTGCTGCCTTTACTAATTAATAAAGATAATTTGGATGGCAAAAAAAAGGCAAAGTTTGTTAAAGCCATGTATGAAAGGGTGTGTGCAGAAATAGAAAAAGAACTATTCAATATGAAAAGCAACATAATAAGAACCATAAGAAGATTGTATTTGAACCTGGTGATTGGGTTTGAGTACACTTAAGGAAAGAGAGATTTCCTAGCCAGAGGAAGTCAAATTGATGCCAAGAGGGGATGTTCCATTTCAAGTTTTTCAAAGAATCAATGACAATGCATACAATTTGGATTTACCAAGTGAGTATAGCAATGTAAGTGCCACTTTTAATATTTCTGATTTAACTTCATTTGATGCAGGTATTGAAGGTGATGATTTGAGAATGAATCCTTTTGAGGAAAAGGGGAATGCTATGAATCAACAAAGGGGTGATTCGACCAACATTGGAGGTAACATCAAGAAGCAAGATCCTTTAAGTATTCATAGAGGGCCAATGACAAAAGTTTTAGCTAAAAGGATGAAAGAAGCATTAATTTGCTTACTTGAAGACATTTGGAAGGAACAAGCTGACATATATTCTTTCAAGAGTCCATGTATGCAAGAGGAGCTTAATCCTATTAACATGATCCAAACATGTTCAAATCATAAAGACAATGATCCAACCCAAATTGCTTGAATAAGTCCAACCATTGAAGAATAAAAATGCCAATCAACCATCCTTGACATGTGTTTGGATCTTAGGCTGTTATTTTGAACTTTAGTAGGTTGGGTTTAGGTTATTTGTTGTGTAAATTCAATATGCACGAATTAGGATTTTGATTTTGTTAAATGTGAGTTTTAGTGTCTCTTAATTAGAATAAGGAGTTACAAGTTATAGGGCTGTCATTAAATGGGCAGCTACAATTTGTATTAAGTGTGATTTTAATGTCTCTTAATTAGAATAAGGAGTTACAAGTTGTGGGTCTGTCATTAAATGACAGTTACAATTTTTACTGAATTAGAATTGAATGTTGTGTCTTAGCCTTTTTCCTATACAAACAAGGTTAATTCTCTTTATAAGAAGCATGAGTTCATGATTATACAACATTTGAGTTTTTTTGAGAGTTTTCCTAATCTTTGTTTTTCTTTTTATCTTATCAAACTTGTAAAGTTTGTGGCATTTTGGAGGATTTAAAGTGCTATTCTAATCATAATAGTTTGTTTATTACTTTCAAACTTGAACAATCCAACTTTCCATTAATTGTGGAAGGAGTTAATTTGCATTCCATATGTATCTTAGTTCTTTAACTATTGGGGTGTATGGTTTCTAAATTGAATATTTCCATCATCCAAAGGAACTGCTTCATTAATATTTCTAAGGATTTGATTAGATTCTTTTAAAAAACATATATGAAGCCTAATATATGTGTATGGAGTTGATTACAGACTTTACTAACTAGAGTTTACCTCTACAAGACAAATCTTTGTTACACCATATCCCTAGTATTCTTTGTACTTTCTCCACTAAAAGAAGGTTCTCTCTAAAGTTAATCCTGCTTGTAGCCAAAGGGATACAAAGGTATATTACAAGAATTTTGTAAGTGTTTAAACCTATTACATCTAATAATCTAGCTTCCAGAAGTTAAACACTTACTGAAAGGAGTAATTAAATCTTACTATGGTTTATCTCTAGTATTGATAGTTCTTTTAAATGGTGAATATTATTCATTAATAGCCTTATTGAATTCTCCTAAACTCTTGTAAACAACATCAGATCATCTATAAAAGATAGATTTACTAGGCCACTCCTCTTACATCTGCTATGGAATTTGAAACCTAGTTCTAAGGCTATCTTGTTCTTCATTAATCTAGACAAAGCTTCCTTTCCAATTATGAAAATATAGGTGCAAATAGAGTCTCCTAGCTTTAATCCTTTGCCCCCTTTGAAGATCTTTTTAGGTTCTCCATTAATCAACACACTAAAAGATGTTGTGGTTATGCATTGTCTCAACCAATTTGTTAGCTTTAATAATGATGAAATCCAAATTTATAGAGTCAAGATCCTTTGCAAGGAATTGGAGGCTGATGACATGAATGAAGATCCAGCTAAGCAGCAAGCTTTATAAGGACTAATTTTAGAAATTTAAGCTAAAGGGGTGACTATTCCTAAAGACTTTAATGTGTTTCTAAGATTGATCACGTTTTTGTAACATAAAGAATTGAATATATGTTAAACATGAGGAATTAATCTTTAGAGGCTCAAATTCACATGTTCATTAGGCCCAATTTGCATATTAGATGTATTATGGGTTGTTTAGCAGTGTTTAGTAAAAACATGTCTTATTTTATTTTTTCTTATTTCTTTAGGAGTCCATATTTAATTAGGATTTATTTTAGAATTTAGTTAATTTTCATTCTTATTTGTGACGCCTATTTAATAGGGAAATCTATTTTCCCAATCAGTTTATGCCTCTATCATCACCTAGTCAAGGATAAGTTGAGTCATTTCCTTTTTAGGATTCTAAAAAACTAAATAAAAAGTTATATGGGTGTATTCTTTTCATCAGATTAATAATTCAAATTTTAAAATTTTTCTCATATTTTATGAGTATTTCATTTGGTTATTTATCTAAAAGTAAATATGATCTTATCAAGGCAACTTTTAGCAATCCAAAATCCTTATACATTTGATTTTAACAATATGTTTGGTTAGAATCAAGTTCTCCCTTATTTTCAAATTCTATCATGGGGTTATGAATTTCATTTTTGGTTTAGGTTTAAGCTCTTTATAGCTTTCTTATCAATTGGTATTAGTGCTTTGGTTGTTCGGAATCGGGTTCCAGCATTTAATTTCTTTTCATCTCTAATTGTTATTTTCTATTCCTATTGTGCGTAACGTTAATTTTGATTTGTTCTATTCCTTTTTTTTACAGGACATCAATTCTTAAAGTAAACCTGATTTGCTTCCATCTTTTTTAATTAATTCATATTGCACCAAGTTGTGTCTTTGCTTCATAAATTCCGAGTTCTTAGATTAGGTTATGGGCTTTTATGCATGATTAATAACTTTATTTAGAATTGAGTTGTAAATTGAACATAATTATGGTTTTACCTTAAATATGATTTGTGCAAATCATAAAAAGCAAAAAAAATTTAAGAAGAAAAAATGTGCATTCAGCAATATTCTATCAATCTTTGTTTTGTTAATTGTTGGCTATTCCTAGAGCATTGTTGTTTAATTTATTAGTTGATTGGCTGTTTATTCCTTGTTTAATCATGTTTACATTCACTACCATTGATTTTCTATTTATTCCTTGTTTACTCTTCTTTGACATTTCGCTATCATTGAAAATTCTTCCTGAATTTAATTGCATTTGGTTCTTACTAATTGTTTCAGTAGGATCATTGATCAAGTTCTTGCTGAAGAATTTATAAGTGAAAGTTAAGTGTTAAAATACAAAAGGGTGAGAACATTATTGTGAAAAACCAAATTGAGTGAAACATTTGTGTTCAAAGAATCTCGAGTGTAAAATTGTAAGGTATTGTGTAAGGAAAAACCATTTTTTATTTCTAGTGAATTTTTTTGCATATTTTTAAAAACATGAGTAGTGGTGAAATTGTATTGGCATTGATGTTAAGTTGTTTGCGGAGATCTTCTTCGATCAATTTAAGGCATCAAACACTAGGTTGGATAGTATAGTCATTCCAATCTACATCCTCTAGGAGACATTTGGTTGAGGAGCAAGAGAGGAATTCTAATCGTGAGGATAGTAGTTGTAGAAAAGAAAAATGGACTGTGTCAAGGAAAGATAACAACTTGGATAGTTTTAAGATGAAAATCCTTACCTTCCAAGGTAAAAATGATGAGTTGTTCTTGGAGTGGGAGTGGAAGGTAGAAAATATGTTTGATTGTCATAATTATTTCAACTAAAAGAAGGTAAAATTTACAATAATTGAGTTCAAGGATTACACTATTATTTGGTGGCATCAATTTGTGATTAGTAGCTATAGGAATGGTAAGAGTCCTATTCGATCATAGGAGGAGATGAAGATAATGTGGAAGATGTTTATACCTAGCCATTACTATAGGGAATTAATTTGTTAGTTAATAAACTAAAATTGCCTACAATGAAACATCCTAAATCGTATAAATTGCAATGTTTGAATGATTATAGAGAAGCTAAGGGGACAAATAAGGTGTAGTGGTATTTTCTATTGGCAACATCAAGGACAAGGTGCTTTGTGATATAGTACCAATGCACACTAATCATATACTCTTGGGGCCTCTATGGCAGTTTGACAAGAATGTTACCTCTGATTGCTACCAAAATAGATATACTCTTGTAATAAATAACTGAATTATTGTATTAACGCCTCTCAAACCATTGGAAGCATATGAGGATTAGATTAGGATAGATTAGAGTGTAAGCTAAAAGCACAACAACTAAGTGCACAAAACAAAGCGAATAGTGACAGAAGGAGTGATTGTGAGTAAAAGAGTGGAAAAGGCAAAGTGTTGAGTAATGTGAGGACATGTTCTAATTGAGGGGCACAAGATGCGAAGAAAAGTTAGAGCCATTGCCTTGGTTAAAAAAAGTGAGATTAAGAATTTTGTGTTAGCAAGGCAACAAGTGAATCTTTTTCCCAAGGAATTACCATATAATTTACCTCCTTTAAGAGGCGTTAAACACCAAATAGACTTTGTCCTAGGTTCACCAATTCCTAATAAGGCAATCTATAGGACTAACCTTAAGGAGTATAAGGAGATTCAAAGTTGATGAGTTGGTACAAAAAAGGTTTGTAACGGTGAGTTTTAGCCCATGTTCAGTTTATGTTATTTTTGGTGATTAAGAAGGATACAATATGGTGCATGTGTGTAGATTGTCAAGTTATCATTAAAGTCTAGTTGAAGTATAGACATCCTATTCCTAGATTAAATGATATGCTTGATGAATTGTATATTTTGTTTTCCAAAATTAATTTAAAGAATTTGCGATCATCAGATTCATATAAAAGAGGGTGATGAATGGAAAAATGCATTTAAAACAAAATATGGTTTGTATCAGTGGTGGTTGGTAATGTCATTTGGGTGTACAAATGCACCTAGTACCTTTATGAGGCTAATGAATTATGTTTTGAAATCTTTCAATGGGAAATTTGTTGCAGTCTACTTTGATGACAGTTTAGTGTATGGCAAAAATATAGATGATCATGTTGAACATTTGCGTTCTATTTTTGATGTTTTGAAATAGCATAATTTGTATGCTAATTTGGCAAATGGGTCAATTTTGACCTTAATTTTAACGTCAATTAACAAATTTAACCCTACGTTTTAGAAAGTACAAATAAGACTTTAATATTTTGAAAACATTTAAATATAACCTCATAATAATAGAAAGACTGACGGTCATCAGTTTTCTGCCAGGTCAATGATAACTGGCAATTTTTAATATTAATTTATTTCTTCTACAAGCCCTACACTACCACGTCACATCTGACATGGTAATGTAGGGCCTTCTTTTTAGAAAAATTTAAAAATATTATTTTTTAACATATTAGACCCACCTTATTTAATTTCCAAAAGGTTGATTTTGAGTATGTGTGTAAGTTGTTTAATAAAATGCCTGACAGGAATGCGGTAACTTGGACTTTGCTTATAACTAGATTTCAACACTTGAGCTTTCTAAGAGAGGCGGTAGTTTTGTTTCTGGACATGCTTGTGTGTGAATATCTTCCTGATAGGTTTACTTTAAGTGAAGTTGTTTCCGCTTCTACTAAACTAGGCATCATCTCTTGGAAAGCAATTACCTTCTTAGATAATAATAAAGGTCTTGGTTTTGGATTTCTATGTAGGGTGTAGTTTGATAGACATGCACACAAAATGTGCATCAGAAGGATTCATAAAGAGATTATTGGTTTAGCTAAAAATGTCGTGCAAATATGGATTCATAAAGAGATTATTGCTTTTGCTAAAAATGTCATGCAAATTGAATGATACATATATTAATGGTCTCAACTACTACCTTCTCTTGGATTTCAAATTAACCACAATGATAGATATGTTAACCGAATTGTTTCTATATGCTATTTCTTTAAGGTTATCATCTACAACTTGCGCTAGCAATATCTCATCAGAAATTGACAATCTCCACTACCTTTTATGCATGCAACAATCCACTCTTCCAAGCTTTTCAATTTTCATGACATCCTATAGACCGTCAATTGCTAATATTATCCATTCATCATCGTCAATCCTCATTATGAAAGTGACCTCTGACTTTGGGATTACCCATGATCTTAAGTACCGATCACCTAAACCACAAAATAAGTAATTAGGATGAGGTAAGAATCAATCCCATCCTTCCAATAATCTTTAAGCCTATGTTAAAGTTAGAAGAAGATCTTTGTAGCATAGATATAAGCTTGAAATAATATAGTCAAAGCCCCTTTGCATGGAGATGCATAACATAAGTTCCATTGTGATACAAACCCCAAAATGACTAAATCTGGACAACCACAAAGTAATACAGATTTCACCTCCAAAAAAGCTAAATCAGGTCGCAACAAACACAAACAAAGGATAAAAAGAAGGTTATGGATGCCACTCTCTAGAATAGATGAGAAGAGGGAGTGATAAGTTAGGTTTGAATGCCACAAGATTGAATCAATCTTGATAAGTTCTGCAGTTAAATGAAAAACCTAAGAGAAGTTTCACTCAATTCTCATAAAAAGATGTCAAAAGTTGTTTTGAATACATAAGATGCATATTTATATGTCCTAGGTCTAAACCTAACAAAATAAGTGAAAACAAGTCTATTTGGTATGCCCATTAGCCCAAAATTCGTAATACCCAAGCTTAGTGGGCTAATTAGCACATTTAAGACCCAACTGACTCTAATATATGCCCACTAAGTACTTGGACTCTATTAATAATACTTGGGTTGTATGTTACACCTTCAAGGGTTCTCTTTTAGCCCAAAATAACGTGTTTGATGCAAATATCTTGAATTAGCCCATTAAGTGTTCAGCTTCTTAGCCCTTGACCTTGTAATTGGACCATCTAGAATTTGCAAAGAGTCTTTAATAACTGTTTGCACATTAGCTCCTTGGTTCTCATCATATCGAATCTTTTAAAAAATAAAAATGTAATCTTCAAAGCAGAATACTAAACAACAAAATTCTGGCTCAGATTTAGGCTTTATTAGTTTAACAACTACGATTCCAAAAATATATACAGTAAATTAACAAATATGGTAAAGCTAGTCAAAGATTCTAATAAATGGTAATGATGGAGGACTTTAGACTTAAGCCACATAGTATTCATCTATTCACTTTCTAAAATTGCAAGAAAAAGGAAATTCAGCAACAATAATTTGAGTCCTTTCCTAACTTTTGAAGCAAACTCCCACCATGCAAATGTTCGAAAGTTTTTAAACCTAAAGATTTTGAAAGCTCATAAACAAAAGTATTTGGAGGAAAAATCTTCTCAAATCACTCAAACGAAGATGAGAATCAGGTAGGTAGAAGAAAATCTATAGCTTTGAACATGGCAAGAACTTCGAATACTGTGGCACCATTCTAGTTTATGACTTTCCCTCCTCCTCCCTCAATTCTGATGAGCTCGTCAGGTCTATCTGAGATGTTAGATATTATAAAAGTTTTTTAATTTTTTAAGAAAGTGGTACCCTATATTGCCAGGTCAGATATGACGTAGCAGTATGAAGCTTGCAAAAGAATTAAATTATTATTAAAAACTACCATGTCATCGCTAACCTAGCAGAAAACTAACGACCTTCAATTTTTCTGTTATTATGTGGTTATATTTAAACATTTTCTAAATATTTATTAGTAAATTTTCAATTGGTTTAAAACTTAGGGTCAAAATTGACCCTGTTGCTATGCTAATTTTAAGAAATGTTCATTTTACATGGAAGCTATTATGTTTCTTGGCTTTGTTATGAGTTGTCATGGAATTAGTGTAGATGAAGAAAAGGTAAAGGCAATTATGGAGATAACGCGAATCAGGTAAGGAGATTTCATAATCTAGCAAGTTTTTATAAGAGGTTCATAAAGGATTTTAGTTTTATTACTGCACCTTTGAATGAACTTGTTAAAAAGATGCTACATTTAAGTGATGTGATTTATATAAAAGGGCTTTTAATACTTAGGAAGATAACTAAGACACTTTTTTTATGCTTTTCAAACTTTGATAAAGCTTTTAAGATTGAGTTTGATGCACCAAGTTAATATATGGGAGCTATTTTGATCTAAGATTCCTAACTGATTGCTTATTTTAGTGAGAAGCTTAATGGGGTGGCATTAAATTACTCTACTTATGACAAAGAGTTGTGTGCATTGTTGAGACCTTTACAAACGTAGCAACAATACTTGTGGTTGATGGAATTCATCATATATTGAAATCGTGAGAGCTTGAAATTCTAGAAAGCCCAAGCTAAGGTTAAGAAGAGACTTGCCAAGTGGTTAATGTTGGATCGCCTATGGCCCGGGTATTCACAATATGCTACGGAATGGACCATAGGACTTCGTGTCTTATGCTTAGTTAGCCGAAACTACACAACAAGAAATATAACTGAAACTGTCACAACACGTACAGAATTATCTCTTAACACAGATTGGTATTTGTTTTCAGATTTGTAGACGCTGCAATACGCAAATGTCCTCTACCAGTATCCATACGAGGATGAACGATCCAGGAAGCGGCTAATATGTGCTAGCATGTTCTAAAACACTTTAGAACGTTGCACAAATTTTCTCTCGAAAGATGAAAGAACGGCTAGGTTTAGGTGGTTAGGGTTTTCGTATATTATCTCTAATGAGACATAAGTTCTCTATCTATAGAGTCTAATCCCAATTCCTATTAGAAATAAGAATATCATAATCCTAAACTCATTAGGATTATGGAAGCCTAATAAGTTTCGGCCCATATTATATCTCATATAATAAAAGGCCGACAACTTAATTCAATCTAGCCTAATAAATAAATCTACATATATTTGTTTAGTGCCTAATAAATTAGGCCCAAGAGAATAAGCCTAAATCATATCACTCTTTGTGTGCGACCCTGTAGGCTCATTTGATGTTGGCAATGACCCTGATCATACTTCAAGGTCCATAAGTCATAAGCAGCCTCTAGTAAGACTTTCTGACTACCCAAATCAAATGAGGATCGGTAATCCGATTTAACCTGTAACTATAGTTACAAACTCAGTCCCTTTGTAACATGATATTAAGATTAATCACAAGGCATGATACATGTCAACCTTTGATTAATCATAGTTTCTTGATTCCCAATTTGACTGACTATAACAAATGATATTGATGACCCCTCATTAATTCATTTGAGCACGGCCATGCATTTCTTCAGTCATACTTGTGAAGAGGCCCAAATGATATCTCTCTCATTTAAGAGAGGTGCAAATCCCATCTACGTCATTTACATCCCTCCGCATGATTCATTTAATATCCAACATAAGACTACTTGTTATCTGATTAAAGATAACTTAGTCTAATGTCAAAACACTGAATTCCTCATGTAGGGAACCATGATGACTTCAGGTTAAAGGACTAAAGTCAAACCTTATTGAGAATCACTAATGACATGAAACTATGTAGTGTTCTCTCTATGGGTCGGTCTAATATATGTTCTCACTGTAGGTCAGTCCAATATATGTTTTCTAACATATATCTATGTATATGATTTGATAACTCATATCCATGATAAGTAAAATGTGATCATCAATAAAAACATATACTAACCTTAATTCATTATTATTCCACCAATAATGATCGATCAGGGACAGTTTAGAATAGTATTATAATGCTTATGGTTTTACTATCAAGTCACATATTTTATGGCATAAGCCTAATACTATTCATGGAATGTAAATCACGTTACATAAACAATATACATGTCTATACAAAAGAATACCTCATAATATATTAATAATATTTGAGAATATTAATACAAAAGTCACATATGACCGTTGGCCTAGGGCGTAGTACTAGCAGTGAAGATTTGTTAGCTCATGAAATTAGTGATCTAGGTTACTTTGGTTAATTATACATGTTAATTAGGATATGATATTAGTTTATTTCCCCTAGGAATTTGTCACATTCGTTTATAACTTTAGGCTAATCGAATCAGTAGTGTCGCTAGTATCTTTTTATAAGAAAGATTAACTAAAGAAATGTGGTAGTTAAAAAAAGTGTAAATCATAAGCAAATAACTATTTCGCTGACCTTCAGGTTATGAATATAGCTAGTAGCTAGTTGAGAATGTGAAGTAGCTGAGTAACTAAATACTTTATCTGGTCTCACTTGGGGTGACTCTGGTACGATGGAAAAAAAAACGATATCCATTTATCCTACCTATAAAAGTCAAACGACTCTGTTAAAAAATGGATTCCAATTGGGAAGTAGTTCAATATGGGTTTACAAGAAGAATTAATGGATTTTATCATAGATACAGCTCATCTTGATTCTAAGAAACAAGAAACGGTAGCAACTACATGTGCAGTCCAATGCAATGATTAACCTAATGAAGCCAACACAATCTGATGTGAGGAATCCCTATGTTGAAATAAATAGGTAAGAGGGATTAGAACCAAATCCCATCTTAATACCTGCTAAATATGTCCCAAAAGATACTCATAATTTAAAATACTCATAATTTAAAAGCAATGACTATTTCAAATGGCCCAATGCAACAACTCTCTGATTCTTGTGCTAATGAATTGTCAAAAAAGGTTACTAATATGAATCTCATCTCCACAACTACCAATTGACTTGATCCTGTCGTAAAATATTTTAATATGGATGATTTCAAAATGCCTACTACTAAGGCATTAAGGTGTTCGGCTAGAAGGAAAGGAAAAATGACAAACATAGGGGAAACTCCCCCATCTATGTACACCCTAGTCTGGAAAAACACGAGGGCTCAATGACTGGGAGCTATATTTTTGAGAAAAAACTGGGAGCTATATTCTAATCATAGCTCGTACTATAATGGTAGGATTTTTTGTTTCTATAATGCTGATTGGATTGAGGTTCACGTCATTGCTGAATTTGATCAAAATTTACAGCTTGTATGTCAGATTTGCAATACTAACTCCAAATTTGTAGTTACACTTATATATGCCTCTAATTTTGGATTTTAGAGTGAAAAAACTTTGGTTGGATTTGCAAACCTAACAGGTAAACATTTCCTCCCTTTGGCTTATGACCGGTGACTTTAATTGCCCTTTGAATTTTGCAAAAATTGAGGGTGACAGGCAATATTCACAATAACATACAAAAGAACTTTTTAATTTCCTGTTAAATGTTGATTTGTTTGATCTTAAAAGCATTGGTAAAATGCTCATATGGTCAAACAACCAACAAGGAAATCTCGTGGTTCATAAGAAAATTGATCGTTCTCTCGTTAACTCTTTATGACTAGTCCAGTTCCCTAACATTTTTATCCACTTTGGTGATAACCTTATGCTTGGTCATTCCTTTATGTTGATCCAAATGTTATACTAACATAGTTTTACTAAACTAGTTTATGAATGCTAGGATACTAAGGTGGTTAGTTTCAAGGGCTATCAACTCATGATGAACCTGAGGTGTTTAAAGGATGCTCTTAAAAAAAATTTAGCCAAAAATAATAATAATAATATTCAAACTCTCAAGAATAGGTTACCGTTTGCACAACAGAACTAAACTGCTATGAATATCCACACATTGATTCATATAGATAAGTGGAGAGACAATGTCTTTGGGATTATCGTGATGCTTTTATTTTCCACGAATTGATTCTCAAGAAGAAGGCACTCCTGAATTCGTTGCATGATGGAGATGCAAATACAAAGTAATTTCACTCATCTATGTTAACTTAACATAACACAAATAAAATCTCCATACTGCATGATATTGATGTTCAAGAATACATTGAGCAACACCGATTACTCCAGTTAGCTACAAACCATTTCTTAAGCATTATGGGTATTCACGCTATTGTTTCTCTCAGTATCAGTGCTGATCGTTTTTTTGAACTGAATATTGTTGATCATACTATTAAGGAGATGCTAATCACTCCATTCTCTGCAAATGACATACACAAAATCCTATTTAGCCTTCACCTCTCAAGATCACCTGGTATGGGTGGGTTTAATGCATTATTCTTCCAAAAAACATAGATTATCACTGGTGAGATATTTAGTCAAGTTATCCTTGAGTTTTTATAATCATGTAAGCTTCTTCAGGAAATAAACCATACGTATGTTTTTTCCTTGTTCCAAAAAAGCATTAGCGTCATACCATGCTTAATTTCTGACCTATTTCCTGCTACATCACCATTTATAAGGTTATAATGAAGCTACTGGTTGAATGCCTCAAATTGGTACTAACTGGGTCTCAACACATAATGTGAACAAATAAAGAGAGATTGGATGCCTTTGTCTTAACCTTTCTCCCCTTCTTATTATGTTGGTTACTTTTCCATTTCATTACTTAATCCATGTTATGAATTCATTAAAGAAACTAAGGGCATCCATTATGTGCAAAATAAATTCCTAATTTATTTAATCAAACTCCTTATAAACATCAATTTTAATAACAAAACTCTTGAATGAGTATTTCTTCTTGTAGTTCTTGAATAATTATTATAAAATAAGGTGTTATCACCAATTTTCTCTCCTTGAATAAAAGCATCCTAGGATACATTGATGTTAGATTTTACAAAATATGTTACAATAAGAAATAGGCTGAAGTATTTAACTAAACTTAGATTGAGAATTTTAATGATAAGACTAATAAACGTTTAATTAATCTTCCAAATTATTTTTCCATTCTCAAAGAACTCCAATATTGAATCAATTATTTACACCTTGAAATGTTTCCAAGATTTTTAAAAGAAAAGGGCATTTAACCATTTAAGACCATATGCTTTCTCAGATTGAGTTTAAACGCATCTGTCTCCACATCAATAACATTAAAAGGATTTTTTAGAGCATGTTCTTCCTATAATATAATTTGAATTGTTATAAACGATTTTAGTACCAATAAGCACCTATCAGTTTGTGATCCAAGTGCATTTTGGAATTATTTATAAGCCACTTACTTTATCTTATCCTAAGTTTGAACTATCCGTTTTGTTTGTCCAATATTGATATTGTATTAATGTTCCTCCTAGAGAGAATGGTCTTATGGAAGAACTTAGTGTTCTTATCTCCTTCTCTAAGCCATCTGAGTTTTAAGTTTTTCCTAAGAAATCAATTATAAAACTTCGGAGCTCTAATGTATTCAATCAAGGCCAATCTCTCACACATTTGCTTAGTAAAGTCTCCTAGATTTAAGTAAAGCTCTTCTTAAATATGAATGAGTTTTTTTTCTAACATCTATAATTATAATTTGAGGTTTGTAAAATATTTTTCATTTAGCTCTTTAAGATTATTTTTCATCATTTAAAGCTTTCTTATACAGATAAATGATATACAACCATGAAAATATAAAAAATACCTCTGATTACTACGTCTTGGAATCCTTCAACTTCTGATAGATAGTCAATGAAGTGAAAAGGAGCTTTCGCATACTAACTTCTGGTTAAGTTTTGAATGATAATTAGATAATGATCTAAGAAGAGAGGGCGGCCACTAAGGATTGTTTTGATTTATAGAAATTCATCCAACTGATCATTATTGGCTAAAATCCTATCAAGATTTTTTCTTATATGCTAATTTCCACTTTTTTTATTCCTACAAGTAAAAAATTTTCTTCATACTTCAAATCAATAGCTTTAATATGATTAAAACAATTCCTGAATCTTCATTGAATTATTTTTAAAATATGTTCCCTTCATATTTAGAGTACTGGGAAGCACTATAAAAGTCACTTAGAATAATATATAGAGATTCAATAGAATAATGGATATCTATGAGTTTTTCCTATAAGGAATTTCATTGGAATGCATAATTGGACTTATATAAAGCAGTAGGAAAAAAAACTCAATCCTCTCTTGAAGCAAGTTTATTGAGAGATAAATAATTTGATTCATAAACTAAATATTTGAGACCTTAATTCTATTTACATCAGAGGCAACTATTATAGATCAATTATAATGAAAATGGTGGATGGTAGTTTTAATTATATTGTATAATTAAATGAAATTTTGGACTAAGTGATTACCATATGATTTACATATATACACACAGATTTAAGAGTAACTCTGAAAAAGATTATTTCTCTATATAATCACATTTCATTTCCTTCTTACTTGATGTTTTCTTGTTTTCCCTAATAATGTTTCTTCCCTTAAGAAAACCCTCCATTGAAATAAAGGACTATATGTTAGACTTTATGCACCAATAATGTTGGAAATTAATCAATAAGTTACCCTTAAAATGTTAACAATTTGTTTCTCTAAAATGAAATTTATTTTTTCTAATTTTTAGTAATGAAATTAGAGTTGCAAGTTTCACATGTTAACTTTTCCGTTAATAGAACAACCATTTAACGTTTAAAGAAAAAAGGATATGGGATGATAATGAATTCTATCTATTACAAAGCATCAAATTAAGATTTTCTACCTAACTCAATTGTAGAAAAGGGTAAGAACAAAAGGGCAGTTGATTATTATTGCTACTTTATACCCTTGGAATCAATCTTTAATGCATGATATTATTGTTTTAATTAATGAAAACACTCTTTATCTTTTTGTATTTTTTAATTATATTTGATGTTTTAAAACTAAAGATAAAATCCCTTGGAAAGTTTCTATACAATTGAAATTACGATATTTAATTTGTTATAAAGTTGCATCAAGACGAGATATTGATGGAATGGTAAAACTAGCACCCATTATATTTTTTCTTAAGAAGAAAGTAATTGAACTCATGAAATTAAATTATGGACATACTTAAACAAATATATAGGTGCTTATAAGAGAATAAATCCACTAAACTAACCTAATTATAAGGATATTAAATATAATATTATTTTTATTTATGTGGATTTCTTTCTTATGATGGTTGTATAATTGATTATTAGATTTAAGATTAGCAAAGTATTTTATGTGAGAACTATTATGTTTTGATGCTATTTATGACCTATTCTATTTAGGATAGCTTAGTTGGTAAAACTTAAATATAGTATGAGCTATATAAATGTAGTTGAGTAAGTCAAAAAAATCATCACTCTAAAATAATTATGGAGAATGTTTCACTATTTTTATTAGTAGTGATTTAAGGAATTTTTTGGCCAGTGTAAATTAAGATTTGAAAAGATTTTTCCACTACAAGAAATTGTATTTTTGGTGAAATAAAAAGTTGTCATTAAAAGCAGTAATATTAGCCACTACTATTAATATTGTCCAATTTTTGAAGTCATCACCTCCCATCACAAATACCTCCATCACTATTGAAATAGTGACTAATTTAAGATAACGATTAAAATTATGAAATACTTTTGTGATAAAAGTACCAACTCTAAAAACTATGGAATGTGTGACAATACTATATGGTCACAGTAACTTTACATATTTATGACATATTTGTTGACAAAAATAATACAAAGTAGTGCCGAGTGAATTCATAACAGTACTTCATTTTATTATGAAAAAAGTATTGAAATTAAAATTATTGAACGTGTGACAATTTTTGTTCAATTAATGTTCTTTTTAACCCATTAAGGTAATTAGGACCTAAAAATGTTATATAAATGAATTAAGTACCCAAAACAAAAAGAAACCCTCAAATAAGTAAACAAAATACACTAAATATGTTATTAGAAATATAATATATTTAGCATTTGTCAGTAATTCAATATTAACTTAGTATGATGATTTCTACTAGGAAATTGTATGATGATTTCTAGATTTAACAATAAGGGCTATTATTTTGTTTAAAATAGTAAGAGTAACCAAATATTTATTAAATTCCTTATTTTATTTAGTTTTATGGTGCAAACTAATGCTTGCTCTTTTATATCTTGTTGGTTAGCATCTATCCCCTAAGGAGCATCACAAATGCTAACAAGTTTATTAAACCTAATTTCTTATACTGGCTTCATAAATTGAGAATTATTCTCAAACAAGAAAAGAATCTATATGTTTTAGCACTAAAATTCTACTAAATCCTAGTCTGGATGCAATAGCTGAAGTTTGGGAGAGATATTAGTATGATATTAATATTGTTGAGTAAGTAATGTGTATAATGTTAGCTAATATATCTCTTAAGCTTTAGAAGTATGATGAGAATAAAGATGTTCCTACTATAATTTTACATCTCAAAGAGTTGTTTTATAAAGTATGGTGGAGAGACATCATACTTTTGATGCACTACATCAATGCAAGATAACATAAGGATCTTTAATAGAGTTACATATATTGAAGATGATTAACTACATTAAAAAAATTACGCCAATTTGGTTTTGATATGGACTATGATTTAAGTATTGATTTCGCATTTCAGTCTCTTCCTTTAAACTTTAAATAGTTCATTATAAACTTCCATATAAACCAAATGGTTTTGTCATTACCTGAGCTACTGAATATGCTCAAGACTATAGAGGGATTCCTTAAAAAGGAATTGAGTTTTATTCTTGTTATATTTTCTTCCAAAAGAAAGAGAAGAGAAAGAGCTTTAGGTAGAATGAGAATAAAAAATAGAAGGCTTCTGGAAAGTAATGAAGTCAAATGGTGGTGTCAAGAAGAAGAAGAATGATAATGACACATGCTTTCATTACAAAGTTGATAGACAATAGAAGAGAACTGCAAAGCTTATCTTAAAGAATGACAAAGGTACATGTTTTCACTGTGAATTTGATGGACACTGGAAGATGAACTACAAAGCTTAACTTTGTAGCTTAATAGATAAAAAGCTTATGAAAGCTCCATATTCAAGTATGTTTATACTTGAGGTCAATCTTTCCACTTTTGTTCCTCATTATTGGTTATTAGTTATTGAGTGTGGTTCTTATATTTGTAATAACATGTAAATAAGAACAAAGGGTATAATATTAAGGAAAGATGAAGTGGACCTGTAAATTGGCAATAGAGTAAGAGTTGTTACATTAGTTATAGGAACTTGTAGTTTAGCTTTTCCTTCTAACCTTGTAGTATAACTATATAATTGTTATTAAGTCTACCTCTCTCATGTCTTTTAGTATTTAAGCTTGTTATGTTTATCAATTAAATTTTACTTAACAATTTGAAAGATTATTCTAGTGATAGCACTTCGATAGTAAAATTATTTTTTAAAAAAGAAGTTAAGAGATAAGTGAAAGAATACTTAGATTGTATGAAGTTCAAGTGCTTTACTATTAACCTCTTATTGCTTTTTGTTCCTCTTTACCTAAAAATATACAGGTAAAGTTTGATGAAACATTTTTCTACATCTTAGAATTTTAGACCTCTAGTCTTTAATAAAGAGTTTGGAATGACAAGAATTAAATACTTAGCTTAAAGTGTCAGGCATTTAATATTATTGATAAACTTGTTAGTATGAAAGGATAGGTCAACAGACTCCAAATGAATGGGTTATTTCTATAGATATCAATAGTTCCTCTTCGCTCCCTACTCACTCCTCATGGGAGAGGAATATATATTATTTTTATTTTACTTATACATGTCTTAAAGATATCTATAATTCCATCATAAAGAAGTTAAAAAGTGTAGTATTTCTTAAGGTATTATCATTTAATTATATCTTAACAAAACCTTTATCTTTCAGTTTAATTTCATTGATGATTTAGTTATTAATGTAATTCTAATTATTATTCATCATCTTATTATATCACTAATATAAGTCTCTTATCATTTTTTTAATTGGAGCGAATAAAACTAATATAATGGTGGTTGTCAATTTTGGTGATTTATATATCTATTAATAATGGATGTGTTTGATTATTGTAAATAACCAGGTATATAGCTATATTTATTTTAGTGTGAAATGGTATTTGTTGTATTATGCAGTAATATCTTTTAAATAATATAGAGCCACATCTTTTAGGTTTAGAAGTTGAAAAATGCATAAATATATGAAATTCATTTTTAGCTTGAGACCTAAAAGATGATGCATAAACATTGAAGTTTTCATGCCTAGAGTTAGATGATATATGCGTAAGTAATGATTTAGGCGTATGCTTATCATATAAATGCTTGTGCCTTACAAAAGTCTTTTTGGCAATGGATGGTGCACTTTTATAAAGGGATCCAATTTCACGTTTAATATTAAAGATCTTTTTGGTCCTAAGGATTCAAATTTTCACTCCCTAAAGTGAACTTAGATAATGAATCTTTCAAAACGTTGATCTCCTTTTCAAATATCTTATTCTCATGCAAAAAATCATGTTTCCTTATCATTAGTAAGAGCCACACTCTTAGATTCAATTATCTCATGCATATCACATTTCAGTTTCTCATTCTCAATCATGCTTGTATCTAAGAGTTTTGGACCTATTGAAAGATAATTTCTTCCTTTTTGAACTCACTATGTATAAGTGTTGAACAAATTCTTCATAGTAAAATCATTTAATCATCACAATCATTATCATCAAGAGAGTTTGACCTATATGTCTCATCAATATTTGTCATAAAACAAATTTGGTTCCCTCACTTTCTCTAATATCTTTAAAAAACCTACAAAACAAAGACTTAACTTCCCTCTTAGCTCTAAAAAAATGAATCCCTCCTTTAGGAAGTACCTTAATAAAAATATGGTCACATTTGAAATTTTAAAGGTCATCTCATCTTATTGGCATAGATATTTTATCTACCTTAGGAAATATCCACACTCCTCTGTATTAACTTAACTTTTTTTAGAGAATCTTGAGTTTTATCAGGCCTCAATAATCTCTTATCACCCACTTCATCCTAATAATTAGGGGACCTATAATTTTCCATATATAATGCCAAAAAAGATGTCATCTAATTGTTAGATTCACAATTGCTATTTTAAACAAATTCTAATCATACTAAGTACTCATTTCATACCCCTCTTACATATAGGACACAAGATCTCAATTTATCATCTAAAAATTGTATACGTCTCTTTGATTCCCCATCCATTTAGAGATGAAAATTTGTTTTAAAACTCAAATTAGTGCTTAAAGCATTGTGCACACTCCTCTATAATTTGTTTATAAACCTAGCATCTCAATCTCATATAATGAAAAATGGATTCTAATTCTCATTATCTCATATATATATATATATACATATATGTAATCTCATCAACCTATCCAGCTAATAAACCATCTAAATAGGTAAGAAATAATTTAAATAGGAAAATTTGTCCACAATCACCTAAGATTATTCACTGTGCTCAAAAATTTCTAAAATAAAATTCATAATGACATGTTTCCACTTTTACTTTGGAATGAGTAGATATTGGAACTCCCCTATTGACCTCTAGTTCTTTGACTTGACCTATTAATAAGTTAAGCACTATGCCACAAATCTTGTTATCACCCTCTTCATGTTATTCCATAGAAAATTTTCCATTTGGAACCTTACACATTAATAGATGCATAATTGATATTTGACAATATTATGTATTTTTCTTGATATTTTATACTTTTTATATATTTGGTACTTATTGTGCTTCAAGTATGTTTAGAGGTGATAATTGCCTTTATTGACTTAAAGGAGAGGAATTTAGATGAAAACACAACGTAAAATAAAGAATCGACAAATCTAAAGGAATGCACAGCCATGCATTGTAGCCATGCACTTTCTTATGGCCATGCACTTTTGAGATAACCAGTGAATTCCAATTATGCATGGTCTAATGAATGACTATGCATCAGGTCATGCATTGGCCAAAAACCTAGAATTTTATATAAAGGCAACATTTCAGAGGCAATTGAAAGAAGGAGACATGGGCGAGGTGATTCTAGACGCGAAACTTGTTCTCTAGGTGAGATTTTGATCCAAAGATGTTAAAAACACGAAGAAATCATCGAAAGATCAATCGAAATACAATATCAAGCCTCTACATTGTAAGAACATTCGACAAAAGACAATCAAGGAGATTTAGAGTTATGAACCCTTTGTTTTCGATTCGTATTTCTATTTATGTATGTTTGATTTTGTATTCAATCATGTGTAATTAAACATCAAGTTAGTATTTTAGTTAGATAAACCTTATGTAATACTTTGATATGATTTGATTCTTTTATTAATGCAAGTAGTTGTTTGATATATTGTGATTTGATTAAACATTTATTTTACGTTATAATAACTGGAGAATATTATATCATAATCTGATATACATAGAGATTGAGAAATCCTAGTATGAATAGATCTACAGTAATTAGAAGGAGTTGATTACAACCTTAGAGATAGGATGACATAATTCATTCATATTAGGGTCAAACTGACTCATAAATCGGAAACACAATCCTATAATATTTAACTTGATTAATTTGGTTAGAGACCTTAGGATTAGTTGTTAGTAAACTCAAGTTCAGCTATTAGCATACCATAGGAATCACCACATTCCAATACATCAATAAAAAAATTGTTTGATAAAAGATCAATATGTTAAGGGTTTAAAGGGATTTAAACCTAGATAGTAATTTTTGATAATGATAGCTTTCTAAGTGAATTCCACTATCTTTGCATTCATTGTCGTTTCCTATTTCTTTAATTTTTTGGTTTTTATTTCTTTGTATTAAAAATCTAAATCAATCCCTAGGCTAGATAATAAGGGAAGGCTAAGTACTAATATTCATAGTTTTTGTAGGATCGACTCATACTTACTAGTACTAGCTATAGCTACGCCGTGCACTTACAGTTTATTACAATATTGAGTAACATAAAATAGGTCAGTCAAGCTTTGGCACTGTTGTTAGGGACTTTGATATTATGAAAGCCTAAATGCTATTACTCTAGCCATTTTCACTTTTGTTTTATCTTTGTTTTTATTTTATTTTATTTTATTTTATTTTGTTTTGTTTTGTTTTGTTTTGTTTTTGTATCTATTTTCTTTTATCTTAGTTATTTATTTTATTTTAATTTATTTCGTTTTTTGTATCTATTTTCTTTTATCTTAGTTATTTATTTTATTTTATTGTATCTTATTGTAGTTGCGGATTATTAATTTAATTATCTTTTGAATTTCTTTACTTGATTTTAAGTTTATGGTTTATTATAGGAATTATGTTTCATTATCATAGCTGCAGTTTGCAATGGAATGATGGAGTAAACGAGAATCTTGTGGGTGCTAGAGTATGCCTTCGCGATCTATGACATCACCATATAAGAGAGTGAGGTGTTCAAACATGTTTTTCGAAGCTCAATTAATATTTAGGTCGTGCAAGGACATTGGTATTAGTATAATCATGAATCTCGAGCACCAACACATAGATGGGAGCAGCATAACATAGTCAACCTCATGATGCAAGTATAACTAAACAGTTACAATTGATAGTGGAGCAACTCTTATACTTATGGATGGAATGATTACACTCTAACAAGATATTTATGGCATCAAACATCTCCATGTAATGAACCAACTCTAGAAGATAAAGTAATGGAAACACCTGCTAAAATGAAAGTTAACCAATGTGTATTTAAGAGTAAAGAAAAGACAAGGGTTAGCTTTATGAATTGAGGGACATTTCAAAAGATCTTAAGTATGACCTTGCACACATCATAGTCCTACTTAAATGGATAGAATAATCTAAAGATTAAGGCTCCTTCACAAACTCCCTCTTTAATCCTAGATCTCTTAGAACACATAACTTATATTTAAATCATGGCACTCCACCTTATTGGGCCTCTTTATCCTATTAAATAAAGTTTATTATAACCTTAAATGATCAATTATACTCCAAAGCCTTACATCACTACCTTTATCTCACATCCCCCTTAACTTTTTATGTAGCTCTCATTTTGAGGATATCAATATGGCTAGATTACCATTATGTTAGCTTTACTCAGGTGATAATAAATCATCAAGCTATAATGTTTAAATAACCTTAACCATCTGCTCTGTTTCATAGTCAACTCATTATATAGGAAGATTTACTTTAGAACTTTATTATTTATACATACCTCACATTTAATATCATATAAAGCATGCCTCTAAATCTTAGTTAAAAATTATTATTTCAAGCTCTAAACTATAAGTTGAATAATAAATTTTATTATCCATAAGAATAATCCATCATATTTTTTAATTGTATTAAAGCATATAAAGCCCTTTCTTCGATACATCACTAAATATAGTGAAAATACCATTATTATATGGAATTGTAAGAAACATCTATCTCCTCTTTAAATCTTGGAAGCTCTCCTCACATTTTATTGGCTATTGAAATTTCACACTTTTCTAGTCAATCGAGTTAAAGGTCAAAATAACTTAAAGAATCTTTTTATAATATCCTATAATAACATGTCATACCAATACAATTATATTCCTTAATCACTATAATGGTTTGGCTCCACAATCTTATATAAAAGTATATATGCATTATGTCCTATATATGAATGATCTGAACTGTTGAGTTGAAATCATATTCTAACTAAGGATTCCATAAATATTCCATAATAGAAATGACATAATTTTGTGTTTTAGTTAACTATAGGAAAACCATGATTGAGTACTTCATTCATTAAAATTAATGAAATAAGATGACAAGAAAGATTATAACCATTTTTACACAAAAAAAGGCTCTGATATTTTATATTCTTAGTCCATTTAACTTAGATTGCCATAAAGCTCTCTTAAATTGTATATGTACTAGACATTACTCATTTTATTATTCTTTGATTACATAATTCATTTTATTGGCTTCTTGATTACTTTTCATTTCTATTGAACTTAATATTTCACATATTGATTAAATCCTTAACAAATTACTTTATTAATATTACCAAATATAAAGTTACTATAACTAACATATTTTTTTAATATCAAAATTATGGAATAAATTCTCATTTGGTTTGAAAATGGGTTTTTAGAAGAGGAAGTATATATATTGGAATTTGAGGGTTATACGAAGGCATTTAAAGATCAAGTTTACCTCTTAAAAATATTCTTTATGCTTACTACAAGCTTTAAGACAATGTATTTTGGAATTTACATAAATATTGGATTTTATTCAGACCAAAACTGAGTACTACTTAGTTTACTAGAAAAACGTGCAATTGATTATTTAATATTATTGATATATGTTAGTGATGTAGTGTTACTTAGAAGTAATAATGAGTTTATCCAATTTATTTTAAGGCCTTTGAATAATAACTATGTTATAAAATATTTGAGTTACGTCAAGTAATTTTGTTTTATTTGTGTCAATTTTCTTTTATTTTAATTTTAATTTTGTATTTATTTTCTTTTATTTATTATATTTTATTGTATCTTACTATATTCATTTAGCTTATTAATTAACTATCTTTTGAATTTCTCTACTAGATCCTAAGTTTGTGGATTATTGATGAAGTTACGATTCATTGCTCTACTTGATCTTAAGTTTATGGTTTATTGACGGAGTTATGATTCATTGTCATAGTCACATCTCACAATGGAAGGATGGAGCGGATAGTACTTTTATAGAAGAAAAATATGTCTTTGCAAACTGTGACATCATCATATGGGAAAGTGAGGTGTTCTCACACGTTTTCGAAAGCCCAATCGATATTCTGGCCTTATCGCAACACTAGTGGGAGTTTTCACTACAATCATGAATGTCTACTACCAACACATATAAGGGAGTGACAAGCATTTACAATCAACCTCAAGGTGCACTATGCGAGAATAGCTACAATTCAAAATGGAGCAACTCTTGTTCTTACAAATGGAACGATTACACTCCAGCTGAATATATATAGGACCAAGCACCCCCAATTAACCAGCCAACTCTAGAAGATATGATGGTTGATTTCATTTAAGAATCAATCATAAAGCATTAAGAAATAGAGGCTCGCATACACAATTTGGTGAATTGGATGGACTAGTTAGTGACAATATTATTTGACGAGATCCAAAGGAATGTGCCTAGTTATATTGAAACAAATGTTAAAGAACATAGAATGGCAATCACTCTTGTCAAGACAAACTTCCAAAATAAGACAAAGAAGAAGAAGAGGAAGCAACTCTTAGAGATAAACTATTGGAAATCCTTATTAAAATGAAAGATTACCGACACGAATTTGAGAGTAAAGTAAGACAAAGGTTGGTTTCATGAATGAGGGATATTCTAAAAAGAGCTACCTAAAAAGGAAGAAAAAGAAAAGGGAATCATTACAAATAGCATAATGGAATACCTTGCAGAATTTAAAGCTAGCTGACACGAATTCGAAGAAACAATATTTGAGCCTATTAATGTAGTAAAGTGAAGACAAGGCAAGGGTTGGCTTCAGCTTGTTGGCTTCATAACTAAAGTGATATTCCAAAAAGA
Organism: Erythroxylum alaternifolium; assembly: GCA_027478495.1. Taxonomy (NCBI): domain Eukaryota; kingdom Viridiplantae; phylum Streptophyta; class Magnoliopsida; order Malpighiales; family Erythroxylaceae; genus Erythroxylum; species Erythroxylum alaternifolium. The sequence goes on from JANIIA010000004.1 coordinate 26,856,284, forward strand.
GCTTCCAAAAGAAGAAGTCTCTATCTAAGTAGAAGAAGTAGAGATAATTGAAGGAGATGAACTAGAAGCCTTTGTCCAAAAAGAAGAAAAAGAAGAGAGGACAGAGGAGGTTAGGGAAGAGCTGGCAGAGGAATCAAATATGGAAACTACTTATGAAGTGTTTGTAGTGACCTTAAGTACGAAGGGGTTTCCACTTCCTCAAAGACAAACGGTTCTCGATAGCCGATGATTCAAGGAATTCTTTTATCCTTTATTTTATTAATAGTTTATCATTAAAAAGGGCATTAATGCATGTGATTAGATTGATTAGATTGATAAATTTTTTAAATTATGTATTAATAATTATCTTGCAATAGGTGGCTTACTTACAGGCTATGAAACTATTTTGTGAAGAAAAGGGTGGAAGTAAGTCATTGATCATAGTTCCTAGATGATGGAAACATGCAGGATACATTGAGCTACCAACATTGAAGAAGCGTTGTATAGGAGGCATCCTATGAGTTGGTTTTAATTTTATTTCAAATTTTATATTATTTTTTTTTTACTTTCATGTTAGTATAGGATTTTATTTTGTGCTATGTTATTTCTTTTATTTCTTTTTTATCCTTTTCTTTATATTTTGCAAGGATGTTAGTCTTATATTGGATGGATCCAAATCAAGAATTTTTCATATTTAGGAAAGTACCAACTCAGCCCTCTCACTCATTAAACATGTTTGTATTTTATACATTGAGGAAAATGTACAACTTTAAGTATGGGGATTGGCTTAATGAATTTTTAACTAATTTCTTCAAGCTTATTATAATCTTGATTATAAATTGTAGTAACTGATATCTTAAATTGGTTGAATATATCTAAGAATACTATATTTCCTTGTTGAATATTGATTGAATTGGCATGCAAAAAGATAATGGTTAGAATAAAATTAGTTTTATAAGTCATTTTTTTGTACTCATCGAAATTTGCAATTTGAATGAAATTTGCATATTATTTACACACATATAAACCCAATTTTTATGAGCTTTCGAGCCTAAGAGAAAAAATTTTAAATTTTTAAATCTCTTATTATTCTTTCGTGTGAGCTATCATATATAGTAGGATAATTCTAGAACTTGCTTTTATTATACACAGGCATGTCAAAAACATTTCAAAACAACGTCATTTTGGACAAAACAACATCATTTCAGAAAAATGGGTCGACTATGGTGGGCTCATGGCCCCACCAACCTAGGCCAAAAATAGGCCAGGCAGGCCAAGCCATTATTGCTATCCATAATTATACATATTGAGACCATATTTGTTAAATTAGAAGCATTGGAATGACAAAGGTTCTCATATTCACTAGCTTGCTTAGCCTATTTATTTGAAATCACCATACCCTAAAATCATCTTTAGGAATAACGAAGTTGAGCCTTAACCTTTTTCATTGATTAAAACAAATTTTAAATCTTCATTCTTTTTTTAAGACCTTTTTATTATTCTAAACCTTAAAGGTTATTTACATTATTTACTTGTTGAGACTTCAAATTTGTGAAAGGTCCGATATTTGTTGAATTGTGGTACTAATTAGAATATTGTAAAAAAAGAAGCATAAAAGAAAAAGAAGGAAAGAAAATAATAATAATAAATTAAAAACAGAAAAAAAAAAAGAATAAGTTTATGGTGCTAATAGAGTTGCATTGAAAGGACCTATGTGTATCAATAAATGAGTCTTGAAATATATTGTGTAGTAAATTTTCTTCAATTTAATCCTTTTTATTAACCCAGTCATACCTTACCTAAGCCCCATTACAACCATCTAAAGACTTTTTGATTTTTTTTTCAAGTTTATACATAAGTGATGGAGATGTGATTCTACTGCAAACATATGGTAAGAATTCTATTATGCATTGATTGAGAGTTTTGATACTTTTCACCCTAAACACCTTAGTGCGTTGAGTGAAATCATGGTAAAGATGTAAAGATATATCTTTTTATTTCAATGCGATTGTTGATGTGATTACTATTAACGTTGCTTAGAAAGTTAATTTTAGGATAATTTGATTATGCTTGTATATTAATTTGATTCGATGGGATATGATGATATATAGTACGAGTGGATAGATTGAGATTAATGTTGTAAATTTTATAATTTTGATTATGGTTTGCTTGAAGATAAGCAAAAGCTTAAGTGTGGGGATGTTTGCTATATGGATATTTAACTATATTTTTACATCCATATTTGATATATCTTGCTTGATGTTTTATACTTTTATCGTATAATTGGTACTTAATTTTCGCCAAGTGTGTTTAAAGGTTATAGCCTTCATGGAATTAAAGGAGAAGAATTGGGATGAAAACATGACATAAAACAAAGATTTGACACACAGAAAAGATGCATAACCTTATGTCTACCTATGCTCCCAGGCTGTGCAATTTTTTGATTTTCAAAGAATTTGATGATGCATAATCTTATGCATAAGACCATACATCATCCAAAACCCTAGAATGCTATATATAAAGACGTGAACAGAAACTTAAGAGGGGAGCAAACATAAGGAGGCGATTCCAGATGTAGAGTTTGTTTTCAAGATTTGGTTTTGGTCTAAAGAAGCAAAACATAAAGAAATCATCGACAGATCCATCAAAATATAAGATTAACCCTCTATATCGCAATAATACTCGATATAAGACAATAAGAGAGATTTAGAATTATGAACCCATTGTTTTCAATTCGTTTTCCTTTTAATGTATGCCTAATTTCTTATTTAATTATGTGTAACTAAACGTCATATTAGTATTTAGGTTAGATGAACCCTATATTAATACTTTGATATGATTTGATTCTTTTATTTCACATATTTTATTTACGTTCTAATAAACCCAAGAATATCATATCATAATCTAATTTCATACGCAGAGATTGAAAAATCCTAGATTTGAATAGATCTATCGTAATTGGAAGGAGTTGATTGCAGCCCTAGAGATAAGTTAACATAAATCTTCCATATTAGAGTCAATCCCATATTAGAGTCAATCCTAATAGAGGGACTCATATATCGGTAAAGCAATCCTACAAACTTTAACCTAAGTAATTCGATTAAAAAACTTAGGATTAGTTATTAATAGACTCAAGTTTAGCTATTAGCATACCATAAGAGTCTCTGTGGCCCAATACATCAACAAAGCAATTATATGATAAAAGATCAACATGTTAAGGGTTTAGGGGGATTTGAACCTAGATATTAATTTCTGATAACGATAATTTTTTGAGTGAATTTCACTATCTTTGGATTCATTATCATTTCCTATTCTATTTTATTTGTTTTCTTTTAGTTTCTTTTTATTAAAAATCTAAAATCAATCCTTAGGCTAGATAATAGAGGAAGGGTAATTACTAGTGTTCATCGTCTTCATGGGATCGAGTTGCACTTGCGGGTAATAGCTATAGCTACGCCGTGCTCATACAGTTATGACAATATTGACTAATACAAAATTAGTCAATCAGTGTGTATTCATCTCTCTTTTAGCCTTGCAAAGCATACAATGATCTTGGTTATTAAGAAAACTTAACGAATCCTTTATAGTTAAATTATGATTAATGGTTAACCAAATTAAGAAAGATACTTTTGAGGCTAACTTTTTATTCTAAATTACCTTATTTTAGTACACTTTATCTCTAACTCCTCTTTAATATTTCTTACAAGACTTGTTAGTGAATTTACCAATAAAATGTCAAATCCATAAGTAGTTATCCTTCATCCCTTCATCTAAACTTACAAGTTCATGAGGTAATTAACCTATTAGTTCCTTATTTTCCATCCCTTCCCTTTGGCATCCTTAAGGAAATTGTTGAGCATATAAACTCACAGATTGGATTAGTTCAGAGGCCTTTCCTTGCTCCAACTGTCACAATATAAACAAGCTCTTTTCCTATTCCCTATTTTACACTTTAATGTAGCTGATAAAGCCTCTCTTAGTTTCATTAATTATGAAATAAAAATAAAGAGAATTATAGTTTAGGATGCATGTTCTATAAGCTCCTGCCTTAAAGAAGTAAGTATGAATCCATCTAATCCACAGAGTGCCATTTCCTTAGTAATCTCTATAGCCTTTTTATAATCAAAACCTTGTTACTTAGACTGATAGGGGAGATTCCTAAACATCTCTCATATATTAGCTTACAAACCTCTTTCTACTTACTTTAGCCATAGTTATTCCTTATTTTATGCCTCCCTATAGGAATGATCTCATCATACTTTCAACTAACCTAATTATGCCTTTGGAGAGGAATATATGCACAGACCAATACATATACAAAGAGTTTAAAATAAGCTTTATCAACATCAATCTACCAGTATAATATAGGTCTTTATTACACCAATTACTTAGCCTTTTTTGTTTCATCTCCATTAAAGGAATACATTCTCTAATGATTCTTGTAGGTTTCACATTTACAAATATGCTAAATGAAATTCAAGTAATGAATTTCTTAATATAGTTCCTAAACTAACATGGAAAAAGAAAAACTTAAAGTATTCATCTGATAATCCCAAATATTTAGATCATAAGCCCTATTGAAGTTCATTTTTAAGGCATGAATTTTTGGGTGAAATCTTTCTTAAATAACCTCTCAATAACTATTGAACCAATAATATATTGTCTCTAATCATATTTCACTCTAAAATGCCCCTTGTGAATCACTTATCAATTGGTACAAAACCTTCCTCGTCCTTACAATAAGTAATTTTGATATAACTTTATTCAAAAAAGTTGCAACATGATATTAGTTTATGAATACCAAGAGAAACTGGATTATAGTACTTTGGTATTAAACATATAAAAGTCTTATTAAGCTCCTATGGCATCTTACCATTCTCAAAGAACTCCAATATGACATCAATAGCCAAGTTTTTTATTAAAAGCCAAGCTTTAAGGAAGAAAAACCCATTAAGACCATCTTGGCCAAGAGCTTTATATGGGTTTAGTTTAAATAACAATCTCTTCACTTCTTGAGTAATGAATGGCTTGTATAAGACTTCCTCCATTCCTCATTAATCCAACAACTAATAAAGGAGCTTAATAATGGTAATAAGATCTATTAAAGCTTAAACTCTAATGATTTCTTTAAAGAATATGTAAGCTTCTTCTTTGACCTCTACCTAGGAAGTAGCATGTTCTCCATTTAGTTTGTTCAAAGAGCATATCCTATTAGTGATGCTTTTAGATTTTACTAAATTATAAAAGAATTTTATATTCTTATCCCTTTTTTTGATCTGGTAATCTAAGCTTTTTAATTCATAATAGAGTTATGGATTATAACTATTCTGGACTCATTCACTACCTTCTTCTCCTCTTCACTTAAGTTATATTCTACATGATGTAGGTATAAGGCTTCTTGTCTAAAGATCATTCTACTTTTAACGACTTCAACATTCTTCCTAACATGTAAAGTCCTTTTTACATTGAGTTTCTTTAGTTCCTTCTTGATCAGTTTAAGTTTTCTTACATATACATAAGTTATACATCCCTTGATCACTAAAATCAGGCCCATAAGAATTTCCTAATTGAATCCATCTTCCTTTACTAGAAAGTTATTGAATTTGAATGGAATTTTTCTCCTCCAAATGTTCTCCATATTTATAGATGGCAATAGGTACAGGCTTGGCTAGACCATTGCTGCTATAACTCAGGCCTAAAGTATGGGGCTTGAGCCTAAACCCGATTGAGCCCAAGCCTGACTAGGCCCGAGGTAGTCCGGCCCGAACCCAAACACAACTTGATCTAGCCTAAAACCAAATCAACCCAGCCTTAAATACTTTTTAATTAAAAATACAAAAATATTGTTATTTTAAAAAATGTCATAATTTTGCTTATAACCGTAGAGTCTCAGGCTAGGCTGGGCCTAGACAGCTTAAGCTTAAGCTCTACATAAGGCCTAATCAACCAGGTCTTGCCTATTGACTTTTAGTTGGGCACAGGCATGTCAAGCTAGCTAAACCCAGTTGTTATCTCTATCCATACCCTATATGATTATTAGGGAGTGATTTGAAATTGATGGAGCTTTAAACATAGCTTTACCCTTAGGGATTTCCTTTAACCAATCTTCATCGATTAATTCCCTATACCATTTCTTTCTCAATATCCAACTTACATTTTATTTGTTTCTCCAAAAGAGGAAACAAGCTTCCATCTTCAAATTAGTAACCCCTATGTTTTATACACATTCCCTAAAATCATGTTAAATTACCTCAATCCCACATATCCCTCAACTTCATCTCTGTGAAGAAAACTATTCAAATTCCCCAATATAATCCAATGTCCTTACATTGTTGGATGAATACTCATTAGCTTTTCCTATAGGAGCCTTCTCTGGAAGTTAAAATTGGAGTCATACATATAGGTTATCTAAATCTTTCTAAGAGTCATAAGTCAAAACTATGTGTCTTGGTTGGATAAGAATGTCTAGTAATTCCCTAAAATCTTAAGTTAAGAGATATTCTCTTGCTTAAACTTTGTTTCTAATATTCCTATCAAAATTGGATTTACTTAGAAAACAAAATCTTTCAAAGTTACTAATTTCTAAAGTACAATCGACATCGACTAATAATTAAGGTCTTGGAGCCCTTATACTTGTTTTTCTTACCAGATTTCCTCTTGCTACTACTTTAAAACTCACCTACTCCTTATTACACTGCTTCATCAAACATTACTCTCTTGCTTAGATCTTCTTCTTTGATTTGTTGACTGATTGATAATTTATCAATATTGAAATAATCGTAAATGCACAACGTAGTTGTAGCTAGCATAGGCAAGTATAGGTCAATCCCATAAAGATAGTAATTGTAAATAGTTACCTCATTATTTAGCATATGAATTGGATTTTTGATTTCTAATTAAAATAATATGTAAAAAATAAAATAAAAAATGAAACAATAATGAATAAAGAACAAAGGAAAGTACTTAGAAAACTTAATATCAAATATTAGTGTCTAAGTGATTAATCTGCCTAAAAACCATTGAATAATTAATCTTTTATCATGTAATTATTTTATTGACTATTAGATCATATAAATTCCTATCTTATGTTAATAAATCTTTTGAGACTAATAACAACTAATACATGGGATGATTAACTAAAATATTTCGAGTTAAAGTGCCAAGAATTGCATTATCGATTTATGAGTTCCGCTATTAGGTTTGACCCTAATCCAGAGGATTTATGTCAAGCTATCTCTAGGTTTGTAATCAACTTTTTTTCAATTATGGTAGATCTATTCATACAAAGGATTTCTCAATCTCAATGATATGAAATCAAATCATGCACTGATATTTCGGATCTATTAGAATATGCATAAAACACGTAATTGAATCATAACAAATCAATCAAAATAATTGTATTAAATAAAAGAATCAAGAGATTTGTTATCCCAACTAGGGTTCATCACATCTAGACACTAAACATGTTTAGTTACTCATAATAGAAAAAAATCAAAGATAAACAAGAAGAAAAACGAATAGAAAACAAAGGAATCATAATTTTAAATCTCTCTTCCTTTTCTATTTACTGTTCTTGCAAGTTTGAGGTTTGATGTTGTAATATATTGGATCTCTTAATGAGTTCTTTACATTCTCCATGTTCCTTGATCAAAATCATCCCTTCCTTACATTCTTCACGATTAGAATCTACTGCAAAAGCCGACTCTCCTCTATTTTCCTCCACTCATGTCCTTTTATCATGAAAACTAGGGTTATAAGGACATACATAATCACTTACACAACTGTGTACATGTATATGTAGCTCCAAAAACCCTAAAATCATGCCTTTACATATTCACAACATCTTGCATGGCCACATATGCAGTTGTAAATGTCTAAGATGCTTCAAATCTTTATTGTATGCCACTATTTCATTTGAATTTACCTCCTTTTGGTTCATAAAGGCAATTATAACCTATAAATCAACTGGAAGAGAAATAAGTACTAAAAATAGAACAAAACTATAAAATATTAAGCAAAATATATCAAATATAGGTGTATAATTATAGTCAAATATGCATCTATCATTAACTCTCCATAATTGATTCATTGAAGCTAGAATTCACCAGGATATTTTCACTTTGTCCAAGATTCTTTCCTATTATGAGATCAATGTTTTTCCCACTTGCATTATCCTCTCTTATGTTCTTTGAAGACTTCTCTACCTTTAAGGTCTTTTAAACTTAAGCCTCATCTATATTCTCTACTTGATCTATCCCACACTTATTTTCCTTCTAACTAGCTTCCAACCCTATAAGCTCCTCATAGTCACCTATTGCCAATGTCCTTCCCCTAGCCTTCCACTACTTCCCCTATTGTCTTAGTAATGGCTTCCAATGATAGGATACCATTAAAAAATCCTCAATTAGTTTTCCAGCCTTACCAAATCTTAATAGTAAAATATATTGAGGAAGCATCATGTCCAACTTCATACTAACATAAATCATAGCAAAACCAATTCTTTTCCAGTTAATTGTAGTCTCATATATAT
>JANIIA010000004.1:26864821-26878255 GCA_027478495.1 Erythroxylum alaternifolium
AGCTTAGCCCCTTAGTTGATTATTACTCCAATGGTATATTACATATGTTCACCTATAGAGGTATATTCTCATTTTTTAATCTTTTCCAAGCTGATTTCTAGCCTCCACACTTGTTGGAATAAGGGGAAATTGTATATATACCATGGACCAGCCTCTACCATTCCTCTAGCTTCAACTTCTAACGTGAACCTAAAAAAAGCATCGTTGCCTTTTAAATTCAACACCTCTTGTAGTCCCTTACTCTCCCACACCTTCTATACCTAATTATTGGTTACTTGGAAGGGAGGCCCTCTATTGAGGGAGAAGCCAATTAGTGTGGTGTTCTAGGTCTTTGTTTCCTCCCTTAAGACTTTCAAATCTGATACTATAATGATTCTATCTTCTAAGGTACTTAAGAGGTAGTAATATAGTGTAGTACTTAACATTTCCTCTACAATTTTCTCTAATTGATAGGCATATAAGCTAACTGATAGTTTTGGACCCTGATTCTCCATTATTTTCTTACCTAAGGCTTCTCTCATCCTTATCATAACTGTAGGAAAGGGTCAAAAGGTAATTGGATTAAGCATCTCTAAACTTGTCTATATACTTCTGAAAGCCATAACACAAGAGAAGGAAAAAAAGCAATGTGGGACATGTAAATGTTTAAAAGTCTATTACTAAAAAAGGAAATAAAGAAAAGATAAGAAGATATTTGGTGATAATTTCCTAAACTACCCTTAAATAGTTTAATTGCCAAAATAAAAGATAGTCGAGTGAAACATCAAAAAGGAGGGGAAGGTTAAGTAAGGTAATCAGAGGTTGAGAGAGAAGGAACAAGATAAATAAAGCACTAAACAACAAGAAGGTAATAACAGACAAAACAAATAATCGATATTATGGCCTCCATAGAAGGATGTCCAAAACAAATTAAAGGCATAAAGAGTAAGACATCTTCGTGAAAATGAGCACTTAGAATACTTTATATTCTTGGAGAGTTTCTTTGCAATATTGCCACATTATGACATTCCATTTATTTGAAATTAGATTTTTTGAACACTGGACAACCTCTCACTTAAAAGGGAGAAATTAGACTAGTTAATTAAGTTACAAATAGTTTAGTTAGTTATACATAAGTGGGAAATTTGACTAATGTAATTAGTTTAGTCAGTGCCATCTGTATAAATTTATTTTACGAAGTTATACTTTTGTAACAAAAATATAAGAAAGTTTCTCAAAAAATCATGGAAAAGTTATCCCAAAAGCATGGTGTACAAGTAATCAATCCCTAGCTTAATTTGGAAGGCAAAAATATCATTGGAAGTTTTCACTTTTCACAACAATTGAATGGAATGACTTTTAGCAAGATAACTAAAATGTGTTAAAAAGTTATAATTTGTTACATCTTAAACTTATGAGGATTCCCATCGTAGTGAGCAGTGATCATTATAATAAGTTGTATCCATATTCAATATACATGTTCTCTTTACCAAGTATTTAAGAACTGTTGATAATTCATAACCTCTTTTAAAGAAAGAAACAAGCAAGATTTACTAAACTCCTTTTCCTTATTCCTTCCTATTTTACTAGCATAAATAGGTCACTCATCCAAAGCACCAACATGAAACAGAAAGACAAAAGATCCCCTGTTTCAAAAGATTAACTAAAGACAAGGATGCGTCTTGGAATTAATTTAATTAGGCTTCCAAAGGTGAATCAGAAACATAGAAGTACTATTTAATTTTATTTAAGCTGCAATTCAATCACAACGACCATTAGAATGTAGATGCTTCTTACTTGTACTTTGTTGAATCATCTTTGTCTTGCAGGTGTTTTGACAAAGTGACCAAGAGAGAGAAAATGTTAAAGTGGTACCTTTTTTCACTTGAGTTTTGTTTCTTGCAAAACTCTACATTGGTACTTCCCAAAAGTTTCTTTCTTTTTCTTTTATTTTGGTTTTTCAAGTGGGGTTGATGTTGGTTTTTGCCCTACAACTAATAGATTAATTGTATTTTAGTGACAAAATAATTTAAAGATATTATTTATCTTGTACATGTTTAGATGCATATAATAAAGTTCATGAGATAATTATACATTGCAAATGAAATTATGATAATTATAAGATTCATATTACATTTATATATTGTCCCTAAGTTGTTCCAAACCATTTTTTTAAGACTAGACATTAATAGAATGGAAAAAAAACTACCACATATTATGTTTTTCCTTATGAAGAAAATAATCGATCTCATAGACAAAAGTATAGAGATATTTAAACAAGCATGTGGGTGTTTGTTAGAGAACAAGTTATATGATAAATCCATTTAGAACATTACTTATATGTCTATGAAAATTCTAATTGTGATGATTATATAAGTGATCCTTTGACTTGAGGCCTCCAAAGTTATCTTATATAGGGATTGTTATGTTTGAATACTTATGATCTATTCTAATCACAGATAGCTTATTTGGTAGTCATTGGACGTAGCATGAACTCTATGGAGGTAATTGAGTGATCAAGATAGAATTTATTATCCTAAAGTAATTAAGAATGTTTTGTTATTCTCGATTTGTATAGTTTTGAGAAATCGTTGGCAAGGTATCGTGTTAAAGATAAATTAAGAATTTTGTATACATCTTAACTACTACATGGATTTCAAAAGTTATTAACATTAAATGAAGTGAAGAAGTTTGACTCATATCATTAACATTGCATGTTAATTGTTGAAAACTAGAGTTAATCATAATTAGCAATGTTTCCATCTAAGCAACTACTCAGAAATTTTGTTTTCATTTTATTATAGGTGAAAATGATAAATTTTATTCAAAGTATTGAGATAGCGTGCGGATTGGTAGGTTTTGATCTCAGCATTGATGAACTTGGATGATAACTATGAAAATATCTGTTATGGTATTAATCCACTTTACAATTATAGTAAAGATTATTGATTTGGAAGCACTTTAGTAGTACTCTTGAGGGGCAAGGGATCACCTGTGCCATTTAGCTTGTTCCAAAAGTGTGTCATTGATTTTTATCCATATATTTATGTGGATCCTATATAAATGTGTGAATGAAAATTAATATAATAGGTTAATGGGAATAGAGAATCTATTCCGACTCATAAGGCAGTGGGTTACATTTCATGGTACTTTGGGCATTGGACATTATCTGTTCTCGAAAAATTATGGTGTTCATTTCATTCCTTTCTTTATTGTCTTTTTTATTTGTAATATATTGGTGTATGATGATAATCCTAGTTTTAGAGTCCGAACTGTTGGAAGTTTTCTCATTGGAGAGGAAGGAGAATTTAATAGGTTCTCACATTACTGAGATAAGCTCAAGAAGAAAATGCTACTTTGCCATGGTAAGATTTTGCTACATAGTGCTATGTAAAAAATTGATTCTAAAGAAACACGATGGGGCTTCAGCTTGGAGAAATTGTGTTGTTAGTGTACTAGAAAAGGTACTTCAAGTTCTCTATTAGGAATGATTAGCCCAAGGTGTGAGAATAGCTCCTTGTGAAGCTCTCAACTACTACCTCTATGCTTTCTCTCTGTCACCCTAAGTATCATGTTTGTCTTAATAGATATTTACCTCTTAACATAAATACATACATACTGGTCTGCAAGACTAATGCTTACTTACTTTTGTGTTATAGTTATCCAAAGGGATTTACTTTACTGACCTAATCAATACGAGTCATCTGTATTGCTTTACTATTAAGAAATATCCAATAGCATTAATGGTCCATTGGGAATGTTGAGGGAGTGTACACATATTTTTGTGTATAAATACGTGCTTCAGATGATTATTATCCTATCAATAACATATCATCTCGACTGCTTTAGTAGTTACATAATCTCATTCAACATGGAATTTTCTAATCATCTGCCTTACTCTTCTAACAAGCAATAATAACTTCGAGCTGGCGCACAGTGATCTGCATTAAACTTTGGTTTTTTAAACCATTCTTAAAACAATGCCTACAAATTATGACTAGAAATTCTTTTAATCAAAACTTTGAATAGATATAATATTTGGAAAGAGATGAGAATTTTTTTAGCCCCAATGTCACCTTTGGCCTACTCCTCACTATAATGGCTCATTGTGAGTCCTAACTTAATTATTTATTATTTGCTATTGGAATGAAATATTCTCAGAGAGTTGCTTTTCAGTACAACGTTGTCCATATAATGAGGACAAGATGAAAATTCTATTGACGCGTGAGGTTCCATCACAAGAGATGATGAGAGAAGCAGCATGATTTTGGCATGGTTTTAAGTGAATTTAATACGTACTATTAGTGTCAACGTGCTTTCCTAGAAATACACAAGGAATTGAAGTGTATAAGAGAGTTTTGGTAGGTACAAAGTAGAGTCCGCAAGCACAAGTATGTTGTTGAGAACTTTCTAATGCATATTATGTTGTATGTTGTAGTCTATGCTTCGAGGGTGACAATTGGCCTTTCTCTTTACCCACTCCCCCACCCACTTGCTATGTACAGAATTTGGAGTGCACTTGAAAATATTCATTCCAAGATCATACTGTACTTAATTGCTTATTATAATTTATTCTATAGTCTTAATAAGATAAGCATAGATGGTGAGCTCCAAAGCTCTTGAAGCAGTAGTGTCTTGGCAAGCGGTAACATTGTTTCTTGATAAGAGTGAGTAGGAAGAGAGCCCATATGATATGTAAACACTACCAAATGACCCTATTCATTTTTCTTCAACTTTATCTTTGTCTAGTGTACCTTCTAATGTAAAGCTTATTTTGTCTAATCTTATAGAAAATTTAATAGAAATTACTCATGTTCCTATAGAAAATAGTGTTTGTGAGTCTTCTTTACCTTTGTTGAGTCCATACAATATATATTCTCATGATCGTTTGTAGACAAGAAGTATATGTACTATTTTATCTACATCTCGCCCAAAAGTCAAGGAAATCATCCAGAGTTCCAGATTTGAACAGTCTAGCCTCAAATCTACAATAGCAGAACAATACGTGAAGCTCGAAATACCAAAAGAGTTTATCTCTCTTTATAGATAACAAAACTATACACATCTTCATGTAAGAGTTGTACACCTTGTTCTCACACTTCATGGAAGAAAGGGAATACCTGCTACAGCCAAGATATCACTTCTAGATACTGCCTATACACGTACCAAAATGCCTTAATTGTTACCTTACTGACTACTTTCAACAATGGAAGTGTCATTCTGACGATAGCACCTAATTTTAGCATCAGGTTGGATGATCTTAATTTATCTGAAAGACTGCAAGTTCAGATCTAGATCACTGGAGCAGATTAAAATCCTACAGGCATCATGGCTACTTTACATCACCAGATGATCTATCATTTGTAAAATCATACTTTGGACCTTAATTTTCCAAACTCTACTTTGGATGCTCTTTACATGGTTGTTGATTGTTCTAATGATCAGACTACTATTCTCCAAATCCTAAAGCAACTACCAGCTTTGTAGCTTGAAAAGTTAATGCCTACTGAATGGATCACCAACTACCAAAGTGTGTTCTACGTACCTCATCGACATTCTTTTCATACAGCAACTCATCTGATTCTAAAGACATTAAAGGATGGAATAGTAAAGTCCATCTATACAAAGTCCAATGAAGGTCCAGATGAAACTTCTACCTTTGGGCCTATTTTTCTAATTCAACCTGCATTTAAATATACAGAAGGTAAATCTGATCCTCCTATTCATTGTTTCAAATCTAACGGAGATCCAGTTCATGTTAACCAACATCGTGGGCATTCTATATAGCATGTTGACCCATCCATGTGCAAACCTGATTGTGAAGTTTGTCTTAACCATGAGTTAGATAGTGAGGATGATGATGAGCGTTATGCTAGAAGATGAAGGAGAAAGAAAAATTCTAAACCTCATTGTATGCCTTCGCAACAATATCATCTACACAAGGATGATTTTGATCAAGATGATTCCAGCAAATCTAATGGTCTAACTATAGAAAGATTCAAACTTAGATCTCTTCGTGAGATGTTGAAATCTTCAACTTGTCTAACAAAGCCAACAATTCCTGTTATTATTCTTACTCCTATTTTGTGCATGATGGTAGCACCATATGAAGAGGACTTTCCTTCTTTATAAATAAATACTGATGAAACAACTAGGGTTATCTCTAGCCCTTATATTCGAGCCACAGGGATTACTTCACAAGGAACACTTGTGTCTAATCCTTCTGATGAAGTTCTTAAATGGTAGACATCGAATGCAATAGCACGAAACAAAGTTCTTAGAAGAATTGATTCCAAGCTTGATGGAATCAGTCAACAGGCTCATGCTATTCATCATAAATTAGATGTCGTCTCTAAGTAGATCCAACAACTGTACCACTCGTATAAAGCTTAGATTAAGCAACTTGATGCTAATCTTCGACATTACATTGCTATGCAATATTTTAGACCTGACTTTGACATCAAAACGAGAGAACTCAGGAAGATACAAGGAATTGTGCAACATATGGCAGTTGATATGAAATATGCACTGTCTAAGGTTGTATATGGTTCATCCTCTTCAATATTTCCAAATACACAACTAGTATATCCACCTCCTCTATATCAGACGTATCTAGAAGAAGCTGACTATTCAAAGGTTTTCAAATTCAACTATCCTTTGATCAGATAGCATATTCATCTCAGGCAACTTAAGCAAAACCTAAAAAGCCCAAGCTTGAAAAAGTTCCTGAACCATCACCTTCATATATAAAACTTGAATCAGTGGAGTAAACCGTTAAGGATAAATACAACTCCTACTTCTCTACCAAAGGTTTAACCTTCCATGTCTACTGGGAAGGATAAAGCGCCTCTAACAGAGTTCATAGAAACTCTTACGCCTACACCTGCTATAGAAGATTTCTCTTCTCAAATGGAAAAGTCAGAAGCTTATTCTGAAGCCTTTGTCTCAAAATATAAAGTCTCTGTAATAATTTCTGAGTCATCATCTAAACAAATCTCTGAACCTTCTACTAATTCCTCAGCCCAACTAGCTGATCTATCAAACTTAACATAAGTTTTTATGACTATACCTAAACCTACTGAAGTTGAACTAGAAATAAGTGAAGCAGAATCTACAGTTACTGAACCTTTCATACTTGAACTAGAACCACAGGCAAAACTAGCTCAGCCAACTGCACAGACCAATCCTACTTTAGGACCTTGGTTTACTTTTGACAATCTTCCTCAAAAGAAATGGAGAGATCACTTGTATGAATTTAGTGTATGGATAGATCTTTAAATGACTCGACCAAATAATCCTTTACAAGATATTTTGTCTAAATTCACTTCTGGTTTCACTGGTTCTTTACGAGAATGGTGGCAACGTATAAACAACTATATCAAAGACTTTAGTAAATCCAAATCACTACAGTCAGAGCTCTTCTTAGAATAATTCATAAAGATTTCATTGGTGATTTTCATCTTATAGATAAGCAAATCCATCAGGAGTATTTTACAATGAATTGTTGTTCACTTGACAATCATGATCTATAAAAGCATTATCAAAGTATGACGGAAAGGTACTATCTTTTGAATAGATGGAATGATGTTAATCTTTGATATACTTTTATCTCATCCCATCCAAATCAACTGTAACCAAACTTACAACGGACCATAGTTTCTTTACAATGAGATATGGCTAACATATCTCTTGGAGAGATCTACAAGCTTTTTCTAACTTCCCTTGATAAGTTGTGTAATCAACATACCTTATTCAAGAACATTGTTAAAGGTGGTCCACTTCTTAAACAGACTTGTAAAAAGCCTTATCTTTAGATTAAGTGCCAGGATCATAAGAACTGTGATTGTAGCAACAAGAAGAAATCTCATCACAAACATGCTTATCATCCACAGACAAGTGGAAGGCTACAAGGATTTAAGAAAAACTTATGTGAAAAAAGATGAAACAAAAAGAAAGTTTGTTTGATTCTGCAAGAAGAAATCCCATCATTTTCAAAAAGTTGAATGATGTGTTCTCTGTGGATAACTAGGACATTTTGCACGAACCTGTCCTCACAAAAGTAAGAAAGATATCAAGTTATTGAAGCAAATGCAATCCATTTTGCCTATTCATTCTTCCAATAACTTTGAAGATCTTATTGAGGAACAATCCACTGAAGATGAAGATACAAAGTTTGTTGTTTTTGTTACGACCTCTAAAGAAGAATCCTCAAATGATTCTCTATACATGCTATAACAGACTTGCATGAAATTAGATCGTACTCTAGTCCAACGACCATATGTCTAGATCCAACTCTTGAGACAAGACAAATATGATCGACCCATCAAAGCTATTGGATTTATGGATACTAGATACAGTTGTATGATTACGAAGCCCAACATTTTATCTTCTGAGGCATGGACCTCATATGATGAATACTTTACAGGTGCAGATGGTAATTCATTCAAGATCAGGTTTATTACAAAAAGAAAGATCAAAATTCGATTCTTTATATAGTGTACAGTTTGGACTAAAGTACTTAGAAGCAATCTACTGGGCCCAGATACACTAAAATAAAAAATGTGTTTGAACTTTCTCAAGTTCCTACACCATATACATCACTGCGAGATAAACAGTTGGAATATTGTCCTGAATCACATGCACAATTTACTCATCCATATCCTCTTTGGAAAAATGCTGACTTTTTCATAAGTCTACCTTCCGAAAAGAATGAAGATATCAATCCTACGAAAGCTATACATCCAGGGATGAACCCTGATGACCTAAAGCTCGCACAAGATGAGTGTTATATCCTTCTGAAGCAAAGACTCATTGAGCCCACAAAGTGAAATTGGGCTTGCCAGAACTTCTATGTCACTAAACATTTAGAGCAAAAGCATGGTAAAAGGAGATTGATAATTGATCAGTCTGGTCCACAAATTGCACAAAAGCTGATACATTTTCTTGATAAACATCTATACGTGGCAGCTTATACTTCATACTTATCCACTTTGCTCAGACAGAATCCACCATGGCCTTCAGATGCTTTTTCTCACTATAAATTCTCCATCCACTATATCAAAGCTCACCACAATACACTTACTTGTTTCCTCTCTGGACCTACTAAACCTATCTTACTTCTTTTAGACTATCTGAATCATTTTATCGCTCTATTTTGGCTAATAGAGTTTCCTAAGTTTGCAAGATATAAAAAATATTTTCCCCCTTTGTTTTCTACTCCTCTAACCAAAGTTGCAGAACTGTTCCCACTTCTTCATCCAAGTCTTTTTTATTATCATCATCTCACACTTCTCAACTTTGATATTTTACCACTCCTGGTCACTTTTATTCCTTACAAACTCATGTATCTGAAGTAAATCACACGTTAGTGTAGAAAATATGTATAATATATGATATACACAAGAAGGGGGTTAAATTGTGTATCCTTTTCGCAAATACAAATTCTTTAATTTTTCTTGATAAGAACTTCTCTAACTTGTTAAAAGACTATCACAAAATTGTTATGAGATAAATAGAAAATAACTTCTATGTACTTGTTTAAGAATAAAATATACTAAGTTGAGAGACAGAGGATAGACACTGCGATTTTATACTGGTTTACCCCAAACTATGGGCTACGTCTAGTCCTCAAATTTTTTCTGAGTATTCACTATACTTCAACAAATTACAAGTATTCTTTCTTTCTTCTCGAGCCTCTTTAGGTCTCATACACCAAGTATTCTTTTTCGCTATCTTAGCCTTTCCAGGCTCTTAGCCTTTTCTTTCTCTCACTAGAAAGATATCGTGAGCTATTGTTATAGTAGTTTAGCTCTTCCAGTATCGCACTACAGAATTTTTAAGTATACACTTGAATGCTCAAAAGTTGTAGAATCAAAGATCTCTCTCCAAAAATTATTTAGTTAGTCTTCGACTACGACTCGTATTTATAGTCTAAGTCTTCAACTGCTTCTTTGAATCTTGATAACTGCTTCTTGAGTCTTGATAACTACTTTTTGATTCTTGAAAACCACTATTTAGTTGAGTTCTGTAACTAACTCCAACTAACTAACTGCTCGACGTACTCGCATACCTTCTGCTTTGTATCGTCTGTGTTTTCTTCAGTGTCTCTATTTCTTTTGTGTTTTACTTATTTTGTGTTTTGCTTCTTTTGTGTTTTGCTTCCTCTATGTTTTCTTCTTCTGTGTTTCATTTCTTCTGTCTTTCACTTCGTCTGTGTTTCTTTCTTCTGTCTTTTACTTCTTCTGTGTCTCTATTTCTTCTATGTTTTACTTCTTTTGTATTTTGCTTCTTCTGTCTTTTGACTTCTTCTGTCTTTTTCTTCCTCTGTGTTTTGCTTCTTCTATATTTCGACTTCTTTTGTCTTTCACTTTTGCATACTTAACATACTCATCAAACTAATTCATTTATTTCTAACATTATTATTATTTGATTGTCATCAAAATTAATTATCGTAAATTCCTCCTGACTTAACAATCTCCCCCTTTTTGATGATAACAAATAATCATAATGTAGAAAAATAAAAGTGAATGAACTTTTTTTTATTCAGATAATGAATAATGAATTGAAACAAAATATACATAACTATCGTCTTCTTTTTTCTTCTTCTGGTTCTGCTACTTCTGTTCTTCTCCCCCTTATTTTTTTTCTTTTCTTCTTTCGTCTTCAATCTTCTCTTCTCCCCCTATGTTCTTTTTCTCACCCTATTTGTTATTAATCAAAAAGATTTTCTCAGATGCTGTATGATTTCAGAAAACATTCGTTGCATGTCAGTCCTGATCAACTTGAGGTCTTGTTTTACTGCCACCTGAAGATAAGCTACTTCCTCATGTAGATCACTAATGGAGTCCCTCAAACCCTCAACATTTGTATGCATTTTTTCCATCTCTTTCACTAAGGCTTCCAGACTCCACTTCTGAGACTAACTATCTTCTTCCATTCTAATTTTAGGAACTTGTGGAGGTTCACTTAATGGATAAAAGTTTGGTTCATCATATGTTTCTGAATGTATAACATCTAATTCAATGATTTTCAATACAGGAGATTTGAATAATTGTTTTCCATCAGGGAGATCAAGGTCATTAGGCTTTGGTAGTTTTGGTATTGGTTTGCTAAAAAGGTGAAGGACATCTTTGATTTATGGTATATAACTCAAAGGTCTAAGATGGATAAGTAGGTTCACAAAAGTTTCTAAGTTGAAACTGATACCTCTGACGATAATAGTTCTAAACTATCCTTTAGTCACCGTTCCAACTACCTAAGAAGTTTCGTCTGTGGAGAAGCATCCACAATAACTTCTTGATGCCTTTGAAATGTGGTGTGAAACATAGATGCCTCTTGGTTGTTCTGCACTACATGCATTATCTATATTTCTCACTACTTCTTGTACCTTCTCATCTGTAAGATCACCTGCTCTTGCTTTAGGGTACAGTTTTTGTTTTCCTTTTTTTACATTGCGTACAATATTTACAGCTCTAGGTTGCACATCAAATACAATCTTGATTAGTGTTCTACCTGTAGCTAGGTAGATGGTATATCGATCTTTTGTCATCTTCAAGGGATATGGTTCTAATTTTTCGTCTCTTAGAATCCCATATAATCTTTTCTCTTCATGATTCAGAAGATGTATAGATCGATTGTTGACCAAGATAGGTTCAACTTGTACCTTGATTATCTTCTGAGCAAGTTCTCTTATAATGATTAAGCTTTTACTTTTAACAGGTACAATTTCTTCTATTACCTTCATATTTAAGTCCTCTTTTCTGATAGGAACAAGAGAATCAACTGATTTTTCTTTCTGATTCCCACCAAATGAAGTACTCTCCTTCTGACTGGTTTTCAACTTCTTGTTTTCTTCTACAAGTCTAGAAGGTTGTTGTGGTTGGGATCTCTTCTTCTCAAACTCCAACTTCCTCTTACTCTTAGTCTCTTTTGTTGACTTTGGTTGCTGTTGTTGCAAGATTGAGACAAACGAACTAGTTGCCTGAGGTGTTTTTCCTACCTTCTCAGAATCTTCACCAGAAATCAATTCTTATTCACTCTTTTGCTTTTTTTATCAAAGAGTTAGTAATCTTGGTGATCTTCTGGATTTCTTAACTTGCTCAGTAATAAGTGTCAAGTGCCTCTCCTTTTCTTTTCAATAACACTTGTTTTTCAGATAGATGCACCTGGCTTCCTGCTTTTTGTAAAATCATCTTATCTTTAACTGCTACCTCAGACGATTTATTTTTCTTTTCTTCTGAAAGCTTCTTTTCTTCTGAAAGCAATGTTCCTAAGGGTTAAGGTTTCTTCCTCTCTGTGGATGTAACTTTTCCACTATGTCTAACTGTGCACTCCCTCTCAATCTTTTCTTTGTCTTTAGAAGTTGTCTCTTCCTTTTCTTGGGATTTCAATCCCATTCTACTTATAGTGGAAGCATTTATAATGCTTTTAATATTCATCTTCACCCTATTTCATCTATCCAAAAGAATTCCAGAATCTCTAAAAATTCTTGTTAACATTATGCGATGCGGTAAGGCATTGGAATCCCTCTTTGTCTTCATCATATACTTCAAAATCAGGTATGGAAGATTTATTGGTTGATGGTTGAGAAGATAGAATAGGCATTGTTCATCGATGTTTGCTACAACATTCTTCGATCCTATTCTTAATAAAATATAGTGAAAGAGTATTGTATGTAGAGCCCCAGCCTTCGGAACAAGATTTGCTGCCTTCCTGTCCTTGGGTTCACTGCATCTATATAGTTGTCGATTGACATGTGCCTTCTCTCAAAGCTTTCAGTCATCCATTTAGTGTTGTGAGACACCTCTTCTCCAACACAAGGACATCCACTAACCTTCTTGATTTGATCCAATGTCATAATAACTGACAATCTATCCACCATTGATACTACAGTATCGTCTACTACTTTCATATTCTTCCAAAACTCATAAGCTTCATTCAGATAAACTACTTCACAAACCTGAAAGACGTTTTTCCATCCCGCTGCCTCGACTTCTGATTTAATGTCCATCTAATTCTTCTTCAAGGAGTCAAAATCAACGAGTCTTCCATAAACCTTAGCTTGATCCGTTATGATCTTTAGACAATAGGAACTTTCTCAAAGTAATGAGATTAGTTTATGAAGATGAGAATGTAAACGAAAGGGCTTGAAATAAGGAGTAATGAATAGTTTTTTTGTTTGAGAGCTTCGTAAAAGTCAGTTTCAGAAGTATTCAAGAGTATTCTAATGTCGATGATGTTCTGAGCCTTTTGAGAAGATTTCTTTTTTATACTACCTTCTCAAAAAATTACCGTCTGTAACTTACGGTTACTGTGTTCTTGAAACTTATGACTTTTTATCTTCTTACTGTAAACTCCTCTGGGTCATGACGTGTCAGATGATTTATCACTCAACACTACCATATTCAAGTTTCGTCTGATTTCTTTAAATCTTTCTTCATTCAAGGGCTTAGTGAA
>JANIIA010000004.1:26987150-27002019 GCA_027478495.1 Erythroxylum alaternifolium
TTTGTATATATTTCTATATAAATAAAAATATAAATAAATTATTTTTAAATATAAATCACATAGAATAGAATAAAATATATTTTAATATAATATAATAAAATTTATTAGATAATTAATAATAATATTTTATATAATTAATAATAAATTGTATATAATTAATAATAAAATAATAAACCTCCTTCAATAATCATTTTAATATAAGGGGTATAATAGTCATTTACTATATATTACATTCCATTCCATCCATCTTCCAAACAACATTTGACTACATTTTATTATGAATCCTTTCATCCCTCCCAAACAATGTTTCACTGTATTACATTACATTTTATTATAAACCGTTCCGTTCCATTCTATTTCATTCCATTAATCAATATTCAACCAAACAGGCTCTTAGTGATGCTACATCGGTTTCATTGAATTCTCCAAAAGTCACGTGATGAAATGCATAGATAAAATCAAGAAATTTATTTTAAAAACTGAATAGATGTATTTTTATTTATTTTATAAATTTAAAATTTTAAGTTTAAGACAAATTATTTATATTTAATTACTAAGTCAATTTACATGTTATATGTAGCTATATGAGTAAAGAGCAATCAAAGTTAATCAAATTTATACAAATAATTTTTTGGCCAAATTTATAGAGTTTCTCTTTTTTTTATCGTTTTTTTACCCACTTGTTTTCAAGTCTTTTTTTTCTCCATTCACCATGATTTGTTTTTTGGTCTGAATATTTTCTTATTATTTTTCTATATTTCTAAATCTTCGTTGTCGTAACTTTCTCTTTATTATATTCGTGTTATATTTCAACCTAGTGTCATTAAGGCTAAGTTAATTACCAACTCATTCAAAATTTCTATCTCCTCTTTCTAAATCATTATAGGTAACCTTTTGAGTATCATCAATTTTCTGGCATTCTTAACTGAAAATTTTCTCATTTTTTATTGTCGTTTTTGTTGAAGAAGTTTTTTTAATTCTTAACCGAATATTAGGTTACCTTTTTTTTTAACATTGCTTCTAACTATTAGCAGGATTCTAGCCAGGGTGTCCTCTATTGAACCCACTAACTTTCCCTCTTCCTCTTATCCTTAATTCTCTCACCATCTCCCTTACCATCAATCTTTCTTTTTTAATCACTTTTACCAACATTTCCAACTAGATAGGTCTCCCCTTATCTTTGAGCACTCCTCTTGTCCATATTTCCTCTCCTAATACTAAAATATTTATTTTGCTTATCAAGGATTTAAGACTTTCAGGCTTATAAAGTATTAAGTTGTGGGAGATTCTCCACCAATTGATAAGCTCTAATGCTTCTTACCTTTAACTATAGAAGGTAACAACATTGCTATATCACCACTAGAAGTCCTAATAGATGGAATAACCAAGTGAGTAACTTAACTAGTAAGGTTCTTTATAAATAAAAGACCAGCATTTTCGTTGGTAAATACCTTGGCCCAACACCACTGGAAAAGGATAGGATAGGTAGAGGTTCTTTAATGGAAAATTTATTCCCTTTTAAATTTGATTCAAAAATCAATGCTTAAAGAACTCTTAAAGCTAGATCGTGATATGTAAATAATAAGTTGAAACTTAGTTTTCAAATGGAGAAGTTGAGATATAAGCAAATATTAATACGCATTAATAATCACAATGTGTCACTGGAATACTAATTAACTAGTGAACTGAGCCATTTGGCAAGCTACATAGATAAACATATTTTTATGGACGAAGCCTTAACTAATATGAAAAGAATAATCAACATAAGAGTATGTCTAGTAGTTGATTTTTAGTAAGAGCTATCTAATTCAATACCTTATGAGATTAATTGGGGATAACATAATGATTGATGGTGTTAGAGCAATCTCTTACCAATGAAAGCCAAATTTGAGTCGTCAAAGAAAGAAATGAAACCTAACAAGTGAGTTCTTCCAATAAAAGGACTATTATAAACTAATATAATTAGGGAAGGAGGATATTGCATTGGTCTATAAAGGCAATAAACAATTTCAGGTCTTAGTAGAAATTACATAAAGTATTAAAAATTCTAACAATATACTAAAAAGGGGAGACGAATGAAATTATAAAAGTTTGTATAATGAAACAGTTTTTAGTATATAGAGTAATAGTTTTGAAGTTAATCAAATTTTTATCAATATTGATGTTAGTTCAAATAAGCAAATCTCCAAGAAGAATGTTCAAATACCCTATGTGAAATATGCAAATTACCTAAAATCCCCAGACATATCGAAAGACGCAAACTTACCATAAGTAGAGAAATAAGTCTTTGAAGATCTTGCCAATATTGGTAGTGAATTTACAATAGCAGTTAGGAAAATATCTTGAAGAAAGAATAGAACCAAGAGCTCTAGACATCTAATCCCCTCTTAATGTCATTCTTAGCATAAAATGTAAGAGTATTTAATAATCCTAAAAAGGGACATATTTTATAGTAATACATACTTTTAATAAAAAATATGTTAATATGTCTTTTAAAAATCAAGCGTAAGGTTGATCAATGTAAGAATTTGTGATTCTTGGGAAAATGATGATCAATTATCACAGTTATCAATACCATTTTAATGATATAATTGTTATAGTTTATGATCCTGGAAAAATTAAGGTAATTCACTCAAACACTAATAATCAAGTAATCTAATTAGTAGTGAGATTGTCAAAAAAAAATTTGGTATATGTGACTTTTGTTTATGTAAATATGGTTTTTTAGAGGATCTTAATATAGAATTAACTAGGAGCTATTCATGCAAATATAGATGCCCCGTGGATGATAACAAGACATTTTAACAACACCTTTTTTCCTTTTAAAAGTAAAGGTAATATTAGGTTAAGGGATTTTAGCGATGGTTTCATAATTTATGTTACCCAACTAGAGGTTACAAACTTGAGATTTTAAGCAAAATTTATACTTTTGAGTAATAAATAAATTGGGAGATGGTTCAGTAGGAAAAACCTAGATATGCTCTTATTAACAATACATGGCTATCTAGGGTATTTGAAAGTAAAATATTCTTCAACACCTGTTAAAATTCATAATTTGGCAAAGAAGTGTCAGAGGAAAGCTACCTTTCGAATTCAACAATTACTTAACTGGCTAGAGGGTTATAAGGAGGTTGTGGTTAAAAGAATGGCATCATATAGGGATACAAAGATTTTATATATGTGAGGAAAATTTAGATGGTGAAAGAGGAGTTCAAGAAACTAAATTAGAACAACTATCGCAACATGTACCAAGTTGTTTTGGAATATAGATTCATACTTCACCAAAAATAAAATGAACTTTTCTAATTTTCAAGAGATATTAATGAGAGAATAGCCCTGTTAAACTACACTCTTGCTCTAGAACTGAATAGCTTTCTATTGCTATAAATTTCTAAAGTAAAAAGGATAAATAAAAAAGGGATATGAACGCTAGTTACTTCCACTAAACCATTCTTTCCAAAAGAAACACTAAAAATATCATATCATTACTCAAAGAGGATGACCAATAGGTTAAGAGACAAAAATGAATATTACTAGAGGCTCGTAATATTTTTACATCACTATTGACGTATTCACTAACAACTGTTCATCTATTTATGCATTATAATCTTTTGTTTCTAAGCAAATCAAATAAGTAAAAGTTAACTAACTTATTAGGCCATTCAATGCATCAAATGTTGAGAAAGCCCTCTTTGATCTTTATCCAAATAAGGCCCTAAGATATGATATATTAAATTTTTTTAGAAGCTTTAGAACTAAATCAAAACACAATTCACTAATATAATTTTGGAATTCTTTATCAAGCATAAGATGTTAGAGAGAACTAAATAAAACATACATCAGCCTCATACCAAAGACTTCAAACTTAATTTCATATCTTTTGCTATATCACCATGTGTAAATTATTGTTAAGCTCCTTGCTACTAGACTTAAGTTAGTGCTAAAATCAATCATATATCCAAATCAGAAGATGCTGATGATATATTATTGGCTCATGAATTATTTAAGAATTATAATAGGAAATACTCATTTAAGAGTTGTGCAATAAAGAATAGTTTTTATAAAGCATTCGATTCCATCAATTGGAACTCTATCTTGCACTTTGTAGAGGCTTTTAACTTCCCCTTAAGATTTATTGGCTAAAATGAGCAGTGCATCTCTACTAGCTCATATAGCATCTTGATAAATGCATAATCAACTCATAAAATAAAGGGAGCTAAAGAGTTGAGACAATGAGACCTTATTTCTTCTTACTTTTTATGTTATAACTTAAGTTCGTAAATAGAATTATTGGTCATAACATAAGTTAGGAGGGAAATTTTAGGTAACAAATGCAGGAAGCTAAATATTTATAATTTATCATTTACTAATAATCTATTAATTCTCTATGATGCTGATGTTAGCTCAGTGTGCTCCCTAATAAACTTGCTACAAATTTGCAGTATCTTAGGCCTTTCTATCAATAGAAACAAGAGCCACCGTTTTGAACTTATTTGCAGCTAGACATTTGGCTAGCTAACTCTCTAGTTTTTTAGAACTCAAGCTCAAAATTTTGTCATTTATGTATTTATGAATGCTCGTCACCAATAAGAGGCCAACTTATAGTGACTTCTAACCTCTTGTAGGAAAAATTAAAAAGAGAATTAACCATTAGTGCAATAGGAACCTATCTTATGTAGGAAGAGGCTAACTTTTCTACTTAATTCTTAATAATATGCATGTATACTAGTCCTCCCTTTTAATTCTCCTTAAGAACTTCATCAAAACAATTGAAAGTATAAAGAGATATTTTTTTATAGTTTGATGACTCTTCAAAAAAAAATAGTAACAAAAGTCAAATGAATTGAAGAGTATTAAACTAAAGATGAAGGGGACTTATCATTATCCCCATTCAAATGATCAATAGGGTGTTGATTGTGAAAAGAATTTAGACACTCCTTAAAGATAAGTAAGCATTAAGGATGAAATGGATTTATATCCAATACTTGAAAGGGATAAATTTATAAATAGTCAAACCTAAAGTTGACTATAATGCACCTCTTAAAGCTAAGGAAACATATATATAAGGAGATAAAATGCAAGATTAGAATGACAACTCCATATTGTTATAGGATGATAGTTAGAATTACATAGGGCCTCTTCATCTAATTAGGGAAATTACAACTTGAGATATATTGTATCAAACAATGTTATGGTTAAGGAGTTAATTAAAAGAAATCTAAAGAGATGCAATATCAAGGGATTATCAACCATTACTGATGATATGATAACTACAATCTTAATGCTAGCTTGGAAGACTATGTATTATAACTATGACAAAGATCACGAGAGTTCCCTAACAAAGCTTACCATGCTGTCTTTAAACCCTATGCTCCTAAATTCAACTAATATAGGTTAGTCTGGTTCAAAGAATAACTCTCAAATGTTTTATTTATTCTATGGTTAACAATCAAGTACAAGCCAAATACAATGAATACAATAAAGAATATCAAACAATCAAGATCTTAAAACTATTAAACACCTATTATTCTAATATCAATATACAATAACCATATGGTTAAGGATGCAACCTCATTTATTAGTAGATTGAATAGCCTGATGTTATAAAATGGAGTAGACAAAGGCATAAATTATATAAGGGTGACTTTTTAAAATTTAGGATTACTTTAAAAATTGTGGTGTATGTTATTTTCGAAAGAAAAAAACTAATGGACATTTCAATGTACAAATAATTCAACAATTCATCCCAGTAGTCATTAGCTAGTTGTGAGAACTGATCATTACTCACATTGCTTACATGAAATGTAATAAAGGAATGGTTGAAAGATGAAACATCCTCAACCTAACAAAGGGAAAAAGTGATGACAAAAATGTGTATTTGCTTATAATCCAATTTGAAGACCAAGAGTGCTTCATTATTTAATGTTTATCCATCTATCAAAGCAATGATGCATTTAATATTTAAGAATAATAGGCTTGTGCATTGTCTTTAAGCATTGCCTTAAAACTTGGCTTCATTTGTCTTTTTGTGATTTCATTTGTCTTTTTTGAGCTTTTTGTTATTGTATTCCAATTGCTCTATCTTAATTCATTCTTTTATCTGTCAAAAAATCAATATACATGTTACAAAATAGCAAATTCCCTAACAAACTAAAAATAGTAGTTTTATAGTAATTATTACCGTACTATGAATTATATCATCTTTTGATGGACAGATAATTTTTTAATCTCAATATAAATTTTTTGTATTAGTACTAAAAATTAGAATCTAATGTTAGTATCTTAGGGCTTGTTTGATTCTACTGGAATTTTTTAATTTTATGTTTTCATTTTCGTATTTAGTAAAATAACTTTTTAACTAAGTTTTTCATTTATATTTTTAATTTTAGTTTCTTCCAATTTTTACAATTTATAAAAATGCAAAAACTGCTTTTCTCTATTTTTTTCATAATCTAATTTATCATTAACTACATATACAATATTTAATTATTTATATTAAGTACCACTAATAATTTTAATTAATACAATTTAATTAATTAATTATAACTTTAATACTGAATTAAATTTTTTAAAAAATATTTGAAAAGATAAAATATATTTCAATTTGATAATTATTAAATAAACATATTCTAAAATTGAAAATATTCTAAAATACATAAATTTAAAGATATTTATTTATAAGTATTTTGTTCTCTACATGCACACGCAAAACGAATGTGGTTCTAGTTGAGGCTTTGTTTCCCTTGTAAGATTTAATAATTAAAACATATATTAGTTTATAAATAATTTTAACTCAAAATTTTAATTTAATATTTTATTATTATTGTTGTTGTATTAATAAAAATCTAATTACATTAACATCAACAAACAAATATATGTTATTTTTATTTTAAAAATAGAAACCAAAATTAAAGAAATAAAAATAAAATTTACAGCGAAAAAAATAGAACTAAAATTCAAGAGTCCCCTCACTTTATTATAAATATTATATTTGTAAGATTGGCTGATTAAACCCGAAGAGCGAGTCCGGTTCATTGTGTTCTTCAAGTATCCTGCGGCTCTTTCATGTTTTATTAATAATTGCCATTCTAACATGTACAAATGGCAATGGGCCTTCTGGGGAAACACAAAAGTTAATTTACAAAAGAGAAGGCAATTGGGAAGAAAGCAAGTTGTGGAGGGTTATAGGGCTAAAGTCCCAGTCGAAGACTCAAAGTCCAACTCAAGACCACGACCCATAAATCCCAGGACCACCGGGCTCCAAGCTATTCCTATGAACAACATATTATACAAGTAGGACACCTTCAAATGAAGTATTTTCTTTTCTATATAAATGTCATTTTTTTTGAAGATGACCATTCAATAACATATCGAGAGCCAAAAATATGTTATTGTGTTCATATTTATTAAATAAGAAATTTTAATATTATTATTAAATTTGGTTTAAATTAAAATTGTTAAAGATGTTGTGTTTATATTTACGTTCTTTCTATTTTTTCTTATGTTTTTTAATCATATCAAGTCGGATTTGTTACTTTGCAAATAGCTTGAGACTAACTCAAAATCTGACACATGACACTTAATTAAGTTTTCAACTATCCCAAATTTGCTTAAATTTGTACGATTGCACAAATTTCATAACAACTTCAATTTTAAGAAGCAAAAACGGCAAACTTTTCAAAGCAAAGAACTTGGAACTTGTACACAACACTTAAACGTGTTGTCTCCTGACCGCGTGCTACGAATTGAGATTTGGAAGGCAAAATCGCCGAAGTTAAGACTTGAGACAAGTATTACTGCATTTCAGTACTACATCAGTTTAATAATTAAGTGAAAGGAAAGGAATTAGAAGAGAAAGAAAAGAGTAGAAAGATCGAATGTCATAAAGTTTGAGAGAAAGAAGAACAAAAACCAGGGTTAGGGCTGACAAAAGGGAAACAAAGGAGCGATCGAGAGATTACTTTGATTACTGTTTCGCGCCGCTCTGGGGCAATTATGTTTTGCCTTTGAACAATTATGTTGTCAGTCAAACTAAGCGGCTACTCAAACTTCAATACATCTCATTTATTGCAAAATAGTGAAAAAGAAATGGCAAAAGAGTGGAAGAAGAAGAAGAAGAAGAAGAAGAAGAAGAAGAAGAAGAAGAATTCCGTATGAACCAAGTTCAGGAACTTATATTCCACAGAATCTTCATTTGTCATCAAATTGCTTTCTAAAGAAAAAGGTAAATAATAAATTGCTATAATTTTCAAAGAAATTAAAACGAAAAGGAATCACAACATCTTGACTAGCAGTTTACTGACGCCAGGTTTCCTGCGAATAGTCTCAAACCACAATCTGGTCGCATGGCAATGGTAATATTCAAGCTAAGAAAGCATCATGTAATCCTACTACTACCTCTTTGATAGTCTTAGCGATTGACTGAGAAGAATATTCCATTTTGAAGACTACGAACAATACAATCATGTATTTTACTTAATATTAATCAAACTGGGTTTCTACACGTGTGTCTATGCTTCAGTATGCAAATGATGCAATCAAAGAGGGTTCTCTTTCAAGACTTCCAAATGCTAATTACGATCATTAGGGAAATTGTGTTCATAAGCTTTCGGACTCTACACCAGGCCTTATGCTCAGAAGAAAGATCAATCAACTTTAAGAACTTGTAATCTTCCAATGAAGAAACGTTCTCAATCTATATATATCACGAGAAAGGTTTATGTATATATATTTATGTATGTATAGACATAATTATTCTTGAATTTGTTGTTGACATTGTTAGTGCTGATAAGTTAACTGAAAACAAGTTTCGTTAAGCAAACACGTAAGTTCGAGTGTTAGCTTTTTAACACAGAATCAAGTCAGTGCAAAAAGACTCACTAGCAAGTGATGATGCTCAAATCGTTTAATATTTTCCAATTTGCAGTAAGCAATATACAGTATGGTCCGAGTTTCCGTAAAGAAGCATATATCAAAGTATTTAAATGAAGCATTTTGGCAGAGTTTTGCGCTTGAAAGGTATCCCGATGATCACATTCAACAAAGCTAATATCATCGGTTCAGCTGCTGAGATTGAGCTCAAACGTTCTTTGTATATGTCGCAGCGATTAAGATGATATCAAACATGACATTTACCAATATAAATCAGTATCGTATTCTTATCCTTCTTCTAACCATTGTGTACAATCCTGTACTTGTTAAAACAATTAACAAGCATCGGAAAGCAGAATAAAGAAACTTGAAGTGGAGAGGAAGGCTAAAATATTAGGCTTGCAGTTGCATGCATCCAGGGGAAGAATAAGAAATGGAAAAGGAATATTTTCTCGGGATTGCTTATAATTTTGTAAATGAAGAACCCCAAATTCCAATGTAAGCATGGACATAATGTTCATAAACAATTAGCCAATCAAGCATCTATTTCTCATAATTTGCTGAAGAACAAACTGAATGAATCAATGATCCTTAGACCCGAAGCAAACTCATCCACGAAGATCATGCTTTTCTCCGATTAGGAAAACAGCAAGATCGTGTACAAAGTTTGCTGAAATAATCATATGTTTCATCAGGAAATTGAAGACATAGTCTATTTCCTTCTGATTGTCGTCCATGTTTGCACCTTAGAAGCACTTACAGTCTATACATTGCTAAATATAGCATGCATACTCGGTGAGAAATCCGAACAGTAGCATATCTTTTAAGTAAAGTATCTGCTTTAGACCATCTGAGACCTATGCTTATTGAGTATATATATATCGAAAAGGTTGTAGGGAATTGTGATTCATAGTCAAGGTACTTACTAGGTTATTAATCAAACTTAAAATGAGATGAGAGTGTAATTCTTATATAGAATTTCTAACATCAGAAATTACACTAGAGAAATGAAAAGGGGGAATTGGGGGTATTAAAGGGATTTGGATTGTCTGACCATAGGTAGGGTTCCTATCTTTTATTTATATCAACAGACGTGCATATTCCATGATACGCAGCAGCAATTCAAAATTGATAGGAGTCGGTCTTCACCGTTTATATAATTCTCCAGCACCATCATGAAAGTTGGGCATAGCCGAAGGCCACTGAACGGAGATCATCAGCTTCTTGATAAGTGTTATCTGATTGCAGGTGAAAAGATGACATGGATTCAGAAGCTTCATCAAAGCTATTGAATGAGGTTGTTGAATTTCCATAGTTTCCAACGGAGTTTGGGTCTATGAACTCGTTTTCGAAGTAAGACACGTTGCTGTTAGGGTTTGAATAGAATTGAGATTGTGGAACCATGTTTAGATTCTCTGACTGAAACCAGCTATGGAGATCTTGTGGAAAAGAAGGGTTTTTACCATGGTAATTATCACTAGAATTCACTGTAGCAGATGCACTGATAAAGTTTTGGGCTGCTTGTTCCTTGAGAGAAGCCAGTTGTGCTTGTAGGTTCACCACCTGCCAGAGGCATTTAATTAGTCACTATATGTGCTTTGCTACAGTAAAGACTTAGGGTTTCAACAACATCATCAACTGGAATTGAAAGGTCAAAGTGTACCAAACCTGCTGCTGAAGGGCAAATATATGGGACACACAGCCATAAATGGGATCCTGAAGCCTCGCTTGAGCTTCATATGAGATTGTAACAGCAGCTTCACAACGATCACTCACAGGTAGGTGAGCAAGCAATTTGGAAACATTACTTGCACCAAAGACTTTGTGAATAGCTGCAAAGTGAGTAGCACCTTGTTCATGGCAGAAATAAGGCGCAAATACACAACCTTTAACACATTTTCTTCTTAAGAACTTGCAGGCTCCACAAGGAGCACCAGTACCTGTCATCTTGACGATCTTCTTCTGGGGTTTTGGGTAGTCCTCTAATTTTGTGTTCTTTTAGGTCTCAGCTTTGTGCAAGCATTATCGCCATGCTTATAAACACTTGATGAGAGAGGTGGATCATAAAATAATCAATACTTAATTGCAATTGGTTCCCTAAATGGGCTACATATTCAATTATTTTTTCTGCTTAAAAAAAAAACCATTTTCCATCCTTCCACCAAAAACCCTCAAATTAGATTCCTTTTAGCATCCTGATACGACAAAAGTACTGCCGTAGACCAAACCCAATTCTCTTTACTTGATGGTTGGATCTAATATACTTATACCTCCTGAATATTTGATCTTGTAGATCCTAAAATCTGATAACTGCGGTAACATTTCCCAAGTATATATATACCATGATATCTACACAGGGGAATTCAAAACGTGTTCAAATGATCCAATTACAAGTTAACATTAATGCCACTTTCTCCTTTGTCGGAGCTAATCATCAAACTGTAAGAACTAAGAACTGTTGTGATAAAAAAGAAAATCACTAGAAATGTGTGAACTGCTCTTCTTCTTCTTTTTTCCCCCTCCTTTTTTCCTTCTATGATCTAGTTCTTACTGACCCCGAGATAATTAATTAATAGGTCAAATCTTCGCTACACCTAAACTTTTGCTCTTGTCGGGGGAAAGTGTATTGCTGTGTATTAGATGCAACATAGCATTGACAAGAATCATCTTGTTTAGACGCTTCGTACAAGCATAAATGTCCAATGCTTCACCGGATAATCATGCCTATCCGGTTTCTTGGTGGGACACGTGACTCAGTTCCAATTCAATTTTACATTTTGGGATAATTTTCTCTTACAGGTAACTTATCTGTAATAAATAATAATCATGAATTTAGCAATGATATAGAGAGGTACATAAGAGTATCTCCTTGTTTACTAAAATTTTGTTCAAGTATCAACAGATATCCCTATTGACAGAGGCTATCATCACTTTAATTTTTCGGTGTGACCAAAAAAAATCATCTTTTGAAGAAACTTACAACCACTGTCCTATCTCTTAACTATAATGATATGAACCTAAATTTGTTATATGAGGTTAAATAATTAATTAAATCCAAAATTACATGGAGTATGTTTCTCTCATTTTATCTCTCTATCTTTATACTATTATGTTATTTATTGGTTCACGAGAGTGCTTTATTTTCTCTCTATTTGTTTCTTCAAGAATTTAAATTTGTAATCTAGGAATTTCAGACAAAATTGACAAGGGACTGGAGAGCACACTCAAGACATGAAATTGGAACAGAGCACCCGTAATGGCGGCCTAGTTGAACCTACCCGCCTAGAACATCAGCTCTTAATGCGTGTACAGGTAAAGAAAAAACTACAATGGTCACGGTACTCTAATTAGATAAACGTGTTAGTAAAGACAAATTGATATTGTGTTAGTTAAGGAAGCTGGGATAAATACAGGAACCAATATCAAATAGCATGCTCTTCTTAATATATTCCCTAGTTCTTGGTAAACTGATATAGATCTTTGATTTGTTGAGCCTGCCTCAGACTGCTATTAACGTTTTAGTCTTTATTGCTAATGTGTCAGTACGTTGCAAAGTTTCTAACATGTCAGGAGTTGATTTCGTTGTCAGAAGCTTTCTTCCTACATTAGCCGCTTCAGTTTGTATGGTTCATTAAGATGTTAATCCCATTTTGTAGGTATCTAATACTTTGTCAGGAGTGCACACGAATGTTAACCGCACGCTCCTCAATTATTGATTCATGTTGGAAAGCTGACTAAACACTGCTAAAAACATGACAAGCTTATGGTCCCGAGCAAAGATCCTATAGAAACAAGGGAACATAAAGATTTGAATAAGTAATTGATAGTTTCAAGAGATGAAACTGCTAATATATAGTTAGTTGTTGACAACAATTGGTGGTGGATCGTGATTAAGGGACTCTGAATACCAATTTAAGTACAGATAATCAGACTGTAAAGATAGAAAAAAGGATGCATAAAAGGGGCATATTCCAAAAACGAACGAAACAAAAGATAATGACGCTGGAATAGAAGGGAAGCACAAATAGCAGAAAGAGAGAAAAAGGAGGATGGCTTCTCCTTTTCCTGTCTAAGATTTGTTTAAGCCTAGCAGCTAACAGCTTGTCGAGCAATACTGTATTATTATGATTAACTAATCTCATATATAATGATTAATCACTCTCTATTGTCACACGGAGGTACCAACATGTAGACCTCGCCAAATGTGCACTTAGGCCCCACATTCAGCCATAATAATGATTTACCCTCCTGTAGACTATCCTATAGCTGAAACGTTACTTTTGTACAACTTATGGTTATTTATAGTTGCCTAAACATAACTTAGGCCACTTAAAACGAATTACCTAAGCTATGTTGTAGGAACATTATCTAAATTTTAAGGCTACTAAGCCTGTGCTTCATTTGGTACTTGTGGATGAAAGCTTTCTTTAGCATGTCATAAAGTAAATAAGAAGGCAAAACTCTAGAGGGAGCACGTCATGAGCGGATGATACCAACTTCATCCTTACTGGTTAAAAGTGAATAGAATGTCCAATTCACTCTAATCTTCTCTCTTTTAAATTTAAGATTTATTTATAAAATTTTATCTTAATAAACTTTATTGATATTAGTCCAATCCCACTTTTCTATCTCTCTTTATTTTTTCCTAAAAGTCTTAACATGATCAATCCTTTTCTTAGTTTTAGTGTTAATTTAATTTAATTTAATTTAATTCTAATGGATATTGCTTTAAGACCATATACATCAGTTGACATAGAATATGTATGTTTTATTTTATAATTAAACGCTAACAACTGCACGTAAATTTTAATTTGTGTAATAAATATTAGGATATGTTTTTATGTTATTTCACAACATAGTATTTATAACAAAAAGCCATTAATGATTATGTAGAGGCATTTACCAAATTTCAGATATTAATTATTAATTGTATTATGAGTTGGATCGCATTTCAGGAACATACTGAATGTCTAGGCTTCTGTAATTTGTTTTGAGACTTAAATATAAAATTCTTACAGTGGATAGCCTTTTACCAGGAATGGCTGTGTTCTCACTTCTCCGCCTTCCTTAGTTTATTATCAAATTTGCTTTCCTATTAAGTTTTGTTTGCTTGTTAGTCAATGCCCTACAAAGTGAGCTGAATGTACGGTTATTTTGTCTGAATGAGAGGTTTACATGCCTAATTGATGGGATACTGGGAAGTGACCTGCAACAAAAAACAAAAACCTTTATAAAGATTTCTCCAATCCAATCCCCAAATACATATATTGAAATTACATAATATATTATGGAGCACTGTTAGAAGGCAGTCTTAAAAGAGGTTATGATTATGTGCATGGTAGCAAGCAAACATCTAAATCCGACCATCCTTTTTATGTACTTGTTGGCCACTTGAATTTAATAAATACTGGAGACAAGAAGGCATGCTAAATTAATTTATCCATAATTCATTAATGTATACAACTAATCTTAGAAGTTGCGCACAATTAAAACTAAGCTCAATACACTTTTCTTTTAGGATTTGACGTAAGATAGAATGAAAAATTGGAAGATCAACTCCTAATTGATCTTTTCACATTCCAAGGGTCTTTTTACGAATTAATCCTATCTACATCTTTCATACACACCCTATCCCTAACCCAAATCATTGAAAAAAGATGTTGGTCTTCCATATTCATCCAAACCACAAACACGGCATTAAGACATAAACGTTTTCTAGCTTTTTGCCTATTCTCTTTATAAACTTCCTTCAGTTACCCTTATACAGTAGGCATCACTTAACACTTAACGAAAGTCGGTATACATTTTTTTAAACTCATTTTGCTTACATCAATTGAAAACAAAACTCATCACATTTTAATCGAGAAATAAAGTATAGAAGGTGGTTAATTCAATTGGCCCACTTTATTTAAAACAATTTAACACAGCACAATAATAATCAACAGAAACTCTTATTAGCCACTTGGGCCCATTAAATTTCAAAATACAATCATTTCTC
>JANIIA010000004.1:27019521-27038223 GCA_027478495.1 Erythroxylum alaternifolium
CAATCAAATAAACCATTTTTACAAAGAATAGGAGAGATTAGAATGACAGAAAATTGAATAGAAAGACTCCTTCTCTTCCTTGCCAAAATCTGGGATTTTGGTGTTGATGTGCTATTTTGCCCCATCTTGATGATGATCCTTGTCTTCAATCCTTCCTCAATGCTCTAAACATGTGTTCTTCACTCAAGGATGGTGTTTCCACAGGTGGGTGTCGTCTCTCTTAAGATGGAGGCTTAATGATGTTTTTATAGTCCAAAAATCCTAAGTTAAATGAAGCGTCGCAGATTGCCTCGGATTATAATTCCCACGTCTGTGGGAATTTGGATGATTCTCATGGGCGTAGGAATTACACACAGATGGAGTCCTCATTTCTTCTACGATTCTCATGTTCGTGGTAATTTGCTTGATTCCGACGAACATGGGAATTTATAGCAGATGCACTCTTGTTATCTTCTCTTCTTTGATCTTTTATTCAACCTCCAAGTTGCTCTCTCTTCTTTTCTACACAAAAATAGTCAATTCTTACCCTCAGTTAGCATCAAACACACAAGAACAACAATAGAAACCAAAATTAATGAAAACATACGAAATGAATCCTAAACTAGAACAGTAAACAACAATTATGCTAGAAAACACATGCCAATTACTTATAAACACATATCCTAATGCATACCTATCATCCACTTAATGAGTTTTAGGACTTGATTCGTAGGAGAAAAATATAAGCCTCAAACATCAAAATTGGAAACTATTTTAACTATTTTTTAAATATAAAATAAAATTTATTCAATCATAGGTTTTTCTAGTTGAAAAATTAGATTAATTGATTTCTCAAAATGTAGAATGTGTTCTAATACATGATATGCACACCTATATTCGGGTATCACACCAAATACAATATCACTATTATGCCAAAGTAAGTGTTTCAAGGAGATGTCTTCCATGTATGAATTCATATAACACCAAACATTATAAGAAAAATAGGTTTTAGTGATGGAAATTACTGACGAAAAAAGTTGTTAGAGAAGCAATCGTGGGGAAAATTTAGCGACGGATATAATAGGATCGTCGTAACTTTAGCAACGAAAATTTGAATATCTGTCGATAAAATTAGCAATGAAATCTTGTATGAATTAAGATATTCCGGCACTAATTTGTTGACTTTACAGAAGTTAAGTTGTAGATCAGTCGCTAAATTTTTTGACGGACCTATAACATTCCATCAGTAAATTTATCGAAAGAAAATATAATCCGTCGCTAAAAATTTACTAATGGAATATATTATTTCGTCAGAACTTAGTGATGAAGTGACATATTTCTGTCAGTAACTTAGGGTCGGAATGACTGTTGGGAAATATAATTATGTTAAATTTCAGTAGCCATTTCTCACTCCTACTCGAGTTTTCTGTTGATAATCTTATGATTTTTATACATTTAATTTTTGTAAATAATATATAACATTGATTGATAAATGTAAAGTAAACATTATCCTGAATAGTATAATAAAAAATCATAATGTACACGAATAAGTATCTTGAAATTAATTGTAAATTAAGAATTTATACAAAACTTAAGAGTAGTAGACTATCAAATACATTCACTTATCTAAAAGCTATGTAGGTGGATGCTCTGATTGTTGCAATGAGATCCTATCCCTACCCTTTAACTCATCCACCTCATTACAGAGCTGGGTTATGCATTCCATCAACCTCTCTACTGTACTCTCTTGTTTGATGCAGACTGTCTACTAGATCCAGCTGTAGTGGATGTGTAGGATTGTGAACAATATGTGTTTTCAAATGAACCTAAACTGAAAATCCTTCCACAGCAGTCCCTACCACCATTTGCATTAAGATATGCCTAACTCTCATCAATAGTTTCAGAGTTCTAAGATTGTCATTCAATGCTTTCTTGTATTTAGTCCTATCATTATAATTGTTTATGTTTATAAGTGATACTTTTTAAGAATTAATATTAAAGTATAGATTTTACATACATGAAGTTTTCTGCATTGAGTGTTAACGAAGGTCACACCATCATACTTTTTGGTGTGAGTGTTCAAAAAGAGTTGGTGTAGTGTAGGAATCCTGCCCATAGACTTTTCCTGCATTAGAATAAATTGTTGTAAGTGAACTACAATTTACAAAAATCTTGGCATAATTTCCTTTATTTTTATGATAGTTTCCCCTTGTTAGACAAAAAATTTAACTCAAAAACACAATCATTAATGACACCAGACATTTATAACATTATGATTCTCTATAACATACATATATTTTCATTTTAAATTCCATACATCAAATTCCATTAAAATCAAAATTTATACTCAAAGTACAAAAATCAGAATATAAGTGTAAAGTTTTGATACTTACAAGTTGAAGAGCATGCTCCTAGTGGGTCAATCCAGTCTAGTCCTCCACGTCTATTGCCATAAATACGCTCTAAAATGGATATTGCCTCAGGTGATGCCCACGAAAAAAGAAGATATAACCTTCCCTAATGTTACCAACGACTCCATATTTCTTCAGATATATATGGTGGTTGTACACCATTCTTGCTTATCGAAGTAAGAAAGTCTCTATAACTTGTATGAGCTCTCCTCTCCCATATATTATAAATTATGACATCAAATTTTGGATCCCAAAAAAATTCTTTCTAAAAAAAAGAAAACATACTATAAGTACTTATAAATGACAATATTTATGTAATTAATGTATAAAATTGGATAAAATAAAAAAGATTAAAGAATATATGTTGTGTACCTCAAATCCTAATAATAAAAATCCTTTGTCAGTTGAGAGACATTCTTCCATATATAACCCTCAAGATCTATCCTCTCCTTGAACTTGGATGAGATATTTCTTGAGCACGTTTTAGAAGGAACTAACCTAATATATAAGTTATTTTAGATCATTTTCAAATTAAAACCTATAACTTCAATATAACCTATGGTGTTATCATGTATTACAAAAGTTTTGAAATTTTACTTACAAATTGTTAACAATTGTGATGTACGTTCTTCCATAAACTCCCTTAGCTCCAGGCTACAGGTCGCCTCCTTCATCCACAATGTTTACCCCTGATATCTTTGTCAATATAGGGGTGATAGATGGTGTAAGGCTAGTGGATGGCATAGCAGGGTTGCTGGATGGTATAACATTAGGTACAGAAGGTGATGCCTCATCTTGCGTCACTTGGAAATGCACTAGCTTCTCTAAATCGTTGTAACCAGAACCTTGGCCGCATCATATCCTGTTTTCTCTTTAATGATATATGACCTGAAATTCACATTTGATTGTATTTTTCGATAATAGAACAATGTAAATTCAATATATAACAATATATTGTTGATGCAATAATAGATTTATTTTTGTAGTATTCTATTACAAAACCAAATTAATCGCTATCATCACTTAATTGTAAATCTAAATCTATCATCATCATCTTCTTTTTCTGAAGAATTAGAATCAATCTCAGACTCCTCTTCAGATCTCTTGCCTTCCTCATCCTCTCCAGATGAAATTTCAACATATTCATTATTTGGATCATTCAAAGGTTCATTCTTGTCATATGTTATAGATGCATTTATTTCATAAACATCTTCCTAAAACGCTTCACTTTCAATTATCTTATTTTCTCCTTTTCTACGTAATTCAAAAACACCTTTAGGTTTTACTTTACATATGACCAACCAATTTGAGTTATCTCATTGTAAGCTTGGAAAAGGGACATAATACACCTAGATCTCTTACATCGCCAACAAGAAAGGTTTAAATTGTCTCAGTCTTTTTCGTAGGTTGATTTTAACTAGTATGTATTGGTTGTGCACTTTTGTTCCAACATTAGGAGTTGGATCAAACCATTCACACTTAAATATCAAACTCTGTTTTATTGGCAATGCAGGGTACTCAATTTAAAGTATTTCAATAATTTTACCATATTAATCTGTTAATTTTCCTTGTATGCAAAGCTCACTATTTACTGTTGCCATGCTACGACCATGCTATTTTGTATGAAATTTGTTTCCATTAACAAAATACAAAGGATATAATTTAACAGTTCGTAAAGGACTTTTAGCAAAATCACATATGAACTTGTTCTCTATTGGACTTTTTGAGGCTTGCAAAAAAATCAATTTGGATTATTAAATAGTATAATGTCATCTAATCACTTTGATATGATAATTCAACCATTTCAATTATTAGAAGTGAAAACTTACATATTTCTCAAACCATCAAGGAAAGTGTGTTTCAACTTCTTTATTGATATCATCCTGTGTTGTTGTGTTTCAACTTCTTTATTGATATCATCCTGTGTTATTTCAAGCATTAGCTCGCATAACCATTCCTCGTATAATATAAAAGCATTATTATGTATTTTAGTTACGAACAATAGTAACTTCGGAATCTCAAATTACTTCTCTAAAATCAGCTTAAACTTACTATACAAAAGTTTAAACCTCTTGACAATTCAATAAAATGTATAATATGTGCTTAATTGATTGTATAATTATTCCATAACACTTAGTGATTAATGACATGAAATTGCTTAAGATACTCACTTTGACTCATATGTGGTTTTAGGCACAATTAAAAAGCAAAGGACTTAAAGCGAGTCAAAAGCATTATAAATGAGCCGTTTTCTGAAGGTTCACCTTTGCTTGTCTTCATGGAGCAAGAAGAAGAAGATTAAAGCAAAAATAATACAAGAAGAAGACAAGAAAATGAAGAAAATGGTTAAGAAGCTCACAAACCTGCACGATTTGTCATGGTTGTAAGCACATTTATCATGCCCATGACTCATTTTACATAGGCGTGACACCCATGCCATGTCCATGCACATGAGGCTCACGGTTGTGAGCCTCAACTAGGGTGGTTCATGGGTGTGACATTATCATGCACGCTTGAGAGACACAGCTCACTCGAACCATACTTTGTAATGTAAAATCATCATTTATGTGACGATCGAAGGGGTATGAAAGTTTTGGAGTGTTTTTGAGCTGAAGCTTCAGAAGCCTTCAGGAGAGAAGAGAGTGCAATGAAGCTCTCACATATGGAGAGAACCATGGAGGTGTAACTTTCCTATGCCAATTCAGAGAAGAATAATATTTTTTGTTTTTTCTCTTAGGGATTGATTATGTTATTCTATATTTAATGTTTGGGTCTTATGTAAGAATGATTGAATGCTGCTCTATTTGATTATTTTTAAGTAAGAACCCACTGTTAGAATTGAATACAATACATAATCATTATTTTTTAATTAATTTGAAATGAATAATGATTCGTAATCATTAGGGATAACATAACCTAGGTTAAATAATCCGAGCTTGTGTGATTATTACTTAGATTGGTCTATTTTTCTCATTCATTAGGCAACTATTCAATTAAACTTAGCAAGCGTTTCCTAGGTTATCTGATAGCAAAGGTTAATTAACAAGCTCTTCTTAATTTATTATAAATTAAGGGAAAAATGGGATTAATAGAGCTTATTGTTAATCTACGACCAATAGTTCAAAGAGAGTGTAAAGACAACAATTCAATGAAATATGTTTAATTAGGTGTAGGCTGAGATTGAACCAAAGAATAGGGTCTTGAACAACTTCATCACTTTCATCACTTTTTTTATGTTTCTTTAATTTGTTTTCATTAGGACAATTTTACTTTATTTTCTTATTTTAAACTAATCAACCCCCCATAACGTAAAAATCGTTTAATTTCATTTCAACAACTTAACATGCTCTCTCTGTAGGATCAACCTAGACTTACCACTGCTATAGTAGTAGTCTAGTTTATTTTGACTAACGTTATGATGTGCTGTCAATGTAACCATAGGTAGCCTCTATTTCTTCTACTATTAACATTCTTCTTGTTAAACATCCATATGTTCATCCTGGGGATGTGAAAATGGATAAGTTACCATCAACATCACCTATTTCTCCCCTATCGTCATTACGAGGATCTTTTCTTTCTCTTGTGTGCACATGTGACTTAAAATAATGTAAACAAAATGTACTTGTTTCCTCCGCTAAATAAGCATTACATATTAAATCTTCAACTCTAGCCTTGTTTTTGTCATTTTTCTTTAAGTGATGCAAATACCCATACATTACAAATAGAGTTATTACAATTATGTGAATAAACATGCTATAAGTCTTAAACAGATATATCTATCGATATTGAACCAGACCAACAAGTTTAGCCTTGTGTGCTAAGTGTACGAGTAGATTCTCCTTACAGTCAAAGAAGCTTGGAGGGAAAATCTCTTCTAATTTGCACAAGATAACTGAAATTTCCCTTTTTAGTTTTTCCATTTCAACCAACTTTATTTCAGATGATGTTAAGCTTTTGAAAAACAAACTTAATTCTGTTATAGCTTCGCAAACTTTATTCGGTAGCAACTCCTGAAATGCAATTGGAATTAACCTTTGCATAAACATATGACAATCATAAATTTCATCCCAAATAATTTGTACGTCCTCATATCCATATACTTTGCCAAGTTCGAAACATAACTATCGGGAAGCTTTAGACTTTTGAACCATTCACACAAAATTTCCTTTTGTATTTTGTCTAAAGTGTAATATGCTTTTGGATATTTAATAATGCGAAGA
This sequence comes from Erythroxylum alaternifolium, assembly GCA_027478495.1. Classification (NCBI taxonomy): domain Eukaryota; kingdom Viridiplantae; phylum Streptophyta; class Magnoliopsida; order Malpighiales; family Erythroxylaceae; genus Erythroxylum; species Erythroxylum alaternifolium. The sequence goes on from JANIIA010000004.1 coordinate 27,026,132, forward strand.
TCTTTATCTAACTTATTCCTTCTACAAAAAAGTTTCAAATTAGCTCGTAATTTTATATAAGCCTTTATCCTCCCTTTAATGTTCATTATGGTGTTGAACAAATTGTCAAAAATATTTTTTTCAATATGCACCATATTTAGATTATGACGTGTCAAATTACTTTTTCAATATAGCAAATCCCAAAGGATACTTCGTTTTCTCCACCCAAATTTTTTACTAATGCTTTTATTAACTTCTTTAGCTTCAAGTTTTGTAACTTTCAGTAACCCTAATTGATTAATCTCCTGCAATATCTCTTCACCAACTTTGTGATCTCTTAATAAACTTTTGTTTATTGCGTCTAAATGGATGATCTAGAGGAAGAAATTTCCTGTGGTTGTCAAACCAAGATGTTTTGGTCCTGTTAGGAAGATAAAACACATTAGAATTATTGCCACTGTAAGGACAAGCCAATTTTCCTATTGTGCTCCATCGAGACAACATAGCATATGCAAGGAAATTACTAATAGTCCACATCGAAGCTACTTTTAGAGAAAAAATTTGTTTGAGAGACACATCATATGTCTCCACTAAATTCCAAAAGATGATACAATTAAGATATAATTGGTTGTAAGAATTCATCAATTTAATACTTTAGATTCATAGGCCCTGGCATAATAACCATTAAGAACATATATGCCTCATTCATACATATCTATGGAGGTAAATTATAAGGAGTAATTATGACTGGCTATGACGAATATTGTTGGCTAGATTGACCAAAAGATTGGAATACATCTGTTGATAATCCCAACCTAACATTTTAACTTTCATTTGTAAGCTCAAAATGGGTGTTATTGAAATGTTTCCATACGAGTGCATTAGATGGATGACTCATTATTCCATCTTCTTGTTTATGTTCATTATTCCATCTCATGTGAGATGCAGTAACATTAAAGGCATACAGTCTTTGAAGTCTCGGAGTTAGCGGGAAATAATGCATCTATTTCTAAGGTACTAATTTCTGTTTCATAGGACACTTTCTAGGTTTGAACCTAGGTTGACCACAACATTTGCACGCTTGTAATTCCATATCATCTCCCCAAAACAACATATATCCAAAATTGCAACGATCTATTTTTTCAACTGGCAAACCAAGACCCTAATAAGTTTCTTTATATTATAGAAATTATCGACCGTTGTGATCAGGAGGCAATGATTCATTATAAGAAGCAAGAATTTTATCCAAACTTTGGTAAAAAATTTTCCCTTCAAACTTTTGTTCAATATTCGAGCAATTGAAGACAATTGAGCTATGGTCTCACAATTTTGCCATAATTCTTAGTCAGCTGATTTTAGTAAGTTAAAAAACTTTTTTGTGTGTGGGTTAGGTTCTTCTTCAAGATTTTCTATATTTTCCTGAAAGGTATAACTAACTACATCATAAATCATTTGGGTGTAAAGATGTTCAACTGTACCCACATTATTTGTTATAAATCCAGTTCCTCTTCAAACCCATCCACATTTATTAATGAATTTACTTCATTACCCCTTAAGGTTCTATAGAATAATGGCCCCCCTTATTGTGTCCACTTAAGATAATTTTTTTCCTTAACAAATGGAGATTCACTTCATCAATAGGAAGAAAACGAATATGTTTTCAATTTTTACATAGACATCTAATCTTTGGACCATCCATATATGCAAGTTGAGAATATGTATAATGAATAAAAGCTTCAACTCCCTCAACAAACTCAGGATTAATGAAACCATAATCTTTCAAGATTAATGAAACCATAATCTTCTATACATCCAAGATCTATCAACATTACTTGTTCTACAAAACTGTTATTTAAAAAAGTGAATTCATATTTAATATCCTTTATTTGCCCTAAGTTTACAGGACATTTAATCTTTACTTTATAGAACATCCCCTAAGTTTTTACAGGTCTTTGACCATTTTCCCTCTAAGTTGAAACCAATCTATCCCACCATGTAAGTTCATAATTACAAAACTCAACATATGTGAGTGTCAATCAAATAAAACAACATGCCAACTAAGCACTATGATATATGGCATTGTTTTTACTTGTGAATTGAGAAAGCAAGTTCTCGTTGTGACTCATAGGCTCACTGAATGTTTCACTGATAAGCCTCATGGGATCTGCATCATGGGTTTCTAGCCTATACCATTATTATGCCTCAAATCATCTATAATTATACAAAATCATTTAACATGCAGTAAATAATTATGTAATTCATTCATCTAGTTATAAATCATTCTAGCAATATTCCAAACAACAACATACAAAACCAAGATAACTATGTTTGCCTTAATCACCTATAAGTTGATTTCCAAAGTTTGATTTTAAACAAGCACGACGGCATGTGGCGTTGTTACACCAAATGAATCGAGAAAGCAAGTTCTCGTTGTGACTCTTAGGCTTATGGAATTTTTCATCGATAAGCCCACGGGAGCTGTATCATAGGTTTCCAATCTATATACCATCCTAGGGGTTTATTATGCCTCAAATCATCCATGATTGTACAAACTCATTCAACATGTAGTAAATATTTATATAATTCATACATCTAGCCATTAATCATTCTAACAATATTCCAAACAACAACATACAAAACCAAGATAACTATGTTTGCATTAATTTTGCATTAATCACCTATAAGTTGATGTCCAAATTTTGATTTTAAGTAAGCACTATGGTAGTGGCATTGCTACACCATATGAATCTAGAAAGCAAGTTTTTGTTATGACTCTTAGGTTCATGAAAATTTTCATCGATAAGCCTCATGGGAGCTGCAGCACAAGTTTCCAACCTATATACCATCCTAGGAGTTTATTATGTAAAGAATTGTCATGTCAATTACGTGTTCTTATGTCAATACTAAGTTTGAATTAATCACCTACAAGTTTAAGTCTTTATGTTTCAATTTAAGCAATGCCCAAACATAAATATTTAGATTATTAAACCCCAGCCTAAAATCTCATCAATCATTGTTATAGGTAAAATTGTAAAGAACAACACAACGTCGATCACATTGTAGACATTACTTAGTTGAACGACTTACCTTTATAGACAAATAATTGCAAACTACAAAGAAGATGAATGAGGTTGGATAATTATCTATGCTCTTCAACACAAAGCACTGCATGCAAGAAAAACAATTAACAAAAATATAAAAATTAAGGATCATACCATTGGAAAAGCTAATCTAATTACCAACCTATGAGATGTAGATGAATGAATTACATGAAAAGAAGCTAACTTCAACAAGAAGAGGTGATTTTTAAAGTCTTTAAGGAGGAGGAAAATTATGTATAAGACTTATATAAGTGAGAGTGATGAGGATGATATAAATATAATCAAAAAGAAATTTAAGAAATTATTAAAGCTTAAGAGACAAAAGTAATTAAACCTAAACCTAGAAGACATGGTTCCTATGGTAAAAATATGCAAAATTTTCATGTAAGGATGTAACAAAAGAGCATGTAACACTTCTGCATTCATATAGGCTTCTTTGCCATCAAATTTATCATCATTTATAACATTTCCTAAAGTTCTTCTTGCTTAAATGAAATCAAAATCTATCTTCATTACCCTAAAGACCTCATAACGAACATGCAAAAAGTTTTTCTTTTTGTTCTTATAGGAGAGAAAAGAAAGTATTGTTAAGTGGAAAAACTAGAAACCATGAAAATATTCTCCCTTTTTAAAGACATATTGGTTTTTAAATTAAAATTTCCATAGATAAACAATATAAGACACTTAGTACGGATGGCCTTATAAAGCCAACTGGCTCCTCATTGTGCCTTTTAGAATTTGCAATCTTTTGAGTTATGGCTATCATAATATTAGTTTATGCCTGCAGGCACTTTTTGTGGCAAATGCTAATGCCACTTAGTCTATAATATGATGTTATAGTTCCTCAGTCCATATTTCTTATCTCTTATCTAGTAGAATTCTTAAGGTAAGAGAATAAGTAAGAGTTACATAATTTATATCAAAACTTATATGCAATATTGGTTTTCCTATTTATATATTATTATTAAGTTAAAGAGAGTGACTAACAGTTTGACTAATTTGATTGTTGTTGAGCAAAGCAAAGAATATGTGATTTACTTATGTTATAGTGGAATTAGTATGGGGACTGGAAACTTGGACTAAAGATTATGGTAGGTCCATAAGTTTAAGTTGTCAGATATTTAATATATAACATAGTATTATTGAAACATATGATTGGTAGTGTAAGCGATCGACAAAAATTTGGATATATAGTTATGACCTTTAAGTCTTTGTCATCATCTTTTTCCTATTATAACAAAATTGTGTATATGGACGCTCTTGAATAACATTCCATGCTCATTTATAATCTAAGGATTATGGTTGGGACTAGTCTTGGATAAGTTGTATACTTTTGAGATTTATACCTTTTTTATGAATTTGAATCTAACCGCATATTTATAAGGTTATTGCCTAAATTTAGATAAATTTTATATTGTTTATACAGGACCTTTAATATTTCCTAAAAAGTTGAGCTTTCCAAAAATTTTATTTCTTGCTAGAGGAATTGAAACATAGAGCCTATGAGAAAATTTTTCATTTTGCTATGGTCCATTGTCAACTAGTCAATTTCAAATTAGTTATATGTATTGTACTTAGGGTATTCATTTATTTTATCAATCATCTCCATCAATAGAATATTTTTAGTAAAATATTATAACTAACAAATTAAAATAATCATGAAAAAAATTAAGCAATAAAGATCAGGTGCTTTAAAAATTGTTGAAAACTTTGCAGGATTCTATAAAATTGATGAATAATTTTTTGCAAAATTTAAATTGATGAATAATTATAGCAATAAGGATCCTAAGGTTTTACAACCTTCGGTTTTATTCAATCTTATCATTTTGTATTTCATTTAAAAGTTTTATTTTTATGCATTTTGTGTAATTTGGTAAATTTTTTAATTTCATATTTTTTTAAGTTCTAAAAATGTTAATTTCATTAATTTTTATAAAAATAAAATTATTTAGGTATTGTTTCTTAAATGACATGTTCAATTGAGTTGTTGCATGCTTGAAGTTACCCAATATTTACTTAATTATGATTTATAATATCCTTGATTTTTCAATCAAAGTTGTATATCTTATGTATAAATTGTTTTCCTTTAATAAAATCAATTATTGAATCTTATTATTTTTCTTTTTAAGAGATGACTCTTTAATTTCTCTCTATGAGATTAACTAGGTTATGAATAATATTGGTGGTTGTGTACTGATTATCCTGTGTAACTGAAATCATTATAATGATTCAACAAGTTGCTTGCCTACCCTAATTGAAAAGAGAAAACAAAATAATATTAGATTACATGACAAAACATGAAAAAAGATAATGATCATTTTCTTTTAACCTACTTAAGGAATGGGGCACTATAACTCTGCATGGGGCACTATAACTCTGCACTTGCCATACAACCCATCTATTTTATTAATTCCCTAAAAATTACATGACATATGTCCAATTTTTTCCAATAACACATGAAAATAATTGGGTCCTTCGTTAATGAATGGAGAATGTGATCAAAACAATCTCATATCCACAAGGTATTTTCTTTACATATAATAAATACAACTTAGGAAGAGAGGTAACAATCCATCTGCTCAGTTAAAGATATATCAGGTAAACAAAAATTTTTAAATTTTTTTATAATGTCCATTATTCACCAACATAAACACATTCAAACAACAAATGAACCAACCATAGTTAAAAAAATGTAGAATACCCACATTCCATCGAAACCATACAGACATTAATATATAGAAACATTTAACAACAAAATTTTTCGCAGACAAAATAAACTCAAGAGAAAAACACTATGAACGAATAACCTCATCTTAACTGAAGAAGATGGATGATGGACGAGATCAAAGGACGACGGATGATGATTTCTAGAGAGAAGACTGACAATGACGACGGTAAAGAACAAAAGAAGAAGAAAAATGACGCAAGGGAGGTAGGGGAGGGTTTTGGGTAAGTTTAATCTGAAACCAAAATGACGTCATTTGGTTAAAAACAAATGGTGTCAAAAAAATGACATTGTTTTAATTTCAATGAAAAACAAAAATACCAACAGAAGTAATTTTTCTAGGTAAATTATAGACGAAAACTGCTTTCTTTGGTAATTTACTTATGCTTATTATTTTCTCCAACCATTACTGCCAATTTTACGACAATTTACTATTCTGTTGCTATATTCTATTGGCAAAATCTCGAGGATAATTTCCCCAAACCTTTATAGATGGATATTTTGTCCATCTATAAAACCATTTTTTTGACAATTTTACTAACAAAAAATTAATTCTCGTCGCTATTTTACTACATATTTTTTTGTCGGTAATTTTCCATCAGTAATTTCTATTTTTCCAGTAGTTAAACTTCCACGAAGCCTTTTCTGTAGCCTTGCCATCTCCTTCACTGTTCCATGTCTCCATGAGGTCTGCTTTTGGTTCTGTTCTTGTAAGGCTTTGTTAAGCTAGTGCATGCTTCACTCTATGTGGCTTTAGAACTTGGTCATCCCCCATCAGTGTTACATTTGATGTTGTAAGTCTCTTTTATAGACCTCTGTTGTCATTCACTACATGGTTATGGAGTAATGTTTCGATGGATTATGCCCTTGAAGTTGTTTTTGAATGTGGTAAAATGCTAATCAATCCTTCATATTCTTTTTATCTAATCACTAAAGCTTTTTGATCCTTTGCAAAGAATTAGTTGCTCTTTAAAGGCCACTATGGCAAATTCCAAAACAACTTCTTTAGCAATATCTTATTGCTTAAATTGTCTTGAATTCATTTCTTTCCAAATAGCTTACATACTTGTCCCAATTGAACAATGAGGTATGAAATAAGGATGTTTTCAGGAATATGGTGATTTTTTAGCCATGTAAATATATTTGGGAAATCATACATTATAATGTCCCATTGCATGAGATCCCTGATTGCCTTCCATATTATTTTTGGATAACTATACTCAAATAACAAATGGGGCATAAATTCATTCATGACTATGGATAAACACAAGTTTTTTTTGAATTATGAGAAAATGAAGTCTATCTATAGTGCCAATTTTATTTTGGTCTGTCAAATGTAATAAGAATGAAATTCTAAGAATAAGATTATTGTTCCAAACTAGCTTACACCAGGCTACTTAGGATCCCCTAGGTTTTAGCCATTCACAACTTATTTTGTTTATAATATTCCCTCTAGTTTAGTTGTTCCATTTGTATCAATACTTGAGCTCCAAGTTAGGAGAATACTATGGGATTAAATGACTTAAAACCTTTAGACAATTATCTTACTGACTGTCCTTAATCGATTCCCTTACATTAGCTTTAATAAGTACTTCCCTCATAACCTATATAGTAGCAGGGCTATTGATTAATGCCCCATTTCTAGATCACTTATCATACCATAAAAAGGTTATAAATCCATCAACAATATTGCAACTTATATTATGTTAATAGAACTTCTTATTTCAGTAATTGAGCTACGAATTAAGAGTGAGAGACTTTTTTTTAAATAACCTAAAACCTTACCCCTTTAAAGGTGTAACTATGCATCCACTTCATCCATAAAGATTATTTTCCCACTAAGACCTTCCAAATCCTTTTAGCCATTAATATTTAACACTAATAGGAGTGATCCACAATCCACTCTCCTTAAGGGTTTTACACATTTTTGACCATTTTAGCTTGGACTTAAACCAATTTACATTGAGTTTACCTTACTAAAACTTTCTCATTAACCCTTCAATTGTTTTGTTCAGTCCTTTGGATAAAAACATGTGAGCACTCTAATAAATATGCATTAAATTTATAATGGATTTAATCAATTGTAGCTTACCTCATAAAAAAGATCCTTACTAATCTAAATTTTCATCCTCTTCTGAATTTTTTAAATCAAACACAATCATTCGTTAGACTGTAGCTTCCTTGTAGCCAAAGGCAATCCCAAATACAATAATGGAGGGCACTTAATACAATTTTGTAAAAGATCTTAGCCTCTCTGCATGTTGGAAACCACTTATGGAAAGTATGATATGGTTCTTATTGTAGTTAATGTGCAACCTAGATAGAGCTTTTAAAATGTTTTAAATTTGATATCAATACTTGGACATATTTTGGCTTGACCTAGGAATATAATAGTAAGTCATTTGCAAAGCATAAACTAGTTAGCTCAATCTTTTTACATTTTCTATATTTATTGAAAATTTCATTTCTCAAGGTATTTTTCTTCAGCATTTGAGCCACTTTTATTACATAATTTTGATCTGATTTTTTCCTTTTATAACCCTTCATAAGCTCTTGTGCTACTATTCTCAATTTTTCTCCTTTGAAGATATCACCTTGATTATCACTTATAAGAGAATGAAGCACAAACTTTAGTCCATTTGCTATGATTTTGAATAGGACATTATAAAGGAAATTAATGCAAGCAATAGATCTAAAGTCTCTCAAGCTTGAAGGATTGGAAACATGAGGAGGAAGACATAAACAAGTTTTATTAAACTATTTGACGAGGACTCCACTATTAGAAAATTCTTTAATAACTTGAGTCACCATAGTGCCCATTCGTGGCCAAGTTTTTTGGAAGAAGAATCCATTTATGCCATTAGGACCAAAGACTTTTTGACCATTCATTTAGAAAACTATTCTCTATATTTCTTGCTTTTCCACAGGTTTGATTAAAGCTAGGATATCCTCTTGCTTAATTTGTCAATTGAAAAGGTTTTAATAAGCTCATCAAATAAGGAACTAGAGGAATATATACCAATTGAGTTATTGAAGAAATGCATTGCCTTATTTAGCAACTCATCTAGCTTAGTGATCAATGATCTTTTTTAAAAAGTAATTAACCATATTTTATTTTGATTCTAGCCACTATTGAATTAAAGATAAATTAGTACATATATCATTATCCTTTTACTAGTTATTTATATATCATTTCTTTAGCAATAAGCTATATACTTCGACTTTATTTAGGAAATCTGTCTAAGCTTGCTTCTATTTAAATAATAAGTCCTTATTACCAAGATCAATAGAAAGGCTTTACTAAATCTGAATTCGTTTTTCCTTACCATTTAGCACAACATTTTTGGTATCTAAGTCCTTTTTAGCATTCAACCTAGTATCTAAGTCCTTTTTAGCATTTAACCTTTTTAAATCCTACTTGATGCTCTTTAATTTTTAAACACAAATAAATTGCTTTGTCTCACAAGTCTAAGTTCATCCCTTTGGCTATGGTATCCTAAAAACCTTCATTAAGAGAAAGAAAGTTACTAAATCTAAATGGACACTTTCTAAATACCTTTTGGAACATATCCTATATTTTGATAGGCATGTGGTCTAAAAATAAAGGTTCCATAAATCTTGCTTTGCTTTTAGGGAAGTTGGTAAAAGTTTCTAATTCACTAAAACTTTATCCAACTTTTCCTGAGAAAACTCCTTGGTTCTTGCTTATTGCTCTAAGTGATCTTTTACCCAATATCTTAGATCTACCATTTCCAGGCTTTCTACACAATCTTTGAAGTGTTCATTGTAATTTTTAAAGCTTTAATGACCTTTAGCTTCAGACCTGTCACTTATTATCCATGTACCTTAGTAGATTTCCTTCATTTGCTCTAACCATTCCCAAAATATTTGATATGTGTTGTTAGGCGTATACAAACCAAATGCTTATTTTAATTTCAAATTTATTAAACAATTTAGTATAAAGCAAATAAGGGTTGATCCTAAGAGGAAATTTAATTTACTAATTTTGTCTATTAGTTATAATACTTTAAAAGATACAATTACATCTTAATAATTTCTCTCATACGAAAGAAATTCTATCCTAAAGGAAGAAACATGATCAATGCACCAACACATAATCTAAGATTATTAATATGCAAAATTAAAAATTAAGAAAATAAACTTTTAATACCTTCTTGGAATGACACAATCAATATTTAAAATCCAGAAAATTACTTTCTTTGTCAAAAAGTCGTAATCATTCAAAATATATAAAGTTGGAGTTTTTGGTGATGATACTTAGTTATATAAATCCTTACAATTTTTAGTTGGACAACATTTGCTTTATCTTTTAATACTTTTAAAGTAATCCTAATTTGGCATTTACACATCTAATTATATTAAGACATATATCCATTACATAGTTCTTTTTAAGATAATAAATTATGCTATGCTACTTTTCGGGTTGAGACGAGATTAAACATACATAATGAAATGCATATAAAGATTTCATCCAAGCTGTCCATTTTCATTCAATTATCCTCACATATAAGTTTAACTTTACTAATAAGCTGAAATTACGAAAAATTTAAAAATTAGATCAATTGTGATAATGAAACCTATAATTTTAACTAAACTAATATGTATATATAAAGTGAAGGGGGTGTTTAATGTTTAAAATGAATCAAATTAAATTTAGAATCAAAGAAATGAAACATAAATCTAACCTAATATTTACAAATGAACAAGCATGTATCAAATTTTCAATTTAGTCATACAATTTCGACATATCTGAGAAAATCTGAGAAATTTAACAAATTAAATGTAGAAAACCATCCATCTAGTTCCTACCTATCCCATTTCACTATTGATAATTTAACTGAATCAACTCAAGCATCAAAAACACATTAAGCCCAAGGGATCACAATCAACAACCAAAATTTGTTCGATGAATGTCCAAATTCTAGCTCATACAAGTCCATATGAATTACTAATTCAACTTATCATATTCAAATAATCAACGGCATCTTCGATCAAATAAGAACATGAATCATAAAAATTAGGAATTCTACCAGTTTCATAAATGTTAAATCCACTAGGTAATCAATTGAATTAAATCAAAAGAATATCCTAAATAGTCAAAACAACATGTCTAAACTGGAATGCAACAATTAATCATAATTAAAGCTTGGAAAATCGAAAACAAGGACAATGAAGGTTTGGAAAAGCTCATTGAAGTGCTACACTTTCAGACCTTAGACCAGCACTTTCTTGGTTTAAAAAATCACCCCACCAACCTTGAACCAACTAAAAATAGGTGCGAATTGGTTCCCTATCACCCAATCACTCCTTAGAATGACTCATTGCTTTAATCCTCCTTGGAAGGATGACAAAACCTCTTGAAGCTCTCAACCTTGCATGAATGCTTGCTCATCTTTTCCTCCCTTCTGCTGCCTTTTTATACCCTAAAAAATGTCTCTAAGAGCCGTACTTTGTTGGATCTTTGTTGATTTTCCTCCTATCTCTTCCATTTCAAAAGGATTGGGATTAGTTTCTACTTAGCTATTCCAATATGAAGAGATTTGATAGAGATAATGTCGAGTGGGGAGTCTCTTTCTACCATACAACACTGCTTATTCTAGTTTTGGTATTTTTCTCCTTTAGCTATTGCCTTTTGGTGGTCTTCCTTTGAGTTGTGTATTATTTTTATGTTTGTCCTTTGGCTAATGGCGTGCTGCGTTTTCTCTTTACTGCTACATTTTATTTCCTTTTCTATTGTGTTGCATTGTGTTTTGTTTCCCTAGACTTTATGTTTGCATTTTACATCGCTTGGCTACTGCATTTTGGCTTTTTCTCTATTGCTTATTTATACTGGCATGCTTTATTGTTTTAGCCTTTTATCCTACATTTTGCTCTTCCATTTTGGTGTTTATTTTGGCTACTATGTGTTATTCTCTCTTAGCTGCTACTATGTCATTTTAGTGTCTAATGGGCTTCCTTTTTTGCTGTTGTTTCTGATGGGCTGGAATTTATGTTAGGCTAATTGCTTAATTCCGGACTTTCTTCTAGGCTGAACTTGTTTTGCGCCACATTTTCTTCCTTTAAGTCTACAATGTAACATCCCGGTTCCGTAGAACGAGTCAGACTAGAGAAACAGGTCCAAGTATGGTAAATCAACACATCTCATGCTCATGCATTTGTAAACAGTGATATGTGCATATAAAGAATTTATTGTACATGCGTTCATGACAATTGTCCCGGTATAAGTGTGAATCAGTGTGATTTCTTGAAAAATAGGTATTGTGAGT
>JANIIA010000004.1:27106789-27119360 GCA_027478495.1 Erythroxylum alaternifolium
AAATGGAGTAACAAGTCGTTTGACATGTTAATTGACTTACTAAACGATGCATTACCTATGGGACATAAGTTACCAAATTCTCGCTATAATGTGAAGAAATTATTAAGGGACCTTGGATTGGGATATATCTCAATTCATGCTTGTAAGTATGACTGTGTTCTTTACTGGAAGGAAAATAAAGAACTTCACGAGTGTCCTATTTGTGGGACATCTAGGTGGCAGATGGATGATAGGAAAGGGAAAAAGATACCGATGAAAATCCTTCGATACTTTCCTATTAAACCACGATTACAAAGGCTATTTATGTCAACAAAAACAGCTATAGATATGAGGTGGCATAAAGAGAAACGCGTTGATAATAACATTATACATTGAAATGTTAAGAAGATCATTGTCTGATGTTGTTAATGTTTTACACAGGTTCATTACAATGGCACCTGGTCGAAATAAAGGAAAGAGGGTGGTAACGGGCAATGAAGTCTCTCCCATAGAACAACCAGCAACTGTATCATCGAATGAGGAAAGTCAACAACAATTACTTTTACCAACATTGTCTGGTAGTCATGAGGGATCTTCAGGTCTGTTATTGATAACCAAACATATTTACATTTATGCTCTCATTACATGTTTTGTGTGTTTTTTATCATTATGTTTTTTTCAGGTTCCAATACTGGCCTCAAAAAATGAGATAGAGGTAAGATAAAAGGACTTGAGTTGCAACAGATGAATGTTGCAATGAATACCAAGTTGTTAGTAATGATTAACCCCAAGCAACGGTGCCCAGTGGATAAGATCCAAGCTACAAAATTGGCCAGCCAGTTGGGTGTCGTAGTGAGGAATGAGTTCCTTGCCTTCAACTTGTCAGGTAGTTAAAGGAAGACAACTTGCTAGAAAATGCTTTGGATAAAGTTTTGATAATATTTCAATTCATTTCTTATATGTATTGCAATTTTATTTAACTAAAATAATAACTTATCTAATTCGTGTTTTCACAGATGAAGCTCAATATCGTTGATATCGACATGCTTGAGGTTTCAAGAAGTATTAGTTCACTGTTGAAACAAAGGGTAAAGGATCATTGATATCGACTTCATAAATATTATCAGTCTTTCCCTTCAGATTAAGATGTAAGGAGACATGTTCCAGAATGGGTGACTGAAGAAAATTGGAATGAAATGTGTGATTATTGGGTTTTAGTGAAGGTTTAAGTTTGTTTTCTTCCTCTCATATTTCCTTCAATTAATTACGTTTAAATATCTCATAACTACTTATCTTAATTTAGGAAAAGTGTGAGAAAACCAAGGCCAACAGAGCAAAAATGAAGACTCCTCATAACACCAGCTCCAGGTCATTTGTTGTCATCCAACAAGAATTTGTAAGTGTAACATTTTCAATTTATTTTTCTATTTTTTAATACAATAAATTCTAATTGGTTATATTTTATTAAATTCATATTATAGAGTCAAACACAACTCTAAGGGCAACAGTGTGATATAATCACACTGTACAAGCACACGCACTACAAGGAAGGTCAAGGTTGGACGTCTGAAGAGGCACAAAGTAATTATGTAGGCACAAATGAATTAATATTCCAATTTATTTTTCTATATAATATTAAGTAATAATTTCTTAGTTAACTCGATTTTCTACTTTAAATTGTAGGACAAGATGCAGGAGTTATTGCAAATGTCATTGGCTAAGAGGAATGAGCCCAATGTCGATGACATTTGCAACAGTGTCCTTCGTAGACGATCAGGCTATATCAATGGTCTTGAATATGGCCCTAAGCCTATTGATGCTTCTTCATCACGACCAGCATATGTCACGGCGCTTTAAGAGGAGAACCAGACACTGAAGACAAAATTACAATGTATAGAAGACAAGTTAAATTGTGGAGTAAAAGAAGTTAACAAGCTTAAAAAGATGGTAAAACAATTACTAGGCTCAACATATGTTAGTAGCAGTGAGGACGATGAGGAGTCTTAGTTTGTGTTTGATTTGTAATTATTTTTTAATGAAATACATTCCATTTTTAATGTTTGTTTTATTTTAATTTATTATTATTTTAAAATATGTCACTAACATTAATTATAAAATAAATAATTTTAATATTTCAAAAAAATTTTAAATTGTAATAAATTAAAAGAAATTTGTTTATAACAATTATAATAATTATTAAATTCAAAATTAAAATTTGTCACTAAATAATATTAGCTACAATAAAAATTCGTCACAAAAAGTCTTTAAAATTGTAATAAATTAAAATAAATTTCTTTTTAACAATTATAATAATTATTAAATTCAAAATGAAAATTTGTCACTAAATACTATTAGCTACCAAACTACATTCGTCACAAAAAGTCATTAACTAAGTATACAATAACGTCGCTAAAAACATTTTGCTATAACCATATATTAGTAGCTAAAAGTATTTTGCTATCAAAAGAAAATCGTTACAAAACCTATTAGTTACTAAAATATAATTCGTCACAAAAACTTTTTACCTACATTTACAGAAACGTCTCTAAAAATATTTCCCTAAAACAAAAAATAGTAGCTAAAATTATTCTGCTACCAAAACAAAATCATCACTAAACATAATTACCTACGATTTGTATTTTGTAGGGAAAAATTTGTATCTATGAAAAGGAAACGTCACACAAAACTATGTATAACGTTTTTTATTATCGTCGATTATACGTTTTATCGACGAATTATTAATGTCGAAAACACTTTTTGGCGACGACTTTAGGAAAATATCGCGGATGTTGTTTTCTTACCGGGATTCAGTGACAATATGGTTGATGATATTTTTTCATCACAAATGAGTATTTGCGATGATTTGTTATTGTTTGCTAACGTTTATTTTCGTCACTAAATGTCCTGTTTGTTATAGTTTCAGTTTCTTATTTAATTTAATTAATAGTTTAAATCCAGAAATAACTAAGTTGTTTATAATTAAGAAAACATACGTGCTATGGAGATGAAAAAACAGATTTGGAAATTGAGTTACAACCGAGAGCTAAAATAATGTTTTAAGAGCATAAAAACAAATTATTTTTAACATGAAATATTTTAAAATACTTACATATAGAAACTTTTTATTTTCCGTGCACTATGGATAAATTCCAATCGTAAACTTATACTATTTTGACTTCTAAAGAAGTTCAATTGAAGACATCAAATGATTTTTTAATTGCTTCTGTTAGTGTAAGTTTACCATACTTTCTTTTGAAGTTGATAGTATATTATTGGATGCATATATATATATATAGCCTTAAAGGTGATGTCACCAAAATACCCACTCAAAATATATTTTGCAACATAGTTTGGTCGTCAGTACTGAGATATATTTGCTCGTCAGCCATGATAACAGACTCATATTTCTTTATATTGGTTGCTGTCAAAAGTTAAGTCTAAGAGCAATTATCTTTAGTTCTTTTCTGAAAAACATGATGATGTTTATATCGACTTCTACGACATTTCAATTCATAAAAAATAAACATAACAGGAGTTTATAGTAAATCTAAATAATCAAAGAGTATATGTTTTCGTATTTTTCTCTAAAACAATTCAAAATTTAAAGTTAATTTTGCGTAAAAAATTTTGTGGTTTTATTTTTTTTAAATATCATATAATTCAAATTTAGTTTTAGAGATTTATGAAATTTGATAATTAATAAAGAACACTCTTTCCATATATATATAGATATAGATATAGATATTCATCCATAATCAATATGAAGAAATTAAAAACATTCTAATATTTAACTTGTGGATAGAATTATCAAAATATTTCATATTAAAATATGTTAATATAAATTAGTTTGTATGATTCGAATATAATGATTGGCTGAAATATATTTAAGCTTTTCGTATTCAGTTTATAGAATTGGAGTTTTAAGTATACTATATGTATAAGAAGTCAAATACAAATTTTACATAATTTCCAATTCTCTTTATTCTTTGATTATTCACATATGTATATATAAATATCCATAATCAATATGAAGAAATTAAAAACATTATGATATTTAACTTGTGGATAGAATTATAAAAATATTTCATATTAAATATGTTAATATAAATTAGTTTGTATGATTTGAATATAATGATTGGCTGACATATATTTAAGCTTTTCGTATTTAGTTTTTAGAATTGGAGTTTTAAGTATAATTTGAATTCCCATAGTATACTATATGCATAAGAAGTCAAATACAAATTTTACATAATTTCCAATTGTCTTTATTCTTTGATTATTTGCATATGTGATGTTAAAAATATTATATTGTAAATAATAAATCATCATCATCACCATCATCAACACCCAGTTAAAATCTCGCTCCAACGTGGGCTCTGGAGAGGTTTGATAGTATGTAGCTTTACTCTTACGTAGTAAAGAAGCTATTTCTGATAAACCCACATGTAAATGTGATATGAAAATAACATAAGATTAAAAAAATCTAGTGTTTGAGGAAGTCCAATAATATACAGTTTTATCCTTAGCTAGTAGAGAGACTATGACTAAATGACACACAGACAAAGAGAAAATTTGAAATAAAGAAATAAATAAAATAAACAAATAATACTATTAATATTAAACTACAAGATGCATAGTACTATAACAATAATTTTGTGAAAACGTATTGGATAAGTGATAGCTGTTAGATGAGAAATTGTCAAAGCTATACTCGTAATTGGTGCCAAAGGCAAGGAGCTCCTTAAGTGCAAAAAATTGTTCATATAAACTTGAGTTGAAAAGTCAAGTCGTAAGACACAACGGCTTGCCCACGGCTAACAACTAGATAGGTAGAAATTGAACAATTAGACGAGACTTCCTAAGAATTAAATGTGATGCAAGAGATTCACAGTACTGAATTCATAAAACCTATATGACTGCGTATGCTCTCTTTAAGAGATATCCTTTACTTTTATATCTTAGCACGTCAGAGTTTTCTATTATAAGCCAAGTCCCCGGTAAGATCCATCTCTACCATATCATTCATGACCACTTCCCTCCAGTTCTTTTTAGGCCTCCTTTTTTTCCTCTTGCAGCCTCTAAAAATTATTTTCTTATATCGTCTCACTAAATCATCAGGGTGTCCCTTTCTTACATGTTTGAACCACCTAAGCCTTGTCTCTCGCAATTTGTGATTAATACCAACCACCTGTAATTTGTCTCTCATCATATAATTTTAGATCTTATCTCTTCTAATAATATCACACATCTACAGGAGCATCCTCATCTCCGTCACCGAAAGCTTATTGATAAGCATGTGTTTGGTAGGCCAACACTCTGCCCCATATAACATGGTTGGCCAAATCATCATTCGATAGAATTTACCTTTAAGCTTAAGTGGGATCTTCCTGTCACATGAGATCCCTACTGCACTTCACCATTTGAACCACCTTGATTTGATACGATGGACTATATTGTCATTGATCTCTCCATTACTCTGGATGATAGACCCTAGGTACTTAAAACACTCTTTTTATGGTACAACTTTAGATATAATTTTTACTTATTATTAACAACCTAATTTCCTTAAAGGTTTCATTCTAAGTACTCAGTCTTAGTCCTATTCATTTTAAAACCTTTCGACTTTAATGTTTCCCTCCAACATTCTAACTTGACATTTACCCCCTCTCTTGTCTCATCCACTAAGACAATATCATTAGCAAATAACATACACCAAGGCATATCTCCTTAAATATTCTTGGTAAGCTCATCCATCACTAATGTAAACGGAAAAGGGCTTAATACGGAGCCTTGGTGTAGCCTAATACCAAAAGAAAAATTCTCAGTGTCTCGTCCTATCATCCATACGATAGTCATTGCCCCTTCATACATATCTCTAATCATCTGTATATATGATATAGGAACTCCCTTAACCTCTAATCACCTCCATATAATTTCCCTAGGAACCTTGCCATATGCCTTTTCTAAATTAATAAAAATCATGTGCAAATTCCTCTTTCTTTCCCTATAATATTCCATTAATCTCCAAAGGAGATGTTATGTTTTTATCGTGGACCTTCCAAGCATAAAGCCAAATTGGTTGGTCGATATAGAAACCACTTTTCTGACTCTCTTCTCAATCACCTTCTCCCACAACTTTATGGTGTGACTACGTAATTTTATGCCTTTATAGTTGTGACAATTCTGGATGTTCCTTTTGGCCTTGTATAAAGGAATTAACCTACTCATTCTCCATTCATTTAGCATTTGGAAAACTCAAGGATCATATTAAAAGGCTTAGCTAGCTAATCAAGACCTTCGATGCCTATTCTTTTCCATACCTCTATGGGTATCTCATCCGGAACTACTGCCCTTTCGCTCTTTATCTCCCTCAAAACTCTTTTAATTTTTTTCTTATGATCCGTTCACACCGATACTAGTTACGAAAAATCTCAGACTTGTTTAGTTCACCCAAAGATGTATTGTCTCTTATACCTTCATTATAAAGGCCATAAAAGTACCTTTGCCATCTACTCTTAATGGCATTTGCCTCTATGAGCACCTGCCCTACTTCATCTCTTATACAACAGACTTGGTCGAAGTCACTCGTCATTCGTACCCTAACTCTTGCCAACTTAAAAATCTCCTTTTCTCTCTTGTTTGTATCCAATCTCCTATATAAATTCTCGTAAGCTTCACCTTTAGCCATTGAAACTGTCTTCTTTGCATCTTTCTTTACCAGTTTGTACCTTGCTCTATTAACTTCTCTCTTTGCCTCTATTTCACTTTCCAACAGAGCTTTGTATGCTCACTTTTTAGCATTCATCTTTCTTTGGACATCTTCAGATCACTACCAAGATTTCATCCTACCACCCTTGGACTCTTTAAAAACTCCCAAGATTTTTGTATCGATATGTCGTACCAAAGTTGCTACTCCCTCCCACTTCTGATTAGTATCTCCTCTTAATGTTCATTTGGCTACATTTCTTATTATATCCGTAAATTGTTCCACCATGTCCCCTTTCAGATTCCACCATCTAATTTTAATACACCTCTTAGTAATTTACTTCTTCCTCCATCCCTTAACTTCCAGATCCAAAAATAACATTCTATGCTAAGTTTCTAAATATGCTTTTGCAAGCACTTTACAATCCTTATACCTAGCTTGACTGCTCTGCCTTATTAGGAAATAATCAATTTAAGTCTTGGTGGTACTACTTTTAAAAATCACCAGGTGCTCCTCGTTCTTCTTGAATAAAAAATTTGCTATCATTAACTCAAACACTACCTCTATGTCCAATATAGCAATCCCACTATCATTCCTAGCAACGTATCCGAAACCCCTATGAGTCTATAGATATTTGTTTAAAACTGCCCCTATATGACCATTAAAATCTCCTCCTAAGATAACTTGCTCACTAGTATGGATCTGTTGAACCACTTCATTTAGCCCCTTCCAGAATTGTCATTTTATTGTTATTCTAAACCTTCTTGAGGTGCATATGTACACACCATATTGAGAACATCATTGCTAACCATAATCTTAGTAGCTATAATCATATAATTTGTCCTTTTGATTTCCACCACCTGATTTATAAGTTCCTTGACAACTAAGATACCTATCCCATTTTGTCTTCTTGAACCCCCTGAGTACCATAATTTGAACCCATTGATCTCCTTTACTTTATCCCCCTTCTAATTTGTCTCCTAGATGCATGCTATATGTATCTTATACTCGTTTAAAATCTCTACTAATTCTAGAGACTTCCCCGTAAGGGTTTTAATGTTCTAAGAATCTATCCGTACTCTGTCATCACCTTTTTTATTCTTACATACGGAATGCATTGACATGCTAGCCCATGTTCTATACTTGATATACAAAGCCATCCCTCCTAAGTTAGTTCCCTAGAGTCTCTCAAATGAAAAAAAGTCTAGATAGAATAGTACCCTAAGTAAGGGGATATAAGAGTATAAAAAATTATTAATCCACTAGGCTCGACTAATAGACCACTAGGGAGAGAAACTAGCAAAACTAAAAATAAATAAAGGAAGTAGGCAATATAAGTATAGGAATTTGAAAAAGAGACCATTACCAAGCTAGAATAGTAAAAGTAGAACCCAAATCCACCAAATACAATTAGCTAAAGAAGAAGATTATCCTACTAGACAAGTACGACCTTGGAAGCTTAGTTTCTACAATAATCGCCATTAAATGCTAAAAACGACTAACAAAAGAGAAGAAATAATAATAATAATAATAATAATAATAATAATAAAAGCACTA
Organism: Erythroxylum alaternifolium; assembly: GCA_027478495.1. NCBI lineage: Eukaryota > Viridiplantae > Streptophyta > Magnoliopsida > Malpighiales > Erythroxylaceae > Erythroxylum > Erythroxylum alaternifolium. The sequence goes on from JANIIA010000004.1 coordinate 27,115,032, forward strand.
ATTGTTAATCATAATGGATGCACAGCTTGTCAACAAGATGCACACATAAGGGGAATCACATATAAATCAAACCTTGTCAACAGTCATAATAAAGATGCTTTCAATAATTAAAAGCAATAGTCAAAACGTATGTAGCAATAAAGATGAAACAACTAGACAGTGATAAAGATACCACTACTAGAGCCTTTATAAACCTAGAACTTAATATGGGCAGCTAGGACTAGAATTACAGACGAGCTCACACTACAAAAAATACACAGCATCTGCAACATTTTTTTGATAAAACGTCATGGATTTTTAAGACTTTTCGCGATGTTTTAAAAACGTCACAAAAAGTCTGAATTTTTCGTGACATTTTCTGTAAACGTCTCGGAATTATGAAACTTTTTGAGACATTTTTTCAATAAAACGTCGAGAAAGAGAAATCGCGATATTTTATTGAAGAAAACTTCGGTGTTGGCTTCAGGAGCAACATGACGTTGTTTGGTTTAAAACCAAATGATGTTGTTTTTGATTTGTTAAAACCTCAACCCGAGTCCCTTCCCCCCACCTAAGCTACGTGATGTATCCTTTGGTCTGATTTACTTCGCCGTCCATTGTGTCTCTGGCCATATCCGTCGTCTTCTTCGGCTACATTTCGTCAAAGTATTTTCATCTTCTCTTTATCTTTTTGGTTCATATGTGTGGTATGAGCCATCAATGGATGTTTTCCCTCCCAATACTTTCAATACTTCAGATGTTTTTTGTGTTGTTTGATTGAAGATTGAACTACATTTTAGACCATAATTTCATATGGAAGTACTTGAGTTTTCTTAGAGATGGGATGAAATGAGATAAGTTTTGGTAATGTAGGCAAAATGGGTTTCTCTCTATCTGAGATAAGTATTTAAGGGACTCTGTTGTTTCTTACCCCTGCGATTGACATACCCTAACCTCTAATCCACGCATTCACAAATTTGTACAAATTCTGACGATCTAAGTGAAACAGCTTCCAAAACTGAACTTCATTAGGGTACATAAATTCTTTCTACTTGGATTAGTAGTCTCTTAAATGCTAGCGAAGTCAATTGCTGCAATAAGCAATACCTATGTTAAGGTATCATCAATTTCATTTCTAAAAAGCGAGACAATATTATCTGATAAAACAAATTTCATTACTACCATAAAAGGGTAATTGGTCAAACGAATGTTATGCACCACTTCAAGGCAGAGAGTAGATGTATAAAGAATTAGCAATTAGTGTTGCTAGTTACCATCCATATCTTAGTGTTTTTTGCTTCCAATGGTTACTGTTAAGATATAAGCATCCACCAGAAATCTCTACACTAATAGATGCCTACCGGTATCGCATCACAAATTGTTTATGTTATTGCCAAGCTTAACCTAATCTTTTTGTTCTATTTTTCTTGAATCCACCAAAAACAATAAAATGAAGTAACTCTTGAAACAAGTTCTCCAAAGGCAATCTATGAAATGCCCAGAAGATAATGAGTATGACTCCAAATTATATACAAGGTGATAATAATAGCTAATTGACCAGTAAAAAACTTAACATCAAACAGCAATAGGACAAAACTTCACATCAAACAGCAATAGGACAAAATTAATAACTCCTAAATGCTTTGGTCAAATGCCACAAGGATTCAAGTATTATTGATTATAAACTTTCCAAATCTTCCTGAAGTAGCTCTAAGCTATTTTTTATAACCATTTTTTATTTTTTTGCATCTTTATTATACATTTGTAAACTCATATCATTCCCCTTTTTCCTTCATATCTTTACGTACAAAATCTTCATTCTCAAGAATACTAATATGGTGGTTATAAAATATAAAAGGAGATTTTTTTTATTTCTATGGTAGCAGAAATGATGGCTTTTATTGGTGAGTGATCTCAATAAAAAGTGGTGTTGAAATGGGCTTTATTGCTAGAATATTTAGACATTCAAGTTGAATTAACTAATTATTTATTGAATCTTTTCTTGGGATAACCACTTCATTCTTTGTTATTGTTAATTGGGATGGGAGTTTAAGGCAATAATGCCTTAAATATAATAAGTATTGATTAGAAAATTGAATATGTTGGATCAAATTAAATATACGTATTGATAAGAAAATTGAATATGTTAGTTCATTATAGTCACCATTTACCAGTTAGTCTCTATATTTTATGATACTATGGTTTACCTAGCTTCCATTGATAACTAAGCTTTATTTCATCTTAAATTAGATTCCTATTTTGATCTAACGTCAAAATTTTCATAGATTAAAGTAATTCCTTCTTCAGTCTTTCCTTAATTCAAGTTTTTATGTATCCTATTCTTCTCATAGAAGTAATGATCTCACTGAGGCACATTAGTCTTCCTATAGAGGTTGTTAGGTAGCTTAGACCCAAAATTGAACAATACTCGTGAGGTATATTATGGAAGTTCAATTATGTAAGCACGTTCCTTATTTTAAGTCTCTTTAACTCCATTCTTAGGTGCCATTTTTAAGTACTAATGGCTTCCCATATATGTGCTAGGGCTTTACCTTGTGAACTTGCACAAGCTTGCTTCAATATTTAATTGTGTATAAACAATTGATCTTTAATTGATTATACTACTTTATAACATAATCTTTCTCTTAATTTTTTTTGCCTATAACTTCTCGTGAGGGAATTCTAGCCTCTCATCTACAAAATAAATGTTAGTTTGTAATGATACCAAAGGTGGATAAATTGAGCGTTTACAAAATTAATTAATAACAATTACTCTATATAAGGATGAAGGGATTTTGTAACATAAACTAATCAAACAATTGAATAATAATTTAAGGAGAATAAGAAAAAATAGAATTCGAATGATAAATGCTAAAAAGACTATATTTCTAATCTCATTTTTAATTTTTTTATTTAAGAGTTTATTTTTTGTATTCATTTTATTTAAATGAATACAATAAATTGTTATTTGTATGTAGTGAATTGAGTAGTTTACCTAGTAATGAACTATATTTTGATGCCTTTTACTTACATAATGCATAACATTTATTGTTAACATATTCCCTTTAATTATTCATTCTTAAACACTTGATCTTTTACCAAAATCAAGTTCAACACGTACTCCAAAAACTTTGAAGATTAAGAATATATTTGTTTCCTCTTGATAGGGCACACCCAGTACCTCCCTAAATAATCATCAATGAAAGAGGCAAAACATTTGCTCCTCTAATGGATGGAACTGGTGTTTTCAACACATCAAAGTAAATTAATTCAAGGTAAAATTTACGTATTGATATTTTAAATTTCTCGTATTATTGCTTACTTATAACATTACTTACAAAATGGTCATGATAATTCTGTAAGTTTAAGGAGAAAATTTCATCAATAAGGATCGTTTTTTTTGGTTTAGATATATTTACAAATTTTTATGACATAACATTGAAAATCTTTCACTTGGATTATAGATGTGGTAACTAATGCTTCTACTTCTAGTAATGATTCTCCATTGAAATTGTACAAGTTTGCACTTATTTTTTTATCCCCTTATAAGTACAAGCATGCCTTAAATTATCTTTAAAATATTGTTGCGAATCTCTGTAGTTGTACTAGAGATAACAAATTCTTTTCGAAACCTTCCATATACCGTGCTTCTTTAAGAATATGAATTGTAACATCATACATCTTTAAGTTTATAGTTACAATATCATCATCCTTTTGAGGATAATTATCATAATTATAAATAAATCTCCTAAGTTAGGTTCATAATAATAGAACCATTCTCTTAGGGAGGATATATGAAAACTAACTCCTAATTTGAAGAGTCATAAATTAAGTAGTGACTTCTTACTTTCATGGATAATCGTTGCTTCAAAACAAAAAGCATTGTCATTATCTAAAGTGATTATAATGAAAAATTATCCTCTTTAAACTTCTCAATCTTAAATTTGGCTACCATTACCTCTATCCAAAATATGTAGAACATCTAAAAGCATATTCTATTATTATTCTAACTATTTGTATTCCTCCCTACTCATTGCCCTATTAAGATGTGCCATGTGCCTCTTAGTGGATCCAAAGATGACCTCTAATCCTAGAAAAGTAGAATGAAAGCTAAAAGGAGCGAAGCATCAGATGAATAATCGTTCTTAATTTCTTACAAGATACCCATGCTTTCAAAGTTCCAGTAATATAGCCTTAAAACATAGAAGTTAAGAAAGAGTTACAAAAAACAACAAATCATTTGTGACAGGTTGAAATACAATGATACACCATATCTGTAACACCCCACTCCCGCTGAACCCGAACCCGATATCGACAGTGATACCCGAGTCCGTGCCCCGCGAGGGTGAC
>JANIIA010000004.1:27167146-27182920 GCA_027478495.1 Erythroxylum alaternifolium
CACTGTCTCCAGCTTTTGTTTCGTTCCGTCCTGTTCCGTCCTGTTCCGTCCCGTCTCCAGATACTGGAGACAGCAACTAAACGTAGCGTAAGTCTTGTATTTCCATGTAACTGGTAACTTATGTATCTATCTCTTGTATGGAACAAAATCTTTTGCTCCGAAAATTCCCGTTACCTCTGTTCACGTGAAGTCTCATCCATCTACTTTTAATTTACTTATTACAATGGATGACTTAGATGAATTTTGGTATATGCATGTCACCTGTAGATCACATCAAGTTTTAAACCAAAAAAAAGAAAAGAAAATATTATAATAATAATAATTTTAAAGATTTTTTTAGATATCAATTCACAATTTGTAGAAGAATTACAGGATAAGTACATTCATTTATTTTATTTAAACTCAATAATTTAACTAGTTGTTAACATTTTCTGAGTCATAGATCAACATCACGGCCAAGCTTCTCCTCACGAACAATATTTTCTAATCAAAAGTAATATTTCGAATTTGCAGCACTATAATGCCTCGGTGCTTCAACAGCGGTCAAATTTCTCCTCATATATACTATTTTCTAATCAAAAGTAATCTTTTGATTTGCAATACTATAATGCAAGGTGAGGAACTAAATTCAACACGTAACTTTCTTAACATCAATGATTGTAGACACAATGGTTTTTTTGAAAATGATATTAGAATATAACAACTTATTTAACTCGCTGTTTAATAATTGAAGTTGATGAATCAATTTCATTAATTTTTTAATATTACTGATTGAGGAGTCAACTATTTGCTTTCACACTTGGATCACTTCTAAACAAATCGAAAAATATTTTTTTAGATTAACAAAAAATGAATTCAATGGCTTTCTTTCTAATCACATTATTTCAATGATGCTCGTGAATTAAAGGAATTTTCATTAGCTATAGTAAAACTAATTACAACATTAAAGTGAGGTCTTCAAAGATGCTTGTGAACTTTGACAGATCCACTTCAAAGTGTAATCCATTATGGCTTTAAAACGTAAAATTACGAGAAGGACCTCCTTAATTAGGAAAATAAATAACTGATGCACCAACTTTGCCGATGTTCAGCTTACTTGGGTTGCGTCAGACTGTTAATTAAGTGCAGTTGGATGCAGCATAAATTTAAAATAGCTGATAATAATCGATTCCATATCTAAATGATTCCAAATGTTTAATTAACAGGGTCATTAATGAGCTTGATTAAATAAGAATTGGAAGTCAAAGCAAATACACCTAATTACTCGTACACATGGCAAGGGAAGAGGAATAGAAAGTCGCAAGTAACTGTGCGTCGAGTCAGCATACGAAGGGGAACGGAAAGTCAACACCATCACCTGCGTTTAGAGAAGGAAGAAACATACAAGAAAAACAGTTGAGGACATGTTGGATCACGTATATCACGTGATAGCATTTCTCATGGATAGCAGCCGTTTTCTTCCAACTACACGTTAACAAATTTGGAGACTTTTAGTTAAATATTTTAATTTCACTTCTTAGTCTCATTATCAGGTTTCATCGAGTTTAAAAAACTACACACAAAATTTAATCTCAACCTACGATTTAAACTTAATTAAACATGATAATATTTGTTGAAAACTTAAATTCTAATAGAAATAAATATTAAATAAGTCTGTAAAACACACCAAAAAAGTTACGAGCAATATAATCACTTGAGCCAATTTAATTTTAAGGAGGAAATATTTTGGCAAATAGAAAGTAGTTTACAACTTTGTGAAAACTATAGACTATAATCAAATATATACAAAATGAGAGAAAAACTATGCGAGATTGCTACAAAAATATATTTTGCTCATAATTTAAAATATTCTCCTACTTTTATTGGAGGACTTGTGCCATATTTGAGCAAGAAATCTGTTGGGTGCAGTAGAAATCAAGATTTACTGGCAACTCAATTGTCGATATTAAATTTAAACCATTTTAATTATTCTTGAATCTTGATTAATTATTATTTATTAGAATTTTTAATATGAGCATATTACAAGAAAAATAAAGTTTAGCGACAAAATTGCCAATAGAATGTGAAGGTTTTCCATCAACAAGCTAAGTTAGCAACGAAATTTACCGACAGAATAAATCGGAGAAATGCCTGTAAGTAATAATTAGCGACGGAGTACAAATTTTCAGTTCCTAATTTATTGACAGATATTTTTTGTTCCATCATTATATTTAGCAATGATAATTTTTGAGTTATCGGTAAATTTAGCAGTGAAATGTTTGTTTCGGTCAGTAAATGTAACGACGGACAAGGCTTCTCCGTTGGTAACTTTACCGAATTCGTTGGTAGATTCATAACTAATTTTACTGATGGATCTTAATGGTCCGTCGATAAATTCACTACATTTTACCGACAAATTTTATTGATATTTTTTTAAAACTTTTACCTGCATTTAATTTTATTTGACAATCTTATGATTGATGTATTGTTTATACAGTTATCAATTATATGTTGATAATATTTTGATTTGTTCTACATTTAATTTGTTAAAATAAAAAGTTGATTGATGATATAAAGTAAAAATTATCTTCATTGATAACAAAAAATTATTATGTACATAATAATTATTTATTTCATACAAAATGACTACAACTGTGGTATTCATTTGGTGCATGTGGATGCTTTGAATGTTGCGATGAGGTGCTGCCCTTCTCCTTTAACTCATCTATCTCATTACGTAGTTGGGCTATGTATTTCATCGATTGCTGCAACTGAGTTGCCAGTGCCTGTATTGTGCTCTGAAGCTCATGAACTTCATTGGATGCAGACCGCCAACTACATGCTGCTGTATTGGATGCAGAGGATTGCAAATAACATGTTCACAAATGAATCTAAGATGAGGATCCTTCTATGACGATCCTTACACCCACTACATCAAGATATGTTTGATTCTTATCAACATCTTCAGATTGCTGAGACTATCGTTGAATGCTTTCTTATATTTGGTCCTATAAAAAGGCAATGTTTATGTTGATAAGTGATAATTATTAAGCATTAATATTAAAGCATAAATTTCAAATACATTTAGTTCTCTACATCTAGTGTTGATGAAGGTTACATCATCATGCTTTTTAGCGTGAGTTCGCAAAAAGAGTTGACAGGGTGTAGGCTTCTTGCCTATAGACTTTTCCTACATTAGAATAAAATATTATAAGTGAACTACAATTTAGAAAAGTTTCGGCAGAATTTCCTCTATTTTTATGATATTTACTCCACGTTGAACAAAAAAAGTAACTAAACAGCACAACCATATATGGCACCAAATTTTTATAATATTATTATTCTCCATAATAGACATATTTTTATTCCAAAATTCTCATATCAAATTAAATTGAAATACATCAAAGTAAAAAATTTAGAATATAAGTGTAAAGTGTAGATACTTACAAGTCTCTCTCCATGCTCATGGTGGGTAATAGATCCTCTAATGTGTACGGGAAGACTCTCTCTCTCCGGTCCTCCACATCTGTTAATAGAATTACGCTCTGAAATGGACATTACCTCGGGTGATGTCCAATATTGCTCCCAACGATTCCATATTTCCTCAAAAATATAAGAAGGTCGTATACCGGTCTTGTTTATTGCACTAACAAGGTATCTATAATGTTTATGAGCTCGTCTCTCCCACACTTTATAAATAACCGCGTCAAATTTAGAATCAAAAAAATTGTTCTGAAAAAAGAAAAAACATACGATAAGTATTTATAACTTACAATATTTATATAATTAATGTATAAAAATTAATTACAAAAAATATTTTTTGTACTTCAAACTCCTAATAATAAAAATCCTTTTTCTTCTGAGAGATATCCTTTCATATATAACCCTCAAGATTAATCTTCTCCTTGAACTTGGATGTCATGTTTCTTGAGCACAGTCCAGACGAAATCGACCTAATATAAAAAAAATTCATATCATTTTTAAATTTAAACCTATAACTTAATTATAAACATATGGTGTTTTATGTATTTTCACTTACAGATTGTTGAAAATTGTGATGTAAGTTCTTCGATCAACTGTCTCAGCTCTAGGTTGAAGGTCGCTTCCTTGATCTGCAACGTTTACCCCTGATATCTCTGTCGATATAGGGTGGTGGATGGTGTAAAGCTGTTGGATGGTGTAGCAACAAGTACGAAAGATGATGCCTCATCTGTATGTGTAGTAGATGGAGGTACATCATCTGATTCTATTGCAGCTGCAAAATGTGATGCTTCACCTAGAAAGTAACTGGCTCCAAATCATGGTCTGAACTTGGTCGCATCATATCTTATTTTATCTTTAGTGGCATATTTTAACCTGAAATTCATATTTTATTGAATATTCTAGAAATATAAAAATTTCAATTCAATATATAATAATATATTGTTGATTCAATAATTGATTTATTGAATATAATATTCTATTACAAACAGAAATTAATCGCTGTCAGTACTTAATTGTAAATCAAAATCATTATCGTCTTCTTTTTTCTGAAGAATTAGAGTCAAACTTAGGCTCCTCTTCAGATCTCTCGCCCTCCTCATTCTCTCTAGATGAAATTTTAACATATTTATTATTTGGATCATTCAAAGGTTCATTCTCGCCATATGTAACAGATGCATTTATTTCATAAACATCTTCTGGAACACTTTACTTTCAAATCTCTATTCTCCTTTTCCATGTGATTCAAAAACACCACTAAGTTTAACTTTGCAAATGGCCAACCAACCTTGACTTATCTAGTCGTAAGCTGGAAAAAGGGACATAATACACCTGGATCGCTTGCATCGTCAACACGAAAGGTTCAAATTGTCTAAATCTTCTTCACTGGTTGATTTCAACTAGATTGTATCAGCTATGGATTTTTATACCAACATTAGGAGTTGGATCAAACCAGTCACACTTAAATATCATACTCTGCTTTATTGGCAATGCAAGGTACTCAATTTCAAGTATCTCAATAATTTTATCATAGTAATCCACCAATTTTCCAAGTATGCAAACCCCACTATTTACTCTTGCCATGCTATGACCATGATATTTTGTATGATATTTGTATCCATTAACGAAATACACCAGATACTATCTAACAGTTCACAAAGGTTCTTTTGTAGGATCTCATATGAGCTTGTTCTCTATTGGATTTTCTAAGGCCTAAAAAATTATCATATTAAATAGTATAATGTCATTTGAACACTTTAATCTTATAATTTAATAATTTCAATAATTGTAAGTGAAACCTTACATATTTCTTGAACTATCAAGGAAAGTGTCTTCTAACTTCTTTATTGATATCATCCTGTATTTTCTCGGGAATTAGCTTGTGTAACCATTCCTCATATAATCTAAAAACATTATTATGTATTTTAGTTGTAAATAACATTAACTTTCAAAAATCAAATAATAAATTTCAAGAATAACACTAACTTTCAAAATCCAAATAATCAATTTCAAAGTTAACTTCAACTTACTGCACGAAAGGTTGAACCTCTTGACAGTTCAATAAAATGTAACTATAGGCAACCTCTATTTCTTCCTCTGTTAACATTCTTCTTGTTGAACGTCTATATGTTCATCTAGGATATGTGAAAATGGATAAGTTACCATCAACATCACCCGTTCCTCCCCTATCTTCATTATGAGGAACTTTTCTTTCTCTTGTGTGTACATAGTACTCAATATAATGTGAACAAAATGTACTTGCTTCCTGCACTAAATAAGCATTACATATGAGACCTTTAACTCTATCCTTGTTTTTGACATATTCTTCAAGTGATGCAAATATCTACATTAGCGAATAGGGTTATTACAATTATGATATCAAAACATGTTATTACTTCAATTTAAATATTTACTATAATTAGTTCTCAAATGGATACATCCATCAATATTGAATTGGACCAGCAAGTTTAGCCTTATGTGCTAAATGCTTAGGTAGACGCTCCATACAGTTAAAGAAGCTTGGAGGGAAAATCCTTCTAATTTGCACAAAATTACTGCAATTTCCCTTTCTAGTTTTTTTCATTTTAGCCAACGTTATTTCAGATGATGTTAAGCTTTTAGAAAACAAACTTTATTCTGTTTTAACTTACCAAACCTTATTTGGTAGCAACTCCTGAAATACAATTGGAATTACCCGTTGTATAAACACATGACAATTATAACTTTTCATCCCAAATAATTTGTACTTCCTCATGTCCACACACCTTGCCAAGTTTGAAACATATCCATTGGGAAACTTTAGACTTTTCAACCATTCACACAAAATTTTCTTCTATTTTTTATCCATCGTGTAGCATGCTTTTGGACATTTACCAGTGCGAAGATCTTTATTTAACTCATTCCTTTGACAACAATGTTTCAAATCATCTTTTGATTTTTTATTTTTTTTTGTCCTCCTTTTAGTGTTCATTATGGTATTGAACATATTATCAAAAATATTTTTCCAATATGCATCACATCTAGATTATGACATATCAAACTAGTTTTCCAATATGACAAATCCTAAAAGATGCTTTATTTTCTCCAACCAAAGTTTTTAATAATGCTTGTATTAACTTCATCAGCTTCAAGTTCTGTAACTTTTAGCAACTTTAATTCATCATTCTCTTGCAGTATCTTTTCACCAACTTTGTGAGGGAGGTGTTTATCCCGTCCTATTCTTAATGAACTTTTGTTTATTGCATTAAAATTGATGATATAGAGGAAGAGATTTCCTGTGATTGTTAAACCAATATGTTTTGCCCCTATTTAGAAGATAAAACGCATCAGAATCATTGCCACAATAAGAACAAGCCAATTTTATTACTATGCTCCATCTAGACAACATATCATATTCCGAAAAATCACTAATAGTCCACATCAAAGTTGCTCTCGACGTAAAATTTTGCTTTAGAGACACATCATATGTCTCTACACCATATTCCCAAAGATGCTACAATTTAGATACCAATGGTTATAAGAATACACCAATTTTATGCTTTAGATGTAGGCCCTGGCATAATCACTGTCAAGAACATATATGCCTCATTCATGCACAACCATAGAGATAAATTATAAGGAGTAATTATGATTAGCCATGATGAATATTGTTGCCCAGATTAACCAAAAGGCTAGAATACATCCGTCGAGAATCCCAATCTAACATTTTGACTTTCAGTTACAAACTCATAATAAGTGTTATTGAAATGTTTCCATGTTTGTGCATATGATGGATGAATCATTATTTCATCTTCCTGTTCGTGTTCATTATGCCATCATATGTGAGATGCAGTAATATTATAAGCATGTAGTCTTTGAAGTCTCGGAGTTAGCGGGAAATAATACATCCGCTTCTAGGTACCAATTTCTGTAACCTAGAAAGTTTGAAACTAGATTAACTATAAAATTTTCACTCATGCAATTCCACATCATCTCCCAATATAACATACATCCTAATTTGCAATAATCAATTTTTTAGCAGACAAACCAAGACCCCTAATAAGTTTCTTCATACTGTAAAAACTATCAACCATTGTAAGATCAAGAGGCAATGATTCATCATACCATCCAAGAATTTTAACAAAACAACGATAAAAAATTTGCCCTTCATACTTTAGATTCAATATTTGAGCAATTGAAGACAATTGAGTCATTGTCTCACAATTTGGCCATAATTCTTGGTTAGCTGTATAATGCACCACCTGCACGGGGCATAAGCCCGAACATCCCTCAGAAATTCGCAAACATACCCTATAAAAGTGGCATGTTAGAGTAATCACATTCACTTAGATGGCATCATATATAATACAAATATTCAAAAGATTAAATGTTCCCATTTCATTTATAAAACATAATTTACATGTAGCATTTAACTACTAAATTCATATATACAATATCAAAAACATATAAGAGTTTACTACTCCTTTACAACATTCTACATGAAATGAGGAACTATACAAAAACATTCTATCTAAACTCCTCAGTATCAACTGACCGATCTTTGAGCCATTCTTGAGTCCGGAATCAACAAAACTATACTTATACTAGTTTTCCTTAGGAACTGTGTCTCCGTCACACCTGAAAATCAACATTTGCAATTTTTATGAGTTTTACGAACTCAATGAGTGAACCATCATCGACGTGCTCACTCATATCAAATCACAAAGACAATTCACATTCCAAATTCACAGACAAATCATATCATCACATATTAAACATCGCTTCACATATCATCATATTTCATCAAAAACAGTTGTGTACTATCTCACATTTCTAATTCAAAACAGTTCAAATAATTCATTTCAAACATTCATATAATACAGGTCAACTTGAGAGGCACTACATATGTGACTCCACTTTTATTGTTACTTTGTTATGAACGAGCGCCTTTTTAATTGTCCCGTATTCGTTATAGACACTAGGCTCATTCATAACTGTTCCGTATCTATTGTGGATATTGGGCTCATTTTGTATACTGAGCCTCTGGCTCTTTATGCGCATTTCTGAGCTTTAAGCTCCTTTTCAATGGCCTTTCTAGTTACAACTCCTTTATATGATCATACATAATAATGTGATGAAGTGTATGATTTCACATATTACACTTTCAATAACTTTCATTCATTTCAGACACAGTCATTTTTCATATTCATTAGACCTAAGTCCGAAATTTAACATATTTGTTGAGTACACATATTTCTTTCAGATTCATATTCAATTATGAAACACTTCCAATAAAATCTCAATATCAAACTCCTCGGACTATCAATATCTAGAATTATCACATTCACATCAATAATAGTTCAATAATTGAAATTGAAGCAGATACAATCAATCCTAGCGAGAAACATCTAGGTTAACTCACAATAATCTCCAGATAGCTATTGCCTAGACCAACCGGCAATGTCTAGATGCTAGCGTTCGACTTGAGCGTCTAAATCATGCAATACACACATTTATACACATTACTAAGTTGTTCAAGCATATTAATATCCAATCATACACACATACATACATGTATATACATGTTATTTACAATGCATGCTCAATTTGGCTTTCCCGAGTATGTATCCTTAATTACATCTCCTTACCATTCATTCGAACATCAAAGCTTGTATACATCTAGTTTGCAACTTAGGTTTACACCTCAAATATACTTGATTATTCTAAATTCATAAATCACATATTCTTTATTCCTTTTTGTAGCACTATATAATTACGTAATATTCAAATTCTCATTCGTTCTTACCTAATACACCTTACTCATATCCTTTAGATCACATTTACAATTGTAGGAACACTTCCATTCATATATCATTCATCAATTTCTAGATTTTGATACATTAATGTCATCAATCCATTCCTCTGTTAAAACATCAATTATCAACCTAAACATATCAAGCTCCTTAACCAATTAATTAAGCAACAATCTAGGTTCATTTTAAGCTTTAATCAAGTCAAAATAACCAATTTAGAGTTTTTTTTTCTCAGTTGGTTCAACATGTACACAAAATAGAAATTATCAATCCCGAACTAGGCTTACAATGCCACGATCATGATAGAAGGCAAGTAAATAGGCCACATTCGTGCACAGAGGGCCACAATCGTGCACATTCTTTCTTCCTCAATTCTTTACGAATTTCACATACTTAAAGACATCACTACTACTTAAATTTTTCCAAAATTCATGTCCTATAAAGCTACTTCATTTCATGTTAGTCTACCTTCCATATTGGTTACATTAAATCCCATAAAAATCTACTCATTTGCTTTATTACCATTCAATTTATACCATTATACATGCAGTCTTAACTTTTCTAGATTTGAAAACACTTCATTAACACCTATCTTTAGCATGAATTCATCATCAATTATACTTCAATCTTAACTCAAATCATCCATAAAACTATTATTAATCATTTACATAAAAATAGGATATAGATGTATCTCTTCATTTGTCAACTTTCCGGCACACATTCAACACTATTAGCACCTTCAATTTATATCTTAAACTATCATCATATACGTTTCATTTAATCAAACCATGAAGAACATGATTTTACTTACTTTTTTAATTCCAAAGCCTCTTCAAATCTCCAAGTAAACCTAGCTCTCCAAGCATTACACATTCATCAATCTTCTAATGTAGAAGCTAGGTTTTTAGTAAAAAGATGAAGATAACCGAAATCTTGGAGTGGTGAAGTGAAGGATGATAGCAAACTCAACATTTTGTGGATTAGGTGGTGAATGTCATAAATGGAGAAGAAACAAGATGAGAGAATAAAGCAAAAAGTAACAAATGAAAGAAAAATGAAGAGGGTTTTTCAAAGGTGAGTGTTGTGAGTGGTGAATGGAAAGTGTTGTGACACTTGTCACTTGCCACATGCCATTTCTTATGGTTCTACTCGTCTTTTAATAACTAGTCCAGTTGTCTCTCAATGTTCATGCCATTTGTCACCCAATTTTCTATACTATTTGTTAATAAATCCTAGTGGCACATGTCACTCATTTATATTGTCATATGTCACTTATTTTTATTGTCAATTATCAATTTGTCTTGCCACTTGACATTTTTCCTAGTCTAAAATTACAAATAAATTCATAAATATCATAATTTTAACAAATAAACTCTAAATTAATAATTGAAACTATCAGACCAAAATCCAAGACATAAAAATTCACAATTCATGTTATGATCATTTTAAATCTTTCATACGTTGAACATGTTAATTAAGTGCATATACAGTCTTTGCAATGTGTACAAAAATAAGAATTCATATGTGTGTATGCTAATGGTATACATGTCAATGCAATGCTCCTCATAATTTTTCAATGCTATTTCTCTTATATCTCGATAGCCTAGGGCTCTAACCCTCAGTATGGAAAACATGTTATTATAATTCTTTACCCTTAGGAAATTTCATCCTCGAAATTCTTACCTGATTAATTAAGAGATGGGGGTACTGATTTCTCATGTTCTCCTCCATTCCCTATATGGCTTATTCTCTCGAATGATTCCTCCAAAGGACTTTCACCAGTGGGATCATTCAGTTTCTTAATTGCTTCATCTGATAACCCACTATTTTGACTGGTTCCTCAACATAACTCAAATTTCTTGCAACTTCAACTTCTTGAGCTGGCAATATGTGTATCGGATCATATCGATATCTTCTGAGCATACTGACATGAAACACATTATAGATCTTAGCAGTTTCAGCTGGCAATGCTAACTTACAAGCCAATGGTCCAACTCTTTCTGTAATCTCATATGGACCAATGTATCTAGAGTTTAGCTTACCCTTTTTACCGAACCTTAGCACTCCTCACTAAGGTAATACTCTAAAAACATTTTATCTCTTACTCGGTACTCCATATCTCTCCGGTGTTGATCCACATAACTCTTTTTTCTGTCTTATGCTACTTTAATTCTACTATAGATCAGTTTAATGTTATCAACAGTATCTTGAATCAGTTTTGAGCCTTCAATAATTCTTAAACCCTCTCCATCCCAATACAAAGGTAAACAACATTTTCTGTTATATAACGTCTTATATGGT
Organism: Erythroxylum alaternifolium; assembly: GCA_027478495.1. Lineage (NCBI taxonomy): Eukaryota > Viridiplantae > Streptophyta > Magnoliopsida > Malpighiales > Erythroxylaceae > Erythroxylum > Erythroxylum alaternifolium. The sequence goes on from JANIIA010000004.1 coordinate 27,178,699, forward strand.
GCCATATTGATACTACTGTGATAATGATTGTATGCAAATTCAATTAGAGCTACGTACTGATCCAATGCTCTTTGGAACTTGGGATCACTTAGCAATATACTCATCCACTTGCTTCTTCATCTCTGGCCACCAAAAATGTTTTTTCAGCGTATTGTACATCTTGGTAGTACCAGGATGCATAACATAGGCTACTATATGTGCTTCCTTCAAAATCTCTTTTCTTAAATCATCCATATCAGGTATACACAATCTCTGTTTTAACCACAATGTATCATTTATCAATTCAAACTCAGAATTCAGATTCAATTTCCAATTCTCCATAAGATTCACTAATTATGGATCCTTACTTTGGGCTTTTATAATCCATTTATGTGACATCGACCTAAGCTTCAATGTAGCTAACAATGCCTCATTCTGCCCTAATTTCAAATCAATATTCAATGCTCTTAATTGCACTAGGTTTGGTAACCTCGATATCTACATTTGTGCTACACTGCTATCCAATTTTTTGCTTAATGCATCAGCTACAACATTAGCTTTACCAGGTTGATACTCTATTATGCAACCATAGTCTTTAAGTAGTTCAATCCATTGCCTTTGTCTCATATTCAACTCCTTCTGACTCAACAAATATCTCAAACTTTTATGATCAGTGAATATCTGAAATGTCTCATCATACAGATAATGTCTCCAAATCTTCAAAGCAAAAATTACTGTAGCAAGCTTTAAATCGTGTACTCGATAATTAAACTTGTGAGACCTTAACTGTCTTGATGCATATACAATCACTCTGCCATGCTGCACTAGTACATATGCCAATCCCTGGTGTGAAGCATCACTATATACCACATATCCTCCAGATGCAGATGGAATAGCTAACACCAGTACTGTAGTTAACCGATGCTTTAGTTACTTAAAACTCCTTTATCATTCATCAGTCCATCTAAATAGTACATTCTTCCTAAGAAACTTTGTCAAAGGAGTTGAGATAAAAGAAAACCCCTCGACAAACCTCCTATAGTATCCTACTAATCTAAGAAAACTTCGAATCTCAGATACATTTATAAAAGCTTCCCACTTCATCACTACTTTTACTTTTTTTGAGTCTACCTGTATGCCCTGTCCAGTTATTATATGACCAAATAATACTACTTGATCAAGCCAAAATTCACACTTACTGAAATTGGCATGCAATTTCTTCTCTCTTATTATTTATAGGACTAACCTCAATTGCTCGGAATGTTTCTCTCTACTCTTCGAATACACCAAAATATCATCGATGAATACAATCACAAAATGATCTAAGTAAGGTTGAAATACCTTATTCATCAAAGATATAAAAGCTGCTTGAGAATTTATTAACCCAAAAGGCATCACCACAAACTCAATGTGACTATGTCTGGTTCTAAATGTACTCTTCAGTACATCAGCCTCTGCTATCTTCAACTGATAGTACCCTGATCTCAAATCTAGTTTATTAAACACCTGATCTCAAATCTAGTTTATTAAACACCTAATCTCCTTGAAACTGATTAAGTAAATTGTCTATTCTTAGTAACGGATACTTATTCTTCATTGTCACCCGATTCAACTGCCTATAGTCAATGCACAACCTTAAAGTCCCATCTCTCTCTTTACAAATAAAACTAGGGCTACTCAAGGTGAGATACTTAGTCTTATAAAACTCATAACCAACAACTCCTGTAACTGAGCCTTAAGTTCCTTAAGATCTACAGGTGCCATCCTATATGAAGGAATAGATATAGGAGCAGTACCTAGAACAAGGTTGATAGAAAAATCTATCTCCCTATTTGGGGTAAACTAGATAATTCAGCAGGAAATACATTTATGAAATCCCTAACAACAGGAATATCCTGCACTGTATGCTCAGAATAGGTATCAACTATATAGCCTAAATAAGCCTCACATCCTACTCAAATTAATCTCAAAGCACTTATTGACGAAATCAATCTCGAAATATTGCTCTTGGTTGATTAGGAGATTCTAGAATCACCTCCTTAGTGTAGCAGTTGATTACAGCCTTATGAGCAATAAGCCAATCCATACTTAAGATAAGGTCTATCTCATTTTAATTACAATACTATCAGATCAGCTTCTAACTCTGCTTGATCAACCCAAATCGTATAACATTTACATAGTTCTCCAATCACTATAGTACTACCTATTGGTGTACTCACCTCTAATCCACATTTCAACATTTCTCTCTCACAATGTAATTTAGATGCCAGATGCGGTGTGATAAATGAATGTGTAGATCTTAGATCTAACAATGCAAATGCTTCAAATTGAAAGACATTTAATACACCTACTATAACATTTGGGGAGTTCTGAGCCTCCTATTTGATGATGGCATAAGTTCTAGTCTTAGACTGTTGCTGATTACTCCACACCTCAGTTTTGACAGTAGGACCAGCTGAACTTATTCTGCCTCTAGCTCCACCTCTGTGTCCTGATCCACTAGCTCTACTCTGTTGGATAGTCATTTTAGTCACTACTCCTCCTCTCACTCCAAGTTGTGCTCTGAAAATTATAGGACAATCTTTAATCTGGTGTTCAAAAGAGCCATAACGAAGGCAAGCTCTCGATAACTTCCAACATTTTCCATTATGTTTCTTCCTACAATGTTCACAGCTAGGCATCTGATGTGACTGCCCTCCTAATACTTATCCTCTACCAATACCAGTCTGTACAAAACTATCTCTTTGTCTAAACCTTGACTATCTCAATCTAGTCAGTGGTTGAAACAATCTATTCTGGCATTTACTGAACCTTCTGCTAGAATCAGTTTGAGACCCACAAAGTCTCTTCATTTTGAACTTTTGTCTATATTCTCCTTATCCATCTTTCAACAGTTGTTCAATTCTAATTGAGGCAGCTCTTAGCTCAACAAAACCGCACAGATTAGTAATAACTAAGCTTGTTTTAATCTCCATATTTAGCCCATCCTCAAATCATCTACACTTGTCTTCTTTAGTTGCAATCAATACAATGATATATCCCATTAACTCATTGAATCGTATCTCGTATTTACCTAAGGTGAGACTTCCTTACTTTAGATTTACAAATTTCTTCATCTTCTTATCCAAATAGATCTTCGGCATATAATTCTCTTTGAAGACTTTATGGAAGTCTTCCTACGTTAAACCACAAGGTTGGGTCGTACTGCTTAGAATAGTCTTCCACTGCTGATAAGTTAGACGTTGTAGTAGCGAAACCGTATAGTCAAAGTTTTCATCAGACTCGTAGTCCATCTGATCAAATATGCTTTATGTTCTCTCTAATTGTCCTTCTACCTTAGTAGGGTCTGTACTTCCATAGAAGTCTCCAGCCCCCTACTTCCTAAGTTTATCGCATCTCTTTTCTCTCCTCTCAAGAATTCTCTGAGGCATTTGGTTATATTGAGGTGATGGAGACTCTCTAATGGCTTTTACAGACTTTAGGTCAGCTAACTTTACGACTTAATCACCTACAGTAGATGACCTATAATAAAAAATCATGATTACTATTCAATTCTCTCATCATATATCATGTCTAAATGTTCTTATTTGTCCTTATGGATGCCAAACCATGCCCTGATACCAAAAATCTGTAACGCACTACCTACATGGGGCACAAACCCAAACATCGCTATGACATTCGAGAACATACCCTATTAAAGTGGCATGTTAAAGCAATCACATTTACTTATATGGCATCATACATAACACAAATATTCAAAAGATAAAATGTTCCCATTTCATTTATAAAACATAATTTACAATGTGGCATTGAACTACTAAATTCATATATACAATATCAAACACGTATAAGAGTTTACTAATCTTTGACAACATTCTACATGAAATGAGGAACTATACAAAAGCATCATATTTAAATTCTTCAACATTAACTGATCGACCTTTGATCCTTTCTTGAGTCCAAAATTGATAAAACTAGACTCCTACTAGTTTGCCTTAGGAAATATATCTCCCTCATACTTGAAAATCAACATTTTCAATTTTGATGAGTTTTGCGAACTTAATGAGCGAACAATCATCAATGTGCTCACTCATATGAAATCACAAAGACAGTTCATATTGGACCCCGAAACTTTTCTTAGAACATTTCGAGCAGTACATGAAAATTGTGGATAGGTTCATGTTTTGTTTTGGTGATTTTGGTAGTGAGAGACTATGAAATGGGCAGAATTAGGGTGAAAGTG
>JANIIA010000004.1:27190249-27201368 GCA_027478495.1 Erythroxylum alaternifolium
GAGGACGCCCGGTAGGACTGCGAGGACACTCGTTGGGACTACAACAATGATGACGACAAGAGAGAGTAAAAAAAAGGCAAATGCGATGGGGGGTGTAGTAGTTTTAGCTTAAATGAAAACAACGTCGTTTGGTTGAAGCTGAAGTAAACAATGACGTTTACTCTAAAATTTATCGATAGAATTTACCGACAGAAATTATGTCATCGATAAACCAAAATGACATTATTTTTGTTTTATTAAAAATGTTGAAGCTGAAGCAAATGATGATGTTTATCTTTAAAATTTACCAACAGAAATGTAATCTGTTGATAAGCCCAAAACTTATTTATCCTTCTTTACCGACGAGAATTTTCTACCGTTGCTATATTTTGTCGAAAACTTACCAGGATAATTCCCCTCCATATTTACCAATGGATAAATTTTCCATCGTAAAATGAAAATTTCTCGACAATGTTATCGATGGAACATAATTTTCCATCGATAATTTGCTATAGTTCCATTTCCGTCGGTAATTTTCCATCGCTAATTACTAATTTTCTTGTAGTGGTAGATTGTAGAGCCTATTAACAAGAATTAGGCTTGGGTCAACCATTGCCAAAATGACTAGAACTAGTCATTTGGGTAGTTGGCCCTTACCAATTATAAACCTTTAACATTTTCATGTTTGGTCAATATGGGATACTCTAACACTTCCCCTCAAGTGCAATTGAGACTGATCATCCAATTGTCACTTGAAATAAATTTAGTAGTAACCAGATCGGGCCCTTGGTACTGGACATTCAGATAGACAGTTGGGAAGTTAATAATCCATATTAAACTTACTCTGATACCATACAATAATATGAGAAGAAAAGGTTGAACAAAAAAGGAATGAATGAAATGGTTACGTTCGGGGATGAACAAAAATGGAAAGAAAATCTATCTTGGGCTCCATACAGTAGTCGCAAATGAGAGGAAGAGAATTTTCTGTTCCATCATTCAAGAAGAAGAAGTTTTCACAATTACATCATTCTTTTATTTCCTACTTGGCAGATACACTAAAGCAAATGATTTGTCCACCCTACACTTGTCATCTTTTTAGCCTATTCTGTACAAAGGATTGATAATTACAAATCTTCTAAGAAAAAAGCTATCCATAGCTTTCATTTCACTCCTCCAGCTTTTCTGTAATATTCCTTGTGTGTTTCCTTTGATGATGTCTCCTTCTCTAGGATAATAGCCCCCCACAAAATGGATGTTGGTAACATTCATATTGAAGAGTAATGTCTTGAACTGTGTCATCCCTATTAGCTTTGTTAGTAAGTCTCTTAACTATCCTGCAAAATGTATATAGTGTAGAGAGATGATGCCTATCAGTATTTTTCCCTAATAAAGTGGCAATCAATCTCTATGTGCTTAATACGCTTATGAAATAGTAGATTCAAGGCTATACTAAATGTTGATTTTTTGTCAAAAATTAGTGGGATTGGTTGAATTTCATGGACTCCTAATTTTTCCAGTACTAATAACAACTAGAAAACTTTTGATGTCGTGATTTCTAGTGCTTTATATTATGCTTCTGTTGAGGATTTACTAACCACTAGTTGCTTCTTTGCTCTAACACACTAGGGAGTGACCAAAGAAACTACAAAAACCTATAAGAGATTTTCATATGTCAACGCAACCTACCCAGTCTGCATCATTGAAAGCTATGAGGGAGAGTGATGAATTTGAAAGGAAGAACAAGCCTTGACTTGGAGATCCTGTAATGTACCTACGTACCTTGGTTTTAGCTTGTGTACAAACTATGGCTAGATAATTTGTAAACTGTGATACCTGTTGTAAAGTATAAGTGATGTCTAGTTTGGTGCTAGTTAAGCACTGCAATTTTCCCACCAACCTTCTATATGAGCTTTCTTCTTCATCATTTAATAGCCCTACTTCTATTTTTTTCAACTTTGTGTTTATCTCTGCTAGTGTGGATAGAGGTGTGCCACCTAACAATCCTGTCTCCTCCAATAGTTCCAGTATATATTTTTTTTGACAGAGAAAGATCCCTTTTTGGTTTCTGGTTAATTAAATTCGAAGAAAGAACTTCATAGGTCCAAGGTTTTTGATTGTGAACAGCTGATTTAGATGATGCTTAACTTATTGAATAATCTGTATATTTGATCCTATAATCAAATCATCCTCTACATATATTGCTAGAATGGTAAAGCCATCATTTGTTTTCATGGTGAATAAAGAATGATCAGTTTGAGACTGTGTGAAACCAAAGGAAGTGAAGGCAGTGGTTAGCTTGGGAAACCACAGTCTTGATGCTTGTTTCAAGCCATAAAGACTCTTCTTTAGTTTACAAACCATGTTGTTTGCTACAATGAAACCTACTAGTGGTACATATAAACCTCCTTGTTTAGTTCCAAATGCAAGAAGGCATTGTTGAAATCCATTTGATGTAAATGCCACTCTTTGATGGAGACCAATGCTAAGATGCACCTGATGGCAACCATTTTTTTCATAGGTGAATAAGTGTCAAAGTAATCTATTCCTTCTTATTGAGTATAACTTTTTGCTACTAGCCTTGTTTTATACCTCTCCAAACTTCCATTTGATATATACTTCAACTTATAGACCTATTGGCATCCTAAAGCTGACTTTCCTTATGGTAATGGCACTAATTCCCATGTCTGGTTTTCTTCTAGAGCTTAACTCTCTTTGCTTATTACCTCACACCATAAAAGGTCTTTGATGGATTGATTATAAGTGTTTGGTTTAATTTTGCTTGAGATGGATAGAATGAATGATTTATATGGCTCAGATAGTTTTTCATAGGACAAAGTGCAAAGAATAGGGAAAGGTGAACTTGATACTACATTTACAGTGGCCATGGATGAGGCTATTGATTCACAAGGTTCCTTAAGTTTTAAATATTTGGTGTGATATTGTGTTAGGTATGAGGGAGGTCTGCTAGGTTTTAAGGATCTTTTTGATAAAGGTTATTGAATGGAGTTTGAAGTTTCATGTAAGTCTTTTGGTTCATTTAGACCTATTGCTTCATGATCAGAATGTTGTGAATCTGCGTTACCATAGTGTGAATGATTATCTAACTCTGCATAGTCAATTTCATCACTATTACTAGTCGATGGCTACGAGCTATCATTAATGATCATTAGCATAATGGTATTGGGAACTAGAGTTTGAGATTTGATGAAATAATAAGGGAAGACATATTCATGAAATTTGACATCCCTAGATATGAACACTTGTCTAGTCTCTCGATTCATGAGTTTATACCCTCGATTGTTGGAGGATATCCTAAGAAAATGCAAGGCTACACTCTAGAGTCAATTTTGTTTCTTTGTCTTGAGAGAGTAGTTGCAAAGTATAAGCACCTAAAAATTTTCAAATGCTTATAATTTGGTTTTCTAAAATACAATAATTGATATGGTATCTGGTTGTTGATGGTTAAAGATGGTAGGATGTTAATTAGATGACAAGTTATGAGCAAACAATCGCCCAATAAATGAATTTGTAAGTTTGCCTAGAATCTAAGAGCTCTAGCCACATCTACTATGTGTTGGTGTTTTCTTTCAGCCCTAGCATTTTGCTGAGGCCTCTTTACACAACTGAGCTAGTGTATTATTCCTAGGGATGAATAAAGGGTATATAGGGAAAATTATGGTCCATTGTCAGCTCTTATGCATTTAATATGGGTGTGAAATTGATTTTAGACAAGGTTAATGAAAGCTTTGATGTGTTCTGAAGTTTCAGATTTATGTTTCATGAGGTGTATCTAGGTAAATCTTATATGGTCATCTAATATTTTTAAGAAATAATGACGGCCATTTCTAAAGGCAGCACCAAAGGGACCCTATATATCAGCGTGAATAAGATCAAATTGAGTAAAGGCATAAGAATCACTGATGGAAAATTAAGGTCTTTTAAACTTAACAAGAGGACATATACCGCAAATGAAGTGAAAAGATGAATTACAATTGGTTCTATGTTTGTAATCTTTTGATAAGATGGATGGCCTAGCCTTAAGTGCCAAGTCTGAAAATATGAGTATAAATAATTTATTAAAGAGACATAAGCTAAAGACTGAAGGACTTGATGATGATATGAAATGAAAAGACATGATTTGGAGATGTCTTGGTTGGCTTGATTCTTCATGACATCTAATCCATTATAGGCTCTAACTGCTTCAATAATTCTCCAAGACTAGTTAAGAATATAGAAAAGATCCCCATGAAACAATAGAAAATAATGACTAGACTTCAAGAGCTTACTGACAGATAGCAAGTTGAAATTAAATGAGAGAACATAATGGATATGATCTAAAACGAGGGAGATATGTCGAGTGATTCTTCGTACATATGTAGCTTGTGTTCTACTTTGGTCAGTTAGGTGAATGGTCGTATCGCTAATTTTGCAAACATTTTCTAGAATGTCAAGGTTTCCTACTATATGGTTAGAATTTAGCATTAAGCAACGACATAGATAAAACAAAATGCTTACCATTAAAGTTGGAAATTGAGGGTGGGCTTTGTGATCTTGGTAGACTGGTGCTAATGAAGTTTGAGGTGGCATTTGTATTTGGTGCTTTTTATTATGAGGCATTAAGTTGCTAAAAGATGGATATAATTTGACCCAGTTGCTCTCGAGTGAAACCTCGATGATTTGAATTGCTACCATTCCCATTAGTAGTTTGCCTAACAGCTATTGAGTCTTATGTAGATTTGTTTTCAATTTCTCCTTGTTCCTTAATATTAACCATATTTGCAGTGGCATTCCTTCCTTTTGTGAATTTGAAGTCAAGGCAGCCTAAAGCATTGTTCCTTAGTGTGACCTTTAGTTTTGCAGTAGCTACAGTAAAAGCTGCCTTTGTTGGTTTGGTTGTTCTGTTTTGGAGTCACATTGCTAGGAGGACCATTGAATCTAGGAGAGTATGTTTTTGTATCCTTACTAATTAGTGTAGTAGTATCCATTTCTAAAGTTTCCTGCCTTTCATGTTGCACAATGTATGAAAATACCATAGATATATCAAGCCACAAGCTTCATCATTAATATCTGGTCCCTAGGAAGTTTGTAAACATCATTAAGTCCATTCAAGATAGCTAAACAGATATCCTAGTTCCTATCTACTTAGACAATTTGTGTCATATCACAATTGCGATCAGGGTTACAACAAGCAAAGGTGGTTTTGTAAGCAATATACTCACTCCTAATGATTTTGATATTCAAAAAATAAGCACTGACATTAATTGTTCCTTGCTTCAAATTGTTTATATCCTTGTTCAGTTGAAAAATTCTAGCATAGTTAATATGAGCGTACCTGCTTTGTAGATCTTTCCAGATGTCTTTGGCTAATATGTCTCTAAGCAAGCTTCCTTTTATGTCCTTGCTGACTGAGTTCACAATCCATGATGAGGCAATAGAGTTAACCCTTTCCTAGTTTTCTCTGTTAGGATCATTCAAAGGTGGCTGTATGGTTTCATGATCCGGTGGACTCGTTTGCTACAACATAGAAAGGACTCAAAATGGAGATTTCTTCAGCTTTCTTGTCATTGGTGAGTTGTGTTCTAGTATTGGTGGGTTCTGTCATGGTGGATGGTTAGATTGAAATCGAGAGGATGAGAGATGCATCTGGATCCTTTGATACCATATTAGAATTTTTAATATCGGAAGAGTGTAGAGCCTATTAATAAGAATTGAGCTTGGGTCAACTATTGCCAAAATGACTAGAACTAGTCATTTGGATTGTTGACCTTTACTCATTTAAACCCTTTAATATTTTTATGTTTGGTCAATATGAGATACTCTAATATTATTTCCCATGTAATAAATGAATACAAGTATTAGCTCCAAATTGTTAATTGGAAGCATAAAATATTCTACGCCCAACCACAAAAGTTATAGATCTTGTTGGGTTAGAGTACGTAGAAACACCTATACGAGCATTGACAACAATTAGATCTTCAATTTGGCATTGGGGATAACGAAGCTACATACTTTTTTCTATAGTCTCACCTCTTATGAATATACATTTTATGTTTTCTAAGGTACCAAGGATAAAAAACGTAATTTAAAATACATTATACCTTTCATTCCGTGCTATTGAACGCTATCTAAATCTCGTACCAGTAACGATTTATAAAGTTTAACCAACACTTTTTTGATCCTTTGAGAAGAAGGGGGTAATTTTAAGCTTTGTCACGTAAATTTAAGGAGATTTTGTTATGTTTTACAGGATTAACGCCTTTTCTGGCGGCACCCATTTTGCCTTCTCTTTTGACAGTTTTCTTTTCGCATTCTAACAAATTATTTGGATACGGTTCGGATAGTAAATAATGTGGTACTTATCACAAGGCCCCATGTTAGTTTTACTTATATCCCATTCTCCAGTTCTCCATTGTCGTTTCAGAATTAAGTAGTTTTACGTATATCCTATTCTCAAGTTCTCCATAGTCGTTTCAGAATTAAGTCTCTGCTCAATATTGGAATCATTTACTGAAAATAATTCAGTAAAAGAAATCATGGCTGCTTGCTTGATGGAATTACTGATGCTATGGTCCCATAATACTCAAGTTTGATGCACCTTCAAACAAAATTTCCCCACTTGAAGATAGCAAGAAGGAAATCAAAATATAGTCCTGTGATATGATTAACTTAATTACTGGGATTAACTTTGGTTGTCTTTTTCACATTTATTTTGTACGAGGTGTACCTGGCTAGCTTGACCCTGAATCCGTTTGTAGCTGCCAATGCTGAATACGTGTAAGGTCAAGTTCATCAAAGGCCAAAAGAACTTTCAGGAAAAAGACAATTTTCTTATTTGCCCATGCAACGTGTGCTTACATCCCCTTTGTTTATCCCATTACGTTGGAACCAAGATATGTCGGTCCTTACCCTAATATTCTAAAATTTTAAGGGGTCCATACTCCATACTCCATACTCTTTAGTCTTTACCATCAAATTTGTGCAGATACAATTAATTTCCATTATAATTTGTTAAAAAAATTTATGGCAGAATCTTACCTATCACACTAAAAGAAAATAATTTTTAAAATTTTCAAAACTTAAATATCACTTTCAATAAATAATATGATTAATTAGTAAATTAGAAATTGTACTTTATTATGAAATTCGTAGGTTATGTAAAAATTACTATAGTCATTCAAATTTCCAAATTCTAACAATATACATACAAATGAATTAAAAGAGCCAAGCAAACAATGTGAAGAGAGTAAGTCAAAAATGCTAACTCACGTAAAGTTTAAATCTATTTACAATAGAGTTTTGACCTTTAAATTTTTTAATTAAATCATTATTATTATTTCAATTAAAATTCTAATTAAATATTAATTAGGTCTAAATAAGATTATATATCTAATTTTGATCTTTATTTATCAAATATCAAATAATTGACTTTAAAATTCCTCAAATAATTCACTATCAAATTCAACTTGATTAAATTGCTTTTTTCCTCTTCAACATATCTTTATTAAAGTAATGTTGACCAACCTTTTTATTTCCAATTTAATCATTTCTTCAAAGAATATTATAATTAGACATAGAAGATGAAATTAATGTTTATTCTATACGAGTCTAATATTCATATTAATCTCTATTATTCTTTTGATGACATTTGAAAGCTATTTTCAAACTGTCAATCCACTTGGCTAAAGATTTCTTAAATCAAAGATAAATTTAAAATAATAAAATATTCATTTAAAGTATTTTAGGGTGACATATTCTATATTGATTACTTTTCCATACAATTCATGTCATAGCCAATGACTACCAATCAAATTATTGGCGGAATAGTCGTATGCACCCTAAATTTATTTTTAAATTTTTGCAATTAAGCAAATATAATAGCGGAAAATAAGAGTCAATCTGATGAAAAGTTCTTGTTTTCCAATTATTATGAAAGAAAATAATTAATAGAAGGCAGTTGATAAATTTCGTAATAAAAAAGATAAAGGAAATAATAAAATGAGAGTTTTTAATAAAATGAACCTTGGTTTGCAACAACTTCTTCCTTTGGAACTACCATTGATCATTGGCACAAAGTAATTATTTCATGAATCATATATTCATTGTGATTCCAAGTATCCATCTTTTCTTAGGATTAATTAATAAAAAATATGTAACTTAATTAACCATTATTGCTTATCAATTTTAGATACAATCTAAAATTTAATTAATCAATAAATTTTAAAAGGAAATATTATCGAAGGAAGACAACACAACATTTGCTGTTGCGTTTAATCTAGTTGAATACTTTTCCTAAAAATAATAATTTTTGACGCGACAAATTAAATCTCCTAGTTGTTATAAATAATTAAAAGAATTGAAATTTTATGCATTCAAATTTTAATCTAACAAATGATTATTTTAACTAATAAACTAATCACACACATTTTAATAAAAAATAATCATAAAATATGAGCATAGAAAAGCTATTCAATACATGAATTAATGGCATACTTCATTATAAAACCTAATTGCCTCCCACTTTCTGAAGTTCCAAAAGGGTTTCCACTTCTTTCAACTAAGGTTAAAAGACTTAGCCAATAATGGCCATTACTACGACTAGCTTCTAAAGAAGGACAATTATAATATCTATTAAAGAAAGGAGAAAAACAAAAAAAACTTTAAGAAGCTGAAAACGTTTGGCTAAAAGATGAGAGATGCCTTGCTCCTTCACATCTTGTCTCTATTTATAGCCATTGAAACCTCAATGGAAATCTTATGGTTATGATTTTTTGGATCCTTTGGAACATAACTCCATCAATTTTCACCCAAATCTAGCCAAAATAAAGTTTTGAACTACTTTTAACATGTGTTTTCACTTGCAAATTTGAAGTCTAGAAATTGTAATTTTTACTGAGAATATCCATGCCTAAGATCTTGCTAGACTACTTTTTTTTTCCAGATTTCACTTTAATTCTCTGATCCCAACCTGTAAAATAAATCAATTTGTTTGCTCAAATCTCCTTGATTTACCCTTGATTATTGTTCAGATTTCTCCTCTATTTATATTCTTGAATTTGGATTAGGGCCTAATTTTTTCACTCAAATACCATCTTCAAACCTTATCTTGTAAAAATTAAAAAAAATACTAAGTTTTGGACATGTTATGTGGAAGATTTTGAATACTAAAAATATGGAAAATTTATGATACATCAACTACTCTTGACTTGGATAGGTCCTAAATAACATCAAAATATAAAAATCCTTGTATGCCATTTTTTAAAGATTTTAAGTCAAAGGATCACTTATGTAATTATCACAACAAGGATTTCTGTATAAGACAAATACAATAGCTCCATTAAGATGTTCTATTATGAGATTTGATTTATTTTTAACTTCAACATACTCTTACTAGTTATTTATAAAACTGTTCTCGTATGAGTATGTATTTAAGCAAACATTTAATTTAATGAGAATGTGAAATTGTATCTATAACCATTTTGGATATCTCATATATTTCTATTTAATTTAGTTCTAAACTTATTAGATAATATATTCTTCAATTAAGCATCACATCCCTAAATCATCAACTTTGAATCTTTTGAGAGTCTTACCATTCCATATATTATATAGAATCTTATCAATTGATTTAGAAAAAATTATCAAAGGTAAATATTGTATTAGGAAAAACAATAGAAGAAACTAATATTGCATCACATAATATGCCATATTGTACATTCCTCTTTACATATATCCATACTATTATGAAATTTTATTATGAAGATATTCACCAAGGAATCTCATTCCTTATAAATAACCAAGAAAATCTAAGCAAAACTCATTATATCAACTTTATCAGTTTTTTCTTCTTAATATCTAATTTAGACTGAAATTTAAATACTACATTTTAAATGAAATTTAAATCAATATTTTATTAAATACATATTGTTAAGTCAGGAGGACTTTGCGAAAACTAATTTTGATGACAAACAAATAATAATAATGTTAGAAATAAATGAACTAGTTTGATGAGTTTGCTAAGTGTATAGAAGAAGTAAAACATAGAAGAAACAAAAGATAGAAGAAGAGAAACACAGAAGAAGTCGAAACGTAGAGGAAACAAAAGACAAAAGAAATGAAACACAGAAGAAGAGAAACACAGAAGAGGTTGAAACATAGAGGAAACAAAAGACAGAAGAAATGAAACACAGAAGAAGAGAAACACAGAGGAAGTGAAACACAGAAGAAGTCGAAAGACAGAAGAAACAAAACACAGAAGAAAGAGGAACACAGAAGAAACAAAAGATAGAAGAAGAAAAACACAGAGGAAGGAAACACAGAAGAAGTCGAAAGATAGAAGAAACAAAACATAGAAGAAAGTGAAACACAGAAAAAACAAAAGACAGAAGAAGCAAAACACAGAGGAAGTGAAACACATAAGAAGTCGAAAGACAAAATAAACAAAACACAGAAGAAAGCGGAACACAGAAGAAACAAAAGACAGAAGAAGCAAAACACAGAGGAAGTGAAACACAGAAGAAAACATAGACGATACAAAGCAGAAGATACACGAGTACATCGAGCGATTAGTTAGTTGGAGTTAGTTACAGAACTCAATTAAACAGCGGTTATCAAGAATCAAAAATGGTTATCAAGATTCAAAGAAGCGGTTGGAGACTTAGACTATAAACACTGGTCACAGTCGAAGACTAAATAACTTTTAGAGAGATCCTTGATTCTACAACTTTTGAGCGTTCAAGTGTATACATAAAAATACTGTAGAGCTAAACTATTGTAACAATAGCTCACAATATCCTTCTAGAGAGAGAAAGAAAAGACTGAGATCCTGAAGAGGCTAAGATTGCTGAAAAGAATACTTGATTTACAAGACCTGAAGAGGCTCGAGAAGAAAGAAAGAATACTTGTACTTTTGTTAAAGTATAGTCAATACTCAAAAGGAATCTGAGGACTGGACGTAGCCCACAGTTTGGGGTGAACTAATATAAAATCGCTTTGTCTACTCTCTATCTGTTATCTTATTCTATTTTGTTCTTAAACAATCATATAAAAGTTATTTGCGATTTACCTTATAACAGTTTTCGAAAGTGATATTCTTTTAACAAGTCAAAGAAGTTCTTATCACAAATACAAAGAATTTGTA
>JANIIA010000004.1:27351251-27377147 GCA_027478495.1 Erythroxylum alaternifolium
AATAATTATTTGATGTCCAAAATTAAACAACTTCAATTTTGTCACACATGCCAATTTTTCTAGTCTTACTAGAAAATATATTGATCTAATAAAATTAATTTCTATAATTTCCAAAAATTTCTAGAACATCAAATCATCATTCCAAGCATCTCTAGGTTGTTTCATGATGATCAAAATAATTTAGGAGTCACCTAAAAATTATAATGATCACAAAAACACTGATAAGACACCAAAATGACAAATATGACTTCTAAAATTTTTTGGAAATCAAATTTCGAGAAAAATTATTTAGGCATGCATCAAACATCAAATTAACACATTTTTATCACATAAAAATATTTTTAAGGTTCTGTAACTGAAATATAAGCATACAAAAATATCAAACAAAACAGATCCTATAATTTCTGGAAAACTGTCCAGATCTAAAAAATTGTTTGATAAAATTATTAAAATTTTTTAATAATTCTAAAAAAATTAAAGAGGAATAAACACATCACAAATATATTCACATAATTTTTCCATAATCAAATTCCATGAAAATCATGTGTAACCTCATCAGTTTAACTAATAGACATCATATGCCCAGTAAAAAGACAGATTTCATGCACGTCATGTAATTTACATCTAACAGGGCACAAGATGGCTCTGATACCACTGTTAGTTTCCAAACATGCATCTCATACATAATATATATCAAATATATGTAGCAAAAATAAAATGGAACCTCAAAAACCAGATCGACTCATGCATATAGATATCGAAAAACAAAAACATGAAATTTAAGATGATTACATACCTTTCTAACGATCTCTTTCGTTCTTTAATCTTCTCCGCATTGGGTTGTCACAAAACAAAACGATCAACACAGACCATCTCTAATGAAATTCTAAGCAAAGATAGAAGGATGAAACCTTACTAGGAGATGGCTAGAATTCTTCCTTTGTGCTAGCAAAGACAAGAACTCTTGAGAGAGTTAGAGAGAAAAAGTGCGTATGTAAGAAAAATAACCTTTTCTTTTCATTTATTGCTTACACAAGATGCACAAAAATCATCATAATTTTCTACACCATTTGGCCTTCCCTAACTCCCATCACTAATGAAAAGTTATGCGAAGTTAATGGTCATGAACAACATGCATTAATGGAAGTTATGGGAAGTTAATGACCATGAATATCATGCATTAATGGAAGCCAATAACATTTATTTCAAATATATTCCGTGCAACGTTTTCTACCACGATCACATCACGATCCAATCTCTAAACACTCTTTTATATTTTGAATCACCATTTGAGACCATTTTACTCATCCTTCGAATCTCTTATGTGTGTGACCCATTAGGTTCTCGGTTATGTTGACCACTTGAATTAACAATTAACTAAAGTAAGTCAAGAGCGGTATCTAGCAATACCCCCAATTGACCAGAAGGTTAGTGGTTTGACTACGAACCCTTCCATATACAATGTTGCCATGCAATTTGTCTTTTCACCATCTATACCCCACTTGGTTCAGAGTATAGTCAAAGTGTTAACTCCCACTAGACTGACTACGTCACATCTAGTCCAAGTGGTATTAGATCTTATCATAAGGATCTCATTATTTTATGTATCATTAAAGACTTTTTTTATGAAACATATCTGCTTTGGCCAGAGACTCCCTAGTAATGACCCTGTCAAGAGGCCATGGGTATCATCTCCTTCTATTAGGAGTGGTGAATCCTTTATTAGTTACTCAATTACCTTCGAATACCTAAAGCTATACCCAATCACCACCCTATGAGTAACCCCTAAAAGGTACCGATGAATGGAGTCAAAGCACAGGATCAGTATTCGAGATATCCTTGAGCACCTTAAGTCAAAGGATATTTACAACTCATATCTACAGCTTATGAGATCTACTGCTTGATCTAATCATGGAGTATAACATGCGCTAGTATATCTGGATTAATGAAATCCCATCTCATTAATCTTATGACTGGGGAAAGTTTAGATACTAACATAATTACACGTGATAGGAATCTCGTTATCATAATCTCATAGTGATTTCATCCATGCTATATTTTGTATTAAGCACTTCATTAAATCAATTTAAATGAACATCAAATCCATAAATGTATGAACATCGAAATAATGAAAAATTTCTTTATTAATCATAAAATGATTTGTACAATAAGTGCTAAAGGTGATTGCCTTTAGAGCACTTCTCTGACATATACTACATTCACGACCCGTGCACTTGCAGTATATTGAGCGTTTTATAAGATTAAAGCTTGCTCAACAAGTTATTGGCGTCATTACTGGGGAATTAGTAAGATTAGTTTAATTTTCTAATCTATGGAATTTTCACTATCTCTTGTGATTCTCGTATCCAATCACAACAAATTAATTAAAAATAACAAAAAGAAAGAAAAAAGAAAATGAAGTTTGGGAGCAAAGTAAAAGACATATCAATTTGGTAATCACAAGGCAATAATGAGGAATTTACAAAAGTTAAATGTCAAGAAGAGATAGAAAGGACGATGAAGGAGGAAACACATTATAAGGAGCAAGGGTCCTTTGTGGACTTTAGTGAGACATAATTTGGTCAGGAAAGTCATCATCTTTATTTGAACACGTACAATCCAGGTTGGCAGAACTACCCAGATTTCTACTGGTCTAGCAATGTAAGGACTCATATGGTACATCAAGACCTATTAGAATTTTAGCAAAAACTGAGTCCATTTCATTGGATTCTAAATTGGAAAAAATTATGGATAAGCTCATGAACATGGAAGAGGTCTAGAAGAGACTGGAAGAGAAGTTTGAGTAGGTAATAGAAGACCATGCGCCTTTTATTCACAACCTAGAGCTTCAAATGAGATAGATTTCCCATGAATTTTGTAAGAGAAGTGTGGAAACATATCTGAGCAACATTGAAGTACATCTAAGAGAGCAGTGTAAAGTTATCACACTTAGGAGTGGGAAAAAGCTAGAAATACTAGTGGAAAAACAAGCTGAATCCTACCTTATAAAACACCAAGAGAGGAAGAAGTAAGGTGACTCATTCAGGAAAATTAATATGGTTGAATCTTTAAAGGAGCAAAAAGAAGAAGAAAAGATGACCATGGACATAGATCTTGTAGAATATAAGGAAGTCTCTGTTTACAAAGCAAAAGAAGAAAAAGAGACAAGGGTGATTGAGTGATCACGTTTTTCTAATATGTATAAATTTTAATATTTAACCTCGATAATCCACAAGCATACAGTTCTTCGCGTAGTACCTAAGGTGTCGATCCTACGAGGGTTAATCTAAAACAATGCACAATATTGAAAACGTAATGAAACTAACAAAAATGCAATTCAATCAAGTAATTCAATTCAAGAATCAATCGCGAAATATTAACAATTGCACACATTCAAGAATCAACCTGAAAAACTACCAATTGAGAGAAAAGGGAAATTTTACCTATCTTTAACACTAACCTAATCGATTATGAATTGTTAGATCATTGGTCCTTGACGATCCTAGGGTTGATTACTCTCTCTCAAGTTATAACCATTAACCCTAATCAGATTATGGAAAATTGCAATTTCTTAATTAACAATCTATCCAGTCCCTAATTAGATATGAAGTTTTTCAATAGACTACTGGGAACCTATAAGAGATCTCTCTTCACATAATTACTGATTTGATTAATTTTTCATTCTTATTAGATCACATAACTCTCGTTAGCCCAATTTAATTATTTTTCATTTAATTCACTCTCTCGGTCTATTTTTAAATTATGCAATCTCAAACATCAATCATAATGAATCCAAATAACATAGCACTATTAGATTTTTATTAAATCAAAGATAAAAACAACCCGAAGGTGAGTTTAGACATCATCAACATTCACATATCCTATCATCAGTGGTTATTCCAATTCTATACGTTGATAAAATTAAAAATACACTGGAAACAAGATCTGAATGGATGATGGAGACAACAACATCGCGAAACCTCCTATTTGGGGAAGTACTTTATGTTGGCTTCTTCTCCACGTCTCTCTTCCTTCTTCTCTTTCTCAATCTTTCATTGAACTCTCTCTAGGGTTTCTTTGAAAGTGGCTGATGCAAAAGCTCCTTCTTTCTATTCTTATTTTTCTATTTATGATCTTTTATCTTTTGGTTGAACTAAGGTCTTTTTGAGGTCCAAAAGGTCTAAAAAATCCCTCAAAATGGGAAGTTTGGAAGTTGGTGCGCATCTGCTCGATGCAGGCCACGATTGTGGCCTACTTCTAAGCCTTTTGTCATGATTGTGGCATATAGGTCGCAATCGTGTGCCAACTCTAATGCTTTTGTCACGATCGTGAGCTATTCATGAGTTGTTGTTTCAGCTCGAATGTCTTTTAAACTTCTCCGTTCTTCGATGTTGGCCTTGAAATACTAACAAACACATCAAGGTACTTCAAAAATATAATATTTAAGTTAAAATACTTGTACTAACCGATAAACACTTCAAACACAAATAATTAACAAACTAACACAATTCTAACCTAAACATATACTAAATGATTGAATTAATAGCTAAATACATATCAAACTATGCCCCAAAATATGATGCAATTTACACTTACCAAAATCCCCACACTTAAACGTTTGCTTATCCTCTAGCAAACAAAAACAATTGAACAAATCAAAAAAGTACAAAACATGCATATGCAATAATGAGACAATGTCTTTAACTTAGCAAAACAAATTTAACTATAAACACAATCCTTCAAGTCGTTCTAACTTATTAACAAGCGAAATTTGCATCTAAGCACCTTGGACTAAATGTACAAACTAATCAAAATTTTAATGTTAAGTCTATTCACCTCTATCACTTGCACACATAAATTGATAATCATTCTATCAAAATAAAAGTGTAGCTATTCCCATTAAGTTTTCATGAAAAATCAAGCTACTAACAAGTTTGGTAGGTTTTTATTTAAAAACATTCTTTTTGTTGATTTTTCTTTAAGGACTTGAACCTAGTCTTTTACGCAAAGGTAAACATTTTTAATAAATGTGGATCCGGTTACTCAACTAAGTCATGTTGTTATTAAACTGTTTAATTGGAATGTCATTACAGCCTTATTACACGAAGGCACATATTTGTGATGCGTGTCGATCTGGTTACTTAGCTACATCACATTCTCAACTGACTACTAGCTCTATTCATAACCTGAAGGCCAGTGGAATAGTTATTTTAGTTAAAATTATACAACTTTTTTTTACACTAAAATTTTCCT
Source organism: Erythroxylum alaternifolium (assembly GCA_027478495.1). Classification (NCBI taxonomy): domain Eukaryota; kingdom Viridiplantae; phylum Streptophyta; class Magnoliopsida; order Malpighiales; family Erythroxylaceae; genus Erythroxylum; species Erythroxylum alaternifolium. Next base: position 27,356,505 of record JANIIA010000004.1, read on the forward strand.
ACCTTATTGCTTTAGCTAATCATTCTCATAAAAATGTACTAATCATGCCACTTATTTGATTGGCTTAAAATTATAAATGAGTATGGAAAATTCCTAGGGTGAATGGACTAATATCGTATCCTAATTAACCAGTATATTTATCCTTAAGTAACTTATGTCACTAATTTCACAAGCTAATAAATCTTCTCAACCTAAAAGACTATGTTTAAGGCTAAATCTATCCCGTTAAGTCCTAGCCGTTGACACATTCACACAATTCACATCATGCAACCTAAATAAATTGCAATATACTATGTAAAATTCGCATTTAAGGTAAAAACACACAAACTTCCCCACACATGAAGAACATATTGTCCTCAATATGATAAGTTTACACAAACACACTAAGGGGGAATAAAACACAACATACCCCAAAAAAAGAAGAAAATACTAACAAAAATGAAAAGAAAAGGCTTAGAACATAAAATCGTTAAGGTGACTGAGGTAGTGACTGTGTCAGAGACAGAGACCAAATGTGCTTGATGCCGAGCTGGCTTTCCTATCTTATAATTGATTCAGAGAGAGTAAGAGAGTTAGTAATCGCAGATCATTTCAAATTATTAAAATTTTATTTTTAAAATTTGAAACAAATCTAACTATGCAACAATTTAAACCTAATTACCAAACATGCTAATTTATGGTCATTAGCTTGACCTTGTATCATTGAAAACTCAATCGAGATCAATTATGAGTGGCTTGCTTCTACCCTTCTTGTTCAACATCAGTTTTCTAGCCTGTAAGTATGCTACAAATTGCAAAATGATCAGAAGGACAACATTGATAAAGTTGAGAAAACCAATGAATTTTAGTAGTGTCCTTTTTATTAACAAACTGTAAATAAAATATGGAATAACAAAACTCCCTGAATCTTCCATCGAATCCAACAATTTGTTCTGTAAGAAGGTGAGTTGCTCTCTTTCTTCCTCAATCACCTTCGTCTCCTCTGCTTCTTCCACTTCATAAATAGAGACTTTCATGGCTTCTTCAAACTCGATGTCTGTTGTCATCTGTTCTTCATCCTTTTATTCATTAGAAGATTCAAACACATCAATTATCCTTAATGAGTTACTATCCATTAGATTCTTTAATACATCATTCATGTAGAATGTCACTTGGTCATTATTGATTCGAAGGATAAGGTTCTTGTCATAGACAGCTACCTAAGATTTTTCAATGTTCGAGCATGGTATACTAAGATCTGGTAGATAATATGAGGGGTTTTCATCCCTTTTTTCATCCTCTCTTATGATTTCTTGGTCTTTTATAAGGTAGAGTTCAGTATGGTCTTCCACTGGTTCTTCTTGTTCTTCCCCATTTCTACGTGTGATAGCCTCATATTAATCTTATCGATATAATTCCATATTCCTTATAGAGTCTTCCACACTTCTCTTACAAAATTCACAGGAAAGCAATCTTATTTGAATCTTTAGGTTATGAATAGAAGCGACATGATTTTTTATTATTCGATAAAATTGCTCTTCTAGTCTCTTCTGATTCTCTTCCATGTTTGTTAACTTATTAATGATTTTGTCCAATTTAGAATCCTATGAAATGGACTCATCTTGCTGAAATTCAGATACATCTTGATGTCCTAAGTGAGTCCTTGCATTGTTGGACCAATAGAAATCTGAGTAGTTCTACCACCTTGGAGTGTACATGTTTTAATAAAAATCGTTACTTGCCTAACCATACTGTGCCCCGTTGTAGTTCGCAAAAGTTCCTTGCTCTGTATAATATCTATCTTCCATCATTGTTCTTTTCATTTCTTTTTGGCATCTAGCTCTTCAGATATATCATTTTCACTCTAAGATGTCTTGCTATGTCTCTACTTTAAACCCCCAAAAAGCTTTAGAAGAAAGAACTAAACTAATCACCTCCCTGGCAACGGTGCTAAAAAATTAATTTCAGTTTTTCGATATGTGTAAGTTTTAATATTTAACCTTTATAATCTACAAGCATATGGGTCATTCGCATGGTACCTAAGGTGTAGATCTCACTAGGAGGGTAAATCTAATCCTAAAATCTAAGGCCAAAATAATGCGCAATATTCAAAAAGTAAAGAAATAAAAACAGAAATGCAATTAATTCAAGAAATTCAATTCAAGAATCAATCGCGAAATATTAAAAAATTAGCAATTGCAATGCACACATTCAGGAATCGACCTAACGAACTACCTATTGAGAGAAAGGAGGATTTTTACCTATCTTTAACACTAACCTAATTGATTATGAATTATTGGATCATTGGTCTAAGACGATCCTATGGTTGATTGTACTCTCTCAAGTTATAATTACTAACCCTAAATTATAAACCTTATTCAGATTATGGAAAATTGAAATTTCTCAATTAACAATCTATCCAATCCTTAACTAGATGTGAAGTTTTCCAATAAACTACCGAGAACCTATGTGAGGTCTCTCTTCACACAATTATCGATTTGATTAATTTCTCATTCTTATTAAATCACCTAACTCTCATTAGCCCAATTTAATTATTTGTCATTTGATTCACCCTCTCAGTCTATTACCGAATTATGCAATCTTAGAAATCAATCACAATGATTCCAAATAACATAAAACAATTAGATTTTTATTAAATCAAAGATAAAAATAAATCGAAGGTGAGGTTAGACATCCTCAACATTCATACAATCCTATCATCAATGGTTATTCGAATTCTATACATTAATAAAATTGAAAATACATAAAAAACAAGATCTGAATGGATGATGGAGTCAGTAATGTCGGGAAACTTCCTATTCGGAGAAGTACTTAGTGTCAACTTCTTCTCCATGTCTCTTTTCCTTCTTCTCCTTCTCAATCTTTTAATGAATTCTCTCCAGGGGTTTCTCTGAAAGTGGTTGATGGAAAAGATCTTTCTATTCTTTTTGTTCTATTTATGTTCTTTTGTGTTTGGGGTTGAACTAGGGTTTTTCTTGGGTCCTAAAGGTTTAAAAAATGGCTCAAAAAGTGAAGTTTGGAAGTAGTTACGCATCTACCCGATGCAGGCCACGACCATTACCCTACAGGCCAGGATCGTGCCCTACTTCTAAGCCTTTTGTCACTATCGTGGCATGTAGGCCACAATTATAGGCCAACTCTGGTGCTTCTGTCATGACCCATGATCGTGGGCCCTTATTTCGGCCTAAATGTCTCTGAAACTTCTCCGTTCTTTGATGTTAACCTTGAAACACTAACAAACACATCAAGGTACCTCAAAAACATAATATTTAAGCTCAAAGACTTGTACTAACCTATAAAAAACAAATAATTAACAAACTAACACAATTTAAACCTAAACACATACTAAATGGTTAAATTAATAGCTAAACACATATCAAACTATGCCCTAAACATGATGCAATTTACACTTATCTCTGAGGAAGAATAAGAACATATCACCCTCTTACAGGACAGACTACTAGATTCAATAGAAGATTCAGGGAGTTTTGTTATTCCCTATTTTATTGACATTTTGTTATTAAAAAGGATATTACTGAACTTAATTGGTTTTCTTAATTTTATCAATATTGTCCATTTGATTGTCTTGCAATTTATAACTTATTTACGTGCTACAAAGCTGAATTTCGACAACAAGGGTAGAAGTAAGCCACTCATAATTAATCTTAGATAAATTTTGAAAGATGTAAGGTCAAGCTAATGACTGTAAATTAGCATGTTTAGGTAGTTAGATTGAAATTGTTGTGTAGTTAGATTTTCTTTAAATTGTAAATTTTTTTTCGAGGATTTGAAATGGTTTGGCCAGGGAAACAAGGAAATGATGATTGATATATGCTTAATTGTTGATACATTTAATCCATTACACTTAGTATTAAAATGCTTAGGATACTCACTGTAGCTAATATTTGATTTTAGATACATTTCAGAAGTAAAGGAGCTAAAGTGACCCGAAAGCATACTTATTGAGCCATCTTTTAAATGTTGATGCTCTATTGTCTTAATGGAGCAAGAAGGAGAAAAAGATTAAAAGAAAAAGAGACAACAGAAAGCCTAAAAATGGAGTTATGTGTAACATTTTGATTTAAAAAGACTAGCTCTAAAATGAATTACACTACCAAAAGAATTAATCTAGTTGTCCATTTTTCATATGATTTTAAACTAACTATTAATATAAGTGAAAAAGTGAGTGTCGGCTATTAAAAAAAGAATGGAAGTTTGGTTTAAAATGGAGGGAAAAGAAGACACATGCATAACATTACCAAAGAAAGACACCTGTCCATTTATCTCATTAAAAACCTAGCTACTGAATAAAAAAAAGACATGGTGTGTGACGGTTGAAGCATGTGAGGGCTGAAGCAAAAAGTGAGCATGGGGGCTGGAGACAAGGAGTGTGTGAGGGCTAAAAAGTGTAAGGTTGGTTAGGGAATAAAAGAGGTGAGTGGCAGTTGAAAGGAGAAAAGAATCAAAACAACACTTAGACGTTATTTTTTCATAAAAATGATCTCAATGAGGGTTGGAACAAAGATGTGGGGACGACTGGAGCAAAGGAGAGTGGGCAGTAGCTAATCCTTCTTTATTATTCCTCTTTATTCTTCAAGAAAGAGAGTGGACAGTAACTGATTCTTCTTCATTCTTGGATGTTATAAATGGAAAGTGTGCAGAAAATTGACTAGATCTGATTCTTCTTTAATTCTAGTCAGTTTTCAACAATGATGGAGGCATTCTTAGCTAATTCTTGGAGCTTGATGGAGAATATGGAGGGCTAATTCACCTAATGCTGGTTTGAAGGTGCAATCAACGTCGAGGAGCACATTTAAGCATACATTTTTGTATATCATTTTCTTTTCCTTTTTTTGGACTGTTTACATTATCTTGAGACTAATGATTGGGTATTGTGAAAGAAAGCTTTTGATGCTCTATTTAATCATTTTTATGAAAACTCATTGCTAAAACTTGAATGCAATATGTAATATTCATGTTAAAGGTCATATATGGCAACTAACGGTGTTAAATTGTTAAGGATAACGTAGCATAAGTTAAATAATCCAAGCTTGTGTGATTATTGCTTAGATTAGTCAATCTTTGTCAATTGTAATATGCTTATGCAAATAAACTTAGAGAGCTTGTTTTAGGTTTCTTGATAGTTATGGTTAATTAACGAGCTCTTTTTAATTAACTACAACCTAAGGAAAAAATCGAGATTAACAAAGTTTATTATTGATTCATGATTAATAGTATAAAGAGAGGTGTGAAAATGATAATTTAATGACGTATGTGAAATTGTGCTTAAGTCGAGATTAAACCAAGGAATCGAATTTTAAACCATTCATTAATTGTATCACTTTGTTGCTGTTTAATTTGAATTGTTTTTATAAATTCAATTTTACTTTTTTTTTCTAATTTTCATTGAACCAAATCCCCTTGTGTTATATATTGGTCTAATTTAGGAAAGGAATTAGATTTAATCTCTGCAAGATCGACCTAGACTTACCACTAGCTATAGTTTTAGGTCTAGTTTATTTTATGTAGACTCACTAAAAACATGTTTTTATTTTTAGTTTTTCATCACAAACTTCAACCAAACAAGTTTTATTTTTAGGTAAAAAGCAGAAACCAAAAACAAAATTCCATAATAGAAAAACCGAAGTTGAATTAAATGACCCCCTAGTTTTTACCTTAAATAGAAAAGGCTACAGTGAGGATAGAGAACCCTAAATTTTTGTGCCTTCATTTTGCCATATTGGTAAAGATCCAAGGAAGATGGAGAGAAGAGAGAAGGAGGAGAAAGGAAGAGGGAAGAAGAAGGTTGCTATTGCTGTTGTCTTTCCGATCCTTCCAAGCGACATTTCATTTCATCTTTATTATTATTTCTTTTGAATGTATGAGATGGATTTGATAGTAATGGATTTGGATTTAATGATGATGTTTTAAACTCCTTTAGGAATTTGTTCTTGAATCAATGTTAATCTAATTTTTTTATGTTAATACATTTAGTATTGTGATTGTTTGTTATATTTGCATGTTTTGGTAACCATTCGAGAGAGTGAACCAATAGCAAAACATTTAGATTGGGTAACGAGAGTTAAATGCAAATAATTAAATAACAAGATTTAAACGAGAATTAATAGATCACGCAAATAATCAAATCAATAATTTATATGAAGAGAGATCTCATGTAAGTACTTGATAGTCTATTAAGGGGCTTAAGATCTAATTAGATGTGTGAGTTTTTTATTAATTGAGAGATTGCAAATTCCATAATTCAATTAGAGGTTATGATTTAGGGTTTAATAATTATAACTCGAGATAGAGTAATCCCCCTTTCTGAAGTCTAGGACCAATACCATATTGACTCAAAAGGAATCATGTTAGCATTTGATGATAGGATAAAATCCCCTTCTCATATTCAGCTAATCTTCTTTGTGTGATTTTTCAATTGTTCATTAGTGGTGATCAATTTTGATTTCTTTGTTTAATTTTATAATTTAATTTGCAAGCAATTTATATTCACGAATTTACTTTTCTGTTTTATTTTTATTTTCTTTTTAATAATCCTTTTAGGCCTTAGATAACTTAGAATTATATAAGTTCACTAACTCCTCGAGGGATTAACACCTTATATACTAAATTCATGACCCATGCACTTTTGTTATATTGAGGGCTTTATAAGATTAAAACTTTCTCAAGACTAAACTTCCTAAGGAGATTTGAATCATGAAGTTTGATGACAACCTTGAGCTCATAGAAGATACAGTGAAGATCATAAATGCATGTGATAAGTGTAAATTGCATCATGTTTTGGGGCATAGTTTGGTATATGTTTAGTTGTTAATTCAATCGTTTAGTTTGTGTTTAGGTTAGAATTGTGTTAGTTTGTTGATTATTAATATTTTAGGTGTTTTATCGGTTAGTACATGTCTTTGAGCTTAAATATTATTTTTTTGAGGTATCTTGATGTGTTTACTATTATTTTAGGGTCAACATCAAAGAACGAAGAAGTTTCGAAGACATTCAATCGAAACAACGACCCACGATCATGGCATATCAGGCCATGATCATGACAGAAGGCTCAGATGTGGCCCATGATCATGGCCTGCGTCAAACAGACATGTGGACACTAAAAAATGCAAGTTTTGAGGAATTTTTTGACCTTTCAGACCCCAAAAAAATCCTAGCTCTACTCAGAGAAAAAAATGATATTTAAAGAACAAGAAAAAGAGGTAGAGAGAAGCTTTTGCATTAGTCATCTTAAGAAACCTTAAAAAGAATTCATTGAGAGATTGAGGAACAGAAGAAGGAAGAGAGAAGAGGAGAAGAAGCTGACCCGATATACTTCTTGGATAAGAAGTTTCCCAACATCGCTACTGTTGATGGTAAAACCTATCTACTTATTTTATGCTCAAAAATTGCAAGTGAACGGGTTGTGACTTGTAGTTAAAAAGAGTAGGTATCGATCCCACAGGGATTGGGATTGATGCCTAGACACCCCTTAATTTAGACAAAACTTTTTTTAAGAAACAAAATTGTTAAATACGAATAATCTAGAAAATTAAATTAAAATTATAAGACTAATGTAAACAACGGATAATACCGCAATTGTAGAAAATCTGAATTCAAGAATCTAAATGCTAAAGATTACTTTTTTCTTATTTTGTCTCCCTGCTATTTTATTGATTAAATTGTGTCTCACCCTAGATTTTTGAATATAACTAGTTATCCTCTCTCAAGGTGTAACTATTTGTCCCTAATCGAATTAACAGGAATCGATTGAATGATCTCTTAACCTACCCAATGACTCTACCGATTTAACTAGTTATTAAACTATCCTATGGGTGATCAATTGACTAATTGAGATCTCTCTTCTAACTATTCAATTAACATGATGATTGTTAGTGTATAGGTCACCAACTCTCCTTGTATAATCTTACGCGAATTTTATCTCACTCACTCTCTCGATTTGTTGTAAGATGACAATTAAGAACAACAATAAAAAAAGACAATTGTATTCAATTCAATAAAATTGGAGTTTTTATAAAATAATTCAAAAACAATCCCTGAAATGAAATAAACCTAACATGGTCTCCACGACGTCATTAACAATCAAATAAACCATTTTTACAAAGAATAGAAGAGATTAAAATGACAGAAAATTGAAAAGAAAGACTCCTTTTCTTCTTTGCCAAAATCTGAAATTTTGGTGTTAATGTGCTATTTTGCCCAATTTTGATGATGATCCTTGTCTTCAATCCTTCCTCAATGCTCCAAACATATGTTCTTCACTCAAGGATGATGTTTTTATAGGTACGTGTCATCTGTTATGAAGATAGAGGCTTAATGATATTTTTATAGTCTAAAAATCCTAGGTTTAATGAAGCTTCACAGATTGCCTCGAATTATAATTCCCACGTCTATATGAATTGTTCACAGATACACTCCTCATTTCTGATGTGATTTTCCACGTCCGTGGGAATCATGCAAATTCCCACGATTCCCACGAACATGGGAATTTGTCCCAGATGAACTCTTGTTGTCTTCTCTTCTTTTGATCTTTTGTTCAATCTCTAAATTGCTCCCTCTTCCTTACTACACAAAAATAATCAATTCTTACCCTCAATTAGCATCAAACACACAAGAACAACAATAGAAATTAAACTTAATGAAAATATACAAAATGAATCCTAAACTAGAACAATAAACAACAACTATGCAAGAAAACACATGCCAATTTCCTACAAAAACATATCCTAATGCACACCTATCAGCTACCTCCTGTTATCCGTTCAGGTTGTATTTTCTATTTAATTTCAGTTTTATTATTGTATGGAATTGGAATAAATAGTTGATGATAGAATATAGAATGTTGATGATGTTCTAAGCTCACTTTTAGAGTTTTATTCTTGAATTAATGAAATTTGATTGTTTATATGTTTATTGGATTTGTTATGATTTAATTCTACGATTGCATAATTTGATAAGAAACTGAGAGGGTGAATCGAATGAAAAACAATTAAATTGGGTTAACAAGAGTTAGGTGATTTAATAGAAATTAGAATTAAATCAAATCGGTAAATTGTGCAAATAGAGATCTTACATAGGTTTCCGATAGTTTATTAGAGCACTTCAGAACTAATTAGGGTTTTGGATAGGATGTAAATTGAGAGATTGGGACCTCCATAATCTGATTAGGGTTTATGATTTAGAGTTAATGGTTATAACTCGAGAGAGAGTAATTAACCCTAGGATTATCTAGAACCAACAATCCAGTAATTCATAATCAATTAGGTTAGCATTAAGGATAAATAAAATTTCCTTTCTCTCAATTGGTAATTTCTTTAAGTTCGTTCTTGGGTATGTTGCAATTCCTTAATAATTAGTATTTCTATGATTGATTATTAATTTAATTTAATTTGATTGATTGAATTGTATTTTCTTTTTATTTAGTTGCATCTTGAATTTTTTGTATTTGATTATGGCCTTAGATTTTATGATTAGATTATCCCTCCTCGTAGGATTGACACCTTAGGTACTATACTAACGAACTGAGTGCTTATGGATTATCAAGGGTTATTTATTAAAACCTACACACAACCAATACCCGATTAGGTTTTTGGCATTGTTGCCAGGGAGGTGATTAGTTTAATTTTATAGTTTAAGGTGTTTAGTTTGTTTTTTTAGTTAGTTGTATTTTCTATTCTTTCTATTTTTGAATACATGCTCTTGAATAAACACAAGAGTCACAAAAAGTTCAAGTGGTACGGCTAAAACCTTAGACATCACTTAATTAGAACAATCAATTAGGAAAGCTTAGTATGAAGAAGAAGAAGAAAGCACAAAAGCAACAATGACTGAGGAATTTCAACAAGATTTTGACCACGGAGCGAACTAGGGACATCAACAAAGAACCCTTATGGATTTCATGTGACATGGGTTCAATGTGGCTAATCAAGGAATAGCTAGGCCACCTGTACATGTAGCCTTTTTCGAAATAAAAGCAGCCCTCCTAAACATGTTTCAACAAAATTTCTAATTTTATAGACTAACAAATGAAGATCCCGATGCACATGTAATGAACTTCTTTGAAATCTGTGATACCTTTTGGTACCATTAGATGTCGAAAGATGTGGTAAGAATTAAGCAATTTCCTTTTACCTTAAGAGATAGAGCAAAGGCCTACTACCATTCTCTCAACCCAGCCAATGTCACCACTTGAGATCAACTAGTTCGTGACTTTTTAGACAAGTATTTTCCCCTTACCAAGACCATAAAGGTTATCAAGGAGATTACCAACTTCCAACAAAGTGATGCGGAATCGATCTATGAAGCATTGGAAAGATACAAGAATTTGAAACAAAAATGCCCACAGCATAACTTACCCAATAAATTCTTCTTGCAAACATTCTATAATGGAGTAACCCCACATATGAGAGGCACAATTGATGCTGCTTCAAGAGGATCACTGATGAGAAAGATGGTAAATAAAGTAGAAGAGTTGATAGAGGAGATGGCGATTAATAGTTGCCTATAAACGAATGAGTGAAGTAGACAGACCACTTCTTTCCCAGAATAAAAAGGAATTATAGCTATTGATCAAATGATGGAGATGTAGGAAAAAATTGACAACTTAACTCAACAACTTATCAACATGAAGGCCTTGTCCTCAGCTTCGATAAAATTTGTGCAACTAAAGTGTAAACTTTATGAACAAATGGACCATAAGATGGTATATTATTTCTTAATGAAGGATAGCGATCCATAGTAAGTTAATCATATGGGAGCTCAATATGGACAAGGAGGGGGAAATAATCTCTACTCCAACATATACAACCCCAGTTGGAAGAATCACCTAAACTTCTTATGGACGAACAATGTTGGAGGATAGTTCAGACCTCAAGGATAACTAGGATTTCAACGAGATAAATCAAGCTTAAGGGAGTCCAAATTAGATAGGATTTTAGATAAAATTAGAGGCATAGAGGAATGCGCATAGGAGGTTTGCAAGCAAGTTCGAGTAAGTCACTAAGAGCCTCTCCTCTTCAATACATAATTTGGAGGTCTAAGTAGGTCAACTAGTAGAGGCAATTTCAACTCAAACTACAAACCCTTCCAAACAATACCGAGTCTAATCCAAAGGAACAAAATTTGGCCATTACTCAGACCCAGGAAAAGAAATTCGAACATATGGAAGTCAATTATGGAATTCCTTCCAAGCGAGCTCATAATTAAGCCAATCGAGAAACCTCGACCTAAATTTCCATACCTTATTTTAGCTCAACGGAAGTCAATTTCAAGTAAGGTGATAAGGAACTCTAAGGAGGTTGAATTAAACAATGTTAATGGTCTAACAGAACAACTACAAACAAAGCTCACACTAAAGGAATCAATCAAGAAGAAGGTTAAGGAGCGTATAGTGAAAGAAAACACTAATATAGCACTGAAATAAGAGGATCTAGTGGATTTTTACATTCCTTGCAGTATTAATGGATTTAAAATAGATTGGGCATTCACAGAAATAAGAGGATCTAATAGATTTTTACATTCCTTGCAGTATTAATGGATTTAAAATAGATAGGGCATTCACAGATTTGGGAGCGAGTATTAATATGATGCCCTATACCTTCAGTTAGAAATTGGGGTTAAAAGAGTTAGAGCCCACTATGATGCTAGTGAAGACGGCGGACAGAACAGTTCATCAGCCAAAGGGTATTATTAAGGATGTGTAAGTAAAGAACGATATGTTTACCTTCCCCATAGACTTCTATGTATTAGATGTTGGAGAAGATGTGGAAACCCCTATGGTCCTTGGATGACCATTTTTGGCTACTGCTCACTCAATAATTGACATTGACGGGGTTAACTAACTCTGAGGATCAGAGAGCACCGAATAACCTTCACTGTGTCAGAGAAAAATAATAGTTCTCACTTTCAGTTAGCACCAAAGTAGCTAAACCTCTAGGACAATGGGAAGACAATGAGGATCCTGGGAATGCATTTAGAAAGAACCGATTACGAAGGAGAAGAAGAAAGAAGGTGAAGCAAAAGGAAGGTGGAACCCAGGGCATGGTAACTCATGTGCAAATTGTAAGATTGATGACTGTGCTACCATTGTATGATTCATTTATACCAACTTGAGCACAAGAAAAGAGTCAAGCTACCGACGTTAAAAGAAGCACTGCATAAGAGGCAACCCATAGGTTGTTAATTCCATGTTGTTTCTTTCATTTTAGATAGCTTGGATTCTATAATTAGGTTATTTCATTTGCAAATAAGGTCAGGAAGTCATAGGACTTTGACATCAGTTATATAATCGAGGAAGTAAGGAAAAAGGCAGGTGAAAGAGCTATAAAAGAGTTAAGAAGTGATATTGGGAATGAGGGGAAGGACAAAAGAAGAGAAAAATTAGAAATTGATGGAAATATTGTGGCCTGTGGCAGGGAAACTTGTCCCACATGATTTTCAGTTTAAAATCTTTACCATTTTACCCTTCATTCACTTATAGATTCATTTTTTACTTCATTTTTTCACTCACTTTCATTTTTACTTTATCTCTCTAAGATTAGAACCTCTAAACACTCACTTCTCTCTAACCAACTTCCAAATTCCGATTTTATTCCAACCTTCACCTACTTGCAATGCACTATGCTGCGCATCAAGTAGTCAACAAAGGACAACCAATCATTGGAACAAAATCAAGTCTCGAGATAAGGCTGAAGGAATAGGGAGCAAACTTTGAATCACCCTCCCTTATCTATGCAGAGGAGGAAGGTATTCGTTTCTAAGCCCTTAATGCTAAACAAATAGTGGTCTCGAAATATTTTGATTTTGATACACTTGATAGGTTAGAATTATAGGATAGGGTAGAGAATCCACAAAAAGAATTTAGAGGATGAAGTTAAAAATATCCTATCTACCAGGAGCTCATACTCGAATTCTTCACTTCCCTTTATTATGAACCTAGTAACCCTAAGGAAATGAGGTTTAGGTTGTAGGGATGAGCTTATGAGCTAAACATTGAAATCATGTGTGATATTTATAGGTTTACTAAATCTTCCATTGTCAATCAGTATGATGATTTTTATGCTTCTCACTATTGGAATGAGCTCACTAGGATAGAGTGATTCAATGCTAAAAATACCCACAACAATATTATAAGAACCCACGAGCACTTGTTCTTACATAAATTCATGTGTCAAATGGTTTTTGACAAATCAGAAACTAACAAGTGCTCAACAAAAGAACTTTTTCTATTATGGTGCATAGACCACAACATCCCAGTGTACACCTCCACACATGTGTTGAATGCTATTATTGTAACACTACATGAGAAGAGCATTAATTTGGGTATGAGGTACTTGATTTCTGTCATTCTTGAATACTATGGAGTGGATGGTAATCACCTAACCATCTACCTCCCTGATTTCCTAAATCACCATCATTTGTGGTACGTTGACACTCTTAAGTCCCATAACATTAAACTTCAGGATATTAACCAAAAGACTCGTGTGAAGATTAGGGCTAGTCAGGAGATTTTGAACATAGCTCCGCGTCAGCAGGTAGAAGAGGACTCGACTAGTGAGAAGTCTGAGGCAGAAGAAGACATAGATGAACCGAGTTGGAAGAAAGTACTTGATACAATCTTCGCTAACACTAAGGTAATTACTTATACACTTACGGAGAAATTTAGAAGGATGAAGGAGATGGCTCAAACATAATGACGTCAGAGATGGGATATATGAAGTATTCATCAATACTTCAAGGCTTAAGTCGTCCAATTGCCACCTCTGACACCATCTCTACCTCCATCACCATGAGGCTTTGTTTCTAACCCTTTCCTTTTTAAACTTATTCTTTAGTTTTAGTTTTAGTTTTTATTTTATTTTATTTTATTTTGTATTCTTCCTTCCATGTATGTTTGTTTTCTCTTTCTCATATTGCAGACAATGTGTCGTTCAAGTGTGGGAAGGGTTATGTGTTTTGTTTTGAGTGTAAATTTTGTACATTGTATGATAGTTTGTTAGGTTGCATATTGTGAATTGTGTGAATATGTCAATGGATTAGATGGATTGAAATCGATTTAATTTTAAACATAATCTATTAGGTTGTGAGGAGTCATTAGCTCGTGAAATTAGTGATTTGGATTTTTGGCTAAATATGAAAGTTAGTTAGGATTTAGTGTTAGTTTTTCATCCTTTAAATTGTCCTTTCATTCATAATTTTAGGTCTTTTGAATAAAGTAACTTTGTTAGTATTTTTTTTCATAGAAACGAGTAGCTAAAGCAACAAGGTAGGCAATGAAAAAAATTTATGATTTTGTTAATTTTAAATAAATAACTATTCCACTGGCCTTTAGGTTATGAATAGAGCTAGTAGCTAGTTGAGAACGTGATGTAGCCGAGTAACCGGATCGACGTGCATCATAAATGTGTGCCTCCGTATCAAAAAGTTATAATGACTTTCCAACTAAGCAGCTTAATAAAAACATGACTTAGTCAAGTAACTGGATCAAAATTCATCACTAATGTTTGCCCTCGAGTAAAAGACTAGGTTCATATCTACAAAAATTAAGGAAAAAGTTAAAAAAATTTATAATAAAAACCTACCGAACTTGTAAATAGCTTGACTTTTCATGAAAACATACTTAGTAGTGGTTATAGAGCATGAATGACCAATGAATTATTAATGTGTGTGTAAAATTGAAAAGGGTGAATAACTTGACATTTGGGTCTTGGTTAATATGTATGTTTAATCCAGAGCCCCTAGACGCAAATTTTGCATGTTAATGATTTGGAATAACTTGAATGATTATGTTTAGAGTTAAATTTACTTCATTAAGTTGAAGCCATTGTCTCATTACTGCATTATGTGCTTTGTGATTTTGTGTGTTTGTTGTTCTGTTTGTTTGAGGACAAGCAAATGTTTAAGTTTGGGGATGTTGATAAGTGCAAATTGCCTCATGTTTTAGGGCATAGTTTGATATATATTTATCTGTTAATTTAATCATTTAGTACGTGTTTAGGTTATAATTGTGTTAGATTGTTGATTATTTATATTTTAAATGTTTTATGGGTTAGTACAAGTCTTTGAGCTTAAATATTATTTTTTGACGTACTTTGATGTGTTTGCTAGTGTTTCAGGGTCAACATCATAGAACTGAATAGTTTTGGATACATTCGGGCCAAAAAAATAGCCACGATCCTAGCATGTCAAGCCACAATGCTGACATAAGCACCTGAGTTAGCCCATGATCGTGGCCTACATGCTACAATCGTGATAAAAGGCTCAGATGTGGCCCATGATTGTGGCCTGTGTCTGGCAGACACGCAGACAACAAAAAATGTTAAGTTTTGAGGAATGTTTTAGACCTTTCGAACCCTGGAAAAAATGTATGGTTGCTCATAATAGAAAAGATACTTAAAGAACAAGAAAAAGAGGTAGAGAGAAGTTTTTGCATTAGCCATCTTAAGAAACCCTAGAGAAAATTCATCGAAAGATTGAGGAGGAGAAGAAGGAAGAGAAAAGAGAAGAAGAAGCCATTGCCTCCCATCATCCATTCGGATTGTATTTCCTATTTAATTTCAAATTTATTATTGTATGGAATTGGAATAAATAGTTGATGATAGAATCTAGAATGTTGATGATGCTCTGAAGTCACCTTCGAAGTTTTATTCTTGAATTAATGAAATATGATTTTTTATGTTTTTATTAGATTTGTTGTGAATTAATTTTATGATTGCATAATTTGATAATAAATTGTGAGGGTGAATCGAATGAAAAATGATAAAATTAGGCTAACGAGAATTAAGTGATTTAATAGAAATTAGAATTAAATCAAATCAGTAAATTGTGCGAAGAGAGATCATGCATAGGTTTCCAATAGTTTATTAGAGAACTTCAGAACTAGTTAGAGTTTTAGATAGGTTGTAAATTGAGAGGTTGCAATGTCCATAATTTGATTAGGGTTTATGATTTAGGGTTAATAGTTATAACTCAAGAGAGAGTAATCAACCCTATGATCTTCTAGAACCAACAATATAGTAATTCGTAATCAATTACGTTAACATTAAGTATAGGTAAAATTCTCTTTCTTTCAATTGTTCCTTAGGTTAATTCTTGGGTGTGTTGTAATTGCTTAGTAATTAGTATTTTCGTGATTGATTATGAATTTTATTTTATTGATTAAATTGAATTTTCGTTTCAGCTAGCTGCATTTTGAATTTTTTGTATTTGATTATGTTCTTAGATTTTAGGATTAGATTATCCCTCCTCGTAGGATCGACCCTTAGGTACTACGCTAACGAATTGTGTGCTTGTAAATTATTAAAGGTTTTTTTATTAAAACTTACACACAACCAACACCTGATCAATATGGAAATGCCATGCTGCTAAACTAATAAAAACTTTATAACCAACTAGTAAAGTATTTAAAACAAGCAGCTCTGAAGAGCTAATGGGTGTTGGTGATTTAAGTGTGAATCCTCACACCCTTGTAGCTAGTGATAAACAAAATCTAGAAGGTGTAGATAATGCCATAAGCACTAATAAACCTGAAGCAAACATAATTGTAACAAATCCTATTGTAGAGGAAAAAGCTAGTGAAACCCTTGTACCTATAATGACATTCACAACTCAAACACCTAGTCTTGAAGCTGACTTTAAAATTGTGTTAGGAAGAAAGTATAGTAAGAAGAATAACACATCTTCTTCTCCTTCTTAATGTCATTATGTATATGGAACATTAGGGGTTTGAATTCCCCTATATGAAAGTAAGTTATTAGAGATTCTTAATATCAGTTTGTATAGGGAACATTAAAATTTGAATTCCACTAAAAGAAAGTTATTGGAGAATTCATTATTGAAAATAACCCCTGCTTTATGGGCATTCTTGAAACCAGGATGAAGAAGAACATCAAAAACCATCTATCTTTTGTACCAAATAGCTAGAGGTCCATTAATCAAGAATATTGCCCTAATGGAAGGATTCTAGTAATATAAAATAGTGATAAGGTTGAGATAATTAGCTCTACCATTATTGATCAGCTGATCCACTTACAAGTATTTTCTAAACATCTCTGCAAGGTCCTAGATATTTCTGTTATCTATGCTTTCAATTACTACTTTGAAAGACTTTCCTTTTGGAGCAAGTTGAAAGAGCTAGCATATGGTATCAATTCATTTTAGCTTTTGGTTGGTGATTTCAATTCTATCATTAGTCAAGATGAAGTTGAAGGTCATTACTCCAATAGGCCTATTTGTCAAGATCGTAAGAGCTTTTTGGCTGATATACAAGTTTGCCTTGTGGAAATTTCTTTACTTGGATTAATAAGCATTGTAATGAGACTTCCTTAAGGAAAAAACTTGATAGAGGCTTATCCAACTAGCTTTGGTTGTAACATTCTCCTAACTCTTGTGTATTTTTCCCCAATACAAGCATCTCTGATCACTCTTACGTGGTTATTATGTTTGAACAAGACCTCACTCCCCCAAGTATCCTTTTTAGTTGAATAACTTCATCACATCCATTTTTGGTTTTCAGGATACTATTAGAAGAGGCCTAGCTACTCCTTTCTTTGGTTTCAAGCAATTCCAGTTTTTTTACAAAAATTAAAAGCATCTGAGATGAAGTTAAAACCTTTCATAAAGAAAAAATAGGGAATGCATATCACTTTTTAAACAAAGCCAAAGAGGCTCTTAGTGAAACTCAAAGCGGTTTGTATAACAATCCTACATTTCCAAGGCTTCAAAAGGCAGAAAATATTGTTTTAAAGAATTATTCAAAAGCAATTAAATTTGACTATTCCTTGTTGAAAAAATATCTAGAATTTAGTGCCTTTAAGATGGGGAAAAATGCAGCCTTCTTCTACAGATCTATATCTATAAAGAAAGCCTATTTTTTTTTTCTCTTGAATAAATTAATCCTTGCTCTAAACTCAAAGCCAATTCACTGATGAAGCTACCTACTATTTCCAATATTTATTAGGCTCTCATTCTTCTCATTTCTCTTTTATGGATTTTATTAAGGAAGTAGTTCAACATAAACTATCTACTCAAGAGCTAAAGGCTCTTACATCTCCTATTACTAGATTTGAAATTGAGAATCCTTAAAATTTCTAGTCCCTAACAAAGCTTTAGGGCTAGATGGTCTCAACATACATTTTTTCTTAGAAAACTAGTCCATTTAGACAATTTGGTCTCTAATATAGTACTAGAATTATTTAACAGTGGTCGGTTTCTCAAAGCCATAAATAACACTTTCACTACCTTATTTCCAAAAAGAGAACAACACAAGTCTTTAAAAGACTATGGGCTCAACTCTTTCTGCAACTCCATTTATAAAATCATCTCCAAAGTGCTTGCTTTAAGATTGCAGCCTATACTTCCTTGGTTGATTGATTTAGCTCAATTTGCTTATATCCCAAAGGGGAAAATTGAAGGTAATATTGCACTAACTCAGGAATTATTTAAGCATTACAATAGAAAGAACAACAGGAAGAATTGTGCACTTAAAATTGATTTTGAAAAAGCTTATGAAAAGGTAGATTGGCATTTCATTGTCCATGTTCTTAAAGCCTTCAGGTTTTATGACATATTCACATAATGGATTCATTATTGCATCTCAACTATTTCATTCAACATTTTGGTGAATGGTTGCATTTCAATGCTGCCAGACGTATCAAACTAGGTGACCCATCTCTTTATACTTATTTTCTGTGATCTCTGAAGTTTTAAATAGGCTACTTACAAAGAATGCCACCAAAAAAGGCATATTCAAGTTTCACTCTAAATATAAGAAGCTTGGGTTAGTAAGTTTGAGAATTGCTAAAGATATTTTTGTCTGCTTAAAAGTTGACATATCCTATTTGACAAACATTTGTAAAGTCTTCACCAATTTGTCTGGTTGTGTTATCAATAAGGAGAAATCTAGTATGTTCACTTTAGCAAGTGTAACTCCTTATGTAGATAGAATTTCACTTATTACTAGTTTCAAGTTGAATCACCTTCCTATCAAATATTTGGGCATTCCAATGTCCTTATTTAAGCGTTAACTCTCATACTTTAAGCCTCTTATTGAAAAAATTAGAAGTAGAATTGAAAACTGGTCTTCTAGAACATTTTCCATAGCTAGAAAATGTCAACTGATCACATTTATTCTCCCATGTATAACCAAAAATTGGACCTCTCATCTTGTGTTCCCTCAGGATGTGATTAAAGCTAATGAAAAGTTATTTTGCAATTACTTAGTCTATCAAAAGTAGTAAAACTAGAAGCAATAGAATATGTTGTTATAAGGTATACTTGCCTAAAAATCAGGGAGATCTCAGTATTTACATATTAAAAGCATAAATTTTGTTCTATTAATCAAATGGCTATAAAGATTAATCCATGAAAAAAATTGTTATGTGTAAGATGGGTATTTATATATTACATCAAGGACTAAAATATGTTCCTACAATTGCCTCTTCATTCATGATTTAGCTATTCAAACTAAGATCGAGCATAAGAGACTCATGCATACAAATTGTAAAGAATTGTAAAAGCACCTCTTTTTGGAACGACAATTAGACCTCTTTTGGAACCTTGGATTGTGTTATTGAAGCGATTCCCCTAAAAGATTTTATACCCACCAATGCCTCGATTGCTAAAGTGTTGCCATATAATATCCTTATCAAACTTGATCCAACTATAAGCATATCCCAATTTCTTCTTTGATACAATCTGGACAGGTCAATAAAAGACTACATTAAGTGGAAACTAACTCCCTTTGGTCTATATACAAATAGGTACAACTGGTCTCTCTTCTATAATCCTTCTAGTATTGCTCCTTAAGATAAGATAGTGTGGATCAAACATCACTTACCTAGACCTTTAGTCGTATTATGGTGGGCAATCAAAAATAACTTCCCAACTTCTAACAGAGTAGCCAAATTTTCTCAAATTCCTAATTGGTGTATACTCTGCATATCTTCTCTTAAAAATGTTAAACATCTTTACATTAAATGTCTTTATAGTAGATAAATTTGGAAAGCAATTCTTCAAATTTGCAATATTAGATGGAACTTGAACACTAAGATGAATTTTGAAGAGGATTTATAGATTTTCATGATGGCTTTTTTCTAGTATATGGGATTTAAGAAACCAAAGGATATTAAATGACAATGTCAGCATCAAGAAGAGACTTTTACAAGTTATACATGACAGAATTAGAGCACATATCTTCATCTATAAGAAGGAACACTCATTTAATTAATAATAACTCATCAATTGGAGAATCGATTAACTTTCCCTTATACTTAATAAGATTATTAGAGTCCTTCATATAAACTTAGTTTTTTGACTTTTCTCATATATCACTTGACTTTTATTTTTGGATGCTATTGTACACATTGTGAACGCTTTTTGTTTAGTCTTTGATGGCATCAATATGTTCATTCTTTTCAAAAAAGCACAGATAAATACAATATCAATAAAATACAAAAATGTGGAAGAGGCATGAATTGGTACTTCCCTAAATAATAACATTTACAAAGTTCTGAATATGGTGAAGCATTCATTTAATATTATGTAAAATTATTGTTAGGACCCGACCCGGAGACCGGATCCCAACTGTTGGATCCCGTACCGGAGTCCAACTCTTGAATCGTAGAACAT
>JANIIA010000004.1:27377247-27403611 GCA_027478495.1 Erythroxylum alaternifolium
CACCACTTAATAATCAAAAATAAAAGCTAATGTCTTCTTGCTTACAATATTACCTATTTCTTAGTAATCAATCCATTTGTCTCCCAATTCTAATCCAATTGAATCTCAATTTTCAATGACATATGTCATTTAATCCCAATGTCATCTACCATCTAACACTTATTTCTGCCACTATTCATCAACTGTCTCACCACTTGGCATTTTTCTTAGTCAAAAAATACCCTTAATTTTTAGAAAATTATCAAATTTCACCAAAAATTCTAAATCACTAATTAAACACAACAACTCAATTTTCAAGACACATAATTCATAATTCACATATTTATCAAATTAAAACAACTATTTATACCTAGAAATGTCAAATGAGTGTATGAACAAATTATTGTAATGTGTGCAATGATCAAATTCTCGTGTGTGTATACTAATATTATGCATGAATATGAAATGCATTTTTCTAATCTCTCAATAATATTCCTCATATACGGTATTCCCCCTTAGTATAGGAACGGGATGTTACATCCCTTTATTAAACAATGAAATCATATGCAATATTTATGAGTTCCCTGAGTCTTCCATTATCGATCAATATGATGATTTTCGTGCTTCTCACTATTAGAATGAGCTCGTTGGGTTAGAGCGACTCGATGCTAAAAATGCCCACAACAACATTATAAGAACCCATGAGCACTTGTTATTGCATAAATTCATGTGTCAAATGGTTTTTGATAAATCTGAAACCGAAAATTGTTCAACAAAGGAACTTTTCCTATTATAGTGCATAGAGATCCCAGTGTGCACCTCTACACATGTGTTGAATGCTATTGTTGCAACTCTACGTAAGAGGAGCAACAATTTGGGTATGAGCTATTTGTTTTCCACCATTGCTGAGTATTATGGCGTGGACTATAGTGGTTTAACCATCCACCTCCCAAATTTTCTAAATCACCATCCCTTGTGGCGTGTTGAAATCCTTAGGTCCTATAATATGAAACTTCGGGACATCAACCGAAAGACTCATGTGAAGATCAGGGCTAGTCAAGAGAGTTCAAGCATAGTGCCGCCTCAGCAGGTAGAAGAGGACTTAATTAATGAGGAGTTCAAAGAGGAGGAAGACACAGATGAACTGGGCTGAAAGAAAGTGTTTGATACAATCTCTGCAAACACCAAGGTAATTATAGATACACTTGCAAAGAACTCGAGAAGGATGAAGGAGATGACCTAAACACAACAACATCTAAGCTGAGATATACATCGTATTCATCTATACTTGAAGGCTTAAGGCATCTAATTACCAACTTCAACATCATCCTCGCCTCCATCATCGCGAGGCTCTATTTCTAACCCTTTTCTTTTTAATTAAATCTTTATCTTTGTTTTTGTTTTGTTTTAGTTTATTTTTCCATGTGTGTTTGTTTGTCTCCTTCTCACATCGAGGACAATGTGTTGTTCAAGTGTGGGAGGGTATGTGTTTTGTTTTAATTGTGAATTTTCATATTTTATGATAGTTTGTTAGGTTGTATATTGTGAATTGTGTCAATTTGTCAATAGCATAGATGGATTGAAATTGATTTAATTTTGAACATAATCTATTAGAGTCATTAGTTCGTAAAATTAGTAAATGAGGTTCTTTGGCTAAATATGCAAGTTAATTAGGATTTTATGTTAGCTTATCACCCTATAAGTTGTCATATTCATTTATAATTTTAGGTCTTTCGACTTAGGTAGCTTTACTAGTTTTTTTACATGAAAATGAGTAGCTAAAATAACAAGGTAGGTAATAAAAAATGTCTTTTTTAATTTTAAATAAATAACTATTCTGCTGGCCTTTGGGTTATAAATAGAACTAGTAGCCAATTAAGAACGTGATGTAGCTGAGTAACCAGATCGATACGCGTCACAAATGTGTGCCTTCGCGTCAAAAGCCTATAATGATGCCCTAACCAAGCACCTTAATAAAAACATGACTTAGTCGAGTAATCAAATCGACATTCATCACCAATGTTTACCTCTGAGTAAAAGATTAGATCCATGCCCACAAAAAAATTAATTAAAAAAATTTTCTAATAAAACCTACCAAACTTGTAAATAGATTAACTTTTTATGAAAACGTATTTAGGATTAGTTACAGAGTTTAAATTGTAACATCCTGTTTTCCCATACTAAATGTTCAAACCGTAGATTTCTATAAATAAGAAATAGCAATGAGAGATTAGGAAGTACATTTCATGCTCATGCATATTATAGCATACACACACAAACGTGAAATTTGATTGTTTTGCATACATTTCAATGACTGTACATGCACCCATTTGACATTTGCTTGGTATAATTGATATTTAATGTAATTATAATGTGATCAACCATGGATTTTGATTTGTGTGTGGATGATATTGAACTGAAATGGAGTTATAAATGAAGAGGAAATAATGAGGACATATGCTAGAAATGATAGACTAAGCAAAAGAGATGGACTAGGATGAAAATGATGATGAAGTGTGCTAGAATATGTTAGATGGAGTGTTTTTACTAAATAGGCATCTATATTTTGGCCATATCTTGATCTGTAGATATCTAAATGGGATGGTTTTTAATTTAGATTAACCTAAATACATATGACTACAATTTTCATAAAGGAATTGAATTTGAATTATGTCCCTAAGGGTTTTTTAATTTGTCTTGAAGTTGAGTACTAGGTGTTGTCGCCATTTGAGAACAATATTTAGTATTTTAGGTATAACTTGCAAAACACTGAACCAAACAGCATTAGTTTTATGTCATTAGAAACATAAGACATATGAACATTTGTTAAAAGGAAGGTGTTGCATAAACACCTCATTTTCTAAGTCATAATGGTCATACAAAACTGACTTTAAAATAGAGTTTGAAATTGGAAGAACAAAGCTGGAAACTTTGGATATGAAAACCCACGATCGTGGGAATGCCATAAAGGGCTAAAACTTTCTATTAACACAACACACAATCGTGGACCATACGATCGGGGGAATGGTTATCAAGTGAAATATGCTTCTTTTATGTGTGGTTTGGAATAACAAATGGTTGGGTGCTTTCTTATGATGCTTTTAGGCTTGAAATGAGCTAAGTTTGATGATAAAACAAGTGACTAAATGAGTGATATGTTTAGGATGATGATTGAGGATATAAATTAAGAATGGATTATGGAACAATAGGTGTTCAAATCTGGAAAATTGGAGATGTTATGAGAATGAAAGTGAACCTATGATGGCTAAAGTGATTCAGTTAAGATGAATGATGAGTATTAAGTAAAGATGAATGATAAATTGGACATTATGTGGTCTTAAAATGTTAAAATGACCTTGATGAATGATTGAATGATGCACTTAGATTAATCTTGTACAATTAAGGTATAAAACTAAGAGTGAGCTAGACATATACAATTAAAAATATATGAATGAATGAGATACATGATTAAGGTTAGGCATACCTGGGATTGTCATTGAGCATGCATTATACATATCACATATATATATGTATATGATTGAGTATTCATGTGAATGTGCAAATTAGTAATGCATAAATGTGTATGTGTTGCATGATATAGAAGAACAATTAGAGCGATCGCATCGAAACAATGTCGGGACATCGAAACAATAAGCTATCTGGAGCAAACTGTAAGTTGACCTAGATGGTCTCACTTTAATTTTTTGTTCTGTTCTAAATTTCTGTATTGAATTACTACTGATATGATTGTGATTGAGACCATTCCGGACATAAATAGTCCGAGGAGTTTGATAAATGTGAAAATATAGGAAGTGCTTCAATGAATGTGAATGTGAATGTGAATGTGAACCTGAATGTGAATGAAATAAGTGATTCTCAACATTATTTTTGAATGTTGGCCATCGATCCGATGAAAAATGTGTATGTGAATGTGAAATTGAACACAAGCTAGTGATTAAATATATGTGAATGTGATGCATTTCATTACATGAATGCATGAATAGGTAATGGTTGTTATAACTGGAGTAGCCACCAAAAAAGAGCTTAAATCTCAGAAATTGAAAAAGATCTTAAAGCTCATAATGTGGTAAGAGTTTCTGGCTCACTATATATAATGTGTTCTATATCTCTAACAGATAAGGGACAGTTATTAATGAGCCCGATATCCACAATAGATACGGGACAGTTATAGGCACTCGGTCACAATGATAACAATTAGAAATGAGTTTCATAAGCATTGCATATATAATTGATATGTATGTTTGAAATGATTGAAATGAACTGTTTGACTGCTCTGAATGTGAAATGTGAAATGTGAAATAAGTGATCAAAGTGCTATGTGATGTTGTATGATTATTGGTGAAATGATGTGCATTTTATGATAACACGAAGTGTATGTGAATTTGAAGTACAAATTGTTGTGTTATGTGATATAAGTGAGCCATCGAGAATGGTCCACTCACTAAGTTTGCAAAACTCACCAAAATTACAGCATTATTTTTCAAGCTTAGAGGAGATCTCCAGTTAGACAAACTGGAGTCTAACCACTGCATGCAGATAAAAGATAAATGTCAGGATCAGTTGACAACTACATATGTCTACAGTTTATTTTATATTTTGAAATGTAATCCACAAATATTGTATAGTGTTTATGTGAATTATAAAGTGTAATGACATTATGACTAAAAGTGTTTTGAAAAATAAAATGATCAAATTGAGAATTGATTTGTTCTCGATGTGTGTATAAATGATATGGGCTGTGATTGATTTTTTATTTGTTTAAAACATATTTAATGCATTTGATGTGAGAGAAAAAATTTTATTGAGTTTGATTGACTGCCTTAGTGCACCACCCTTGTGGAGTATGCTCTCGAATACTGACGGTATGTTCAGAAATATGCCCTATGAGAGTGGGATGCTACATAAATGACCAAAGAATTATTAATGTATGTGTACAATTGAAAAGGGTGAATAACTTGACATTTGGGATTTGATTAATATGTATGTTTGGCCTAGAGCTCCTAGATGCAGATTTTGTATGTTAATGATTTGGAATAACTTGAATGATTGTGTTTTAAAGTTAAATTTATTTTATGAAGTTAAAGTCATTGTCTCATTATTGCATTGTATGCTGTGTGATTTTTATATGTTTGTTGTTTTGTTTGCTTGAGGACAAGCAAACGTTTAAGGTGAAGATGTTGATGAGTATGAATTATATCATATTTTAGGGATTAGTTTGATATGTGTTTGGCTATTAATTCAATCATTTAGTATGTGTTTAGGTTAAAATTGTGTTAGTTTTTTAATTATTTGTGTTTTAAGTATTTTATGGGTTAGTAAAAGTCTTTGAGCTTAAATATTATATTTTATAAGTACCTTGATGTGTTTACTAGTGTTTTAGGGTCAACATCGAAGAATGGAGAAGTTTCGAAGACATTCGGGCTGAAACAATGGCCCACGATCATGACACAACATGCCATGATCATGACAGAAGGCTCGGATGTGGCCTACAATCGTGGCCTACATTGGGCAGACACATAAACACTAAAAAATGTCAAGTTTCGAGGGATTTTTAGATCTTTTGGACCTCAAAAAAACCCTAAGGCTGCTCAGAACACAAAGGATATTTAAAGAACAAGACAAAGAGGAAGGAAGGGAGCTTTTGCATCAACCAGCTTGAGAAATCCTAGAGAGAATTCATTGAGAGATTGAGGAAGAGAAGAAGGAAGAGAGAAGAGGAGAAGAAGCTGACTCGGCGTATTTCCCAAATTAGGAGGTTTCCTGACATCACTGCCTCCTGTCCTCCATTTTGATTGTATTTCCTATTTATTTTTAGTTTTATCATTGTATAGAGTTGGATTGACTAATTGATTATAGGATCTAAATGATGAGGATGTTTTAAACTCACCTTCGAAGTTTTATTCTTGAATTAATGAAATCTGATTATGTATGTTTTAATTGGATTTGTTATGATTTAATTCTGCGATTGTATAATTCGATAATAAATTGAGCAAGTGAATCAAATGAAAAATAATTAAATTAAGCTAACGAGAGTTAGGTGATTTAATAGAAATTAAAATTAAATCAAATCGGTAAATTGTTCGAAGAGAGATTTTGCATTGTTTTCTAGTAGTTTATTAGAGAAATTTAGAATTAATTAAGGTTTTGGATAGGCTCTAAATTGAGATATTGTGACCTCCATAATCTAATTAAGGTTTATGATTTAAGGTTAATGGTTATAACTCGAGAGAGAGTAATCAAACTTAGGATCGTCTAGAACTAACAATGCAGTAATTCATAATCAGTTAGGTTAGCATTAAAGATAGGTAGAATTTCCTTCTCTCAATTGGTAATTTCCTTAGGTGGATTCTTGGGTGTGTTGCAATTGTTTAGTAATTAATATTTTTTATTGATTTGTAATTTGATTTGAATGATTGAATTGAGTTCTCGTTTTTAGTTTCGTGCAATTTGAATTATTGTATTTGTTTCTAGCCTTAGATTTTAAGATTAAATTATCTCTCATTATGGGATCGATACTTTAGGTACTACACTAACGAACTGTGTGCCTGCGGATTATCGAGAGTTATTTATTAAAACTTACACGCAACAAACACTCGATCACCTACTCAGTGAAAGGAGACACCACATATTCCCTGATAACTTGATCAATAAAACAATCGAATAACCTTAAAGCATTCAGACTTAGCTCAATGGTATCAACGGAGCCCATAAGCTTCATAAGGTAGTTTCTGGCAAGCTCCTATACTCTATTCAAATCAATATATTCAATCCCATTACTATCTTAAAGCATAAATATTTTGTTGACATTCCTCCTAGTAATTAAAGATGAGTGGAAGCTCATGTTAGAGTCCTCTTCTTTCAACCAATGAAGCCTAGCTTTCTGTTTGAGTATGGAGTTATGAAGGCTTAGAGCAATTTGTTACTCTTGTAGTCTTCTTATCTCTACCTGTCTATATTTTGTATTATGAGGAGAGTCATAGCAGTCTTTCTAAGCTTGAATCAGCTTTTCCTTAAGTGTGTTTAAGTTCTAATTTCTCCCATGCATAAATCTTTTAAGAGCAGCTTTCACCATTCTTAACTTTTGCGTTATCTGATAGGACTTAAAACCCTCATCTTCATAATTCCAACATCTGTAGACTATTTTTGAGAAACCATCCATTTGGACAATTCCATTAAAGAACCAAAAGGGGGCTCTTATTGTTCTTCTTTCAACAATTCTTTGCACCAGTATATAAGCATGATCTAATATTAAATTTTGACCAAAGTACACAAAGAAGTTGGGAAATTGGTTTAGCCAAGCTTAGTTAACTAATGATCGATCTAATTTTTTCTTTATGAATAGACTACCTTGTTGATTATTGGTCCAGGTGAGTAACCTACCAGTTGAATTGAGATCTACCAAGTCCATGTTTAATAAAAGCTGGTATGTTCACTTGTTAGTCCTAGGTTGAACCTTCTTCCTCTTTTCTACTTCAGATGAGTTTAATGAGTAATTGAAATCACCCACAACAAACCAAGGATGTTGAATACTCTGTTGTATATGATGTAGGTCCATCCACAGTTTGTTTCTCTGAAAGCCAAAGTTAGAAGCATAGACTAAGGATAAGTCAAAAACAATAGTCATGCCTCTGTATTGACCTATAAATGGATATATTGATTAGTTGATTCCACTCCTCTTACTCCTATTATATCATAATTGTAGAGACATATAATTCGAACATTGCAATGTGTATTGTGATTGGAAATGAGCTCCCACTCCGCACCTGGGAATTTAGAACCCAATAGGCAAAGAGGATCATTTATTTTTGTTTCAAAAAGACCTATGACGCAAGGCTTCTTCTCTTTCACCCTTTCTTTCACAAGTAACTTTTTGACAGTCATTTATCCCTCTAAAATTCCAACATAGGACTATTATAGGCGGGGGAATCCCTTTTGTTTCTAGCTTTCTTCTACCTCACTAATTTTCTCCTGGTATTATTGTTTTACAGTCGAAATGCCTCATTACCTATTTGAATTATGGGATCTAGTTCAAGAACAACACCAACTACCCTAACATTATTAGTAGCAACTTGTTTAGTTTTTAAACTAATGGTGGTAGATAATTCAACTCTAGCATTCCCCAGAATCTATTCATTATGATTGGTTAAGTCCTCGAATGTTTCAAGCAGAAAATTGATTACGACAACACCAATATTAGAAGCTAATGTCGTCTCTGTAGTAAGCTCAGTAATACCTGTACTCATAACATCATTTTTGCCATCTCTAGGGATCCCTTCAAGCAAGGAATTAATATCATTAATAATTTGACAAGCCCTCTCATCCACTGTATCATCTTAAATAACATGCTATGGAGAATCCTCCACTCACACCTAAGGCTGGGAGTTGTGTTCACTAACATATGATAGAGTCTCTTCATCACCTACTTCGACAGTCGTAACTTGTTCTAGTGAAGTATTTCCGATTTCAAATGCCATTAACTCCTCACGTCAAGCATTTTTGAAGGTTCTACCAATGGGGACCCATTTCTTGGAGATATTACTAGGCTTCCAAAGGTAAGAAATATTAATGTCCATCTTCTCCAATTCACTGGCATCACTTAATCTTAGAACAGGTAAGTTATCAAGCAAGAGAGAATTCCAAGGTATTTCAATACACACTTTAGCATAGCAAATCCTCTCTATGGTAGCTGTTTGAAAATCCATGCAAAGAGGCTTTCCCAAGGAGCTAGCCAAAAAGCTTAGCCCCTTAATTGTCCATAACTCTATAGACAAGTTGCGAAAGTGAACCCACCCACAATGGAAGCATATCAATTTTGCCCCCATCAAGCTCCATTCCCAGCCTCCATTGTTCAAGGAACATCGACTGAACACTGATATTTTGAGGTCCCTGTTCAACAATTTCATCTAAATTAAAAGCATCAAAGAACTTAAATAGAAATGTACCATCCTCCTTTAACATGAGATTATCCAATCCTATTTTGCTCTAACATGCTCTTCCTCAGGCATGGCATTTTGACCAAAAGAAATCGATTAAGTTTGTGGACTAAGCCTTTACGCTTGCCTAAAATAGCTCCTTTAGAGGGGTAATGACACCATCCTTAACCACATTTTAATAATGCTTAAGGGCACCTTTGTTGTGTAGTTTTGAAAAAAATTTTCTCTAATTTCTCATTGGACGAGGATCTATCAAATGTCCTCCCCTATTTGGGTTCTGCCCCGTTTTCTTGTTTCCAAATTTTAGTATGAGGCACTCCCTAGAGAAGTAGGGAGGCCCTCCTTCGCGAACGAGAGTTTACCTTGCTTATTTCCAAAAGAAGGGGCAGGAAGGTAATTAACGTAGAGAGAAGTCAAAGCATAATAAAGATATAGAGAGAAAACGTGGAGAATTAAATAGTCAACTTAGTCATATAGCAGTGAAAGGAAGGTAAATTCACTGCCCTACTAGTACATTTGGATGATATCATCATAATATGATATGGCATTGAAAACTGAGTTAGTTGCAGAATTTGACATTATAGACGGTGACAAAGTTATATACCTCCTTAAAATTGGAGTGGTATATCACGAGTGTGATACGATAACACGCACTTCCCAGTCATCTGGATTGGGCAGACCCATCAGGAAGAAGATAACACCTGGTTATTTAGTGGACTATGATACATCAAACAAATAATTGTATAGGGATAACAAAGGAATTTTGCAATTGTTGTTAGAATTCGGTTATGATGTACTTATGAAAAGGGCGTCAAAAGAAGAAAGAAAGGAACAGAGTACATGTTGCCAATTCTCTCTCTCTATTCTCTTCTCTCTATCCTCTCTCTTTCATACTCTACCTATTTTCTTACTTCGTTCAGGTTCTGGGCATAATCCCATAAGGAGGCAAGCCACCTCTAATCGGCTACCCTTAACATTGGTGCTTTCATTGAGAGATGGCTGAAGGAACTCGACAAGCTCGTCTTGATGAAGCAATTGCTAAACTAACTATGATGCAAGAAACGCAGGCAACTCTCCTCACAAATCAAAATACCACCATTGAAACCCTTACCAACTCCTTGCGTGATCTCACTCTGGGATTACAAACCTTGGATGCGAAAGTGGATCAACACCTGCGTCGTCCTCCGCCACCTCCGCCACCACCACAACATCACTTAGCTTCACCACTCCAATCTCCACAACCTAACCCATCACTAGTTTCGCCACAACATGGTCAGCAAATTTTCCAGAATCAACCAGTCAAAACGATGCGACTGGACGTGCCTCGCTTCTCCGGTGACAACCCATCAGCTTGGGTCTCTCGAATTCAAAGGTACTTTGATTATTATAACACTCCCAACCCTCAACGGTTGCTTATTGCTTCATTTCATCTTGATGGTTCTGCTTTGGATTGGTATGATTGGATGTATAAGAATAACTTGATTGTGGATTGGAATGAATTTTTGCTGGCGGTAGAACGCCGATTTGGTCCTTCAGAGTATGAGGATCATTTTGGTAAGTTAAGTAAGCTGACCCAAACGGCTTCTCTTGCTGTCTACCAAACACAATTCGAACACCTAGCTACAAAGATACCTGGGGCTCCAGAACATGTTCTGGTCAGTTGTTTTGTTTCTGGTCTGCGGCCTGATATTCGAAGAGAAATTCAAGTCTACAAACCTCAGTCTCTCGTTCAAGCAATGGGATTAGCCAGATTGTATTCTGATAAGCTCACAGATCATCGATTTCCCACCAAAACTACTTACGATAGGCCTTGGACCAAACCATTTACACCACCGAAACCAGATAGCTTACCACCATTATTACCTACACCTCCTACTACTAAACCAAATCAGCAACCCACTAACCCGACATCTTACCCAATAAAAAAATTATCAACCGCTGAAATGCTAGCTAGACGAGAGAAGGGCCTTTGTTACAATTGTGACGAGAAGTTTTTCCTTGGGCATAAATGTAAGGGTCGTTTGTTCTTATTGATGATTGATGATGATGATGTTGAGATAACCACTGCCGATTTTGCTAGTAGTTCCGACTCTTCAGAAACACATTCAGTTTCAGACACCCCTGAGATTAGTTTACATGCTATGGCCGGCCAAGCTTGTCCCAGGACTTTGAAACTTCAGGGCACCATTGCTGGGTATCAGGTGCAGACTTTGATTGATAGTGGGAGTACCCACAATTTTATTCAGGAGCGTGTTGCTAAGTTTTTGAAGCTTCCCATTGTCACCTCCCCTCACTTTAGTGTCATGGTGGGGAATGGCCAAACTCTGGTGTGTGAAGGATACTGCCCAAATGTTTCTCTTACATTGGGAGAAGAGACTTTCTCCATAAATTTTTATGTCTTGCAGTTACAGGGTGCAGACCTTGTTTTGGGGATACAATGGTTACAGCTATTAGGTAAGGTGACCACTGATTATGGCCACTTGACAATTGAATTTCAACGGGATGGTCGGCTGATCAAGTTGCAAGGGGACTCTTCCGTTCCAGTCGAACAAGTCCAGTGCAATCAGTTACGTCGAATGACAAGGACAGACTCTATATCCCACTGTTTCCAGCTTTTTTCAATGCACGCTATCCCCATGGGTTCTTGTGAGGTACATTCTACTCCTAGTCTTTTAGCTTCCTTACTTGACTTGTTTGCGGATGTGTTTATGGAACCAACTACTTTACCTCCACATAGAACCATTGACCATAAAATACACTTGCTTCCACACACCCAACCCGTGAATGTCAAACCTTATAGGTACCCCCATTTTCAAAAATCTGAGATTGAGAAATTGGTTGCTGAAATGTTACATTCTGGTATAATTAGACACAGCCAAAGCCCTTTCTCTTCTCCCGTGCTTCTTGTCAAAAAAAAAGACGGCACTTGGCGTTTTTGCGTAGACTATAGAGCTTTAAATAATGTCACCATCAAAGATAAATTTCCTATACCCACAGTCGACGAACTTTTAGATGAGCTTCATGGAGCCACCATTTTTTCCAAAATCGATCTCCGATCAGGATACCATCAAATTAGAGTCCATTCTCATGACATTCCAAAAACAGCATTTCGTACACATGAAGGTCATTATGAATTCCTTGTCATGCCTTTCGGCTTGACAAATGCCCCTTCCACTTTCCAAGCCACCATGAATATACTTTTTAAACCCTTTCTCCGCAAATTTGTGATTGTCTTCTTTGATGATATTCTCATCTATAGCCACGCACTTGATGATCACTTGAAACATCTTCATACTATCTTAACTTGTCTTCGAAATCATTCCCTGTATGCTAAGAAATCCAAATGCACATTCGGTCAACATAAAATCGACTATTTAGGGCATATCGTTTCTGCAGAGGGTGTGCAACCTGACCCATCCAAAATCTCTGCCATTCAAGAATGGCCTGTCCCACACACTTTAAAGTCCTTAAGGGGTTTTTTGGGTTTAACCGGTTATTACCGTAAATTTGTCTCTCATTATGCTTCCATTGCAAATCCTTTAACTAATCTCCTTAAAAAGGATAGTTTTGCATGGTCCCCTGAAGCTCAAAAGTCTTTTGACACATTAAAAATGGCTCTTATGAACACACCCATACTAGCCTTACCTAACTTTTCCATTCCATTTCAGATTCAAACCGATGCTTCCGGAGTAGGTATAGGTGCTGTCCTAATACAAAATGATCACCCTATTGCCTATTTTAGTAAAAAATTAAATCCCACACTCACCAAAGCTTCCACCTATGTGCGAGAACTTTATGCTGTCACGCAGGCTGTCTCCAAGTGGCGTCAATATCTGTTGGGCAACCGTTTCTCCATCCTCACTGACCATCATAGCCTTAAAGACATTTTATCCCAATCCATTCACACCCCAGAACAACAAAAATACATTGTCAAGCTTATGGGTTATGATTTTGACATCTCTTACCATCCTGGAAAATCAAATACTATAGCAGATTCCTTGTCTAGACAATTCTACTCCAATACCGACTGTCCCTCTCAACCTCTTCTGTTAGCCATCTCACAGCCTATACTACAATTCCTCCCTGCTTTACGCAAAGAGGTCCTTCATGATCCCTATTACTCCCAACTCCTCTCCCGAAATACAACGTCTCAAACTACCCTACCAACTTTTCATCACAAACATGGTCTTGTTTACAAACATGACCGAATCTGCTTGAACCCTTCTTCCCCCTTAAAACAACAGCTTCTATTTGAGTTCCATAACTCTCCTCTAGCAGGTCATGCAGGTATACGAAAGACTTTGAGTAGACTTGCCTCTAGTTTCTATTGGGATGGCATCGCGTCTGATGTGAAACAGTATGTCCTTGCTTGCCATGTTTGTCACCAGACCAAATATACAACATCCAAGCCAGCTGGTGTTTTACAACCTTTACCGATCCCTAACAACATCTGGGAGGACATCTCCATGGATTTTATTACAGGCCTACCCCCTTCTAATGGTTTTACAGTTATTTTGGTGGTCATTGACAGGTTATCTAAATATGGGCACTTTGGAGCATTAAAGTCTGGGTTTTCTGCATCTTCTGTGGCTTCATTGTTTGTTGAGATTGTGGTTAAGCACCACTCGTTTCCAAAGTCCATAGTGTCCGACCGTGACCCTATTTTTTTAAGTAAATTTTGGCGAACCATCTTCGAACTTAGTGGCACCACTTTGGCAATGTCTAGTGCCTACCATCCTCAATCTGATGGACAAACGGAAGTCTTGAACCGTTGTCTTGAACAGTACCTTCGATGCTTTGTGATGGATCAACCATCCCAGTGGAGCAAGTTTTTGGTTTGGGCTGAGTTGTGTTACAATACTTCCCTGCATTCCTCAATTGGCATGACACCTTTCGAGGCAGTTTTTGGTAAACCACCACCTACTATACCCACCTATGTCTCAGGTTCGTCTGGAATAGAAGCTGCAGACTCATTCTTAACAGATCGCGATGAGATCCTTCACTCCCTCAAAACCTATTTGCATCGTTCTCAAGAACGAATGAAGATTCAAGCTGACACGCACCGCACCGACTCCTTTTTCCAAGTTGGTGATTGGTGTTATGTCAAATTACAGCCCCATAAACAGAGTTCAGTCGCTGGCCACAAGTACTCAAAGTTAAGCAAACGTTACTATGGTCCTTTCCAAATTCTCAAACGAATTGGAGCTGTGGCATACAAGCTGCAATTGCCGACTGGAAGTAAAATCCACCCGGTTTTCCACATTTCCATGTTAAAACGATGTCCTAACCCAGACACCGAATCCATGTTGCAATTGCCTGAAGCTTCAGTGGATAATCACCCTCTCATTTCTCCGTTAGCTGTACTTAATTTCAGGAAAATCAAGGTCCGCTCTACTTGGATTCCACAAGTATTAGTACAGTGGAATGGGCTACCATTGGAGGACACTTCTTGGGAAGATTTGACCACTTTCAAGAGTTTGTACCCATCATTTCACCTTGAGGCCAAGGTGGTTTCTGAAGGGGTGGGTAATGATACGATAACACGCACTTCCCAGTCATCTGGATTGGGCAGACCCATCAGGAAGAAGATAACACCTGGTTATTTAGTGGACTATGATACATCAAACAAATAATTGTATAGGGATAACAAAGGAATTTTGCAATTGTTGTTAGAATTCGGTTATGATGTACTTATGAAAAGGGCGTCAAAAGAAGAAAGAAAGGAACAGAGTACATGTTGCCAATTCTCTCTCTCTATTCTCTTCTCTCTATCCTCTCTCTTTCATACTCTACCTATTTTCTTACTTCGTTCAGGTTCTGGGCATAATCCCATAAGGAGGCAAGCCACCTCTAATCGGCTACCCTTAACAGAGTGACACTTTAAAGACCAAGAAGTTAGCACGAAAACCACCAATGTACTTACGGAACCTAATGAAAATATGGTTGGTAAAACTCATTATTAGAGACTAATCGGACGCTTGATCTACCTTACACGAAACAACCTGATGTAGCATGTGTAGCAACTAGATGGGATCCTTTAATTTCAGAGCGCCTCATTAGGGAAGAGAATAACATTTAAGACGAGGGAACCGTCGACTTTTTAACCTCTGCTTTTATGTCAAATTCTAAACATGGTGTCCTGGATTGCTTTTGCTATTTCACAAAACTTTGGTAATAACCAGTATTGTATTTTTATCTAAAGATTCAAAATTGTAGACAAGCAAATCAAGTTTCTAGCATCTAAAGAAATAGATAATGTTACGTTTCATCACCTCACAGTTCACAAGCTGCGATGTGGATTAGTAATCATGGGAATTCATTTGCAAATTAAAAAATCTGAAAAAATCTCTTAAAAGATATTTTTGTTTCCCTTGTCTCTCGTTCCCTTTTTTTTCTTTGGGAAATGATATGAAAGGGAGAACACAAACAACCACCACATCCAACGAAATGCTAAACAAATATCACACACACGCTATTTTACAAATGAACTACATATCGCCTAGAGCTGACCAATTTTTGACGTTTAGCTCGATAGTTTTTGACCGTAACACTTGCACGAGGGAACACAGGACATCCATTCTATGCATCACTCTATTGTTCTCCCCCTGAAATGTTGGTGACAAGAGTTACAAGTTTTAGACGAAGTAGCAAAGAAAATATTACTTTTCAATTGGTCCACTATGATTAATTACGAAAGCTTATGTTTTGTCTCAACGTAAGCTGCTTGGATATCAAGAGCTTTAGCATCTTAATAATGACTATTGTCAATCGTCCTATATGTCAATCAAAATAAAGGGCATGTTTTGATCATTGCTTATGAAAAATAAAAGACTATGCATGTACTCAAGCATACTGTGCATATACTTTCGAATAATGGAGGGCAAACACTAAGCCGTGAACTTCTCCTTCTCCCGTATGCCAGATAACTCGTAAAGAATTAAAACGTTACCTCGACCACAAAACACATCCATGTCTTTTCACCATGAAGTTCTGTAATTCCTTTCAAGATCGTCACACCTAAGCTTTTGATAGCTTCTGATATCTCAAGAAAATAACTGCACTCATCACACAAGATCTGCACACATCCAATCAGAGTACCTCTTATGTACTAATAACCAAACCTGACAAGAAGCGGTCTTTCTGTTTAGAGCTCCTTTTTGTTGATGTATTTAACAAAGAAAAAATGCAACCATATTACCAAAAAGCACACATCCTAATTTTGACTTGTTATGAATAGTAAGTTATACAGAACTTAGACATCCAACCTGTCGTTACCTCCACTAGCATCTGGCCATTTTTATTCAGATTCTCTATTACTATTGAAGAAACTTTTAGATGGCCTCCCACTTCAACCGCCCAGCTTGAACCTTGTTCATGAAAGGGGCCATCTATTCTCTTGTGATGCATCTGCAAAATTGAACAATAAGGTAATTATTATCACATCGAAGTGGAGGAAGACTAACAATTATAAAAATAATACTCCATGTGATAGCTGAAGTTGAGCTCAAGATGGCCAACTGAGATAAGTATGGTACTCGACATCGGTAATACAGTCTAATTATACTATCAACTAGTTAATTGTTTATAAGAAAATTCATATTGCATTTACAGGTGGAAACATGGTGAGGCAAAACAGCTTAAGTAGTTGTGGATAGTACTGGCGAATGAAAAGAATGAAATCTCCACTAGTCCCCATGTAACAAGTTCCAGGACCTGAAAATGGAATTGTTTCATCCTTTACTTTTACCTCAGCACATTTATTGACCTTATCAGCATGTTTTGTGATGCTTTCGAGAAAGAGCATGTGCTTGATGGTGCGCTCCAGTAGTGAATCAATACTACACTGCACAATTTTCTCTAAATCTTCAGAATACTTCACATGGGAGATGCACAAGAACAGAAACTGCAAATGCCAAACTCAAAATCAGCTGGTACATGGTTAAGTTACCTTTGATCCATTAGGCACAAGCTCTCTCAGCTCCTTGATACGATCTTGAATCAGTTGACGGTCCCTTGGCCTTGGCCTAGAATTTTCAGCAGGCCTAACCCTCTTTTTCTTATTCCTAGCTGGTTCTGAACATCTATCCAACTGCTCACTACAAGTATTTGGGCAAGCTGATGAAAATTCTTTTGAATTGGCACCACACAACTCTCTTGAATTGGAGCTGTTATGCATGTTCTCTGCAACAGAAAACTGATTAATTGAACAACCCATTGAGTTCACGTCACACTTTGGCTGAATGGATATGTCCATCGTTCTCTCAGCTGTCAGCATAGACTGTGTTGATCTACAGACTGATACCTCGCTGTTAACATCACCACCACCATAGCAAATATTGCCTACTACTGCTTCTAAAAGATTCTCTGAGCCACTATCAAATGTCATCTGGCTTTCATTCATCCCTGCTGAAATCTCAGCAACATCCCCAGCTTCAGGCTTTTCTGCTCCAAAATCAAAGTACATACACTTCTTTGAAAAAGCTGGTCCTAGAGCTTCATGCAACTCTGACCCTGCATAGAACTTCAGAAACATGCTTGAGGCATTGTTGTGACTTGATTCAGTTTGATATTCCAAATCCTTCCTTAAGCTAATGCCTGAAGATTTAGGTATGTCCAATAACCCATTCATATGCATGTCTGGTTGATCTGGTTTAACTCCATAACAAAGAGTATAATCAAGGAGTTCTGTCGGGAGCTTCATGAAATCAGTTTTGAATATTTCTCTTGGAAGCATGGCATCACATGTTCTAATGTTATTCTCAATTGAATTGTTTGTATGTTCAATTATAACTTTTTTTGATCCCTCGGACAATTTCTGGGCACTGTTCTCCTCTTCAGACCCCATATAACTGATCAAATTAAATCCTATTTGATCTTGGTGCTCCAAGGATGTTTTGTTTAGCTTCAATGGAAGAATGCTTACACTTTGATCATTCCCCATTAAATCAAGCCCATCATGGATATTGATCACTTCATTTGTCTTCTCACAAGCTGAATAACTGTACAAAGAATCATCACTTTGTTTCTGTAACTCAGAAAACATAGGCAACCAATCATTTGGGCCTTCCTTGTTAGCAGCTCTATCAGGATAACATAAAGTGTCAGGAAAAGCCTCCAGAGCAGAACCTTTCATTGGTAAACCTGACTGAGAATAGGAAGGCACTCAAGCGTTAGTCATGTGCACACAACAATAAGGAGAAGCCAACAAATCTTGTAGATGTATTAACCTATCTGATAGGGAGCACAATTTATGCACAAGCTTTACGCTGACACACAATCCCATATAGAATGTGTAGGGGAAGTGATGGATATTTACCGGATAAAATGAACCCCTCATTCTATACTTCTGAAGACTACTAACATTCACGATTGACGAATCTTGATGGATTAAAAAGACATCTTTAATATGAGCCACCAACTTCATATCCTCAACTACCTGAGCCACTCAGAAAAGGAACAGAAAAGTCTACATTTCAATGACATGCAATCAGAATTTTAACCAATTACTCCAGAACAAAGAAATCTAAATCAATGAACATTAAGAAGAACACATTGCACCAAGCAAACATCAAGTAGTCACAAGCACATCAAAGATTTTCCAAGGAGCCCCTTTTTTTTCCCCTTTGAAAACTTATCGTGTAGAATAGCATGCAAATTAACAAAATGTTAGAAAAGTATTACCAAGATCTAACTTTAGCCTCTTCCAACCCCTTTTCCCAATAAATAAAACTTAGATAGCTACTGGCTTGTTCAATCATCCACTCAACTTATTATAAACATTTTCTATCATATAAAGGATGAGAAGTAAAGTAAAATAACAGTTTATCTTTGATTCATAATGAACATGAGAATTACATGGTGTCAATGCCTACCCTAAATGGATCCCATGAGAGAGTTCAAATGCCAATTTGGAGCTCAAAGCAATAGTTATGTTCATGAAAATCAAATGAAGTGCGCTCTTAAATTATCTTACTTTGTTAAACGAGCCAAGCTGTACAACACCATATGGAGCCACAGCCACAACGATGATGGTCTGCAAGATGATACATAAATAAGCTCATTACAGATTTCTCAATGCAACAACAATCTAAAATCAAAGAACATATGCTATATATAGAATAAAGAGGAACTGCTTTGACATCTAGTTCAATGCATAGAGCCAGAAAATCAAATAGACAATAGGACATAAGAATCATTAAAGAGTAAAGACATGGACCTCAAAACTTGATTTGATTCTTGAAGTTATTATGGCGTACATAAAGCAAAGAGAAGAGAGAAAGTTCAAATAATCTATTTCACAGAGTGATAATTTTGATAAGAACACAAGTCTGAGAAAAGTCCATAATAAACTAAAACACACAAAAGGAACAGCCTTCCTGTTTGGTAATCGTCAGAATGTTCAATAAGCCATCGCATATCAATAAGGACAGATGAAAAAGAAAATAGCCATACCTTGATCCCTGCCGAAAATTGACTTTGCCACCCATCAGAAAACTGTAATTTACCAAATGAAAAGAATTAATGAACAGAAAAGGAAATAAAACTACATAACAGTACAGTAATAACACAGCCAAACTAATATGATTCCAAAGCAATAATAATACTGACCTCAAATGATGAGAAGGAATTCAATGCATTCTTGTCAGAAAAGATCCACTGATGTTTTCCAGTGACTGCCACTTGTCCAACAATCCTGGTTAATAATAGACAAACAAAACCAAACTCAAAACATGTTGATAAGCACTGTCGTACCAAGAGAATTTGAAATTGAAATCCTTCATACACTAAATTATATAATGTAAAGCTTCTGGGAAGCAGTCACTATCAAAATGGAAAGAATGGACCCATACCCTTCTCCAAGAGAATATACATGATACGACATCTTTGCCACAGCCAATCCGAGCAGATCCTGTGAAGTATGTATGTTTTCTAGACTGTCACAAGGAAGCTTACCCTCAGATGTAACGTGTCGCTTACAATTATCATAATAAGCATCTTCCCACGTTAAAACCCTGCCAAACATACAAACTGAGAGCAAAAACTACGAAATATAATTCAAAATCACTTAGCATTTCCAGCAGCAAACCATCTTCAAGTAACAACTCAACAATAATGGACTAAACTTCCAAAACTGATGAATCATAAGTAGAAAACGTAAGCATTTTTTATCTCACTGTTCGTGACCTACATTTTATTTTCAATTGTGATCCAGCACGGGTTATCAAAAGGACAAGTATCTGAAGTTCAACGGTAAAATATTTCAAACAATAACACACGGACTATGCACAACAGAAAAGATCTCTAAATCAGGATCACTAGTAAAATTCAAACCATAAAACTTACAATCGACCTCGACGTTTGAGCTTCCAAAAAACGGCGTACTTCCACTCCGTATTGAGGCAGAGGCTCCTCAGAGTAGGGTGTAAGTCAGTAACCATGATTCCTCAAACGGCAACGCGTGAATCAAAACAAACACCTCCAGCCACCCCACTCCGGCAAAAAAAAAAAAGATAAAAAAGGCAATCCCTCCAGCTCCAGTAGCTAGCTTCCCCGATACGAGCCTCTACCAGCCTGCTTTCTCCGTAAACCCGCACGTACCTTCATCGGCGGTCCTACTGTTGCCTGCAGCAGTCGATCTCTACCCATTCCTCGCTCGCTACCCCCTACCCAACACCTTCGATCTCACAGTCCCAAAAAGAGCTCACAAGCTCACTTTCTCTGTACAATCAACGCGTTTGGCCATGAAATGAAACCAATCATTGAACACTTCGAAATTATCTGTAAAAGGAAATGAACGAATTGGTAAAACTCTCTAGTTTATATCAGACGACATGGATGAAAGAGCCAAACTTAGAGCTGCCAACAGTGGAGGGATGACAAGTTAAAAAGGAATTTGGGTGGTTATTCTGGGGATAGTAAGAGAGACACGGCAAGGTGTTCGGTTTCTGCCGAGTGTAGGCGTAATGTAGTGTAGTTTCGGGGAATTGAATTTAATTATGCAATTTTATGTATAGTAGCCTAGGCCTGGTCGGTATTATGCGCGCCCAGTTCTTCTTTTTTTGTAGTGTTTTAATTTTATCAGACTAATTCTAAATTTTTGAAACTTTACTTTAAAATTTTAGAAGAGGTAAATTTAGAACTTTAATATTCTTCAAATTTTTATATAATTTGTATATTTCTGCGCATAAAGAATCGTCACATACTAATTGATCAGTTGTTAATTGATCGCTGCTTCCTCAATCAGCATCATCTTGCCATCAGTTCTAGATTTTCAGTAGTTTCACAATCTCACATTACCGTTAGAAGCGAGATGTTCACAATTGATCCGACCAAGAAGTATTTTTAAGAAACTAGAAGATCATCAACAGAAAAAATTTTCCCTCTCCTTTTTCATAACTCAAACTCAAAATCTTCTATAAAAAAGATACTTAAATGAGGAGTTTAAATCATTGGGTCACTTCTACTTGCCGTATCCGGTTCATTTTAGTTTTTTGGATATGTCTTTCGTATCCTACGCGTGGAGCAAGGCACTCTTAAAGCACAAACAAAAAACCCAACAGTAACAGAAACAGGCGTCTTTCCTTTCCCACTTCGACAAAAGGAAAACAGTGGCAATGCGATGAGAGAGATTGAAAGAAAAGCAAAGCAATAGGTTATGTTAAACGTACACTTGCACTTTCTTTGGTTGTGTCAAAGCTATGGCCGAGGGCAACAAAATGATGCCCATTTATGTCATTTTTTTGAGAAAGGAAAATTTGTCTTCCTTATTCCTTTTCAAACATCATATATATACTTTTTTTATGGACAAAACAAGTTGTAATACTGTCCCCAGTCCTCATC
This sequence comes from Erythroxylum alaternifolium, assembly GCA_027478495.1. Lineage (NCBI taxonomy): Eukaryota > Viridiplantae > Streptophyta > Magnoliopsida > Malpighiales > Erythroxylaceae > Erythroxylum > Erythroxylum alaternifolium. The sequence continues at coordinate 27,399,021 of JANIIA010000004.1, forward strand.
GCCACACTCCATAATGTTTGTTAGAGATACACCTGAGTTTATAGCTACCATTTTCTTTAATAGATGGAAGAGCCCAGGGCATAGCCTGTTGATGGTAATTGAGTGGCATTTGAGAGCGATGATTTGGGTGAGCATGGCAGGGTGTCTGTTTCTTCTGTTTGTGTTCTTTTGCTCTGGTGTTGTGATTATACACATGGTAATGTTATGACATATTTATGAACTAGTTTTTTCTGCTAAACACTAACTGGGCATCGTTGTCCAGATCTCACAACAGTGGCAAACTTTGAAATTTATCATCATCATTATCATCTTATATATATATATATATATATGTAGACATTGATATCTAATCATTTTAATTTTATTCAATAAGTGGATTAGGGCCACATTACATTTACTGCTAATCAAGAACAAATATACAAAAGGAAGCATTTCACGAGGAAATTTAGATAAGAGAAAAAGGTTAATGAACTTCCTAATAAAGCAAGAGAGAGAGGGAAAGGTTAATGGTGAGTTAAAGTTACAGACATGATCAATCATATAAAACACCAGGTCACCTAATTACGGTGTTTGCTCCGGGCCTTAAAGATTTAATTGGTCTCCAGTAAATCTTGAAGCTCACCTAATTCACTAGGCATCATCATGGTTTGCTCAGTTGTGTGTCCTTCTTCCATTGCTCGATGTGGGCATGATATTACAATACAATAAACTGGATTCATTTCCTTAATTATATTGTACTATTCATTACCAGTGTAGCTTGCGATCTTCTTCTTAAATTCATTTCCCTGTCCGCTAGGTCAAAGCCACCAAGTTATCAACACCATCATGCATATTTCTTTATTTGTTCAGTTTATCTTTCAAATTTGTTTGTTTTAATATTCAAAAGACAGGGATGTCTGATTAAAAGCAACAATTATTAACTTTAATGGCTGTAAAACAATAATAACATTCTCATGTAATAATCACTCCAGCTTGTTCACAAATCAGCTTAGTTAGTGAAGTAAATGATAGGCCATTTTATCACACATATGAAATAGGAAAAAGAATAAGTAGGACGATAAATTTAGCATGTGATTCAAACCATGAACTATAGCCAAATCGATATATGTGTGTGTGTGTGTGAATTACATGGCTTCTCATCTAAAGATTATATACAACATAACTTGTGATAATAAAACTGTATTCTCATGACAGCACTTGAGCAATATTATGTTATCTCCTAACTTTTCTAAATTCACTTTGTTACTTGAGGGGTGGGTTGGGAACCAAAATCATTCCATGTAGATCTCTTAGCTTAGCTTTTTACCAACATGTAATCTGAAAGGATGACTAGCGAGTCTCCATAGTCATGATCAGCAATGGCTTCATCTATATCATAATCATCTCTCAGTCAATATAGATGGGCGAGAAAATGTGGCAATGCCCATTTCGAATTAACTGTTCCTATATGATGTATATGTGACACCATTGGCCATTACCCCCAATAAACTAATACACTTGTATGATTGGCTTTCCCTCGAAAACAGTTTAAAGAAGGAAAAGCAGCTCCCAAGCTTTTGCCAAGAGTCAACTCGGGTGTACATTCATTTTGAGGACGGCCACTTTCTGAAGCCTTTTTGCTGACTCGCTCAACTCAGTAATGACTAACAATGGCCCCAACAAATCTAGCATAGGGAATCTAATGATCATTAGCACCAAAAAGAACGTTAGCTATCTATCGAAGCTTTCTGATGCTACGCACAATAAATAATTGGCTTCAATCTTGTATTGAAGTTGTACAAGCAAAAGTCAATCATTTAAGCGAGAAATGGAACACAGACGTAGCCTGATGAAACAAGTACATTATCTTTCTTGTCTGAAATTTGTATTTCTTCTGATATGGGTCATATTGTAACGTAGGATCAGGGCGGTTCTTATTGATATAGTAGTCCCAGTTAGTACAAAATATCAAGTAGTTGGAACAATTAAAGTAGGTGATGGTGATTAGATTAAATGGCTTGGAAAGTATACTGTATAGCAATCATCATGTTGGGTTCAATCACTATTAATATTATCTATGGAATTTTATAATTAAAAACATCGTTTTTGCGCTACTTAAAAGACCTATCATGCTCATGCACACAATGGGTAAGGTTAATCCCTGGAGCAATTCCAACACCTTCTATGTGTTCATATCATTCAGTCAATAGTGGAAATTCTAATTGCAATATTGACCGTATTAAGCATATAAATCTAGGATGATACAGCCAAAATGAGGGAGGCAAGTGTTTTATTTTGTGTAATAGTGCTTTCTACCCACCATCAAAATTGATGATGGAATGCTTCGTAAGTTTATAGCCTCAAGTAATTCGGTTAGGATTAGATGCATAATCAAATTTGTGTACACTTGGAAGATAAGGTGGGCTTAGTGGCCTTAGTCATTCAACGGACTGGATAAAGTTGAGAAGCCACTACAAATTTGACTAGCTTTGTTTTGTTTATTCTTGTCACCTATTCGATCATAGGCAAGTGTATTACATATATGTGCGTGACCTAATCATTACGAAAATGTTGCCCTCAACTGATGTTAGTTGTAGATGAGCTGTGTTAGACTAACTTTTTCTTTTTCTTAAATTCTTCACCCATCCTTAACTCAAAAAAAAAAAATGTGCAAGTTAAACAACCGAGTGGAAGTGAAAGAATTCTGATGAAAACAAATAAGAATTCTTTAAAGATCATTTTTAAAATAAAAATATATATGTTAACTAAAAATATTTTAATCTATAAATTATTGATTTTATTTTTATTTATTGTATTTTAAAACATGTTTTCAAAAAGTATAAAAATTAAAATAAAGAACATGAAAATTTTAAGAATAAAATTTTAACTAAAGATTTAAATGTCAATAAGTAAATTTTTCTAAAAATTTTAATTGAATAATATCTTAACAATTAGCAAATATTTACTGTTAAAATAACTTTTTTTGAAATAATAGTATCTTAAAATTTTAAATAATTTAGAATAAATCATTAATAATTAAATATTATTAATGTATCAATGAAATTATATTGAAAGTCAAAACTTTTTATATAGTTTTTATAAATTATAAAAATAAGAAAAATATAAAATATAAATTCAACTAATGGGCCAATATCTCATTTGTAGCATTGACCTAGACCATAACTAAAATTCCGATGAAGACAACCAATTAACGGGCCAAAATACTCCCATTATAAGACAAGCTAGTTCTAGCTTAGTTTCTTATTGTACCAAGTTCTCTTATGTTAAGTTAATAAACTCTTTAACTTAAAAAATAAAAGCTAATGGGCTAAAATATATTATAGGTATTGTCTTGTTGTTGGTGTTAATTTAGAATTCGTGCATATTAGGGGGGATTCTCCCATAATTTGTATTTAACTTCTTATTGACTCTATAATTGAGCTTTATAAAACTTAAAAAATGAAATTTTAGGCTATCAAAATTTTAAAATGTATTAAAGTAAGGAACGATTTGATTTAAACAAAGAGAAAGTACAAGCTTCGAAGGGAATTTAGGATAATGAAAATGAACCATGAAAAGAAAGATGAAAATTAATAACAAGGTGTTTTGATTGTTTTGTTGTGTATCTAAGGTTGTCTTTTAAGAAGATTTTGTGTTATCCTTTGTATCATGGTGCTAGTGATTTTATATACTTTTCTCAACTTAAGGTAGTTTTTCCTTAGTTCTCACGTTCTAGCTGACTTCTTACCATTACTCTCTTAACTTCAGCCTTAAGCATCTCTTTTGTAACTTATTAACTTCTAGCCTACTTAGCCATATCTCTCCATCATGTTTGTTACTCAGTCCCAACACGTTCATCCTCCATGTTCTAGACTTCTGCCATCCACGAATTCTCTAGTTAAACACTTACTGGGCTTTCTTGTTTTGGGCTCCTTTTACTTGTAGGCTAGATTTCTTTAGTCTATCAACAATTGCCTCTTGTATATGTTTGGTTGAGTAAAATAAATATATGTTATATAAGTTCTCCTGGCCTTTTGTAAAATGGGTGCAAGACCATTAGTCAAATTCTTAAACATGAATGAGAGATTATGGGAAGTTAAGGAACGAAAGAGAATCCAGTCGAAACAAAAATCTTGGAAACATCTTCAAGAAGATCTTTGCCTAACCCTAAATCAGAGAATCCTTGATTGAGAGGGAATGTTGGGCGCAACGATTATATCAAGATTTTTCTACATTTGAAATTCTCAATTCTCCATCTGTTATGGAAGCTAAAAGATTTATTTTATTCAAACTTTAAATTTCCACTACTCCTTTAGGTTTCATCTGTTTTGCTATTTATTTCTATCGTTTCATCACATCCTCTACCTTAAACTCCAACCTTAAACTCCAAATTGTCTGCATCTTTTCTAGTATTTTCCCCTTTCTTTGCACATGAATTCCTCAACATTTGCAAACTATTATTGGACTATGTCTTTTACTCATCATACATTTTCCTCTTCCTTGATTGCTGGAACCCCTCCCCGGGCGGGCCCACAGGCCCGACGTCCTACGTGACATCTGGACCCGTGGCCCACGGGGGAGGAATTCCCCACCAGGGATGCTTAAAACGAGC
>JANIIA010000004.1:27459495-27481490 GCA_027478495.1 Erythroxylum alaternifolium
AGCCTACAAATTTGATTATGATTTTTAGTTAAAGAAAACAAAACGTAAACAAATAAAATAAAATAGGCAGCAAGATTAAATAGAGAATTAAGAAATCACTTAAGAAACCACTGAGATCAATAATTGGTGTCTAGGTTTCGAATCTTCCTAAATACCCTCTATTAACTTCTCTATAATTGATCCAAAGTAAAGAATTCATGTCATTTTTAAGGAATATAAACAGTTACTTTTACCTCCCACTATCATTAATCTCTTTCTTCATGTAAAAACAAAAGATTTGATCATCTCATCCTATTAAGGAATAAGAATAGTTACTTTTACTTGCCATTTATTATCATCTTTTAAGTATGCAGACGGAATCATTATCATCGATGAATACAATAGTGAGTTCAAAGTTCATTAATTTCGTTTGCTATTGTGGGCTAAAGACCCCATTAAGGACTTCATGGAGTGATTGTAATCTTAACCGAAGGTTTTATGAATGCCTTAACTATCTGGTGAGAATTTATTGTTATTAGATTAATGAAGTTGAATTTTAAACTTTGTTTAAGGTTTTTTTTACTGAAATTGAATTGAATGTTTTAAGTTGGGAAATGTAAGCTTTTGAAATGGTACAATAAAGAATTTAGTGAGGGAGTCGTTGAAGTTATTCAAAATTTAAGGAGTGAAATATCAATGTTAAAGGAAGAAGTTAAAAGAAGCACAACAAAGGAGTTTGAAGAACAAATTAATCCTTTAAAGGAGGACATACATTTATTGAGAGAAGAGAATAAACAAATTAAGTGTATGTTAATGAATGATGTAATTGTAATAGGATTACTTACGGTTGCATTACTTTTTATTTGTAAATATGTTATGAAGATATTGTATTAAATTTGAGCAATGTAATGGTTGATATTAATTTCATGTATCTTACGAAAATTTTGATTTTGAATGTATAACTAATATACAATGGTTATGTTGTATAACAAATCATAATGAATATGTTGTTAATGAATAATAAAATTTGGATATGAATTATGTAACTCAATTGAAAAACAATTCTACCATATATAACCAATATACAGTATATAAGTTGTAGTATAACAACTCATAATTCATATAATGAATATGGTGTTTATGAATAATAAAATTGGTATATGAATTAATATACAATGAATAATTTAATAGTTGCATATATAACCAATAGACAATGAATAATTTACTCATTGCATATGTTGTCAAATATGGAAAAAATGCAATGTAAGAGAGAGATTGACATAGAGAGAGAGAGGTTATGTTTAAACAAACATATTTACATTATATTTAAACAACACAAGCATTCATATATGTACAACACAAAAATGTATAAATTGTATGTATACAACTAATCGATGTTTGTTTCATTTATACTTCACTGCGTAAGATTAGGTTATGAGAATAAAGTCAATAAGGTTCTCCTTCTATTTGCTTCAACTTGTAAATTTTGTGAAGTAATACTAGGACGTCCTCTGAATTGTAAACCTCTTAGCTGAAATGATAATTCAAACGTGTGTGGGTCATCTCCAAATTGGTTTATATTGACATTTGTAGGTGTACCAGCCTACAAAATGGAAGGAAAAAATATTACAAACACACTTTGTAATTATTACAAGTTAGACAAATTGATGAAAAACTTAAAGTTAGACATTGAAAAAAAAACGTATAGTAGTGCTTGGTTAGGTCAGTCCAACATTATCATCCAAATTCCCACCGCTTATCTATAGTTATAATAAAAAACATGTTGGTTAGTAATTAGTATAAATAATAAGTAATATAAAACGTATAATTGTATACTCGTGAAGAACCCTTTGTTATAACCTTTTTTTTGAAAAATTAAAAAAATTTGTATTGATAAATTAAGATTGAAGAATAATTCGCAAATGATAAAACAATAACATACTAACAAATAACCTAATTGGAACGACGACGTAGAAAGGGTAGATGCATACGTTGTACCAAGGTAAAGCCGTTTGTAAAAGAGGTAAAAGACCCCTCCCATCTACACATCGAAGATTCCAGTGTTTCCAAATTAGGATTATAAGAACAGAGGCAATCCAAGGCTTCTCGACTCCCTTCCATCTAATCATAGGTGAGAAAGCTTAATCTTAGTGTATCTTTTCTTCTTCAATCTTCCTGTAACCATAAATATACTAAAGTCTCCCAGATTAGGGATTTACTGCCATAGAAGTAGGTTGTGTTCTAACCTAATATACATAAATATATACATTAGTAATTACATGTTTATAAAACTGTATTCATATGATTGAAATAACATATAAAAAATTGTGAAGAAGCCTCATCATATTGACTTGATGTATTATTGTTGCATTTTATAGAGTTATGACCTTGAAGACCACATTTTTAGCATTTATGCACTTACCCTTTTTGACTTAATTTGTTTGGATTTTTCATCTTCTTTAGCTCATCTTGATATTTTTTTTCTTGCAATTTTTGGTTTACCAGGCATAACCCTTTTAGGTAGAGGATGTATCAACTCAGCATGACTTGAAGGCCAGAATATTTCACCTCATATTGGTTGTAACATATGTTCATACAAACTCAAGAAGTGACCTTTACAATAACATGAATCAACTAATGTCTCAAACCTTTTTTTTGAAGTAATAGGTTGCATAATTGCAAGCTTGCATGAATATCCATATAAGTCCTATACCTGACAATTACATGTATGTTATTTTCTGATCCTGACAATATACTTTTCATCACCCTTTGAAACTTCATAACCACCATCTCCATTCCATACAACCATCGGATTGCTTCTTTCTTATTTTTTTCTAACTTCTTTATGATGTTTGGAGCTATATCATACTTCCAGCCAAGAACAAAATGTTTCCTCTTAGTATGCCTTCTCATAACCATTATTCTAATAGTCTCCGGCATGTTAACCACTTCCCTCTCGTTAGTTGGTATAATCTACCTGTTTTCGTTCATGTTGTTATCAACAATGAGACAATTACTTTGAAAGGATTGATAACATCTAGCCCACCTCTCTTTTGGATACTGAAACAACACTATAGCACATCTAGGGCTTATTTTGTCAAGCCTTTTTAGTTGTTCATCGAAATCTTGAACATATATTGACCAAGCTTAATTCCAAAACTGCTTTCTTTTATCCTTTCCCTTCCAATTTGCAGACCAATTGTGATATATGTGTCTTGCACATATACAGTGATTTGCATTAGGCAAAGTGTCCTCAACTGTCTTAGACTAATTCCTATAATAATGACAAAAGAAATCAGATCATATTTCCAATGATATCCCAAATATGTTTACATACCTTCTATATATTAGATATAATTGTAATTTCTTGACCATCTTCTAATTCCAAATCAGATGATAACAAATTCATAAACCAAGTCTATGAATATGTGTTTCCACCTCGAAAGTTACCCAGGTCAATAGAAACATTCCTTCATCACCAACTCTACCAACTGCAATTAACATTTTCCCTTGAAATTCTGTCTTCAGGAAGCATCCATCAATCCCAAAATTGTTCTCAAATGCTTCCATCCTCGTTTCATGGCATAAAAACAAATATACAATCATTTGAACTATAACAAAATACAACAAATGTAAAAAAAAGTATTAATATAATACATAACACGAAATAATGAAATTCAACATTAACTTTATAACATAACATACCTATAGTAATGAGCACTCTTCATTTTTTGATTGTAACTCAATTGTTGACCCAGGATTGCTTATCTTGAACTCATGTATATTTCCTTGCAACTTTGCATATTCATCAATAGAATCTGTTTCTCTCTCTTTCCTCAACTCTTCTTTGCTCTTCTACATGTGCTTCATTTTATAAAAGTATTTAGCTTCTCTTTATATTCTTCCACCATTTTCTCTGTCGTTATATTAGGCTTCTCTAAAATTCTATCCTTAAAGTGTCTCATCAAGAATTTTGTAGAAACCAATTTAGGTTTGTTTGTAGTGAAGCAAGTGTGAGTAGAATTATATGTTTTCACCCTCTAACATCGCTCATTCTTAATATATATAGCATACAAAACCCATTGGTTGCCACCCACATAAACATATCTAATCCGAGTAATCTCACACTTTTTCAAACTAACATTATATCCTGTACATACTGCATAATCAACAATAATATCTTTAAATTCTTTTTTAGTACCGTACTCTATTTCCAACCTCCACTTATGTCCTACCTCCTCTACATGATTATCCCTGAAGGTTGAGCTGGGTCTACATAAAACTTCACCTACCTCCTCTCCAATAGGATATTCCTCAGTGCTTATAGGACCACCACAATCCTGTGAATCAATTTCAATTAGATAATGATCACGTGGAATATCAAAGTAAAAGTTTGATTGACACTGTGCATTTTGTTCCTCCACATTCACATTCATTTCTGCACCTTCTCCCTTTAACTTCTCATCCATTTGTGTACCTTCTCCCTCCACATTTTCATTTGTTTATGCACCTTCTCCATCCAAATTCTCTGCCATTTTTGCACCTTCTTCCTTAACATTCTCATCCCCTTCTACACCCTGCCCCTCTATGTTCTCATCATCATCATCAATTGCATAGATAGGTGTGTTTATATGATGAGTTACACATACATCAACAATTCCATGTTTTTGCATTAGGTTTGTTAGCTTAATACAACTTTCATTTGAGTTGATAACTTATGATAAGTCCTTAAATTTAACACCAGACTCTCTATAATATGCCTTATCAATTTTATTATACCCTAACTTCATTCCCATCTCATTTATTTGTCTGTTACTAACAAAGTGAACATCAACTTTGTCAAATGTAGCAATATCCCTACAAACATATATCAATTCAGGCTCTAACATAAAATTTCCGCCATGAAAAAGCCTTATACTTCTATATTGAGCCATTAAAACCTATAAACATAAGCATACGCATAAGTTTAAATGAAAAAAGTAATGTAATTATTAAAAAAAACAGCATTTTCATTATCATTTAAAATGTTCAAAACTCCATTAATGCACCATAGTTAATCCTTATACATTTCAATAGTACCATATTTGCTTTAATTGTTAAAGGGAACCATTATTTTTAATTAACATGACTATTTAAGTAAGTGTAAATGGTCTACTTTGTTTTAGAGTTTAATAAGTTGAGTTGAGTTCATTAAAAGTAAGTGCAAATAGTCTACTTTGTTTAGAGTTTAATAATTTAAGTTGAATTCATTAAAATTAATGCTACACTTTTTGAGTTATCAAATAACTCACTTGGAGATTTACTCAATACTCTAAAAAAATAAAAAGTTAAGGAAAGATGAAATTGTATTAAAATTTTGCTTTAACATAAAACATAGAATCATTTTTAGGCAAAGCAAATGAGCATGCAAGTGAGTCAAACATGTAGCAAGTGAGTGTCCAAGTGATAGTCAAACATGCAAGTGACATTCAAACAAGTGACAGTCCCTATCACTACATATAGACTCTCCCACTATGATTGCTTCTTATTATTTGAATTATTGAAAAAGAGAATTTAGAATTAGAATAATATAAACATTTAATTGCTAGAAAAATTCATTGCTTATAGTGGGGAAAGGTAGAAGAGGCCTGTCTCCATTAATTGTAATTCCTTGAGTGACTAGGAAAAGTGTCCAGAGCTAGGCAATGTTGGTGATCAACTAGCTTCTTCAGAGCTTGAGATTAATGGTTCAATTTTGGTTATTCAACAACATAGACATTCAAAGAATCATTCATGTCAACAATCAAAGGAACTTGTCTTTGATAAAATATCTTGTTATAATCAAATGTCAAGAAGTTAACATTTGTAGTTTATGTTGTATGTTGAATATATAAGACACTCAAAATATTTTTTAGAGTTTTATGATATGCCTCCTTGCTTCTAGTTTTAGTTTCCTACTTAGAATCAAATGTAGCATATATGTTTATTACTCTTTCTCCTTAAGTTATAGATTGTTAGTTACAAAAGCTAGTCAGTTAATTGTTTTGGATCCTTGTCTAGGGGAAGGAGCATATGCAGACCATAAAACATTCAAAACGCAACAACAAACATTACGAAACCACAATTGGGACCAAAAAGCATCTGATGACGTGAACGGAGAACGATGGTTGATTATCATTGCCAAGTGACTAGTAACAATGGTAAGAATGGAGAATAATGATCAACTTCTCTGCTGGTGACCAGTAACGATGGCGCCAATGGAGAACGATAATTGATTATCATAAGCATGCTAAAGACACAATGACACAATTCTAAAATACTATCGTATTATATGCTTTATTAATTATATAAAATTCGTTTTAACTAAATCTTTGTTAACTTAATGATATTTATTAAGTTAAATTCAACTAATGACATGATTAAATTTTGTTAATGTTAACAAAATAATCAGCTATCTAATCCTTAAAGTTAACGATCTGATTACGTTTACTTAAATACTGGGCTCCACTCTTTTTATATGAAATCAATTTTTTATTCTAATTAAAAAGTTAGTCTCACGTGCCACATCAGTAGTGATGTGATAAATAGATCTCACTTACTTGAATATAATAATTGTTAAGTGTAACTTTTGAATTTTTAGTTAAGATTGGATTATAATTTAACGTTTTTAAAATTTTAAACGTAGAATTAGAAACGTCTAAATATTTGAGTCATACTTGTCGATTGGTACAAAACTTAAGATCAAAAGTGACCCTTTCTTTTGTATTTAGCACTTTACTTTTTTTCATAAAGGGAAGCAAACGAAAAACGTTACACGCTAAGTCTAGGGAAACAAATTCTCCATAGATCCTGTAAAAGGATCAAGTGGCACCCAACGGGTGTTGTGTTAAAATGATGGACACCGATGTAAAAATTGCCGGCATATTTGGCTAACCAGTCGGCACATCTGTTGCTCTCTCAGTAGATATGCCGATGAGCAACAATCCAGTTTCTAGTGAACAGCTCATGGATACTCCGGGAGATTGGGTTGGGCGTCCTAGAACGACTATCTGCAGAGGACAGAAGATCGAACACTGCCGTGCAATTGACCTCGAGCTCAATACGACGATAGGCTAGATTTCATGCCAATGTGAGCCCAGTGAATACCCCCCAAAGTTCTGCATTCAGCGGAGAGCACTATCCAATATGATGTGAGAACCCTCCTCGCCAGTGGCCTGCACTATCTCGGAGAACGCCGCCTGCAGTGGCCATTAAAGAAGACCGTTGACAAGCACCATCAGTGTTAAGCTTGATCCAACCAGGAGGCGGCGATTGTCAGCTGATGAATTGCTCTTGCCGAGGTCAGTAACCATGAGAAACTGCTGGTTGAGGGCACTTGGCTGAGTCCCGTAGGATACTTGCATAAGACAAAATAAGAGAAACAGGTGATGAAAGCCAAAGTAAAGAGGGTATAAAAAATGGATTTGTTCCTCCATTGCTAGAGGAACCAATAGGAAATGCCAAAAAGAAGCGACCAAGCATGGCCAAAAACTGGATGGTGGCAATTGAGATTATAGAAAAGCCAACCCTGATTCAACTGGTTGAAAAAGTCAGCTGAGACCAAAGAAGGAGGGAAGGTAGTTCACACTTGTCTGACTCAGGCACAGTCGCACATTGCATGTATCGAGGTTTCCTCAAGGCCACAGTGATAGCAATCTCCAGTAGTAGTATAGTGGCGTCGAACTCTATGTTAGTTCGTGAGCAACCGGTTATGCGTTAAAAGCCAAAGGAATGAACGGATGCGTGGAGGTTCTTTCCATTGCCAGATGGTAGTCTAGATGCCATGGGTCGAGGCGTCTGCCTGACCCGTGGTCAGGCTGTACGCTGAAGCCACAATGAATTGTCCTGTGTTAGAGCAACCTCAGATAAGTGTATCAGGCCCAAGCGCAGGCTTAGGTGGAAAGGTTACCACTATTAACCGGCAAACAGGCGGGGGAGGTAAACTTGAATGACACCCTAATTCTACTATCCGTTGACATCTACAAAATGAAGAACATTAAGATTGCGGATAGACGTCGGGATGAGGTTGGTAATATGCGAAATAAGAGGGCCTATATCCGAAATCCAATTATCTAGTCAAAATTGAGTGCGACAGCCATCGCCGATCATCCATTTAACCCCTCGTTGAACGAGAGGCCATGTGAATTTAATGCTCCGCCAGATCATCGACCCACTTGCGGTAAGCAACTGCTTCTTATGACATTCATAATGTATAGAAGAGGTCCACTGTGTCACTTGAAATTTCGAATAAGGTAGTTTCTTAACCATAAAAGAATATAATTTTCTTCTTTAAAGTTTTTTAGTTGATAATAGTTTTTTACTTGAATAGTTGCCTTTTTTTTGGTCAACGTAAAGCCTTTTTGTACATGCCATAAAGTGTTGTTCATAAAAATACTTTTATTAATTCTTTAGTAGAACTATAGCGTGAATATATAATTTCCTCATTGCAAGAAAGTTTTAAGTAGTGAAGATGTCGAAACCAAAGGTTTATGAACTTATAAAGATATTTGACATCAAGTTCATCAGCTTTCTGAATCTTAATCCTTATTGATCGATGACTATATATTCTATTCCAAAGTCACATTTTGATGATGAATGGTTAGGGAGCTATCCTCATTCTACTATGGTGCACAAAAGCAAAAAGGACCAGTATTTGTCAACATATTTAGTCCACAACATTTTCTACCATACAAGGTAAGTCGAACGCATTTAGGACTAGCCCAACAAAAAGTATGTACACCATCCTACGCGATCTATCGCTGATAGGCATCTTAATTTAATATCAAGAATTCTAGCATTCCGATGCTCACTTGGCTTGTTCAAGGCGGGCACGTATAGATTCACCATTTGATGCTCTGTTTATACTGCATGGAAAAAAATAGCATTAGCGATTATTTAAATCATAAAGATACAGAGAAGGAACTTCCATCACTCGTTAATTATGCTTACCAGATGAGCAAATCCCCACTAGCTGCCGACCTTTGAGAAATCCAATCTGGAACTATTTCCAGCAACAAACTTAACTGCTCCTCAGCTTCTCCTATAACACAGGTCACAAAGAGCAATGCTTAGCTCAACTTTCCCAAAGATGAAAAACGATGCCTGAGATTTATCAGTGCTTAGAATGTGCTTACTTCTATCAACAATGTCAGAATGACTAACAATTATCTTGTGTACAAGCTCCTCTTTCGTTATAATTGATCGATTTACTGATTGAAAGAAAAAATGAATCATGTTGAAGAGCTTGGGTAAGCAGGAGATCATCTGTTGCCGCCTCTTCGCTTGGGAAATGGCTGGATTGTGCTCTTCTTTTGCCTTTTTCTCCTTTTCTCTTATCTGCAGTAGATTGACAAAAGATAGTTAATAGTTGATTCTACGATGCATGGATAGATAAAAAGACTTGCCTTCGATATAGAAAAAGATGCAATGATGTCTGATGATATTACGAAAGGATAGAGCAGAATAGCAGATTAAAATACTGCAAGCCTTGTTTCAAGTTCAACAATTCAACACTTAAAGAAGAATCTTTGGGTATGCCCTTGTTCTAGCAAATCAATCATCGTTTTGAAAGTAACAGCACAATAATATTAAATAATATGCACAGAGGTGAAGGATGTAAACAAGCTTACTGATTGGAGCAGACTCTCAGGAAGAATATTCAAAATTTCATCATCAACAGGTAGATCCACAGTCTTTGAATGGTCGCCCTCAACATTCTCCAAAGGAGTGTCAAAAAGCAATGATTTGGTTCGTAGAGGACGCCTAACCAGCTTGTTTGATACATTGGTACTATCATCATCTGGGCTCATATAACATCTTTTGGTTGGATTTGAAGAGGGAGTGGCAGACATCAACCTAATAGGAGTAGAAACCAGTTTTGCAGGAGTTGATTGTATCGAAGCCAGTTTTTCTGTAGAATCATCTGTGGGTTCAATGTCCTTATTTGGTGTTGCAGGTAGGCAAGGCACATACACACCACCTGATGAATGGGTAGATGGTGCACATGTTTTCTCCTTAATTGTGCTAGACAAGATTTTGGATGGGGATGGAACAGGACTGAATTCTTCATCGAAGGAATTATTATTGATGGATGGTTCGGGAGCTTGAAAAGCTAATTCCTGGAGGAACAACTTAGGAGATTTTAGTTGAATGCTTTCTGAGTCAACATGAGGAATTTTCTGAGAGAAGTGTCTCCTGAAAGTTGGCGAGAAATGAGATGTCACAATTGGTTGCTGTTTAACAAGGGCTTCAGTTTCCATGGGAAGTGAGAAGTTTGAGACATGGCTTGCATTTGCATCAGCCAATGACTCAACGGACGGTGGTGATGAGGTGGATTTGTTTGAGACATGGCTTGCTTTTGCATCAGCCAATGTCTCAACGGACGGCACTGATGGGGTGGATTTGCCAGTAATGTTTGAACCCAGGTCCTGCCGTGAGCGATTGAATGGCTCCGGTAATAATTCCTCTGGAACCTCATCACCCTGCACACAGTAGAACTAATTGTAAAGTCGTAGGACATTACAAAACAATCACAAAGACACATACTGTAACATCCTTATGTAGTGTCCAGGACTAGAAACATGACAGTATCATTATATGATATACCTCCGGATGGGCATTACGAAAGTCAGCAAGCCGATTACGGAATATCTTCCTCAAGTGAATATGCTTGGTTTGAGACTTTATCTTGTCATCAAATTCAATAGCATCAACGTTGATAGTAACATGAAGATCAGGCTTCATGCAGCATGTTCGCTCGTCAAACGTAAGAACCCTGTTAATCTCAATAGCCTCAGGCAAAATATGCTTCACTTGAGCCAAATGCCGATAAGAAAACCTCCTAAAAGAACAGCAATTAAGACTCCAGATTCACTTCAAATTTTTTTGTGCATATGAAATCAAAAAGAGAGTATTAAAAATACCTGTCAGTTAGGGACTCGATTTTTGGGGATATGTTGGTGAAAGTGGACATAGAACCCTTCAATCGTAACAAACGGATCGAACTATCCAAGCTATCAAAATACTCGCTCAAAATCTCATACCTGTTCAAGCACATATAATACAATTACATAAATGCACAGACACACTCAACAACAATTCTTAAATCCAACTAATTCCTTACTTTTCGGGAAGCTTAATGGGCATCCCTTGCCCTTGGGCAGCACGTTTTGACTTGTCATTTGACCAAGACGAGATCTGTCTCCGGGCAGATTTTCTGATCCGATCAGGCTGATTATGATGGGGCGGTGAACCAGGGCGTGTTTGGGCTACCTTACGAACTTCCTTCACAGAAAGCGCCACGTTTCGGTTGCGTAATCGGGTCTCGCAAGGTTGCTTATCGGGGGTCTTGGTGGTGAAGACCTTTGACTTTGGGGTGGAAAGGAATGGCTTCTTCGACCTGGACGGAGTCGAGAGGGAGGGGGACGGATTCATCGCCGCGGCAAGACTTTGTGATGGTTGAGACAGAAGAAATTGGGAGAAGTTCCGATGGAGGCAGGAGGGAGGGAGGGAGCGTGTATGAAGATATAAGCAGGAAGGGTTGCCTGGCGGGAATGCTGACATGTAACTTTGCCACGTAAGAGTCCCGCCAAAAAGTTCCGTTGCCTCCCGCGAAAATCTGACGAGTATAAAGGTAATTGATGTTTTCTTTCTAAAATTAAGAGAAAAAGTTATAAAATAGGGTGTTAATGTTGGGTCGGGTCTATGTGGAGAAGACCCATATGATATGACTACAAACTATGGCTTAGCTTAGAAATAGAAAACAGAAGCCCAATAGAAAAGATCCAAATAAATTTAGAAAATAAATCTCAAACGGAATATAAAAAGGTTATGATATTTAATAAAAAGAAGAGGAATTTCAAATCTAATGCACCGTGAGCAAAAGTAGAATTAAGATGGGTGAAGTCTTGCACCCTCACTCACATCTTTAAAGTTACTTTTCAAAAAAAGAAAAAAAAAATCTTAACACGAAGCAAAACAAACAAAATTCCTCAAATTAAACCAAAGTATTTATAGGTATCAATTAAATTTTCTCTTTCGTCCACGCAACCAAACTCCCTCCTTCCATTTCCTTATTTTTCTTTCTTCCGTTCTCTGTTTCTACTCTGTATATTCACGGTATTATTCCTTGCTTCAATTTCTCAGGTACATGATGTTCTATCTTCCACCTCGTTTCGATTCCAGAGTTGTGGGCATCACTCGTCCTGTTTCTTTTCGATTTTTCCCAAGTGTTTCCTTTTCGGGGTTTTAGGCAATTTCGTGTCTTGTCGGCTTTTGACATGTAATTATTAGATGCTTCTTACTTGATATTGTACACTGCATTCTTCGTATCCTCTCTCATGACTTCCTCGTATAATAAAAGTCTTCTTTCTTTGAGGTTTAGCTGAATTACTTGCATATGGGCAATTTTGGTTGACTTGTAACTCTCCAAATTTAGCTCATTTCATTCTAATTCTGGTGGCAAGGCTTTAGTAATTATTAGTTCAACCCTAATGCCTGTTGATTCCTAGTTTGGATTATAGTTACGCTGGATCAATCAATAAGTTCCATTCATCGTCATACTTCGTCCCTTTACTTTTTTTTTTTTTTTTTGATCTTGGTTACCCTTTTTTGGGTTTTCCATTTAGACCAAAGTAAATTTGCTGATGTTTGTTATCTGGTTGTTGCAGCTCAATTTGCGTTTGCATTGTGCGACGTCATTGACTTAGATTCAAAAGCTTTGTTACTTTGCTCCTTTTTCACCAGTTAGGGAACTGATATTCTTTATGCCATTCAAAAGTCGAGCTTATTTGTCTCTAATTTGGTTTACTGATCAATTCTTGTTGCAGAATATCAATAAGAAGTAGCAGCGGTTATCTGTACGCTTCCTGCTGTTGCATTTACTGTAAAGTGGGACCAAAAAATAAAAGGATCTTTTGGTACGGTCTTGAAGAGAAGTTGATTGTTTTTATATTTTGAAGTTGGGAAAATGAAGAGGTACTTAGCTGTTCCTAAATTTGAGCATGGAAAATGGTAGTAACTCAATACTTATTGTTATTTAATCTGTCAATTGTTTTCTTCTTAGCTCTGCTCCATTTTAGCACTTCAGATTTCATTTTCATTTTTCTTTGTCTTATTATTAAGTAGTCACAAAGCTTTCTGATTTTCTTATATGGAGGATTCTGTATGCCTAAGAGGAACATAGTGTTATACATTTTTCCCAGCAAAAGACTAGAACAAAATGGATTGGTAAGTAATGCTACTCCAGTCCCCCAATATATAACTCTAACTCCTAGAAAGATTAAATGAAAAATCAAGGCCAAATTTTTTCACTTATGGTTGTTGACCAAGACTGTAGGTTTGTTTATGTGGTACTTTCAAGTTAATGCATAATTGATTTTTATTTTTCTTGCTTCCAGCAGTTTGAATTGACCATTTATGTGGCTTGTGCAATGGACTGGATGTTTTTTCCTACAATTAGTGTCTGCAAATGATGTTCAGTCGGCAAAAGGGTGCTAATGCTCTTAGCATGTTCAAATGGAGGGGTTCTGGTGAATTGTCACTGGAAACAGGCTTGCTTAAGGATGCGCCTTTAGAGATTGAATTGTCTGGGCCTGGAAGGGTCCCAAGTCCTGGCAGTGAGAGCCCGTCAGGGCTTCTAAATGGTGAAAGCTTGAATATAGAACCAATTTCTAATTTAGACCTGTTTTTTGAAAGGCTTTACAATTACTATTGTGAGAAAGGGCTTTGGTGCATTCTAATAAAGTGGGTAGTTGAGCTTCTGAGCGTGGCTTTCATCATCTGTTTCTCGGGGTTTCTCTTACTATATGTTGACTGGAATGGTCTTCGTAATGCCAAGTGTGGGATGGATGCAGTTGAATCTGGAGTCAAGCCTTGTGATCTTGTTAATGAGGCGCTTCATCAGCACCCATTGATCCCCATGACGTTCTCAAAAGTACTAATTCTTATATATTTGGTACTGTCTTTTCTTGTTTGGATTTTCCACTTCCTGAGATTTTTTGTCCAGTTAAAGGGCATTATTGGAGTTCGTCAGTTTTATTACAACAGGTTGGTCCCCTTTTGTCATTATGAACTTGGATTCAGATTTTCTTCTATATTTTCTACATGATCTTTTATCATTTTGTGACCTCAACTTTATTATTTTGTAGTCTTCACGTTACTGATAATGAAATCCAGACCATGGGATGGCCGACAATTCTTGAAAAGGTGGTACAGTTACAAAGTTCGCAGCACCTCTGTGTGGTTAAAGATCTTTCTGCTCATGATGTGGTCATGCGACTAATGCGAAAGGAAAACTACTTGATTGGAATGATCAA
The DNA here is from genome assembly GCA_027478495.1 of Erythroxylum alaternifolium. Taxonomy (NCBI): domain Eukaryota; kingdom Viridiplantae; phylum Streptophyta; class Magnoliopsida; order Malpighiales; family Erythroxylaceae; genus Erythroxylum; species Erythroxylum alaternifolium. The sequence continues at coordinate 27,473,808 of JANIIA010000004.1, forward strand.
CAAGGGGGTGCTTGCTTTTCCAATACCATCGTGGTTTCCAGAGGCAGGTCCCACTGTTAAAATTGGCTCAAATAGATCACACCATCGCTTGATATTAACAAAGACCCTTGAATGGACCTTGAATTGGTTAATACTGCAGCCCATGTTTGACAGGTATGTTGCATTATACATGATGCCTGACAGGATGTGAATTTTTCGGAGCTTTATCAGTTTGACAGTACTCATGTTTGTCTTTTTTTTCTTTCTAGCAAACACTTTTGTCTTAAGAGGGATTTCATCTCCAACCGTGGAGCGTTAAAGTTTTGGTTTAATGTGGCTGGCATTTTCTCAATTTTCCTCACGCCATTAGTTTTCACATTCATGCTGTTTTCTCGATTTCTAAGACATGCTGAACAGTTCTATAATCATCCTAGCACAGCATCATCTCGCAGATGGTCAAATTTATCAAGGTGGATTTTAAGGGAGTTCAATGAGGTGTAGTTCTGTACTCATCTCTTTTCTTTTTTTCCTTTCAAATTTTTTGTCCGAATAAATTGAAGACCTGATCCAACTACTGTCAAGATTTTAGCAATATTTATATCAATATTTTAAAAGCTTGAAATTGAAGCAGCGCTGCAGAAAAAGGTCAAAAGAGCCATGAGTTTATCATGATCAAACCTTAATTAAACTAGTAATACTTGTTTAATCAATTATAAGATTGGGGTTTAATTGGACTTTAAAATGATGAGATATATTATTAAGATTAGATGTAACAATCTACAGCGGACTTGCTGGTTCAGATGGTTGGAGCACACCCCTTTCTTCATTTGAAGCCTAGCTTTCAAACTAGTCAGTTATTTTTTGCAAAAACCATAGATATTTAGTTGCATCAAAAGGCAATGGCAGGGACTTGAAATGACAACTTCGAAGCTAAATAAAAGACCACAGACAATCAATATACACCAAGGTTAGCAACACAATAATGTTTAACATATTATACAACAGTTTAAATTCACAAATGAAGACGAGGATTATTAATTGGCCAGGCCTGTTTTTAGAGCACCATTTTTTATCCAGGTTAATCGTTGCAAATACTTTATTCAACTAGGGTTTTGTGTGATTGTTGTAATGAGATTATGTGCATGCCAAAAGTCTTCATTTGAGAACATTATTTCACTTCTGCAAATTACGGGTTTCTACTGGGATGCTATTGACCACTGGAATAAGATACTTTTTCTATGATTCTCATACTAACAATAATTATTAGATGAAAGATTACTCAAGTGTCAATGAGAATGGAAAGTTATCTTTATATTAGCTTTACCAAAAGTAAAATAAATGAAAAGAACTTGACATATCATCCCTGTTATGTAGATCCATATTTGAAATCTAGACTGCATAGGTCATTTTGCCATTTTTTTTACAGGTTGAGCATCTGTTCAAGCATCGGATTGATAGCTGTGCAGTACATGCGTCAGATTATCTAGAACAATTTCCATCACCTATTATTTCAATCATTGCAAAGTTTATCTCTTTGGTCTCTGGAGGCTTTGCGGCCATACTTATAATCATTGCATTTCTGGAGGAATCTCTATTGGAGGGCCATGTAAGTATACTCCTCCCAACTGCCTTTGAAGATATGGCATGTATGTCTTGGTGGCAATGATCATCATATTTGTCTAATTTTTTAATGTTTTTTTATACCCCAGATATTTGGTCGCAACTTGTTTTGGTATGCAGCTGTTTTTGGGACCATAACTGCTGTCAGTCGAGCAGCAGTAGCAGATGAAGTCCTGGTCCTTGATCCTGAAAGAGCTATGTCTATGGTTGTCCAACATACACACTATATGCCCAAGCATTGGCGTGGTAAAGAAAGTACAGAAACAGTGCGTATAGAGTTTGAAATCTTATTTCAGGTAATACTACAGAAGTTCATGTAGTAACACTAGAACATAAGTATTAATAAGGCCTTAGAACTTCTGCCTCTTGAAAAGAATAAAAACAATAACTGGTAGTTGAGAGTTCTTTCTTTGTGCACTGAATGCCATCCTCTTCTGATGCAGTATACTGGAAGGATGCTACTTGAGGAGATGGCATCAGTTCTCCTCACTCCATACTTACTTATGTTTGTTGTCCCAAAGGTAGCAACTAGTTGTTTGAAGTACTCTATTTCTTAATTATATGCTATTTTTCAACCGATGCTCTTTGCTATGTGTAGCGATTAGATGACATCCTAAAGTTCATATCAGATTTCACAGTTGATATTGAAGGAGTTGGCTCTGTATGCAGGTTGGTCTGTTTTCCTTGCAATTCACAGATGTGATACCATTTCCTTTGATGCTTTAATTGTTAAAAAAATTGGTTAATCTGGTTTTCTTCTCAATGCTAACATGTATCACTTGTTGTACTTGGTTTTGTGCAGTTTTAGCTCCTTTGATTTCCGTAGGCATGGTAATAGCAATTATGGTTCACCCTATAATACTCATAGGACCAAAAGGAGCTCTCAAGGGAAGATGGAAAAGTCATTTTTGAGGTATGGCTTTACCGTAATTTGTTCCTTTAGATTCCTTTTGCTATGGTTCTATCTGTATGGGAATCTTAGAGTCTATGTGATTTCATAGTTGAACTTAACTCATAGCTGAGAGCTTATAGGCGAAAGTTATTAGCTGATAATAGTTGGTTCATGGCTGATAGTTGAAGAATTTTCGAATGTATGGTAAAATCAGTTGACAACTTCCTACCAGATGCAAAATGACAATTATGAATACAACATGCTTATTTTATGTAATTACTTTTGATCACAGTAGTATCTTGTACTGTAAAAATACTTAGGATTCTATTACAAACATAATGCTATGTTTATTAAAAATGATGTTTTTTTCTTGAAATATTGGTATTGATTTTTAAGATGATGGATATTATAAAATTTTACTTTGTAAGTCATTAAAAATGTTTACCGGAAGAACAACATATCTGGATTTGGATAACCTAAGTAACAAATTTTTTAGAAGAGAGTTATTTCACATATTTGTATATTGAATAATATATATGAGACAAATATATAAGTATCTCAAATAAATCAATGACATAGAAGTCAACATGTTTAAGCACTTCAAACACTGTGAACTTCTTAGACTTCGTAAGTGTTGGAAATACAGCAGTTTATTGAATTCATCCCCCCTACTTGTGGAAAAGCTATCTCAAAAACTTATTAAGCTCCTCTTTTGTCGATTGGGAGTGATTCAGATATCAACTGCCTCCCAACCTCTAATCCAAACACTACCTTAATGAGCTACTCCTTTTCTGTCTCAATAACCAGATTCTTAGTATGTTGATCTAGTTCAAAGTTGCTTGATTAATAATTTCTTGAAAAGAATATAACTCAGACACTTCCTAAAGGAAAAGAAGGAAGAGGAGAAGGGTGATGTTGATTATTTTAGACTAAGATTTGCTGAAGATGAAGTGCAACTTCCATGAGCAAAGATCACATTTCTCACTTTCTTTGATGTGCTTGGCGATGTTGGTTATTTTAGAGTAAGATTTGCTGAAGATGAATCCAACTTCCATGAGCAAAGATCACATTTCTCACTTTCTTTGATGTGCTCGGCGAATCATGGTTTCAATCAAAGTTCAATGACTGTCCTCTTTATTTATTAGTTTTGTGATCAACTTGAGTCATCTTTTATAATCTTCATTTATCAGACAATTATTCCGTCCATTTGTGCATATACGTTATGCGTTTTTCTCTTTCATGTTTCGGTGTTCTAACTTAAAATGTATCGTGGACCTGCTTTTAGTTCCCTGAAGTAATCTATACTGAACTTCCATATGCTTTTGGTGCAGTTTCCAGAGTGACTATCCTTCATGGGAACCAAAATTTGATGGAAAGCAATTACAAATGAATCTCAGGACTTTCAGGGAGCAAATTTTACAGGGAAAAGGTGTAAGACATGTGTATTTTCCTCCTATAACATGGCGTGGAAGCCTGAGAGGTCCTAGAGATAGCAATACCATATTTTCAAGAGAAATGCTGCACCATAAAAATGGTTTTCAATTGGATTCTTTGTGGCTGATTGATGAAGATCATAAGAATTATCCATACCTACTTGATTTGTATTATATCTGTCGGCCCCATACTGCAATTAATCATACACAAGACGCTGCAGCTGTTCCATCTGAATTGAACAAGCAGCATCCTGATGAGTTTTGGATGACAAATGACGAGATTCAAAATGGAGGCAGATGTAAAGAAGATTACTGGGGTCACCATTGTGAGGACAGATCAGAGGCACATTTGGGGGTTTCTACATCTACCCCTGTCTTCAGGGAAAGTGTGTTTAGGCATCATGATTCCAGCAACTTTCCCCATACTACTAGAAACCATTGGTGGGCTAGAAGTAGTCCAAAGAGCACACGGCTTCAGGCAAGTTTTCTTGAACCTCCTGATTTCAACCACTTTCCTGCACATAATTATAATGACGATTTCTCTGAGAGGAGCTTTGAAGATCAAAAAGCTGGCAAGTTGTCCTACGCTAATTATAATGACGACCTTGATTTTGAAGCAGTAGGGAACATCCCAAGTCTCCATTTTGATGGGAAATTATCCCGCACTGTTTACTATAATGACGACCTTGAAGCAGGAGGGGACAACTTAAGTCTCCATTTTGATAATATTTATAGCAGCAAACCTCCTGAAAGTCCCACGTGATTCAAAGAACCTGACGAGTATTAATGTCAAATATCCATTTAGTTTGTTGGATTTCTGACGCATTTGATTCATTTGGATAGGGGGAACTTATGTTTTATTTGTTGCACATAGATTCATTGAGGTTAGATAAGGAAACAAGCTTCACACCCCGCTTAGAAATGTAACTTTGGCTTGAAGAAGTCATTTCAAGTCTTGTAAACTGTACAGAGAAAAGTAGAAACAATTGTAGTTTGTTAATAATATTCCAGACACTCATTTATATGCACTCGGATTCTTTTAATTATTTATCCCCTAGGAAGGAAGAGGATCCCGTGATCTTCGTCTGCTGGTCCTCTCTGCATGTAGTAAAATGCTTCTTTGGTTGGCTGGAGATATCTTTAGATCTCACAGAGGATCAAATCAATCATTTGCATGGTCCTGTTTTGAGGTATGTTCTGGAAGTGGAAATATTTGTAAGGATTGCCACTGGAGAAGACAAGTGGATTACATTATCTCCCAAATTTTTTATTCTATTCTTTATTGCAAGAATCTGATGCAGTTCGCTAACTTAACGACCAGAATGTATATGAACAGTTGCGACCAACTAGTTACAAAACAGGGGTAGTGTCTATATATATGTATGTTGTGGAGTGATTTCGGTGCTTTCTTTCGAGCCTTTGCTTAGAAATAATGCTTGTATGCTCTTTAGCAACATGACAATGACAATCACTACTACATCTTTAATTTATTCTCACTTCAGCCAGGGAAGGGGACACTCTCTTCACTCTTTCTATCTGCCATCCAAGGAGTGTTGGGACCCAATCATACGCATTGATGAGGGGCGAGGAAAACATTCACTCCTAGTGCTTCCTCACAATCATTCTGTCACGCCCCTGCTTTTAAAATTTCAGTGGGTAGCCCATTGTCAATAAGAAAACAAAATAGAAATACCAACTAAAAATCAACCCAACTTCACGGCTCCACTTCACTTGAAGGTACGATTCTACTTGATCCTCGGCCATTAACAAATGAAATAAACGATCTTTGACTCTGAATGCATCTCTGGACACCCAAATGTATTTGTTGCTCCACCGCAGAATCGAACGAGAAAGATCTCCTGATGGTTTGGATACTAAACTGATCGTCTTTCCCTCTTACGTCAACGAACTCATCACCCATTATTGGAAAATGGCGCTCTTTTTTCTTCTCTAGTACCTTCATTGATAACCGAGTCCTAAATTGCTCGCGAACTAGTCCTGAACTGTCACTTTCTCGGAGCCTATTAGGTACTAAAAGTTGTTCATGCTGTCCGCTCAACTCAATAACAACAAAATCATCGTCGTCACCAGCAAAACTATCGCTGTAGGAGTGCGAACCTTGAGGAGAAGAAGTTGGTGCAACGATCTTGTCGTGGAAAGGATACTTAGTAGACCCCGAAATACTAGTTCTACAGAGTGGGCACTTTGCATTACCTTGGAGCCAAACGTCAATGCAATCCAAGTGGAACGCGTGGCTGCATTTGGGAAGAAGTCTAAGCACATCTTTTTCTTCAAATTCATTGAGACAGACCACATATGCAGACGTGCTTTTGTCCCGATGAACTCTGTATTGAATCATGGGAATTTTTCGTATGGCTGATCGATCAAGCCCACGATTCCGTATGTCTGGGGAGAGGGCTATGAATGAATCTGATTCTGTAGGTGATCTGGTCATGAACCAGCTTGGAAGATGAAGTTGGTGTCTCTGGGAACAGCATGTGTGGAAAATAACAAAGTAGCCAACAATCAGGAAAGCTGTTCCTACGATGGTACAAAAGGCAATGGCTAATATGGCAAGAGCCTGGTCTGAAGTATGAGAAGGATGAGTAAATGCCACAGCAGGACTTGGATCGATGTTGGCTACTGGATTCTTGGCTGAAACATGTTGATCAAATAAGTAAGGAGAAAGTGTGAGTGTTTTTATAGGCAGTAGTTAGATTTAATCATTGAAATTACAAAATAACAAAACCGGAAAAGAAAAAGGGAAAAAAGGAAGGGTTTAAGGGGTAGCGTGTTAGTCTTATCTAGGTCTTGAAATAAAATCAACGAATGTCAGTTATACATGAATTAGCTGCTAATTGTGCAACATGATTTCGATTATATTACAATATTGCTCAATATGATTCCAGATAATATAATTGCTTTAACATCTGTGTCCAGCAGGACCAGCATTCATTAATTTTTCCATTGAAATGAATGATTCCCGCAATTGCAATAATGTGAACTTGCATTTGAAAGAAGGCATCTTTTAGCAGTTAACTTTTGCTGCTATTTGTTTATAATAATAATAATAACAACAACATTTATTTGTTGATAAGTTTATTTTGATGAAGGACTTTCCACACAGAGCATTACCTTTTACAGAAAAGAAAGGCAAGTAAGAATTTCTGATAGCAGTTTGACAGGTCACTTGAAAAATAAGAGAATATATACAACCAAATGAAGGTATATTGATTTTGGTGATCGAGCATCTTTTCGAGAAGGACATGAAAATGAAACAACTCTTAGTCCGTCAGCTTACTTTTCTAGTACATTTTTTTCTCTTGTTCTAAAAGATTATCATTTCTGTTTTTGCTTTTTGATTGAGTACTACACTACTCTGTTCAAGAAAAGTATATATATATATATATATATATATGTGATTTGTCAAGGATGAGAATAAGACTTATTTTGGGAGAACGGTGGCGGTTGATAACCTGCTGAAATGATAAGTACTTTTTTTCAATAAATACTTATATATTTGGGATTACTGTTTTGATAACTGCTGAAACGTAGAAATAGGTGTTTGGCAAGTGCGGTTGCGATTGCGGTTGCTGAAAAGAGAGAAAATGACTAAAAAGCCTGTTGATTTAATAAACTATTAATTGTTGTATAAATAATTAAAAAATATATTATTATTCATATAAATTTAAACTTATAAATAATAAAATATTAAATTAAAATAAGAAAATATAAATAAAATAAATTTAGTAAATAAAA
>JANIIA010000004.1:27520856-27550358 GCA_027478495.1 Erythroxylum alaternifolium
TTCCATTATCTTAGGTTATGTGTCGGAATGACCTACGGGCGTCCCGATGCGTATCCCAGGGTGATGGGGTGTTACATAAATGAACCTAAGATGAAAATCCTTCCATGGTAGTCCCTACCACCAACTGCATCAAGATATGTCTAACTCTCATCAATAGTTTTAAGAGTTATAAGACTGTCGTTCAATACTTTCTTGTATTTGGTCCTATCATTATAATTTTTTAATGTTAATAAATGATAATTTTTAAGAATTAATATTAAACAATAAATTTTACATACATTAAGTTGTCTACATCGGGTGTTGACGAAGGTCACACCATCATTTTTCTTAGTATGGGTGTGCAAAAAGAGTTGACATAGTGTAGTCTTCATGCCTATAGACTTTTCCTGCATCAGAATAAAATTTTATAAGTGAACTACAATTTACAAAAATTTTGACACAGTTTCCTCTATTTTTATGATATTTACTCCCTGTTAAACAAACAAAATTTCTCAACAATACAGTCATTAATGGCAACAGACATTTATAAATTATCATTTTCCATAATACACATATAATTTTATTGCCTCAGGTGTTGCCTAACACTTCTGCCAATGACTCCATATTTCTTCAGATAAATTAGGAGGACATATAGCATTCTTATGTATCGAACTAAAAAAGTCTCTATAAGGAGGTTGTATACTATTCAAATACCAATGATTGTAAGAATACATCAATTTTATGCTTTGGATTTATAGGCCCTAGACAATAACCGTCAAGAATATATATTCCTTATTTATACACATCCATGAAGGCAAATTATAAAAAATAATTATGTTTGGCCATGATGAATATTATTGGCCAAATTGACCAAAAGTCTATCGACAATCCCAACCTAACATTTTGACTTGCTACAAACTCAGAATGAGTGTTATTTAAATGTTTCCATACGAGTGCATCTGATGGATGACTCATTATTCTATCTTCTTATTCATATTCATTATGCCATCTTGTGCGAGATGTAGTAACATCAAAGGCATAGAGTCTTTAAAATTTCGAAGTGAGCAAGAAATAATACATCCACTTCCAAGTTACTAATTTCTGTTTCATAGTACACTTTCTAGGTTTGAACCTAGATTGACCACAAAATTTGCAATCTTATAATTCCACATCATCTCCCCAAAACAACATACTTCCCAAATTGAAAAAATTGATTTTTTCAACTAGCAAACCAAGACCCCTAATAAGTTTCTTCATATTGTAAAAGTTATTAACCATTGTATGATCAAGAGGCAATGATTCATTATACCAAGCAATAATTTTATCCAAACTTCAATTAGAAATATGTCATTTAGGCTTTATGTTCAATAGTCAAGCAATTATAGATAATTGAGTAATGGTTTCATAATTTGGCCATAATTCTTGGTCAGCTGATTTTAGTAAGTCAAAAAAAATTTTGCATTTAGGTTTGGTTCTTCTTCAAGATTTTCTATATTTACCTGAATGGTATAACTGGCTGCATCATAAACCATTTGGGTGTAAGAATTTTCAGTTAGACCCATATTATTTGTTATAAAACTAATCCATCCTTCAAACCTATCCATATTTATTGACGAGTTCACTTTATTACCCCTTGAGGTGCTATAAATTAATGGCTCCCCTGTCGTGTCCACTCAAAATAAATTGGAACAATCCCTTTTTTTAATAAATGGAGATTCACTTCATCAATAGGAAGAAAATGAATATGTTTGCACTTTTTACATGGACATCTGATCTTTGGACAATCCATATATGCAGGTTGAGAACATGCATAATCAATAAATGCGTGAAATCCCTTAAAAAACTTAGGATTAATAAAACAATTGGGTGTAAACGTCTATACATCTAAGATCTATCAACATTACTCATTTATGCAAAACTATTATTTAAAAAAGTTATTTCATAGTTAGATATAATAATCATTATGGTAATATCCATATTAATCTTACAAAACATTTAATCTTTAGTTTACACATTAATAATAACACGAGAAGAAAGCATTGTATTATAGCATATTCTTTGGGATGTTTGATCTTCATCAAGTCCCTAGCGTGATGGCTAGGTATAAATCTTTTCATCATTAGATCCTTCATTTTCCCTAAGTTTGTACAAGTCTCTGACCATTTTCCCTCGAAATTGAAACCAACCAATCCCACCATATGATTTCACAATTAGAAAACTTAATCACAACCAATTCCACCTTCAATGCTTTATAGTATTTATAAAAATAAAAAATTAACTCCACCTTTTTATCCTAAACTAATTAGTTTAGGGGTAACTTTAACTTATCATCGACAAATACAGTCTCACCTTCATCAAATTAAAGATGCTGAAAGTGAAATGTTTTCCATTGTCTCAAGAGTTCTAATGCTTTCCTAATAAAACAAGTATGTTTAAGAATAAAATCCCATAACCATTGCATTGCTATAACAATAAAATCACCAAATTTTGAAAAAAAAACACTGGGAATGTACAGTGACGTTTTTGTAAGCGTCAACTCAAAAAGATCAAAACTTGTAATTAACAAATGCAGACACTTTAATATCAAAACATACGCTATAGTATTTGTTATAGTAAGGGAGCAGTTCTTATGTTGAGAAATAAAACATAATTAAATGAGAAGATAGATCTTTTAGATTTGGTTTATACTCTAGAAATGAACACCCGGTAGAGAGAGAGACGCTGCTAAATAGTCTTTTAGATTTGGGATACTAAAATTTTGACACTTAGTGCACGAATTGAAATTAAAAGAAGAAAGATAGTTTAGATTCTGACACCTAGTGCACTAATAACAAAAGGCTCATTTCACTAAACAATAAAGACTTTCATATTGTAATTCATGCATTTAGTTTAAATGAATTTAATATGTATCCATGTCTAAGTTGGTATATGAAACTTTGCATACTATAAAAGTCACATATAAAGAAACTAACCCAGTTAAAGAGAGAAAAGTTACATGCTTACACATTAATCTGTACTTATATAGATAAAGCGTGATCAAAGAGCCTTAAGCATGAGCTTTAAACTCAATGATATTATAAATTCTCTTAAAGGCTTAGCCAAATATTATATTGATATTGATATGATAAGAAAATTACTGAGGTCTCTATAGAAAGCTTAGAAAACTATGCTGAGATTGTTTAAGAAGACAAACATTTGATTGTCTTACATTAAAGGAGTTTATTAAATCCCTCTTCATCTAAAAAATGTGCCTAAAGGAGACATAATAGGAGCAGTTGGCTACAAAGATGAAGAACTTGGAATTTAAAGCTCAAAGGATAAAGAATAGGCTTTATCAAGTGATGGGAAGGATATTATCTTCATGACTAGGATGTTACTGGAAGTTCCTTTATTAGTTTGTATACATTTGGGTTCCTTTCAAAATTTATTAGATGGATTGAATAATGAATTAAAATTGTATCTTTTAGCATATTAGTTAATAGATCTCTAACAAATATTATTAAGTTGACTACAGGTTTGATTTTCCTTAAATATGAAAGTATTATTAAGACTTGTGAAGCATATGATTAGCCTAGAAATGAACTTTAAGTTCTATATCAAATGCAAAAATCTAGGCATTTATGCTTTGTCATTTGTAAATGATATTCTCCTTTTTTCTGATGCCGATTCTTGGTCTATAAGGGGTCTAATTACAATCATTAAAACATTTAAAGAGCTAATTGCATTATTTATGAACAAAGAATAGAGTCATATTTATGCATCCTTAGTTGCTTCTCATTTATCAAATTGGATTTCCAATCTCATTAACATATAAGTAAGATCACTCCCTTTCACTTATTTAGAGATTCCAATCTCCTAAAACAAACCTACTTACATTGAATTTTTGCCTTTCATTTTAAGAATCTAAAAGAGGAGTAATAGTTCATGTAACAAAATGCATATCTTTTTACTGAAAGAATCCAACTGATAAACTTTATCTTAAAATCATTATATATCTGTTAATCCAATTATATTGTTTTCGTTCGTAGTTTAATTAAAGCAATAAAAACTTATCAGAAGCATTGTATAGGCTGGAAACACTGATAATGCTTATATTGTTAAAGTAGCAAGGAGAATGTTTGCTTACTTAGAAATGATGGAGTGCTTGCAGTTGTTTCCTTAAAACTGGGTAATAAAATTATAATGATCAAAAGAATTTAGAGCATCTTTGTGGATAAAGAATCCATTTGGTTCAAATGGATTCACTCATATTACCTGAAGCATGAAAGCTCTTAGTCCTATGATCTTAAATATGATACTTTTTGGACTGTACTTCATATCGTTATGATAAGTCACTAAATAAGATTTTTGTTTAAACATAATTTAGGGAATTAATCTTCTACTAATATTTAGTTAGAAAACTAGATTTACTTAGGGGGCCTAATTGAGATCAATGCTCTCTCGCTTCTAGGAGATCTTATTCCACTAATGATCATTAGTAGTGAATTACTTAAAAAGAGTAAATTTAATATCAATCAAAGCACTACAGACGAAGTAATGACTTTTGATCCTAATTTTTCTCCTTACCCTACTAGTAGTGATTTTATCATTTAGCTTAATCACCCCTTCATGTATCTTCTCTAACTCCTCCTACACAATTACAATCAGCAATGGAGCCCCTAAAGTTCATTGGTATATAATAGTTTGGCTTCATCAAGCTATTGTAAAGGTATCTTTTATCCTTTGGCTATCTATTAACTAAAATAATATTAATTAGCAATAAAATATGTGGCAACAACTTTATCTCTAGCATTTGCAGTATATGCTCCTTATATCTTGAGTTTATAAAGTACTTACTTTTCTAATGTGAGTACTCTACATTTCTTTAGCATTAAATCCTTAATGGATTTAACTTATTATGCCTACAAACCTCTTACAGGGATACTTTGATCTAGATTCCTTAAAGAAGATGGAAGTAAAAAAAAGTAATTTATCAACTTTCAAGTCCTCTTTAGCAGATTAGTATATGAGATTTGGAAGAAGAGGAACCCCAAGTTATTTAAAAGAAAATAGAAGCATAAATAATATGTACTTATGGAAATATTACATAAATAAGGGAACAATAAATTGCCTCGAATAAGATAACCATCTCAAGTTGAGAAACTAATTGATTTTGGCTTTACTTACTAAAGAACCTGATGTGATCTAGCTCTAACTATCTAGAAGTTATGATAAAGAGTAATGTATACTTATAGCCAGGAAGTTAAAAAGTTGCTCCTGTTAGTATTGAGAAGCGCTTGAAGTAATCCTTTAATTTTATACTGTTGAGAAGTCTATCATAATGTTCTATAATTTCATGAATTCATTTGCACTTTTCATGATAAGCTATTCACTGATAGTGTAACCTTAAAATAATACATCTAGTTGTTTATGCATTCTAGTAAAGTTGTGTAACATACACAACAAACTATAACAATACATTTTTTCTTAATATCATTGGGCATTTTTAAAGGTATAATGGATCTTGCTTTTAAAACACCAAAATTGCTTTCAATAATATTTCTAAATGAATAAAATATGTAGTTAAAAAATTTATATGAACCTTAAGTTCTTCCTTTTCCTCCAAAATTTTGGAAATGATATCTCTCACCATGATATGATGAAAAAAATAAAAAAAATATTAGTATAGCCTAAATCAATCAAAAAAAATTTACTTAAACATATAAAGAGCATAATATTAATAAAAAATAGATAAAATTAATTTTAATTATTATATTTATTAAAAAAAGTCGTATCTTATAGAATAATAGTGAATTATTTATATAGATTTGTTACTATCTCTAAAAATACTTGAGAATCATTTGAAATATCTTCTTTTCCAACCATTATATATGTATGTTATATAATCAATAACACATAATATTGTATGTTTGATTGATTCCTTTACTCTTATATGGAATGTATTCATTAGTTGTGTTATGTATGATCATTTACCTAAGTTAAAATCTTAAATTAATTTAAGAAGAATGTGTGTGTTTTTTAAAAGTATTTAGGTGATCACAACTTAGGACAATGTCATGGCCTAGGTTGTATTCCTTTCTAGAAATTAGAGATAAAAATATGGGTGGAAGATAAAAGTGTTTTAAAATGGAAAAGGTGTTTTTAGTTGAAAACATGATCTAGGACACCATATTTTTATATTCAATGTTTAAGTGCTCAAAGAAGTAAAATGGTTCACAGTCTGAAGATATCAACATGACTGATCCTATGCCTATATACTAGTAGAAATAATAAAAATAACAACCAATGTCATATCCTTGTCCTATGTCATGTTTATGATAGAAAACCTTATATAAAAACATATTATTGGTAGAATTCAAACTCTAGTATGTTTCTAAAACTTATTACAATCATAATTAGATAGGTTAAGTTTAAAAAGGGCTATTTGAGTATAAGGGTATCAATTAAAGTTTATAATTAAGTATAGTTATATAAACGTAGTCTATATAAAAGAAAGCATATGATGTTTTTCAAGTCGAGAGTTTTGATTAAACAATAGACAATTATAACCATCAACTTTTAAGGATGAAGACATAACTAATTGATCAAACCCATTAAGATCTTCTTATTGGTTCTTATTTATTTCTTTCTTTCATACAAATTTTATCCATCCTAAATCCACCATCATTTCTCAATAAGTAATACCATAACATAGTTGAAATAATAATGACTTCATTTGTAAGGTTTGAAAAGGAAAATTGCAATGAAACTGGGAATTTTATACTATAACACAATGATTAAAGGATTTGATATCATATTAAGGCTTATTGAAGGGGTTTTAAAAGGATAAGTAGGAAGAAATAAATGAGCTTAATTAAGAGGAGTTATAAATGCAAAAATCTAGAACCATTTGATTATATTTGACAGATAAGGTCAGGTACCACATCATGGATATTGCATCACTTAAAGAGATATGAAAGAAGCATAAAGTTTAATACATTTTGATATCTCTCACAAACAAGATATATCTAAATGAATTATACACATAAAGATGTATGAGGGATATATATGAAACAACATATCATTACATTCAACCATTTAGTTAGTGACACGTTAAAGATTGATGTGACTATTATATAAGAAGATTAAAAAAACAATTATACTTTTTTTCAAATATGACAACTCAAGATTGAGAAGTTCAATGATATATTTAGGAGATTAAGTAGTATACAATATATACTAGATTTAAATAAAAATGTGATCTTTTTGTAATCCTTATATGTGATAATCATGATTAAAGAACCAAAATTGGTGAACAATATCTACAAATTGATAAGGAACATAATTGTAGGTGGAGAAGCTGCAATAATTGATAAAGGAAGATAGTACTAGTTATAACAGATATGGATAAGTCATCTTGGTGAGTTAGGGATAAAGAAAATTTATAAGGAAAGTTTATTAGAGGGTGAAAAATTTTAGTTCGCCTTTTTCATGACAATAAACCTTTCATTCATCAAGTGAAAGATTAAATTAGTTGTTCTTGTTTTCCAATAATAAAAAATAATAAAAGCAAACAAACAGAACATTTCAAGATTCAATTAAATGAATATTCAATTTCATACAAAATAAAGTAATATATCATAATATATGATAGAACTTTGACCAAACACTTTATAAGCATAAGAAGTTCATCCTTAACTTTTAATGAAAACACTGGTACGTGGCATTCTTCATCAATAGCAACACATTTAGAAGTACAATGAAACATTAACAACTAAAATAGATGTAGATAACATAAACCACATCAACCAAAACCTAAACAAAAGCTTCCCTAACAACATTAAGTAGAAAAATAAAAAACCAAGTGCAAAGGAGGAATAACTAAACACGATGGATGATCAACCAAAGATAAAGATGATGACGATAGTTTACAGAACTGAAAACCATGATGAAGAAGGAAGAGGAAAAAACTTGCAAGACTTATAGACATTTGACAGTGAGGGGGAAAGGCATCGACATTGGTTGAATCAAATAAGGAAACGATGTTGCTTGTGGTCGAAAAACAACATCATTTTCCTTCCAATTAAAACCACAATCCTTAAGTTGTTTGAATTTACCTACGAAATGATATTTTTGTAGGTAGATTACTAAAAAAAATGATTCCGTAGGTAATTGCCCTACGGAATGGTGTTTTTGTGTGGAATTTCCCTACAAATTGCTACTTTCGTAGGTAAATTACCTACGGAATGGTATTTTTGTAGTTAAATTCCCTACAAAAACATCCCTTTATAGTAATTTACCTACAAAACTCTATTTTTGTAAGAAAATTCCCTATGAAAAATATTTCTGTAAGTAAGTTACCTACGAAAAAAAATTTGTAGGTAAATTTCATACGTGATTTTTACCAGAAACCGTTGGCGCCTATTTTTACGTCAACTTTTGCTATTTCATTGCTAAATTCTATCGACAAATTTTGATTTCCTCCTTTACCGAAGATTAAGAGATCAAGAAAGATTTTGATAGTAAATATAAATTCACTTAATGTGTTACTTGCGTGGTGATACCAACAAATTTTCTCCTTGCCGAAGGATTAGAGTAGGGACATAAATATTACACTGTGGTTCAATAGACTACAAATGGCAAGGTTAAACAACAACAGTAAAAGAGTAAGCATTTCTAAGAAAGCAAATCAGCAACTAATGGTACATAACCGCACTAAAAAAGATACTGAATATATCATTGATGGCTTGAATCCCTTTACCCCATCCATTAAACGATAGGAATGTATCTTTAACTTGGTTTCCTTTCTCAATAGAGAAAAGCCGCTTATGCATTGCTGGTTCTTTTGAAGTAGCTTGATCTCCATAGGAATGATTATACCAAATTTTGCAGAACAGTTTGAATCATTCATTTAAATAAGAGAAAGTCATAAATTCAATATGAAACGTATGATTATAACGCTTGGTAGATTTTTAAGCACTTACCGAAATTATCTCCTAACTTTATTTGTGTTGATAGTGTAAAAGTCCGGAATGGGAAATGGATTTGATTTTGGCACCTCATTCTGGTTGTTTAGAGGAACTGGAAACATTTTCTACCCATGTAGTATTCTTCCATCAAAATAAACAGAAGACAAAATTCCCTGTAAAAACCATGACCCAAAGGATCAATTGAAACATGTTCTATCGAGCCACAAGACAAACCATCTAAAAAAACTATAAGAAATTGAGAAGAATAATATCAAATTGAAATCAACAATCAAAGTTCTTAGGACTCATCCTATATATAACCAATTATTGTCTATTCAAAAAGAAAAAGAAAGTAAGAGTTGGCTACCTTCTTGTCAAATATGTAAGGTCCATAATTTACACGACCCATAGTTTTAACCTATAACAAGGAATAACTCACTAATGAGGTGCAATGAGGCATAAATGTTAAGCTTGAAATGCTAGTGCGTAATTTTTTTTTGGTAAATAATAGAATGTTATAAAATAAGAAATAAGAGTTATATACAAATCAAGAGATTGCCAAAAGTTCAAATCTCTTCCTAGGCCAAAATAATTGTCTTAATTAAGAACACTAGGTATAATTGTACCCTATATACCAAATAGCCACACAACCAACCTATACATATTTACCATCTAAGATGCCCTTGGATGAAGGTACATCGTTACCAACCACACGCACATTACCAGAAATTTGAAGAACAACAAAGGTAAAAGTAAAAGTAAACAATCTATGCATTCTATTAATAATTTCAAGACCAGCAACAAGGATTAAAATGGGTTGATTGAAGAATACAACTTGGCCTTGCGGCATACAAGAATTTGGCAGAAAGGGAACGCGCCACCATATCCAAGAGGGTGCCACTATGGTGTGCATTGCATGTTGGGACATCTGACCCCTGTCTGCTACCGACTGTAGACGTTCTTGAAATAGCAGTCCATGTGTTGTCAAACCTGCAAAAAAACTAATAAAACAGGCACTTAGTTAATTACCTCCTCTCAGTGTTTGGGCTAGATGCTCCTTAACTTGAGAGATTGCTCCGAGGTAGACACTCCAAATATCCCTGGCTTCATCTTTAAATACTCTAGCATTCCTTTAAGACCAAATGTGGTAAACAACAGTAGAAAGCAATAGTGGGAAGAGGCTTGTTATGTAGGGATCAGAGGCTCTTTGAAACTAAGTGAGAAGGGACGGGAGAAAAGGCTGACTTGGGCATTGTAAGTGGAAATGAGTGAGGCTTTGGTCCCAAACTGATCTAGAAAATGAGCATTCAAAAAACAAGTGGTCCAAGGTTTCATTAGCTGAAAGGCACAATGAACAATGGTTAGGAGTATAGAGGTAGGGAAGTTTGTCACGGGTTGGAAGTTTTTAATGGAAGGCAAGCCAAAGGATAAAGGAGCACCGAGGCCTACTTCTTTTATCCCACACTAGCTTATAACATGGGACTTCTTGGATAGGGGGTCGCAAAAAGTTATAGGCAGAAGCAGTTGTGTACTATCTAATGGGTCTTGCTATCCATTCCATACTATCAAGGCAGGAACTATTTGGGTGATACCGAGGTACTTCAAGGTTCCTAAAGAGCTCTAAGAACATTACTTGCCAACACCACTCATCCTGGTTGATGACTTCAGAAACTCGTGCTATCATCAGAAGTTCCAAACCATTTATCTCTCTCGGTGAAGAAAAGGTCTGTAAGATGCCTCTCGGGTGCCAGGTGTCCTGCCATAAAAGAGTAGATATGCCATTGCCAATCCTAATTCTGAATTGATTCCTCATCTTATCCCTCACAAATAAAATTTTTCTTTAACTCCAAGAATTATTATAGGTGGGTTGCACACTCCAAAAGTTGCTTCTTCTCAGAATAATGATGTGCACCCACTTTACCCACAAAGCCTCACTATCTTCAAATAGATTCCAAATCCATTTCCCTATTAAAGCATGGTTCCAAGTGGTCAAGTGTTTCACTCCTAAGCCACCCTCCTTTTTAGATCTACTAATATCGTTCCACTTAACCTTGGCATAGATTTTGAAGCTACACTCCCAGCCCGTAGAAAGTTCTTAAGCTTCTTCTATATATCCTTTAGAATGGAGGAAGGAAGGATGAAATGGGAAGACCGGTATACTTAGAAGGAAGAAAGAACTAAGATAACCAATTGGATTCTGCCAACATACGAAAGGCTTTTATGAGTCCAACTATTGATCCTATTATCGATTTTATCCAGAAGAGGAAGGCAATCCCTCCTAGATAAATGTCCAGTAATGAGAGGAACCCCTAAATACCTTATAGGAAGAGAGACTTGCCGGAGACCAGAGATAAGTTTCATTCGGTGGGCTAGCTGGTTCACATCTGGGGGTAAAAAAAATTGACTCTTGGAAGTATTCATATCCGTACCAGAAAACATAGAGAACGAACATAAGGAATCAAGCAATGTTTGAGCAGAGAACAAATCCGCATGACAAAATATCAATATGTCATCAGCAAAGAGGAGATGGTTGAGTTTAAGGCTTTGGCACCCCCAATGATATTTGAAGGAAGGGGAATTCTCAGTACAACCTTAAGATTCCTAGAAAAACTTACATACAAATTATCAAAAGAAAGGGAGATAAGGGATCACCCTGTCTTAAGCCTGACTTACCCTTGAAGAATCTGGATGGATTGCCATTGATCAAGATAGAATAAGAAGGAGTGGAAATGCATTCTTTGACCCAAGTAAGGAACTTCAAAGGAAGGCCTACGACTTCCAGAGCATTCATAAGGAAATCGCATTGAATATAATCATAGGCTTTTCAGAGATCCACTTTAAAAGTGCACCTCTTATCCCCTATACGACGATTCTTAACAAAGGCACTTTGATTGGGACTAACCATATGAGGAAGGATGGTTTGGAGCCTATTTGCTATGATTTTTTTAACCACCTTGTAAATCATGCTACAATAAGAGATAGGTCGATAGTCTAAAACTGTGGATAGGTGAGCTTTTTTAGGGATGAGAGAGATAAAGGTGGAATTGATCTCTTTAAGGAGTTTGCCGAAGTGAAAAAAATTTTGGATGGCTTTGGTCACTTCCTCCTCAATGATAGGCCAAGTTTTCTTGAAGAAGAAACCGTTAAACCCATCTGGGCTAGGGGCCTTGTTAGGGTTAAGAGAGTTAAAAGCTTCACTAATCTCCTGAGTAAAAACTTCAGCAACTAGAGGGTTGGTAAGATGTTCAAAAAAAGGGTTAGGAAAAAGGTTCCCCACAAACTCTTTAGAAGAATGAAGATCCTTTAGAATACCTATAGTATCTTGAAAATGATCGAGGAACTGATCTTGAATTTGTAAGAGCCCTACTATCCTATGCCCATTTCCCACCTCTAGGGAGTGAATGGAATTACGGTTCCTATTGGCAATGAAAGAATTGTGGAAAATTTTGGTATTTCTATCCCCTTCTCTGAGCCAGTTAATCCTAGAGGATTGTCTAAAGAAGGATTCCTGATCCTCTAAAACTCGAAATAAATCATTAATAGCTTCTGATTCCTGAGCATACAACTGAGAAGAACTAGGAAAAAGTCTCAGTTGATCTTGGATGTGACTAGTGTGTAATTTTCAAGGGTGAATATTGGAAAAAGAAAAAGTTGATAGAAGACATCATTAGTATTGACATTTATTGGAACCAATATTTGATAAATTTTTAATTTTTAATTTAGAACCTCTGATATTTAAGGGTGTCATCCATAAATGATTCCAAATAAGTTATTGTAATTTAGAAAGAAAAGACTATATAGCTTAGACAAAGATGACATTTTAGCTCAACCAAAGTAATGCTCGAATCTTCAAGCGCGTGCATATATAAGAAAATGATTTCAGGGTAATGGAATTTACTTCTATAATATTTACAAGCAAACACATTTTTTTCAGAAGAACTAACAATCAATCCAGAAACTTATAAGAGGATGTATATATACCAAAAGAAATAGGCTAATGTTGGAGGAACAGTTTATATTAGGAAGATGATATTTCTTATTTGACTACCTTTCAATTACACCAACATATTTTGGCCTTCCACCATTATCTTCATAATTGCACGTTACAAATATTTGAGCTCTATCTTGCACTTGCCGGATGCAATATCATACTTTCTATAATTGTTTCAAACAATAAGTAATAAAATTAGAGATTAAACTTCACATTTAAGACCATTTAACACAAAAGACTGCTATTGCATTGCTCTTAATCCTACAACATAGTACAAGTTATGAAAGCTCTTAATAAAGCCAACAAATAAATAAACTTGTGTATAAATCAAACCTTTGGTATGTACAAAATACTTCCATCTTTGTTTGTACTATATTAAAAAACATATATAAGAAATCCAAACATTTGTATATGGGAAAACCAAAACTTATTAAGCAATTTTGTGTTACAACTGATAGCTATAGACCTTTATATATAATAGTAATGATAGGCAGTTGTCCTAGATTCTCCGTTGAGATTGGATTTTCAGATTTAAGTAAAAAGATGAACACATGATAAAGTTATTCATAGGCTAAATCTGAGACATATCTTTCATTATCATCCATTTCTAGGAAATAAACAAAAAATCACATTTAATATCAAAAAGTCCTCAATCGCCAAGTTCTATAACTTCAAAATCTAATTAGTGCCACATCACAATTAAAACCCAAATCTATATCTCTAAAAACCAAATTCCCAACTTCATAATTAATACACACAGTTGAGAGTCTCTTAAACTCATAGAAAAAACCAAAACCCTAATTCTGTGAGGAAAATGGAAGTGGGGACAGAAAACATAGGAATTGTTGAGAGGCCTCCATTTCAAGTCGGATGAATCAGAATAGTCTAAGGGATAATGAGATAGAATCGTGAGGTGGTAGCTTGCAAGGGCCTCAATGATTGTGGGATTGAAGAAAGCTTCCTCGCTGCAACCCTCAGCATCGTCTGCTTATTTCTCTTACTCTATTTACTGTAAAATAGACTTAATTTAAATAATAAAAAATAGACAGTTGGAGGTAACGTTACATTAATAATAGGTTGAGAATGACGTCAATAATCAATTACAAATCTCGTTAAGAGACGACAAGATGTGCGACGAGGGAATTGGGAGAGTGGAGACTGACTGGGAGATAAGATGTAATGAGTGAAGAACAGAAGTAGAATTGATGTCTGGAAATTAAATAAAAGCAAAATGACGTCATTTGCTTCTTCTATAACACTATTTTGATTGAAGCAAAATGACATCATTTTACTTATACTGTTCAATTGTTAACTAAGTAAAATGTTGTCATTTTGTTGTTTAATGCTGTTAGGCCTTGAGTAAGGTTGAATTCAAGCTCAAGGGCCCGCTCGAGCCCTAATTACCAATCCTAAGGTTCAGTCAACTCCTAGATTTTGCCAACCCTATCTTGGTGTTTGTGATTAAAAATCCAAATGAAAAGATGACATTAACCTAATAAGGCAATAGAACAAAAGAAAGATAAAAAGACGATGGAACTTTTGTAGAGGAGATTGGGTTGGTAAAGAAAAAGAGAAGAGTGGGACGAAAGATATGTATTCATGGCTCGCACGACCACGCCTTGGTGGGCTCTGTCAATGGGGAGCTCAAAAAAGCGACTAACGCCTATGGATTACGACTAGCTACTGGAAAAGTTGACGTCAGAATTGCGAGAAAATTGGAGATGGTAATGATCTGGCCTAGGTTGTAGGTTTATCGACTTAATGGTCACTGCTAGTTTGAAGATGGTGCCACACCTTGGTGGGCTCTGTCTTTTATGTTTTTTTCCCCACTTAAAAGTGTATGTGTGTAATGTGATGTTAATTAGTTTCTGCTTACATGATATAATAGAATATAGAATCATAGCAACAATTTCAAATTTTGCATATACAAGATTTTATTGTAACCGTGTTTTAATTTTGTTGCCTTTTTTATATGTAACTACAAATTATTTTTTTGTTGATTTTTAATATTATTAAATGCATCACTTTTAAAATTGTTAGGTTATATTAATTTTCAGCAATACATTTTAAAATTGTTGTAAACATCTCTTTGCCTAAAGTAATTTTTGCTGCAGTGAAATTACAACTAACCGATTAGCTGTAGACTATAAATCATTAATAACATAAACTTATAATTACATTTGACAAGCATATATATATATATATATATATAATAATTCAAGACGTCAAAGGTGGGAAAAGGGATTGAAATTGCGTGACATTGACTGCCAGTGATCAGGGCTCATGCTCACTACGTGATCAGTGTCCAGTCTTTAATAAACGCCAAGTCCACCCTATCAAAGCTGGATCATAGTTGTTTTGAACATTCAGGGAAACTCCTAATGTCACAATCTTAACGACATGCTTTAGATCTTGCAGGAATTCCCTTCAATATCTTTTTTTAATTTTCGTTTTAGAATAAGATTTTCCAGCTGTCAGTTCACTCTTATTGAAAAAGGATCAGTTGAATTGTTTTTCAGATATTGATCTCAACACTATACGAGGCATAGAGATGCGGGAAGCTGCTAATTATAGAGCAGGTCAGGTACTTGGGAAATTGATAAGCTTCCTGAGAAAGTGTATCATACGCATTGTTTCCGTTGGTCCAATTCCAAATCACATTGCTGTAATTATGGATGGGAATCGAAGATTCGCGAAGAAGTGGAATTTGGTCGGAGGGGATGGTCATAGGTTTGGGCTATTGGCACTTTTGTCTATGCTCAAATATTGCTACGAGTTCGGCGTGGAATACGTGACAATATATGCCTTCAGCATAGAAAATTTCAAGCGGAAACCTGAAGAAATTCAATACTTGATGGATTTGTTTCAAGAACAAATTGAGTGGTTCTTGAAAGAAGAGAGCATTGTGGATCGGTATGGGCTCAGAGTTTATTTTTTAGGGGATCTAAAACTCCTACCTGAAACTGTGAGGTTGGCTATGAAGAGGGCCGTGGAGGCCACCGCTAACAACTCCAATGTGGTCTTATCAATCTGCTTTGCCTACAGTTCGACAAATGAGATTGCACATGCTGTAGGAGAGTCGATTCAGGAAAGACAGAGAGAAATTAATCACCAAAGGCAAGTGAATTATGAGGATGAAAATGACGTGTTTGTGACAGTTACAGACATTGAGAAGCATATGTATTTAGTGGCTGCACCTGATCCCGACATCATAATTCGTAGCTCAGGCGAGAACAGGTTGAGTAACTTTCTTCTTTGGCAGAGTGCCTATTCTTATTTGTATTCTCCTTCTGTGCTATGGCCGGAGATTGGTTTCCGACATCTTTTGTGGGCAATCCTCAATTTTCAGCGGACCAAAAGTTATCTGGACAAGGGGGAGAAACACCTCTAGTCATCCTCTTGGACATTTGTTTTTTGTTTTATTTTATTCAATATAACTGTCTGTTCAAACATTAGTATTTGCTACTGCCAACAAGGGACATCTATGATTATTCCCACATACAACATAAACATCGGATGTGTCATTTTCTATTAACCGCCTGAAACGAGGTCTGTTACATGTTAGTATGACGTTCTAAATAATGCGACGCTCATTATTTGTACAAGGGGGATAAACACTTCCAGTCATTATCTAGACAAGGGGCAGAAACACTTCTAATCATATTATTTTCAACTTACAAAATATTATAACTCACCACAAGAAAAATAGGATCTAGCGACGAAAATTACCAATGGAATATAAAGGTCTTCTGTCGGTAAGTTAAGTTAGCGATGGAATCTACCGATGGAATAAGTCGTTGGAGAAACAGTTGTAGGTAATAATTAGCGATGGAGTACACACTTTTTGTCGCAAATTTACCGACGGCCAGCTTCTATTCCATCGATATATTTAGCAACAGCAATTTCTATGCTATCGGTAAATTTAGCGATGGAAGATCTGTTTCAGTTGGTAAATTTCGCGACGGACAAGTCATTTCTGTCGGTAATCTTACCTACGAATACCACAATATGTCGGACCACTAACTTTACCGACGAATATTGACAGGTTGTTGGTAAATTTACTGCATTTCACCGATGGAGGTTGGTTATCCGTCGGTAAATTCACTGCATTTTACTGAGAAATTTTGTTTTTCTGTCAACAAATTTACTGATATTGTTTTTTTAATTTTTCTTGCATTAATTTTATTTGATAATGTTATGATTGACGTATAATTTATACTCTTATCAATTATCTGTTGATAATATTTTAATTTGTTTCTCCATTTATTTTGTTAAAATAGAAAATAGATTAATAATATAAAAGTAAAAATTATCTTAATTGATAATAAAAAATTATTATTTACAATAATAAGTATTTAATTCATACAGAATGACTACAACTACACAATTCATTTGGTAAATGTGGATGCCCTAAATATTGCAATGAGGTGCTGCTCTTCTCGTTCAACTCATTCATCTCATTACAGAGTTGGGCTATGTACTCTATCGACTGTTATAACTGAGTTGCCAGTGCCTGTACTGTGCTCCGAAGCTCATGAACTTCATTGGATGTGAACTGCCTACTAGATATTGTTGTACTAGATGTGGAGGATTGCGAATAACATGTGTTCGCAAATGAACCTAATCCAAAGATCCTTCCATGACGGCCCCTACCACCCACTGCATGAAGATAGGTCTTACTCTCATCAACATTTTTAGATTGTTGAGACTGTCGTTGAATGTTTTCTTGTATTTGGCCCTATTAGAAGGCAATATTTATGTTAATAAGTGATAATTATTAAGCATTGATATTAAAGCATAAATTTCACATACATTTAGTTCTCTACATCTGATATTGACGAAGGTCACACCGTCATGCTTTTAAGTGTGAGTGTGCAAAAAGAGCTAACGGGGTGTAAGCCTCTTACCTACAGACTGTTCCTATATAAGAATAAAATGTTATAAGTGAACTACAATTTACAAACTTTTGGCATAATTTCTTCTATTTTTAGGATATTTACCTCCTGTTGAACAAAAAAGATAACTCAATAACACAGTCATATATGACACCAGACATTTATAATATTATCATTCTCCATAATACACATATTTTCATTCCAAAATTCACACATCAAATTAAATAAAAACATCAAAGTAAAAAAATCAAAATATAAGTGTAAAGTGTAGATACTTAGAAGTCTCTTTGAATGCTCATTGTGGGTAATAGAGCTTCCAGTGCGTACGGGAAGACTCTCTTCCCCCGATCCTCCATATCTACTGGTATAATTACGCCCTGAAATAGATATTGCCGCAGATGATATCCAATACTGCTGCCAACAACTCCATATTTCTTCATAAATATAAGGAGGTTGTACAGAAGTCTTGTGTATTGCACCAACAAAGTCTCTACAACCTGTACATCTCTCCCATACTTTATAAATAATTACATTAAATTCAAAATCCCAAAAAAATTTTCTGAAAAAAGAAAAAACATACAATAAGTACTTATAACCTACGATATTTATCTATTTAATGTATAAAAATTAATTATAAAAATACAAAAATATATTTTTTGTACCTCAAACTCCTGATAATAAAAATCTTTTGTCACCTATGAGATATTTTTCCATATATACCCATCAAGATCAATCTTCTCCTTGAATTTGGATGTCATGTGTCTTGAGCACGGTTCAAACGGAATCAAACTAATATAAAAACAATTTATATCATTTTTAAATTTAAACCTATATCCTAATTATAAACATATGGTGTTTCATGTATTTTCACTTACACATTGTTGACAATTGTGATGAAAGTTCTTCCATCAACTCCCTCAGCTCCAAGCTGGAGGCTACCTCCTTCATCCTCATCACTTACCCCTGATATCCCTTTTGGAATAAGGATGGTGGATGGTGTAACAGCAGGTACGGAAGGTGATGCCTCATCTACAAGTGTAGTAGTTGGAGGTATAGCGTCTAATTATGTTGCAGCTGCAAAATGTGATGCTTCATCTGAAAAGTAATTGGCTCTAAATTGTGATCTAAATCTTAGTTACATCATATCATATTTTCTCTTTAGTGGCATATTTTAACTTGAAATTATTTTTTATTGAATATTCAAAAAATATAATAATTTTAGTTCAATATATAACAATATATTGTTGATTTAATGATTGATTTATTAAATATAATATTCTATTGCAAACTTAAATTAATCGCTATCAATACTTAATTGTAAATCAAAATCATCATCATCTTCTTTTTCTAAAGAATTAGAATCAAACTCAGGCTCCTCTTCAGATCTCTTGTCGTACTCATCCTCTCTAGATGAAATTTCAACATATTCATTAGTTTGATCGTTTAAAGGTTCATTCTCGTCATATGTAATAGATGCATTTATTTCATAAACATCTTCCTAAAACTCTTCACTTTCAATTCGCTGTTCTCCTTTTCCATATGATTCAAAACACCTTCAGTTTTAACTTTGCAAATGTCTAACTAATCTGAATTATCTCATCATAAGCTGGGAAAAAGGACATAATACACATAGATCGCTTGCATCACCAATATGAAAGGTTCAAATTGTCTAAATCTTCTTTATTGGTTGATTTCAACTAGATTGTATCGGCTATGCATTTTTGCTCTAATATTAGGAGTTGGACCAAACCAGTCACCCTTAAATATTATACTCCCCTCTATTGGCAATGTATGATACTCAATTTCATATATCTCGATAATTTTACTATAGTAATCCAGCAATTATCCCTGTATGCAAACCCCACTATTTACTATTTCCATGCTATAACCACGATATTCTATATGATATTTGTATCCATTAACAAAATACACCGGATACAGTTTAACAATTTGCAAAGGTTCTTTCGCAAGATCACATATGAACTTGTTCTTTATTGGATTTTCTAAGACCTACACAAAAGAAATTATCATATTAAATAGTATAATGTCATTTGAACACTTTAATCTTATATTTCAATCAATTTAATAATTGTAAGTGAAAATTTACATATTTCTCGAACCGTAGAGGAAAGTGTCTTCTAACTTCTTTATTGATATCATCTTATGTTTTCTCGGGCATTAACTCGCGTAACCATTCCTCGTATAATCTAAAAACATTATTATGTATTTCAGTTATGAATAACACTAAATTTCAAAACCCAAATAATCAATTTCAAAATGAACTTCAACTTCCTGCAAGAAAGTTTAAACTTCTTAACAGTTCAATAAAATGTAACCATGGGTAGCCTCTATTAACTTTCTTTTTGTTAAACGTCCATATGTTCATCCAGAATATATGAAAATGGATAAGTTACCGTAAACATCACCTATTCCTCCCCTGTCATCATTACGAGGAACATTTCTTTCTCTTGTGTACACATGCGACTCAAAATAATATGAACAAAATGCACTTGCTTCCTCCACTAAAAAGCATTACATATCAAACCTTCAACTTTAGCCTTGTTTTTGATATTTTTCTTTAAGTGATGCAAATACCTACATTAGCGAATAAGGTTATTAAAATTATGTTATTAAAACATGTTATTACTTCAATTTCAATATTTACTATAATTACCCTCAAATGGATACGTCCATCGATATTGAACTAGACCAGCAAGTTTAGCCTCATGTGTTAAATGCACAAGTAAATGCTCCATATAGTCAAAGAAGCTTAGAGAAAAAATGTCTTCTAATTTGCTCAAAATTACTGGAATTTTCCTTTGTAGTTTTTCCATTTCAGCCAACTTTATTTCAGATAATGTTAAGCTTTAAAAAAAACTTAATTCTATTATAAATTCCTAAACCTTATTTAATAGCAACTCCCGAATTGTAATTAGAATTAGCCTTTGCATAAATACAAGACAATCATGACTTTTCATCCCAATTGATTTGTACTTCCTCATGTCTATACACCTTGCCAAGTTTGAAACATAACCATCGAGAAACTTTATACTTTTCATCCATTCACATAAAATTTCCTTTTGTTTTTATGTCTAAAGTGTAACATGCTTTCGAACATTTACCGGTGCGAAGATCTTTAGCTAACTCATTCTTTCTACAAAAAAGTTTCAAATCAGCGCATGATTTTGCATTGTCTTTTATCCTCCCTTTAATGTTCATTATGCTATTAAACAAATTGTCAAAAATATTTTGTTCAATATGCGTCACATCTAGATTATGATGTATCAAATTTGTTTTCCAATGTGGCAAATCCCAAAAGATGCTTCGCTTTCTCTAACCAAAGTTTTTACTAATGCTTGTTTTAACTTCATCGGCTTCAAATTCTGTAACTTTCAACAAACCTAATCCATCAATCTCCTATAATATCTCTTAACCAGCTTTATGAGGGGGAGGAGGTGTTTGTACCATCCTATTCTTAATAAACCTTTTTTTATTGTGTCTAAATGGATGATCTGGAGGAAGAAATTTTCTGTAGTTGTCAAATCAACATGTTTTGCCTTGTTTAGAAGATAAAACGCATTAAATTTATTGCCACAATAAGGACAAGCCAATTTCTTTGCTATGCTCCATCTAGACAACATAGCATATGCCAGAAAATCACTAATAATCCACATCAAAGCTACTCTCAACACAAAATTTTGTTTTAGAGACACATCATATGTCTCCACACCATATTTCCAAAGATGTCGCAATTCAGATATCAATGTTGTAAGAATATATCAATTTTATGTTTTGGATTTGTAGGCTCTGACATAATCACTGTCAAGAACATATATTCCTCATTTATACACATCCATAAAGGTAAATTACAATGAGTAATTATGATTTGTCATGATGAATATTGTTGTCCAGATTGATCAAAAGATTGGAATCCATCCGTCGACAATCCCAACCTAACATTTCAACTTTCAACTGCAAACTTATAATGGTTGCTATTAAAATGTTTCCATGCTAGTGCATCCGATGGATGACTCATTATTCCATCTTCCTATTCATGTTCATTATGCCATCTTATGTGAGATGTAGTAACATCAAAAGCATATAGTCTTTGAAGTCTTAAAGTTAGTGGGAAATAATACATCCGCTTCTAGGGTACTAATTTCTGCTTTGTAGAATGCTTTCTAGGCTTAAACTTAGATTGACCATAAAAGTTGCACTCTTGTAATTCGACATCATCTCCCTAAAACAACATACATCTCAATTTGAAACAATCAATTGTTTCAATAGGCAAACTAAGATCCCTATTAAGTTTCTTCATATTGTAAAAACTATCAACCATTATATGACCAGGAGGCAATGATTCATTATACCATCCAAGAATTTTATCAAAACTACAATTAGAAGTATGCCCTTTAGACTTTATATTGAATATTTGAGTAATTGAAAACAATTGAATCATTATCTCACAATTTGGCTGTAATTCTTGGTAAGCTGAGTGTAGCAGGTCAAAAAATTGTTTTACATATGGGTTCGGTTCTTTTTAAGATTTTCTTTATTTTCCTGAAAGGTATAACCAGCTACACATAAACCATTTGCATGTAAGATTTTCAATTGCACCTAAATTATTTGTTCTAAATCCAATACCCCCTTCAAACTCATTCTAATTTACTAACAAGTTTACTTCATTACCCTTTGAGGTGCTATAAATCAATGGCTCCCTATGACATGTCCACTCAAAATAATTTGGAACAAACCCTTTTCTCAACAAATGGCCATTCACTTCATCAATATGAAGGAAATAAATATGTTTGCACTTTTTACATAGACATCTGATCTTTGTGTCATCCATATATGCAAGTTGAGAACATACATAATAAATAAAAGCTTTAATTTCCTCTACAAACTCAAGATTAATGAAACTATCAGGTGTTAATCGTCTATACATCTAAGATCTATCAACATTACTCATTTTTGCAAAATTTTTAATTTAAAAAGGTGATTTCATAATTAATATTGTTTATGTCCCCTAATTTTAAAGAACATTTAAAGTTTAAACAACATCCCCTAAGTATTAATCAATTGAATTAGCCACCTAAAATTGATTTTAATACTATGGTATAAGGTGTTGTTTACACCTGTGAATAAAGAAAGCAAGTTCTCGCTGTGATTAGTAGACTCGTGGAATTTTTCACAATTAAGCCTCATGGAAGCTGCATCACGGGTTTTCAGATTATATATTGCCCTAGAGGTTTATTATACAAAGAACTGTCATGTCTATTAAACCTATGAATTTCTTGTGTTAAATACTAAGTTTGAATTAATTATATTAAATTTGAAGCATTAATCAATTAAATTAATCACCTACAATTGATTTCAATATTTTGGCACGTGGCATTTTTTACACCTTTCAATCAAGAAAGCAAGTTCTCATTGTGACTCCTAGACTTGTGAAATTTTTTACCAATAAGCCTCATGGGTTCTGCATCATGGGTTTTCAGCCTATATACTGTCCTAAAGGTTTATTATGTAAAGAACTGTCAGGTCTATTACACTTATGAGTTTCTTATGTTAAATACTAAGTTTTAATTAATAACATTAAACTTGAAGTATTAATCAATTAAATTAATCACTTACAATTGATTTCAATACTATAGTACGTGGCATTATTTACACCTATGAATCAAGAAAGCAAGTTCTCACTATGACTCATAGGCTCATGGAATTTTCACCGATAGGCCTCATGGGAGCTGTATCACAGGTTTCCAGCCTATATATCATCCTAGGAGTTTATTATGCCAAGAACTGTCTTGTCTATTAAAACTATGAATTTCTTGTGTAAAATACTAAATTTGAATTAATCGTATTAAATTTGAAGCATTAATCAATTGAATTAATCAACTACAATTGATTTCAATATTACGGTACATGGCATTGTTTACATTTGTGAATCAAGAAAGCAAATTCTCGCTGTGTCTCCTAGGCTCATGGAATTTTTCACTGATAAGACTCATGGGAGTTGCATCATGAGTTTCTAGCCTATATATCATCCTAGGAGTTTATTACGCCTCAAATTATCTATAACATCTCAAACTCATTCCACATATAGTAAATACTTATGTAGTCATACATTTACTCATCAATGATTCAAACATAACTTAAATATAAATACTTAGACAATTAAAGAAGAACATAAAAACTCATTAATAATTATAAAAATACTCTAAACAACAACACAAAATCAAGATCTCCTTAATTTGCATTCACACAAAACTCAAACGCATCTTATTAATGTATTATTAAAGCTACACATATGGTAGACATTAGTTGGATGACTTACTTAGATGGACGAACAACTACAGACTATAAAGAAGATGGATGAGCGACGCTCTTCAACACAAAATAGGGCCTGTGAAAAAGAATATTAGCATTTTTCTCATTTTTTTGAAATTATTTATATGGAGATTCATAAATGATCTTTAGTATAATTATATTGTAAAATCTATTAAATTATCTTCTACATAACCCTCCACTAATCAGACTTCCTTCTTAGATTAAACAAAAATAAGACAATATCTACAATTTCATAAAATTGTCAAAATAACTTGCCTTAGTACTAGTATAGTGCATGATAAGTTAGGCTTCTCCAATAACTTTACTATACCATGAAAACTATTTCTTTAGAGTAAATTTTCCTTTCTCTATATGTTCTCTTACTTGGTTTCCATCTTCACTCCTTAAAAAAATTTAGGTCTTAAATAACAATCTGCATTAAGTCATAATGCATTTATTATATCATTTGTTCAGTGTATTTTTCTTTATGAATAATTTCAAATGAGAAACATAAAACAAATCTTCTTATTTACACATGTAGAAAAAAAGGATATGGCTTTATTGTGTAAATAGAATGAGTTATGCTCATTTGAATATTTGATCGAGCATTATTTAAAGTTAGATAATGCAAGATTATAACTGAATTTAGTTTCTTTTCCCTTTCTGGTTTGAAAATGACGACCACTATCTCATATATAAATCTGCTACTCTCTATATTAACCATTAGTAATAAATTATAATCAAAATATACCAAAAAAATATAGTAAACAATTCTTTAAAAAGGAAAATATCTTGCCATAAATATAAAGAGTGACTCCACAAGTCCATATATCAAATGTTGTAACACTATAACCTTTGTCCCTAAATGCCAAAATGAGAAAAACACCATGCACCAAATGTAGTAGTTCTACATTTTTCATTATAGATTTGAAAAAAACAAATGGGATATGAAACACCAATATATACCCTAAAAGCAACATAATTTAGAGTTCTACAGGTTATATGAAGAAGCTCATTGCCCTGAATTGGAAAGAACATCAGTCATGTAATGCCTTATTATAAGTAATGAAAATAATATGGGCCTTATGATCAAAACCTATAAAATATATTTCCTATTATTTTA
The DNA here is from genome assembly GCA_027478495.1 of Erythroxylum alaternifolium. NCBI lineage: Eukaryota > Viridiplantae > Streptophyta > Magnoliopsida > Malpighiales > Erythroxylaceae > Erythroxylum > Erythroxylum alaternifolium. Next base: position 27,546,123 of record JANIIA010000004.1, read on the forward strand.
AAATAAAGATACTTTGAATAAAAAAGGAGGATACTATTTTATTCCGTTATGTATATATCTAATTATCGAGTGTTTAAGGCTTGTTCTCTTATTACGTAACTAATCTTTAAGTTTCTTTAACTAATATTTCGTTTATTACATTAAACTGACAAATAAGCTTTAGAGTTAAGCAACCCACCTAAAAACTAATTAATTAGAAAATTCCATGCTAGCTCGTCAACACTTAAGTTTTAGAGAAATGGGTCAGGGTTTGTCATGACTCTTTACTGGAAAAATTAAATTGCTTTTCAATCAAGTCTTTAGAACGATAAAATATTTGAAACACCTGACTCTTATTGTTCATAGGAAATAACCAGGAAAATAGAAAATAATCGTTAATTAAGATAACAAAATATTTATAATTAGAGTAAGAACAAATGGGAGATGATCTCCAAAAATTCTGTTGAATTAACTCTAAAGGCTTAGTACTACAATGCTAAGTAGGAGATAATGGAATCCTATATAATTTTGCCTATAAATAAAGAAGAAAACTTAGTGAAGACAACTTGGAAGAAGAACAAGACTACTGAAGTTGACAAACTAAACTTTGTATTGAAAACTAGGATGGCTAAACCAGGCATACAAACTCTCTAACTTGACTAAGAAAGCACTTGTTGATCAAGAGCACCACAAAATTTCTAAAGCCCTAGTTAAGTTGTTCAATGAAACAAGATTCTTTTAGTAATCTGGTCCTTCACAAAATAATAATCAGGATGAAATTAAAAAAATCCAGCTATTCTCATGATAAAATTTTTAAGCAGAGATTAGTGTTGTGCACTAATGTAATCCTCCAGTGATGCCATTGTCTTCAGCTTTAAGTTTGTAAAAGATAAAAGCATTAAATTTTGATTGACCTACAAAAGTCAAAGAGTCAAATATAACTTTAGCTTGATAAAGGCATTTAGAAATTGAACTTATCATCCTTGGAGTAGATATGGCATTAGAGACAGTATCTGAAACAGGACGATGATGACGAGGACTCATGGTGGCCTTCGGTAGCGATAGAGATGAGGAAGCTAGCACACCAAGGATAGTGGCACGTTGAGGACACATGATGGGATGACAAGGACGTCAATGGGACGACGAGGAGGAACTGTCAGATGTGACGATAGAAGAGAATAAAAAAGTTAGCTACGATGGAGGAGGGAAAATTGAGGGGAGGAGGATGCTGACGTCCTTTTTGTTTTATTTAAAACTCTAAACCTGAAGCAGATGATGACATTTACCTCTAACATTTACCGAAAGAACCTAAAACTTATTTATTCTGCCAAGCATTCCAGCCTTCTTTACTAATGGAAATTTTCTACTGTCACTATATTCCGTCGAAAAATTTCCTGAGATAATTATCCTCCATATTTACCGACAGATATATTTTCCATTGCAAAATAAAATTTTTCCTAACAATTTTGTCGGTGACATATAATCTTTCGTTAGTAATTTGCTACAGTTCATTTTCATCGGTAATTTTTCATATCTAATTACTAATTTTCTTATAGTGGCTATTCCTCATATCTATATCTTGTGAAAAATGAATTAGAATTTGAACTTATAAAAAATGATAATATTATTATAATAATGAAGGTATAACTTAAAAGTAAAAAAATAATATAAAGTTCTTAGAAGTTAAATAAATCTAATAATAAAGAGATAAGAATACATCTTCTGATAACAAGGAGCTTTGAATAAGCTCTATTAATAATCAAACAAACAAAAGCTTGATCTCTAATAACTGTTTAACTAGATGAATCAAATAATGCCTTACTTCAATATCTCCAGTCTAATTGGCCATAACCATGTTCAATGTCTATGTACACTAAAGCTCACAAATTAGGAGATTAGTGTAAGTAAATTCCACTTGCTAAATATAGTTGAGTTGTATTCTAAGTGAATTTTCTGGACCAATAACTATTCTCCAATTTGCTTCATAAGTTTATGGAGGATAATGTTCTTATGGTTAAGTTGCTTATGAAATGTCCACTTATTCTTTCCTTCCATAAGGCACACAATATGTTTACTAAGGAGATCCTTTATGCATACATATCCCCTTTACAAATTATATAACTTTGGGAAGACCAAGTGATGACATTTATCCAGTTAGTAAGGGCCTGTGCCAAGATGTTGAGCTAGAGAACACCTCTCCAAACCCATAGTTGAAAAGAAATTTTCTATTGACTCTTCTTTATGGTTACATAAGGAATATGAGCCTGAGATATCCATAAATCTTTTAATTCTATATGTTGTTGGAAGTTTCAATTTATTATGAGTTATAGAGTTAAGGCTAATATGGGATTAACCTACTTAAACTAGAATAGCTTAGCTTATCTCATCTTTAAAGTACTTGGTCTTACCAGTAACTTGCAAGAGTCATTTGAGTATCCTGTTCTACTAGAAAGTGTTATCTTTTTTAATTTGGATTCTTATGTTTAGAATCACAATGGTAAGAGAACTTCTTGGAACTTTCTCAATGTGATCTCTCGTCTTCATAAGTACTTCGTTAATTGAAGCTAATTCAGGGATTATATTATTGAGGCCAAATAACAGCTTTACCTTTATTTGGTCAAAAGCTAAGCTAATTATCATGCTAAAAGTTTTTCAACTCCCCCTTCCTAGTCTAATATTTAATCTTTATTACCTCTCTCTTAGCTTGAAAAATTGACCGTAGTCCATGAAACATTGGCTTTAAGATTAACAATCTAAAAGTTTGCTTTTCTCATATAAAAAGTAAGAATCCATCTTACCCAAAAGGCTTGTTTATCTGTTAGATGTCTCCAAACTCTCTTTATCTTAATCATTTTATTAGTAATTCTTATAAAAGTAATACCTAGACATCCTTCATCCTTTTGAAGACATGGCTTGCTCTAATTTATTTTAGCTAGAGTATGTTTGGAGTGATCCCTTGATAAGAGGAAATTCCTTGTTAATCTCTCAATTTTCTTAATGACTCCTTTAAGGAGTATGAGATCTTGAGACTAATAGATATAAAGATTACTTAAAATAGAGTTAAAAAGAAACACCTATTCCAACTTGTGAGAGAATTTTTTTACATTAATTTTCAATACTTTTTTGAATATTTTCTATAAGAGGGATGTAACACGACTGTGATGGCATCCTTAAAGTGATTGGTATGCCTAAATATGTCAATGGGGGCTTCCTAATCTTTAATCGTATCATTAGAGAGAACCAATGTGTATAATGTTGGGCACTAAGCAATAAATTCATTACACTCTTATCCTTATTCATAGATAAACCAGAGACCATATTAAAGGTGTAAAATGAAATCATTAATACACAGATGGAGTTGGCATCTACTTTAGAAAAGAGAAATAAGTCATTTGCAAAACATAATTTGTCAATTCTTAGCTTGTTATATTTTAATGGAATTTAAATTGTTTTTCTTGGCTGATGATTATCTTAATTAAACTTGAAAGCACTTCCATGCTTCAATTAAAGAAGCAAGGCGATAGAGTATCTCCTTGTCATAACCCCCTTGTACCTTTTATAAGATTTTTTGGTTCACCATTCATTAACACACTGAAAGAGACTAAGGTTATGCACTACTCTATTAATCATATAACACCCCACTCCCGCTGGACCCGAACCCGATATCAACAGTGATACCCGAATCCGTGCCCCGCGAGGGTGGCGTGTCACATCACTTCACTAAACAAAAGTCGGTATCAATTTTTTTTAAAACGTTTTACACTTATCACTCATGTGGGCCCACTTTTTTTTTCTTTTTCAAAACATTTGTTACTTAAACTGAAACGAAACAAATCATATTGCAATCAATAAAACGCAAAGCGCAGAAAGTTAATATCTTGAATTGGCCCATTTTATTTCATAATCATTTAGTACAACACAAAGCAAGCAACAGAAACAATTATTAGCCACTTGGGCCCATTTCCAATTATACAGTACAATCGTTTCAGTACAAACTTACAACTGTAATAACTGAATACAAATCAGTACAACAATTTGCGGAAAAATACAATCAAATCACTAGACATAATGCAGACGCGAACTGATCCCGACCCCTTCTTTCCTCTCTCTTATGCATCAGATATACTCCCGTCGCCTAACGGGGTACTCTTCTGAGTCCTGAAAAATAATTGCAAATTTTGGGTGAGTTTTGCGAACTCAGTGAGGAACCATCATCGATGGTCCACTCAATTCATGCATCACATTAGGCATGTAACA
>JANIIA010000004.1:27603491-27650545 GCA_027478495.1 Erythroxylum alaternifolium
GTATAAGTGATCCTTTGACTTGAGATCTCCAAAGTTATCTTGTATAGGAATTGCTATGTTTTGATACTACTTATGACCTTTTGTAGTCAAGGATAGCTCAGTTTGTAGTCACGAGATGTAACATAAACCATATAGAGGTAGTTGAGTAATCAAGATAGGATTTATCACCCTAAAGTAATTAGGGAGAACATTTCATTGTTCTTAATTAGTATTAATTCAAGAAATCCTTGGCCAAGGAGGAATGATGCTTTATAAATAGTTTTTAAAATGTCATTAATTGAATCAATAACTAGTGTTGGAGAACTAATATGATTAGACTCAAAATAGAGTAGACATTAATTTTGTGCTCTATATATAATCAAAATACTGTATAATGAAATGATAGAATTATACAGAAAAATTATGCACGGAAAGGTTGGTCAAAACCACTTTGACATTCCTAAATTTAGGTGGTCATATTGTGTTGCTAGATGCCAATCTTGATATATGAATATCAATAGTTTAATTAGAGAATTAAAGATAAATTAAATGAGTTTAATTTAACTAATCCTAAATATGATTAGGGTTATAGTGTATACCCATTGCTATATATTTGAGAACCTAATGGGTCACACATAAAGAAGATGTTGAAGAGAGCAAAGATATTTTAATCAAATTGGACTTAATTGTAAAGTTTGAGAAACTTTATGGTTAAATATGAGATATTAATCTACAATGATCAATATGAGATATTGGCTCTTATTTGGGCATAACTGGTATTCAATTACAATTATTTGTAATTCTAATTAAAATTTATTTGAAATTAGAATTTAATTTTAATTAAATTATTAGAGTGTTCAAAACTTATTATAAATAAACTTAAGCTTTAATGGAGCTAGTACTCCTTGCCAAACCCTCTTTGCAATAGTTGCAGAGTTTTCTTAACTCGTTCTGTGGATATCATTAGAGGTCAGACACTTATATGATTATGGTGGTTGAGATAAGTTATTTTTGTAAACGGTTCGAAAGATACGACGAGAATATGACCAAGCTTCAAAATAAGGTACTAATTAAGATTCATTCTTTATTATGATTTATATGTTAAACATTTTATAGAATTTTAGTGATCTTGTCTTTCAAAAAATTAAATACAAAAAAATTGTAAATATTTTGTTACATGCAGGATTGGATCTTGGCCCAATTTCCCAACATGTTTCTCTTGCTTGTGGCATTTTTTAAACCTGTATTTGATCCAAATTCGAGGGTTTCATGATTTTTAATCAATAAGGTCACCACACACACCTGTATTAATGATTGTGTATTACCTAAAACCCTAATTTCAAACTATAAAAGATAAAATTAAGAGAAAACGTAGAAGAAGAGGCTTGGGAAACCCAAATTGACAACCTAGGATGCCAAAAAAAATCAAAGAACAATCAAAGAAATACATATAGAGTGGATATCCATGATTGAAGTGGATTTTGTGAAGATTAAAAGGGATTTCATCATATTTCTTTTAGTTTTCTATTTTTCCTTTAATTTTAATGTTATGTTTTCTATGATTAAGAACTAAACCTTTTTATTTTCGTTTAATTCATTCTTTAGCTTTGATAAGATTTTATTATGTGTTTTTAATTATTCTTGAATTAATATTTCTAGCATGTTGATTCATGAAATTAAGATTGAAAAATCCTTTATATTAATAGATCTAGCATAATTGAAAAGAGTTGCATTCAAACTTATAAATAGCTCGACATAAATCTTTTGGATTAGAGTCAAACTTAATAGTGAAATTAATAAATTAGTTAATGCAATTTTAGGAGTTTTAATTAGAAAAAGATTTCAATTAATTAACATAGGATTAAATGTTAATAGTCTTAATAAAGATATTAGCATAATTGAGGAATTTCATGGTCTAATGACCTATGGATTAAATTGATTAGTGAAATCATGATTTCACGAGAAGTCTTAGGGGGATTCGAATTATAGTTACTACTACCTTCTTTGATTGTTTCTTAGTTTAATCTATGTTCTACTTAGTCAATTATGTCAATTTATTTTAGTTTATTGTTTTAATTTTGTATTTGATTAATTATAAGCACCATAATTTATTAGACTAGATAATAGAAATACGGTAAATGCTAGTTAATTCTAGTCCTTGTGGGATCAACTCGTACTAATAAATGCTAGTTACAATTACATTGTATGCTTGTAGTTAAAACATAAATCATATCAATCAAGTTTTTGGTATCGTTGCCAAAGACTGTAACATTAGGAAAATCTTATTTTTATTAATTCAGTCATTTTTAAGGTATTTTTATTTTTATTTTTATTTTTATAACTCACTTTCTTAATCGCATGTTTGTGGTTTATTTGGAGGATTTGGGTATTCATCATTATAACCCCCAAACACAATCAAAGGATAAAGATAGGGGGATTAAGGTATGCTATTACTTATGGCAACTTTGGAAGCTTACAAGGATAGGCTTGGTGACATGTACTCAGAAGCTCAATTAATATTTATGGCATATTGTGATATTTAAGGGGCTGATCACCCTAATTATGAATGTTAGACATTGAACTATAAATGGAGACATCTAATTTGTACAGAGAGCTTCCCTTAAGATACCCCTACCACCTACCAATACATGAATTTATTTGACTCATTATTACTCTGGACAGTGATGATGTACGAGAATACTTATAATCCAAAGTGGAGCAGTTATTACCACTTTACATGGAATGATCATGCTTCATCTAGATTTCTACAACAATAGCAGTAAAGGAGTATCAACATCTTGAAGATGTCCTTATAAAATTTGTTGCTTTAATCCATGCTACCCTCCATAAAACTAAAGGACTAGATCTTTTATCCAAATACACCAAACCAGATTTTAAGGAAACATACGAATACCTTACATCCTTATTATCTTGTAGCATATGGCTTACTTGTAAGCTACTAAAATCTTATGTGAGAAAACAGGTGGAAATAAGTCACTAATTATAAATCCAAGTTAAAGAAGGATTTGTTGATAAGTCCAACTCAAAAAATCATAAAGAAGTGCTGATTATGAGGCAATCTAACAATTAGATGTTCTTTTTTCCTTTTTGATTGAGTAGTTTGTAAGATTTTAATTAGTAGTTTAGTTATTTTCATAATCTTAGTTTGATGGTTCTCATTTTGTTACTTGAGATTTGATGGAGTTCCACATACTATGAAGGCAATTATTGCAACTTGGTGAAATGTCGGAGGAAGGACTAAAATTGCATGAAGAAAGTCATATGTATCTAATTTTCATTAACAATATTTTACCACCATATTAGAAAATAATATGCTAAACATATTATCATTTCATTCATGAATTAAGTGATAAGAGATTTTCAACCAAAAACAAGGGGAGAGAGCAGAGATTTATATAGACTACAGTAATAGCATCTTATATATCAACCATCAAATAGTAGAATTATTCAATCGTCATGCAAATAGAAAAAATTTTAGTTAATTTGCTCTTATTAGTTAAACCAAAAATTTCATATGAATATAAAAGTGAAATTATTAGCTCAAAGAAGGCCTTTTTACAAAATTGTAACAGTATCCTTCTTCTTTTTCCTCCTTAGTCTAGAGGTACAGTGCTAATGGTTTTCAATTGTGATCCATAAGTCCATTATAGAATCATTTAGTTTACAGAAGCAAAGCCAAAATATTAAGGGTACAGTTAATTTGTTTCACATGTTTCATGTTTCTACTTGTAAAATGTTCTAAAAACTCCCAAACTACATAATATTACTTATTTTTTTCTTTTCCTTATTCGTGCTCCTAGAGTTATTCATAGAATTATGTAGTATTTTTTGTTGTTTTTGAAATAAATTTTTCCAAGCTCTATCTTCCTCTCTAGTTCATTCCTCTCACAATACATTATCACCACAATAACTCACCGCTATCACACTAGTCACCAATAATAAATGACAATTTATTACCACAATTCAGTAGTCATAACCTTATTAACTTAAAATTGTTAGTTTAAACTCATCTTTTTTATTTAAAAACTATGCAAATTAATGCATATATATGTTTAACATAAATATCAAATTTCACTTGACAATTATTGAGATAACACATTTAAAAATATTTAATCTATTATATGTTTTTTAAAATTTAGTGTCCAATTTTTTTAGTTTTTAATTAAGTGATTAACCTTTTAATTAAAATGAAAATGTTATCTACATTAGCTATTTGTTGATGTAACTAACAGAAGGACACTTACGTGATATTTACTAATCACGTCAAATCAATTAACAACTAAAAAGGACAATATTCTAATTTGGGTTGGACAAATTTTAAAATATTAGTAACTAAATTAAATTTTTTTAAAAGATTAGATATTGAACTAAAAAAGCTAAAATTAAACACATTTAAATTTGTTATCTCACAGTTATTCTATGGAATAACTTCTTCATTTCATTATTTTTGTGGATTAATTTATTTTGGATTCCTCATTAGCTTCATCGGAATGACTTATTAGGTAATTTGATCATTCATTATAAGAAAATGCTTGAAAAAAAAATCTTCATCTCAATTTCATATTAAATTCTCGTTAAAATTTTAAAAATAACTTGATTTTTTCACTTAAATAATGATGTATGCATGATAACATTATCATCACTGATTGCTTGCGGTTTAATTTGAAAATTCGTATATTAACATTGGAAGTTAATCTAATGATCAGGATTCTTAAAAGGTCAATTCATTATAACACGTAATCATTTGTATTTTGATAAATAAATTCGAAATATATATTTAAACATCACCCTATTTTCTATTTTTAATATGAATACTTTTATTTGGTAATTTATTGAATGAAAAATTCATTTATTACTAATTTAGATATTGGTGTATGAAATTAAAACAATATTTCCTTACTTATACTTAATTTGACTATCAGACACCTCATGATTATCCTTAATTTCTCCCCCCATTGGAGTTTAGCTACATTTTTATCCTATCGATTAATAAAATTGAAATTCTATCATTATTCAAATGAAGCTCAAAGTATTAAAAGAAGGTTGATGTCTTAATACATATAAACCAAGTCAAACTTGTTAATTTGACTAATAAGATGTTAGAGTGGGGGGGTTCTAACTCACCTCAATTTTGAAGAAAACGATTATTAAAAGTGAAAATGCATTACAACTTTTAAATGTTGCTTAAATTGAATTTTTACTTGATCTTAAATAACTATTTTATTAAATAATTTATTGAAAGTATAAAATTTTGAACTTATTATTATATATACCGGAAGATTTATTTATTGTGTATTCCAAAGGTAGTAGAATTGTGGCTGCGGTTCGCCAATATAAAAAGAAAAAGATGTTAGGGCTAAGTTTTGAAGTCTTGTCAAACTTGATATGATTGATAGAAATAGGCTAATTAAACAATATCGGTTCCACAAAATTGGCAAGTTGGACAAGTACTTATATTTAATGCCCGAAAGTCAATTAGTTTTTTAGCTAGCTCCTCATAATTTCATTGACCTTATATGCCTTTTGATCCTTCCTGTGGCTAAAAAAATCTGCGAGGCGCAAATGATAGGATAATCAACCCAACAAAATCGAAAACAGGAAACACAACTGATCTAAATCTGTTATTTTCAACAGAAGATGGATTGTAATCCTCTGAACCATCCGAATCTGGAATCGTCACCTCCACAAACTCGTTACCTTGGCCTCTTTGATCCATTCTTTTGGGATGAGTTTCTCTTAAACCCTGGTTGGTCCTCTCCAGTTAGTACCGGTGACTCTAGTCATAAGACAATCAGCTTCACTACCCCAACGTCCCACAAAGATGCAGAATCAAAAACCCCCATGGAGGTTGAAGAAAAGCAATCCAATAACTCACAGCAATGTAACTTCTCAACGGAAATCAAAGGGCAAGAACATATTTGCAACGCAAAATTAAAAAATTCGAAGGAAAAGGGCTACAGGGGGGTGAGAAGGAGACCATGGGGCAAATATGCAGCAGAAATCAGAGATTCAACTAGACATGGTCTTCGAGTTTGGCTAGGTACATTTGACACTGCCGAGGAAGCGGCGCTAGCCTACGACCAAGCAGCACTAACCGTTCAGGGCGCGAAAGCAGTGCTGAATTTTCCGGTAGAGAAAGTAAGCGAGTCACTGGCAGAGTTGAACTGCGGTTTCAAAGACGTCAAATGCTCACCAGTGGAGGTACTAAAGAAGAAGCACTACGTGGAAAGACGGGCAGTGACAAGAAGAAACGGGAGTAACAAGGTTAGGAAAGATGAACAAGTGCTGGTGTTAGAGGATCTAGGAACTGAGTACTTGGAGCAACTTTTGACTTCTTGTGACACTGTAAGCCCTCAGTAAAATCAACTTCACCTTCTCGCTTTTTTATTCTTTTGCTTTTGCCCTAGTTTGCACTTTGTTCTTCCCTACATTTCCCGTGAAACCACTTTATCATATCGATTAAAAAAGTAATTAAGCAGTTCTTCTACAAGTTTTCTTTAAAAGAAAACTAAATAGAAATATATTTTGTTTTGTCTCTGCAGTACAATGATTGTAAGTATGCAACTTGTTTTATGCCCCCTTTTTTGATAATAGTCAGTTCATCAATGATCACTATAGTTCAAGATGATGGAAACAACTAGATGTCAATACAAGCTAGTATAAAACGTCCAATTAATCTAGTGCTCATAGGCGATCTGATTGAAGAATATGCTAATAGATAAGAGTCCCACTCCCAATATTTACATTGATGTGGCTGCTTAACTATATATATTAACTGTGCTTCATAATTGGGGTTAATTATTTTCATTAGTGCATAATTGTTTGGATTAATTGAATAGGAAATAATATGATATAGGTTTCTAGATCAAAGATTACGATGATGAATTAGTTAAACACACCAATAGGAAAGAGATTAAAGAGGATATAAATAACATTAAGAAGGTGCAATTTTCTTAAACACACCGTCTTCATTTTCTTTTTTTCTGTTTACTTGGCACCAATATTAATTTACTTACATAGTTGTAATCAATCTTCTTGCTTATGTTGAAATTTCTCCAACTCCCACTCTAAGTAAAGCTTGATAATGTTTTCATTCTGATTCCAATCTCTATTTTAACCATTTTTCTTTTTGTTGGAAAAAAATATAATTGCACCTTCTTTATGTTTTTCCTCTGCTTTTATTCTTAATTTTTTTAATTGAAGTTTCTTAGACAGAAGTATTGCTACCTACCAATCATTAATATTTCCTCCACCTTTTTTCTTAATATAGTACAAGGCATCTAAACATTTCATTCCCGACTGAAATTTGTGATTGTAATAAATTTGGAGAAATTAAATTTATATGTCCGAAATATTAAACTGTTGAAAGTTTTTTATGCATTATAAAAAAACAGTGCTCAATCTTAAGAAAGAGAGTGAAACATTTAAAAAGAAAAAGAAAAGGTCTCATCAAGCGATGATAGTCCGTTCTTCAATTCCAGGAGTCCATTGACGTCAGCCCTAAGGCACAACCCCGGTAATCTTAAGCCTTGATTCTTCGGATACCAGGGCCCTATTCTTCCATTCTTTTCTATTATTCGATCGAGAAAAAAAAAAAAAACACCATCTGAGACTCTCTACTAATGTACCATTGGCCATCGGCGACTAGAACAAGTACCATATATATTCACATAAGTCGGGGTTGGCCAAATGTGCTTGTATTGTTAACCCTCATTAATTAATTGATGTCCAAATTGACCAATTTCATCTCAGAATCGTATTCTATTCAATTATCATGAAATAATTGCTAGCTGTTCACATGATTCAAGCATAAAATTACTGTTCATGGGTCCTATTTTTTGGAAATTTAACGGTACACCAAGAAAGGAATTCCCTGTTAAAAAAATAGCCCTCTGATACATACATTCATTGAGGCCGCATTTCATTAAAATGAAATTTAAATTGTAATATATATGATAAGAGATGAATTATGAGGAATATCTTTATTTAAAACTTATTAAATTGAGCGAGAAATTGAATATTAATTTTATGTAAATAAAAAAAATTAAACTTGACAATCTAAATTCTAATCCTCAAACTTCTAAATACATTTTTATTGTCTGAAATTGGTGCATCATGTTGTTTCAAGGTTAAGATCAAAATTGAAAGTGCAATTGTAGGTCGGGGTATTACCAAATTGATGCTTCTTTGTTTTCAAAAATCAAAATATAAATTAAGGATATGTTCGAATATTTCCAAAATAACAAAAAAAACTGTAATTGATTCATAGATAGTTGTTTTAAATTTAAGAAGTATTAGGTAATTCATATTTTAGATGCTTCATGTTGCTCATCACGATGAATGCTAAATGCACAAAGAATTTGACAACATCCGCGATGTTTTGAAAATTATTATATATATGCAGAGACAATTAGAGTCTTTCCATTGTTCAAACTTAATCACTATACTGTCTATACTCAAAAATCTCAAACTAACGTTGGATCAAGCAAGAAAAGCAATTGTTTTGAAAGGGCAAACTGTTATCACAACTCAAATGTGAATTATTTGAATTATTAGCAATTTTTCATCCCACCATAATCTTGTTTGTTTTTTCAAAGCATGCCTTGTGCCTTAATTAAATGCTACTTTCTGCCCCCTCTTCGTATCTCTCTTGTCTCTTTTTTCGCATTCAAGAGAGAAGTTAAAGTTATATCCAATGAATCAACAAATCAAAATATTGGTGTCAACCTGGTAGGAGTGGAGGGACACGAGTAACTCTTTATGTAGTAGAATCCAAGATTTTAAACATATTTGAAAAATAAGATGAGATACTTGCCAAAATGCCTAAGAATTATTGCCAAAAGACACGAGTTACTCTTTATTTTAACAATCTTTGTTATTAAAAACTAATTAGTTTATTAGATAATAGGTTAATTTTTGTAAACTGATCACTTTTATAAATCAAAATAAATTAATTAATTTTTATTTAACAAATTTTTATTTAAACTTTAAATTTTTATGATTAAGAACAATCTTCTTTAATTATATTTCAAAATTTTGAATTTTATTAAATCTTTAATTAATTTTACAACGGTCCAATATCAGTTAAATATTTTAAATTTTAAATCTCTTGTTTTACGATTTAATTTTAAAATGATTAGTTAAAATATCTATAACGACCAATGCAGATGATCTCAAACCGTTCTGTGCCTAACAAACATGGCATCTTGCATCAGTTCTGATAAAATTTTTATGTTGATTTCATTTCTTGAATGTGGCTCCCTGCCCTCAACTGGAAGAAATTGTTCACTGTAAGACCTGTAGAAACCATTTCCAAGACATTATAAAGCGGAGGACAGCTGTCCGAATCATCCTTGACCGTCCTACGTGTATTGTATCGTTCCTCAGGTAAGATTTCCTAGACCTAGTAAGCGCGCGTCACCCTAAGGCGTTCCCTTTAAATCCTGCTTATGAGCCCACCTCCACCATCGATTTATGCAAAAACAAAGGACACCCCATTTTGAGGCGGTAATAAAATTTTCTCAATTTTGAGTATGCAAATTTGGCCTCTAGTGGCCGCCGGAGATTTGTCGTCTAGTGTTTGTAAAGGCTTTTGATTTTTTAAATTCAATTAAATTAATCTTCCAATAAATGGAGCCTACCTCTGATCTCTCTCCCACACACCTATAAAATATTCATTTGGGTGTGTGTAAATTACTCACGCGTGTCCTTGACATTATTTGTTGGTACTACGTTTCCTCTTTAACAATTTTTCTAATAAATACTTCACTTTTTAATTTAAATATAAATTAAAGAGACTAGAAACAACTGCAGTCAAAACATAATTGAAGAGATAAGTGCATTGTTCTAGACAATTATTTTTAAATATTCAAAGTTCATTCAAATTCAAAAGGAGAAGATGAGGTAATATTTGAAATTGTAAAAAAATGACGACCTAAATTTAATAGTACAATCTCAAGTTTGAAGGAACGTCCTAAAGAAAAAGTAAAAAAGTAAAATACCCAGTAGATTGGTTCCTATGCTATAAATAATAGATGTGGGTACAGCTAGCTACGTTTCCAACCCTTGAAATTCTTGCATACCCTTTGATCTTTCTGCTACTTCTGTTTTGTCAGAGTAGCCCTTTCTTTTGGTCGAAGTTAATGCTTAATTAATTGGAATTACCATTTCGAACACATCCTTCACAGGGGAGGTGGAGCAAATGATCAACATATACAGGACACTTGTAATCTACTAACTTCATCATTGCTTGAGAAAAAGGTCATCTTCAGGTCAAAAGAAATATATATACGTACTCCTTAAGAAACAATTAAACAAATTATTTAACAAATTATACTTATTTAAAATAAAAAGATCATAATTCTAAATTTCTCTATCTCTTCTATCAAATATTCTTGTAACGTAAAAATTTGATGTTGTAAACTTTTAGATTTGTCAATGATTTTTTTTTGCATTTTCCACATCTTCTGGATCAATATTGCTCCTTCCAAACGTCTCCACATCTGAAATCACCTTCGAATATTTACTCTCCCCGTTAACCTCCGTTTCCATATTTTTATAGTAATTTATAGAGTTCTTAAAAAATACAAAGGTATGTATTGGACTTTGTATATTCCAAAATCTTCAGAATTTGCAATTTTACGCGAGTTAAGAGATTTACACGACTTCAGAGACGGTCGTATACCTCTTATTCACTTCAAATCTTCGTTTTATGTCACGTTTTTATTCAATTTCTTCTCCTTTTGATTCACGAAGGTAATTCATAATACATAAATGCAATATGAATCTCATAATTATAATCTCATTATAATTTTATTTGCAATGTACAATTATTCTATAGACTTTATCATATACATCTAAACATATACAAAATAAAGAATGTCTTTAAATAATTTGTCACTAAACTACAACCAAAGCGATTGACTATAAGGCATAAACCAACACTATTTATGAATAAATTGGTAACGGTTAATATCAATATCTAACAATCTATCTCTTTTTAGTTTCTAGTTAACTAAAACAAGTTCTTTAACTAATTATTTTATTAACAATCAACTCTAAATAAGCTATAAGGATATACTTGTGACCAACAATTTTAATTAGTAAAATCACAAACTAAATTTATTTAAATTAGATTATATATTTTCTTAGTATAGATTTAAAACTTGTCCTTAATTAATTATGTCATTTACCATAAATATTATATTCAAATATGATATTCTAATTGGAAAGTAACTTTAATGAATATATCTTTTCAAGATTCAATACTTACTATAATTTTAGAGAATTTAATCAAGTATGAATTTGATATAATCTGTCAACATCTTTTTAATTGAAATCTTTTGTTAACTATTATTTTTACCAATTCTTAAAGCTTACCCATCTTTAATTTATTGAAAATTGATACCACCATATTTTATTTTAAATTTTCTTGTGACTTTGTCAACTGATATTTAAACCTTCAATTCTATACTTTTATTAATTACAATCTTCAATTTGTATCCTTTAATATAAAAATCAACAACGTTTTAACAATTAAGTACAATTTATATAAAATAAATAAAATTTTTAAAAGTTATATAAACATTATGCATCCTATCACATTTTGCCTTTAGTTCTCCATCTTTTTAATCCCTTAATTTGCTAGAGTCACCAATTTATTTCTGTTTGGCATTTTATGCTAATTGCATTATTTTTGCTTTCATTAACATTCCCTCGACTATTTCAATTTACATATTATTCTGCATTTATTTACAATCACTCTTTGGTCGGACGAGAAAGTGTAAATCTAACCTAACAAATGAACTTAGGTTTTTGGAGCATGTCAAACTTCAAATAGGTTCAAGTTTGGGCTCAATTTTGCTTCTCTATGACACAATAAATTTGAACTCGAACTTGAACTTATAAAAAAATTTTAACTTCAGACTCAACTTCATTAGTAAAAAAGGCAACAGAACAAATCGAGTCAAGTTTTTACTAGCTCAACTCCTCCAAGACACGATTTATATTCGGTCTAACCCCCTAGATGCAGCCTAAACCTAGACTATAATCTGTTTAGGTTGCCCAAAATAACATTGTTTTGAAAAATATTCCTAAGATGTCGGTTTGCAATGAGAGTTGTTCAGCTTATGTCTTTTGAACTAGAACTTGGATAGTCCGACTTCGAGTTTGACCTATTAACTTTGGACCGAGCTGAATTATACCAAGTCATAATCATTTTTCCATTCGACCATGCCTACTTATGGGCCAGTTTCTTTAGCACTAAGAAGAGACAAGCCTACTCTTTACTAGTAAAAGGGCTTCATTATATCTCCAGATCAATTTGGGTAAATAAATTTTTACTAATATGATAAAAATTTAAATTTTCAAAAATGAAAAGTTATTGGAGCTATTCAGAGTCTTAAATAAACTATGAGGATTAGTATAGCATTATAACACACACAAAAAAAAGAAAAAACCAAACTCAAACTTGGAGATGACAAAATGAAACACTAATCATAAGAAACAGTGGCGAGTCTGAAAGAGAACTTAAGTTGAACTACTGTTCAAAGTTTTAAATGAAAGATTTGTAAAAAATAATCAGATTAGAAACCAGCTCAGAAGGACCACCACACCCAGGCAGTTCGCTTATGGAGACCAATTATACGATGGGCTTCTTATTTTCACAGCATGAAGGTTGGTTCTATATGCTGCAAGAGTGGCCCAAGCTATATACTGTAAATTGACTTGGGCTTAATTGGCCCATGTATGATAACGATTTTCGTTAGAGGTTACACATTAGAATATTTTAAAATTATAATAGTGATTCATTTGCTCAAAGAACACTATTCTTGTCAAATTCTGCTTCTTTCCGATAATGGGAATTCATTTAAGTGATCGGGATCTGGCGAATCTGGCAATACTTGCAAGTCAGCAATCTTGCATAAAAAGTTATGTAGTCGGGATCAGAAATCAAACATGACCTTTGTTAAACTCAACTTGTCTTGCTTCTGTTACATCAAGAAAACAAGTCAGCTTATGTGGTTAGGATAAATTATAAAAGTGAGCTGTGGTTCAAACGGGAACTTTTAGAAGTGGTTACGTTCTAAAAACTAAAACTTAGTCCTAATGTTGATAATATCAAATGCTCTTTCATCCCGTTTACATTTTCTAAGTACCAAAAGACAAATCTTCTAATGTTGAATCATCGAAACATTCCTCACAATAATTTGTAATAAGTAGTATCCCTTTGCAATTCGTGACGTAGAATTTCACCCTAGCAGGCATCAAGAATAGTGCAAAGCACACAAGTGACACTTATCAAAGTTAATATTTATATTTCTCCCTTTATATTGTCTTTGATCTTAAAAAACCAAACAATAACGCCAAAATTGATGAATTGGTCTTGGTCCCATCTGTTTATGCCAAATAGCGCACAGTAGCAACGATCCGAGATTGAGCAACTGAAAGACAAAACCCACTCTCTGCGGACAAAAATGTCGAAGCTTTTACATCATTATTCTCACCTTTGTTTTTAACCTTATAATAGATGTTATAGGAAGGTATTTATTCTTCCATTCTCCTCTTCCTATTAGCTTTCTGATAGGTTGATGGCCCTCTTCCTCTCTAAGAAGATGGTCTACTTTAAATATTGGCCCTTGAGAATGGAACTCCATTGAAAGCCAACATTGCAGATTATTAGAAAAATGTTCGAGATGGTCGCTTTTATTGGGAATTCGATGGCCTCTGCACTGTAGGATCTGACTAGCAACTTCTGAGCAGGCACTAACAGGCGAAGTAAAGTTTTCCCTTTGAAGTCAGCTAGCAACTCTATGGTAGTACATCCTTTTTTACAACGTAATCATAAATAGTTCATATATATATATATTATTCAAAAGAGGTCCAGGTCCAGCCGTCCAGGACCAGTATGGAGACTGCCACACTTAAGTTGGGGAAGACATGCGAAGAAGTTGACGTGACTCTCACTCTTGAGCCGTTTTCACATGTCTTCCATCAAATATTATGTTATATTGGTTTTAAATTAAGCTTTCTAGCACTAACTAATTAGATTGATTTCTTTTAGTCGTTCAAGACGCTGAGTTATCAAAAATAAGGTAAACGTTATTCGAAGTTCGAATGTTATGAATACTGGTATTGGTATCATATTTTATTTTCGTACAGTATTATATCAATATTAGTCGATATCTGATATTATTTTGAGTACTTTTTTAAATTTATAAAATAATTTTTAATTTTTTTAAAAATTATAAAATAATTCTTCAATATATTATATTGTATAATTTATAATTTTATAGTAATTTTGTCTTTAAAGATTATAATAATATAAATTTAAAATAATAATAATTTATTTTTTAAAATATTATCTTCACATATAAATAATAACCACAATTATTATTTAAAGAAAATTTTAAAAGTAAATTTATATTATTAATATAATCAAATGGATACTAAATATAAGAATCTAAATCATATAAATTAAAACTTGTTTGTTAACAAAAATAATAATTACAATTGAATCAAAAGTAATATAGACACCATCAAAAAATTTTATTATAATAATTCTTAATTTTGAAAATAAAAATAATATTATCATAATTATAATTATAAACTAAAAAATGGCTTTCTCATCTTACTTATATTTTATAAGTTAACTAATTAACAATATATGTTAAATTTTATTCAATAATTTTATATTTTATAAATTAACTAATTAACAATATAGGTTAAATTTTATTCAATAATTTAAATTTTACAATATAGAATTTATTTTCAATTTTACAAAATTTTAAAAATATAAAAATAATGCAAAGAAATCCATATATATATATATATAACTACAAATTAAAATTAAAAAATAATGAAAATTTTTAAAGTTAATTTATTGTATTAAGATAATCAAATAGATACTACATAAAAATCTAAATTATATAAATTAAAATATGCTGGTTAACAAAAAATATTAATTGCAATTAAATTAAAAGTAATACAGATTACAGACATCATTGAAATTTTTTTTACTATAATAATTAATAATCTGAACAATAAAAATAATATTATCCTAATTATAAATTATAAATTATAAATATAAATGACTTTTATCATCTTAATTATATTTTATAAATTAATTAATTAACAATATATTAAATTTTATTCAATAACTTAAAATTTACAATATACAATTTATTAATAATTTTACAAAATTTTAAAAAATGAAAAAAGAAATCTATATATATGAACCAATAAAAAAGAGAGAAGAGAGTGTTGTGGTTAAATTTTTTTTTCTTCAAATCAGTCCTCCAAAATTTTAAAATATGCAATATTGGCCTGTATTTTACTGTTATTTTAGGTACTGGTTGGTACTAGTCATTATCACGTGAAATCGCCAGCACAGACCAATACTTTTATACTCAGTTTCGTATCATTTTTTAGTCGGAGATATGAAACTCAAAATATTGATTCAAACTAAAATTTCTTTACTTTAAATTAAATTAAATTAATATTATTCTTGTCAAAACATTGTAATTTTAGATTTTAGAAAAATACTATTTTGTTATACTTTTACCTGGGTATTATTGACTTTTTATTCGAAACTATGGAGTGATAAGCAAGTCTCTAACGAAGCTCTTAAAAAAGGATTCATTTCAATGGAGCAGGACAACCTAGGATGCCTTCGAGCACCTTAAAGTGGCCATGAGCATATCACCAGTGTTGGCAATGCCTGATTTTTTTCAAACCATTCATCTTAGAGATAGATGCTAGTGACAAGGGCATAAGCGTAATGCTCATTCAAGGGCAACAACCAGTGGAATTTCTCAATAAAAGTATTAGCACCAGGAATCAAGGACTTTCTACATGTGATTAAGAGCTACTCGCTGTGTCATTGGCCATTGAACATTGGAGACACTATTTAGAAGGTGGATGCTTCATCATTAAAACTGACCATGACAGCTTGAAGTTCCTCTTGCAACAGAAACTTACTACACACCTACAAAAGAAGAGCCTAACTAAGCTTCTTGGGTTGGACTGCATGATAATAGAGTAGCTGATATGTTATCTTGAAAATTGGAGCACTCCTCTATTTATGCCATCTCTTGTATTGTTCCAACATGGATAGAGAACATGATACAAAGCTACCGAAATGATAAATGGGCATAAGAGTTCATAACACAAACAACCTTGCAAGGTGCTGCTGCTGACTGTAATTATTCGCTCTCGTAAGGTTTAATTCGCTTCAAAGGTAAAATCCATATGGGAACAACTGAGGACTTTAGAAAATGGTTGGTGGAATTATGCACAGCTCAACAGTGGTCACGTTGGTATTGAAGGAACTTATTAATGCCTGGAAAATCCAAGATGAGAGAGAAAGCTTCTCTCTAACTTCCTTCCTACACACTAAACCCTAACCCTGGATCTGAACTTCTCCACCCTCCATTCCCCTCTTGAATCCCATAACCCCATAAATTCCCTTCCCAACCTTTCTTCCTTGATGATCTACATTACTAACTCAAAATTTTAAATTGGTTTCCAATTAAAATGGAGACTAATTTTCCACCCCTTTCTGCTATCTTCAAAACAAGCACCTCCCCAAATCCCCTTCCTATACCCTTATCCCATCCCCAACTATCTACTACCAATCCTACATCCCCATCCCTCTCTACAACTATCCCTCTCTCTACCTCTGCCACTTCCCCCAAACTTTCTGCCCCTACTGTAGGTGATACTGTTAGAGGTCCTAGAAAGACATGGAAATAAGTCATGGGGGATAACTTTGATTCATCCTTGGTTTTTAGTCCACCAGTGGAGATAGAAGGTAAGTTAATAGTGACTCCTAGTCTAGACATTCTGCAGGAAGGAGCTAGAACATGGGAAGCTACTCTTATTGGTTTCTTTATGGACAAAAGGCTAGCTTGGGCTTAAAGAAATTGGAAAGGTAGAGGTCTAATGGAGGTAATGCTAACAAAAAAGGATAACTTGATATTCTCCTTCTCATCAAAATCGGAAGCCTAAAAGGTAACTGAAGAAGGCCTTTGGCACTTCTCTCAACTCCCTTTATTTCTTCACAACATTCCTTTAGAATGTTGGGCTACCAAGGGCTTGAGTATGCTAGCTAGTTACTTAGAGAAACCAATTTGTATGGATGAAAATACAACGTTGAGGAAAAGGGTAGGATTTGCTCGTTTATGTGTGAGTATGGATATCTCCAAAGAAATGAAAGAAAACATCCCTATCTTAAGGTTGACAAATGAACACTCTCTTAGAGAGGATAAAGTTATGGTAACTTATTAATGAAAACTGTCTCTTAAAGCTCAAGACAAAGAATGGAAACCTACAGGGAAAGTTTTCATTAGAGTTGACTATTGGGAGGTGATGGGAATGAAAAAGCATACTTCAGAAGACAGTAAAGAAAATGGACGCAGAATAAGTTTTTGAAAACCATGTTCCAGCTCGGGTTAATAAAGATTCTCCTATAAATGGGGAGAAAGTTCATGAGGAGAACAGACCTGATTCTGTCCAGTAAGAAGGAGTCTTCAGAATCCGAACGATGACAAAAATAAGACAATACTGAATAATGGGGAGAATATTCTGGAAACTAGAGGAATGGAGGAGTTCTAAATCCCATACAGTATGAACAAAGTCTACAGAAGGATGAATTGCAGAATAAATCTTCCCAAGAGGAGCATTTTGACCAAGTTACCTCTTGGAAAAGCAATAGGAGCAGTAGAAAAGGCTCCAAAGGGAAGAATAATCTCTTATGTCTCTAATTGTATGAAATGTCTGCGAAATAAATAATCCTTCCAAGCTCAATGCTATAAGGGATTTTGTTATAAGGGAAAAGCCTCTAGTCTTTTGTCTTTTTGACACTAAAATTAGAGAAGTTAATTTAAATAAGCTATATTGTTTGGGTAGCAAGTGGCAAGTTATTACTAACCACCAGAGTCATGCCTATGGAAAGATAATTATTGCTTATGATGGTCATTTTTTAGAGGTGAGGGCACTAGAATACAGCCGGCAATTTATTCATACTAAGTTCTATTTCAAAATGGAAAATTCTAGTGCTTTAGCTACATTTGTCTATGATTTTAACACTGTGTTTCAAAGAACTGAACTCTGGAATTCACTATGAAAAATTAAGGCTTTGGTTAATGCTCTATGGTTATTTAGTGGTGACTTTAACACCACTCTTTTCAAATTGGAAGCGAAGGGAAATTGCAACCTACTCTACTATTCTTCTGACATGTTTGCCTTTATAGGTGGAACTTATTGACTTAAAATTTAAAGGCCATCGTTCACTTGGTCAAACAAACAAAGTTCTATTGGCACATTAGAAAAAAGTTGGATAGGGTAATGCTTAATGTGGAATGGTTGAATACTTTTTCAGGAAGCTCAACAAAATTTCTAGACCTTGGAATATCATATCATACTCTTATGAGGATTGATAACTTGTTTACTTCTACCAGAATCCATCATCCTTTCAGGTTTAACAATTTTCTGGTAAATATGGAATGGTGTTAAGAAGGAATAATGAAAGGTTTGGAGTGTGAGTTTTATGGGACTAAACAGTACATTTTCCTCCAAAAACTCAAGTTTATTAAAAAGGAATTGAAAACCTTTAACATAAGGAGAGGTCAGAATATCCCTAAGGAGTTAGAGTCAGCTAAAGAAAATCTTTTAGACATTCAAAAAGCATTGGCTGATAATCCCACAGATGGTTCTCTAGCTACAGCTAAAAAGGAAGCCCCAAAGAATTACTTGCAATTGGTGGATAATCATTGTTCTCTATTGAAGCAGAGAGCCAGAGTTAACTGGATAAAGGATGAGGACAAGTGTACTAAATTCTCTTTTAACTCAATATTAACTCGGAAGAATGTTAATAGAATCACTTCCATTAAAACAGAAGAAGGTGAGGTTGTGTTTGGGCAAGATGGAATTGTTAAGGAAGCTATGAAATATTACAAAAACCTTTTAGGATCTGAAGTTTTCCCAACAAGATTTGGAAGTGATATTAGGTAGATTGTTTTAGCAAGAATCCCTGAATAGGAGGTTTCTTAGTTAATCAGACCAGTAACAGATCAGGAAATAGAGAGGGTTGTTTTTAATATGAACGGCGCTAAGGCTCCGGAGCTGGATGGTTTGAATGGGGTTTTCTATTAAAAAACTTAGAGTAGTGTGGGGGGTGTAGTTAAGGAGGTTGTGCATGAATTTTTCCTAAGAGGTGTAATGCTTAAAGAGATTAACAAGACATTCCTTTATTTGATCCCTAAAAACTCCAACCTGACCTTCTGGAGTGACTACAGACCTATTTCTTGTACAAATTTTCTCTATAAGATCATCATCAAGATTTTGGCAAATTGATTGAATGAGGTTTTACACTTACTCATCAGTGAGAATCAAGGAGCTTTTATGAGCAGCAGGGATATTAAGGATAATATTCTACTAGTTCAGGAGCTATTGAAAGGGTATAATCACAGCAAAAAGCCCTCAAAACTACACTATCAAAGTTGACCTATAGATAGGGATGTCAATGGGCCGGGCCGGCCCATAGCCCTCGTGTGTCGGGATGGTTTGACCCGTAGCCCGGCCCGCCGATGGGCAGACCGGCCCGCGGTCGGCCAGCGCAAACCTAGCCTGTCTATATTTTTTAATATAAAAAAATACAAAATGGCGTCGTTTCAGACCATGGTCAGCCCGTGGCCCGCTCACGGCCGGCCAAACCAAAATCGGGCCGAGCCGGGCCGGGCCGAAATTGACATGTCTACCTATAGAAAGCTTTTGATAATGAGAATTGGAGTTTTCTACTACAAACCATGGAAATCATGAAATTTCCCCATAGCTTCATAAGGTGGATTCAAAAGTGCATTACTACTGTCTCTTATGGAATATTGATAAATGGGAGCCCCTTGGAGATGTTTAAAAGCAAGAAAGGATTAAGGCAAGGGAATCCTCTGTCTCCTTATCTATTCCTAATTTGTATGGAGGTATTTACTCAAATGCCGAAGCATAATACTTCTAAGGACTCCAAATTTAGATACCCTGATAAATGTAAGAAACTTTCTCTAACAAGTTTATATTTTACAGATGACTTTATTCTTTTGAGCAAAGCTAATGTTCATTCAGTCTCTCGTTTGATGAATACACTTAATCTCTTCAAGGAGTTGTCAAGTTTGTGTATTAATCTCTAAAGAGTTATTTTATGCTCTCCAAAAGTGCATCTCACCTTTCTAATGCCTTGTCTATAGCTATAGAAACGAAAGTCAAGGATCCTTCTTTTTTTTATTTAGGGATTCCTATTTCATCTAGGAGGCTAAGGTTTTGTGAATGTATCCCATTAATAGAAAAAATTCGGAAAATATTAGGGTTATGGACTAATAGAGCCCTATCTTATAGAGAGAAACTTTAGCTCTTGAAGTCGGTAATTATGTCAATGCAAACGTACTGGTGTTCCTACCTATTTCTATCCAAAGGGCTTATTAAATCAATAGAGAATTTGTTGAAGCAATTTCTATTGGGGAAAGGAAATGGTGTGAAAGACATAGCAAAAGTCAGTTGGAAGACTATATGCCAACCAAAAGAAGGAGGAGGATTAGGCCTGCATTCAATCAGCAAGAAAAAGCAGTTTACTTATGATCAAGAGGATTTGGAGAGTCCTAGGAGAAAAAGAATCAATGTGGATTAAATGGATCCATATCTATATATTAAAAGGTGAGAGTATTTGGGCTCTAAAGATCAAAGATAGTTACTTTTGGTTTTTTTAACCAAATTTTAAGAATGATGGAAGAAGTTCAGCAGCACATTACTTACCAAATAGGGACAGGAGAAAGAATCTCCTTGTGGTATGACATTGGACAGGGCGTAGAGCTTTAATTCAAAATCTGTTGGCTATAACTCTATTGGAGAGATTCCCCCAAAAAAACAAAGCTTTATAAAATAGTTAGAAATGGAACTCGGATGTTATCATTAAATGAGATAAGACTCTTGTCTATTCAATAATTTAGAAGGTTCGGAGAGAGTGATATCTATTTATGGAATGGGATTCTAGTTTTAGAAATAACTATAAAGGAAGCTAAGAAGTTGAAGGATGGGACAGTAAACAGAGTGGGATGATATCCCTTAATTTGGAACAAAGTTCTTAGACCTAATGCTAGCTTTCTTCTCTGGCTAGCTATACTGGACAGACTCAGCACTTTGAATAGGCTGAAGTTTCTATCCTTCTCTAAGATTTGTATCCTTTGCAACCTAGAGGATGAAACTAGAGAACACCTCTTCTTCGAGTGTATTTTCTCTAAAAAGCTCTGGACTAAAATATCTAGACTATGTGTCCCTGGTTTTAACTATTGCAGACTCTTTGACATCCTACTGTAGTTATCTCTTCTGCTCATTTCTAGAATTAACAAGCGTATATTAATGATCTTAGTGGCTACATGTACTCAAGCAATATGTAATAAGAGGAATAACAGAAGGTTTAAGGAGAGATCTATCTCTCTATCCTCTCTTATAGATCTCACAATTGCTAGCATCAGGGAACAACTAATTATAAATCAGTTGAACCTGCACTGTAGCAGAGGTATAGCTCTCACATGGAGATTATAATCCCTACTGTCCTTCCTAAAGTATGCTACTCAAGAAAGTTTCATTTAACCTAGCTCAGTCCAGAACAGTTCAGTAATCCCTATCTGGGTTCAGTTCAGAATAGTTCAGAAAGTAATCATGCATACTTCATCATCTACTCTTTTAAAAAGTATCATTCAATCTAGCTCAGTTCAGAACATCATACAATAAGGTTTCAGTTCAGAACAAGATAGAAAGTAATCATGCATATTTCTTCAACTACTTACAGAATACTACTGAAATAAAAGGGTTTTGGTACTCACATGTTGGAAATGAAAGGGCATCCACAGATTGTCTCATTCTTAGCAGCGTCACGAAAGAATACTATTGATCCACTAGATTTTTGGATTTGTTATTCGGGAAGGCCCAAAGTTATAAAGGAAGGAAGAAGACTGATTTGATAATCTTGCCTGAGAGGAGATCTTCCCCTCTAGCTCTTCACTGATGAGTTGATTTCCCAAACCTCCAAAAGAAAAGAAAGAAAGTTGAAGAGTTCAGGAAACAACCTAGGTATGCCCTAATGGTGGTGAGTAATCGCAATAGTTGAAGATGAGTATATTACCTGAGATGAGAGCATCTTGGTGTAGAGAAAAAAGGAGGAACTCATTGGAGGAGACACATCGCTAGCATACATCCAGAGCTCTGCCTCCACTTTCCAAATTCGAGGAGTCACGAAAGAGTCAAGAAAGTATAAGGTAGTTATACCCTAAATGTAAACGTCTGTTGTTTAATTTGCTCCAAACGATGTCGTTTGCTTTAACCTAGACACATTAGAATTTCAAGTGGGTCTATCCCACGTAGGAGAGTCCCTCTCCGGTTGTATACTTCTTTAATATTTCAATGAAAATTTTTAATTTCTCAAAAAAACTTATCAACGCCTCAAAACTGTTTTCTACTGGCCATTAATGACGCAACAAATGGCTCAATAAGTAGCTAATTGTGATGTTTGTCAACAATGCAAAGATGAGAACGTTCCGTACCCTAGTTTACTTCAGCCCTTGGAGATTCCTTCGCATGCATGGGAGCACATAAGTATAGATTTTGTTAAGGGACCGCCCAAATCCAATGGGAAGGATACCATATTGGTGGTCATGGATAAGCTTACTAAATATGGTCATTTCATTCTCCTGTTCCACCCCTACACAGCAAAGTAAGTAGTTGAGATTTTTATGGACCAAATATACAAGTTGCATGGTCTTCCCTCTACAATCATCTCTAATCGGGACAAGGTCTTTACCAGTTTGTTTTGGAAGGAGTTATTTTCTGCCCTTGGTTCTCACCTCCATATGAGCACTGCGTATCACCCACAAATGGATGGTCAAATGAAGCGTCTCAACTGTTGTTTGAAGACCTATTTACGGTACATGTGCCACCTCAACCCCAATGAATGAAGGTCATGGCTTTCCCTTGCAGAGTGGTGGTACAACACAACCACTCTACTCTTTGTTTACTCCGTTTGAAGCACTTTATGGTTACAAACCAGTGCAAATTCCATTTGTTGTGGATTTTTGCTCTCTAGTAGCTTCAGTTGAATATTTGCAAGATAGGGCTAAGATGTTGGAAGTAATTAGAAAGCAATTAACGAAAGAACAAAACTGAATGAAGCAGCAGGCTGATAAATGTCATGGGAATTCAATGTTGGTGATTAGGTTTACCTCAAACTCCAACCGTACCGACAACTTTCTTTGGCGGTTAAAAAATCACTCAAATTGTCAGTACGTTATTTTGGGTCTTATCAAATTCTTCAGAAAATTGGGATCATTGCCTACAAACTTTCCCTCTCCACTTCAACTAAAATTCACTCAATATTTCACATATCTCAATTAAAAGCTGCAATTAATGGAAAAGAGGTCATCTTGCAGCAAGCTTGCATACCATACCACCCTACACAGATGGCTCATATGCAGAGCCTGAGAACGTAACGGACAAGAGAAAGGTTCAGATTAAAGGGAAAGCTATTTTACAAATTCTGATTAGGTGGAAGGGATATCAACTAGAAGATGCCACTTAGAAGGACACTGACTTTGTTATTCAGCAATTTCCTCACCTGTTGCTTGCTACTTAGAAAAATTATGGAGGAAAAGGTTTCACTCAAGGGGGAGGGAATGTAACGATTTTCTAGCTGGTTATTCCATAAGACCCATGTTTACGTTATTTTTTTATTACTTTTGTAAGTATATATCACGCTGAATTGTAGCAAAAGGAGAGAAATATTATCGTATACAATCTCTCTCTCTCTCATCCCCCTTCTCTCTCTCTTTTTTCTAACCTCCTTTTGTTACAATAATAAACAAAGTGACCATTTTCACAATTACGCAAAGAAGGGAAAAGGGTGAGATAAATTTCAAATATCTACTGGAGATTTAGCTTCTTCGTATTCGGTCAACTGTGTAATGTATCTGTGTGTGTGTGTGTGTGTGTGTGTGTGTGTGTATATACGGTCAGGACTCAGGAGTTATACAAGATAAAATTTTGTATTATAACTTAGGTTCTGCATTTTGAATTGAACTGATGCATAGCCAATTATGTCGTGCCAGCTGGAGTTATACAAGGTAATGCAATTATGAGTGGTGGAATCAAGAGTACAATAAAAAAAATGTTAGGCCTTGTTTGGTTGGCATGGATTCTTGCTTGGGAAAGTAATCTTTTCCCTAAAATTTACATTATCCTGTTTGGTTCATTTTTTTGAGTAGTTAGGTAAGTAAAAACTTTCTCAATCTAGGAAAAGTAGTAGTAATTTACTTGGATTCTAAATCGCCTCATCCCCTTGGTATTTATATTACTTTCCTCAGGAATTTAATCTAAAAAATACGCTAGCCAATTCTACCATTCTTTCCTTTTCAACTCCACGACAACCCTTTTTATAATAATAAGGAATTTAATAATAATAATAACAATAATAATAATAATAATAATAAATGTAATTAATAAAATTAATAAAATGAATAAAAATCAGAATAATAATAAGTAGAAAATTAATAATAATAATAAAATTAATAAGAATAATAAAATCAATCATAATAATAATAAAATTAATAATAAAATAAATATAAATATAATTGATAAAATTAATAATTAGTAGAAAATTAAAAGTTATTATTATTAATTAATAAATAAAATTAATTGTAATAAGAATAATAATAAGTAGAAAAGTAATAATAATAATAAAAAAATTAATTATATTATTAATAATAAAATAAATTTAATTCATAAAATAATAAATTTACTAATAATAAAATTAATGATAATTAGAAAATTAATAATAATAATTAATAATATTAAGAATAATAAAGTTAATAAGAATAATAAAATTAATAATATTGCATTATTTGTATTTTTATTTTCAATGTTAGAACAAATTTTGATATTTGATTTGAATTTTAGGATTTATCTTTATAGTCGGTTGAGGTTTTTTAGTATTTTTCAATATTATATTTATGATATAACAATATTATATGATTAGAATATCATGAATGACAAAAATTAACATTTAATAATATAACTTGTATTGCAAATTAACATTATTTAACGATTTCAATTTTATTCAGTTTGTAGGGATGTAATTGGAAACACAAGTCAAAATTAAATTACATTCCATAAAATGCTATTACATACCAAACATTATAATAAGAATCCATTCAACTTTCCTATTAGAATTCTTATAAGTATCCAAACATGTGAATATCTTTACTTTCCATAGATTTATTTTCCGAAGAATCAGATTCTAAATTCACTTTACTTTCCCTTCAACCAAACGGGGGCCAAATGGTTAAGTTTGAAACGTTTTCATGGCATGTGAAGTACATTGAAAGAACTTAAATCAACAAAACTAGTTTTAATATTTCTAATATATCAAGTTTATATTATAAGGAATTTCTATATATTGGCAAAATTAATCTGAGATTTTTTTGGTTTCTTAATTTGTCTATGGTAATAAGATAAAAATCATTGTAATATGGATCAAAT
The DNA here is from genome assembly GCA_027478495.1 of Erythroxylum alaternifolium. Lineage (NCBI taxonomy): Eukaryota > Viridiplantae > Streptophyta > Magnoliopsida > Malpighiales > Erythroxylaceae > Erythroxylum > Erythroxylum alaternifolium. The sequence continues at coordinate 27,629,064 of JANIIA010000004.1, forward strand.
AATAGCAACGTTTTAAAAACCAAATTAGAAGTTAAACTCTATTTTAAGAAAAACTCGAACAAACTCCTATTATATTTATCCTAGTATATTTATCCACTTTAATAAATTATATTTATCTTAGTATATTATCTAAATTAATAGATAACTTCCACACTCCCCTCAAGTTGGAGCATAAATATCCAACATGCTCAACTTGCCAATCACGTCATGAAATGCCTTTTTTGAAACTACCTTTGTAAGTACATCAACAAATTCATTTGCAAACTTGACATAAAAAAACTAAGTAATCTTTTGATCTATCTTTTCCTTGGTGAAATGTCTCCCAATTTGGTATGATCATGTTGTAAAGGATTATGTGCAATCTCAATAACAACCTTATTATCACAATAAAGATTCATATGTTTTGTACGGTCAATACTCAAATATGATAAAACATACTTAATTATTCCATGAGCCATACCTTGAAACTCAGCTTTTGCACTTGATCTTGCAATAACCTTTCATTTCTTGCTTTTCCAAGTTACAAGATTTCCATACACAAAAGTAAAATAACCAAATGTAGATTTTCTGGTTGGTTGATCACCTGCCTAATCCGCATCCATGTATCCTTCAATGTTGGAAACACTATTCTTTGAGAAGAATAACCTTTTTCTTTGAGAGCCTTTTAAATACCTTAAGATTCTGTATATTGTATCCATATATTCTTCACTCGACTAATGCATAACTTGACTAACAACACTCACTGCATACACTATCTTTGACCAACTATGAAATAGATAAATTAACCCCCAACTAACTATTGATAACGCCCTATATCTGTTGGAATTTGATTTTGGAAAATTCCAAGCTTATGATTCATTTCTATAGGAGTTTCAATTGGTTTATAGGCAAGCATTCCAATTTTAGTCGAGAGGTCAAGCATGTATTTTCTTTGTGAAACAGGAATTCCTTGATTTGTCCTTACTACCTTAATACATAGGAAGTATTTAAGTTGTTCTAGGTCTTTCATTTCAAATTCAGTAGCTGAGTGTTCTTGTAGGAGCTTCGTCTCTTCATAGTATCTCCTATTAATACCATATCATCAACATACACAATTAAAATTGTTACTTTACATCCTTTTTATTTTATAAACAAGGTATGATCTGCACTACTTTGTTTATAACTGAAAGCTTTCATTTTTATAAAAAATCTCCCAAACCAGGCTCTAGGTGATTGCTTGAGCCCATACAATGATTTTTTCAACTTGCAAACTTTATTTCTATTTGATGAACCAAGCTTCACACATGGTGGCAGCTCTATGTATACCTCTTCTTCTAGATCCCATTGAGGAAAGCATTCTTAACATCAAACTATTTTAGGGGTCATTCTCAATTTGTTACAATATAAATGAGAATGCAAACTACATCTAGCTTGGCTACTGGTGCAAAGATCTCTTTGTAATCTACTCCATACTTTTGTGTATAACCTTTTGCAACCAACCTTGTTTTATACTTGTCGACACTCCTATCAGCCATAAGTTTCACAATATAAACCCATCTACACCTAATTTTTTTCTTTCCTTCTAGTAATGAAACAAGGTCTCAAGTATAGTTCCTTTACAAGGCTTCCATCTCTTTATTCATTGGTTTAATCCACTTTGGATCATTCAAATCTTTCTGCACATTACTAGGAATAAAAAACTAGACAATTGATTGAAACAAGCGCATTTGACTTAGAAAAATTTTGAGTAAAAACATAATTGTTGATAAGGTATTTGACATCAGAGTTGAGATCAGATTCATATTATTTCTTTGATACGCCTTTGTTCAAACTTTGTGGATATCTCGAAAGAGGAACAAGAAACTCATTACTAGAATTATTAGATAGGATATTACCTAACAGTCATCATTTTGGATATTTTAGATTGATTAGTGGTGTTAAAATAGGCAAGTCTGCATTACTAGGATGTTCTTCTAGTTCAGAACACTCATCTGCATTGCCTAGAATATCGATAACTTCGTCCAGTTGTAAGCACTCATTTTCATTTCTTGATATGCCTTATAATATATTCCCTTCACCAACGTTCTCCCCCAGAAAGGAAGATGTTGAAACTACCCCTGAATAATATGGTTCTAACTCCCAAAAAGAGACATCCAAGGTTACATGCAATTTCTGAGTTTGAGGATCATAACACCGATACCCCTTTCGAAAATATGAATATCTAACAAACGCACATCTTTTTGCATAAGGATTAATTTTAGTTATCAAAATCTTTGGGATATGAGCATTCATTGTACAACCAAAAACTCTAGGTTCAGGGTTAGGAAAACAAGGAAATAAAAGTAAGGATTATATTTTCTGTTGAGGAGTTTCAAAATCTAAAACCTAAGATGGTGATCTGTTGATGGGATAAACCGCATAATTTACTACTTCTGCCCAATAAAAACATGGCATGCTCATTCGAAAGACAGAAGCACGAACCACCTTTAATATTTGTCTGTTCCTCCTTTCCACTAAGCCATTATGTTGTAGAGTATAAGTGCATAAGGTCTGATGCTGAATTTCAAGCTGATGCAAAAAATTTCCAAGAGTGGCATCCATAAATTTCATGGAATTATTAATTTGCCGCACCTGAATTGGTTTTTGATATTGGGTGCTCACCATGTTGCAAAATTCTCAAAATGCTATACCCACATCATTTTTTTTCGTAAGTAGTTATATCCAGGTCATACGTGTATATTCATCAATGAGTGTAACAAAGTATTTAACCTTAGACAATGAAGGAATTTTTGCAGGTCTCTAAACATCTAAATTTATAAGTACAAATGGCTCAGAACTTTTATTTAAACTAGTGAAATAAGGAACATGATGGCTTTTTGCAAGTTCATAAATAAAAAATATAAATCACTTAAGTTTTAAAAAAAGACTTGGATGTAATTTTTTAAGATATCCAAAAGACAGATGACCAACCTATCGATGCCATAACTAAACATTTGCTCACGCTTTTCTTGACTATTAGTTTGATATGCATATCTGAAATTTTGTCCTCCATTCTTTGTTAAATCCAAGTAATATAGTTTGCCTCATTTAAAACCATAATCAAGAGTCTTTTGGGTCAAAATATCCTTAAAAAACACAAAATGAAGGTTAAAAAGTTACAATACATTTTAAAGCTAAAGTAATATGTCCAACATATAGGAGATTATACTCAAGTGATGACACGATTAAAACTAAATTTAGTGTAAGAGGATTAAATAAGGTAACAGATCCTTGCCCAACAATAGAGCACATACTACCATCGACTGTGAAAACAATGGATTGAAGGGATGAACTGATGAATTGTAATTAACTAGAATCTCTAATAATATGATTAGATGCACCTGTGTTAATAATTTAGATATTTTCTTAGAAATTGTATAGAAAACATTTGCCTTACCCACAATACCTAAATGAGCAATATTTTCCATGGTCATTAACGTTTCCTCTTCTTTAGATTCCACTTCATTCATCATTACCACCATAGCCTTTCCAGTAGCCTTTTTACGTGATTTTTTTTGAAAACTTTCACCAGTCAAGATATCCAATAATTTCATAATAGCGTTGCTTCAAGTGACCTGTTTTAGGACAGTAATCACATACAAAATTGTTAGATTTATTTTGGCAGTTCTTTCTTAAGCCAGATGATGATCTTTGTCGGTTCTAATTAGCTACCAACACCGAGTGTTCAGAGATTGAGTGGGGTCCTCCTATTATCTGTCTTTGTTGATACTTTCTCCTTACATATTCATATGGGCTTTCCAAGTCAAGTTTTGGGTCTTTGTGTAAGATCTCTCCTCGAAGCTGATCAAATTCATAATCAAGTCCACTTAGGAAAGTATGAACTCAAAGTTTAGTCATTACTTAAAGTAATTGAACCGCTCCTTTAATAGTCCCTTCTTGAGAAGTTGATCTACCATGAATTTCCTGAAAAATAGCCACACGCTCATTATAGTGTGTTGATAGTATCATCTTGTCTAGTTGAAAAAGATTTTTTATTCAATTTAAAGAGACAAGTTTCATTAGATCTATCATAGAAAATTTTTGACATAATCTCCCATATTTCTTTGGCAGTAGAAAGACAAATAAATCGTTGCGTCAGCGATAGACTCGTTGAATTAGTAAACCAATTTTTCACTCTTTAATTTTCAGTAATCCATGTCTTAAAATTTTGATCTTCATGTGGAGGTTTTTCTGCTGTTCGAATGAGATATCTAGCTTTATTGCGTGCTCCTATTCACATTTCCATTAGTTGAGACTATAACGAGTAATTGGTCTCATTGAGTATAATACTTAATGGAAAAGCAAATTGGTCTTGTTAAATGATAATTGGTTGTTTGACCAGGGTTCGTTGTTGTTGAGACAAGAGATCCTCAGGAATTCATTTGATTTTTCGAGTATATGATTCAAACTAAAGGTTTCAATTCAAAGTTTAGGGGGAGTGTGTGATGCCGATGCCTGTTTAGAGTCCGACTCTTGAATCTGTAAAAGTAAAGACAAGACTGAGCAATGCATTTTATAGCATTATAGTTAAAAAAAGGGTTATATGATCAATGCATTTTAGAAAATGAAAAAATCGTAGGGGTTTTTGGCGCAAACTTTCAGATTTTGTCGCAGCAGTTTCTAGCACAATAAAAAATCAGAAAAATTAAACATACAAATATAAATCAACACCGATATTTGTTAACGCAGTTCGGCATACCTTGCCTACGTCTGCGAGGCCCTCACCTAGCTTAATACTTTCACTAATGACAATAGTTTTATACAAGGCTTTACTGGGCCGACATCACTCAACCCTTGACATTATCCCTCGTCTTCACTACTTGTGAAAGAATTTCACAACCAATAATACGACCGACTTATGTTAACCTCAACAGAGGATTTTTCTCAACAATCTTTTAACGGAAGAACACTAAATAAATAACTCAAGTGGTTAAACAAAAATTCAACATAAATAAGAACACTTGAGAAAGAAAAAAAAACTCCCCTAGAGATTCAACTACACTAAAACAGGTCTAAAAGTTGTCATTACAAACTATGGGTTGATCCACGCAAATACCAATATTAATCCATAGCTGCAGGATGAAAACGCCAAGTATGACAGCCCATACAAACAACCCACTCCAAGATATTGCAGACACAAAGAAATCATTCAACAATTAATATTCACCTGCAACAAACCCAGGCAAGACAAAGACCAAGCCAAAATAGGGCAAGGAAGAAATCACGCAATAACCATCACAAAATCTACAGTTCACTAACACTTTCCTTCAACCTACGATAACACCTTCCAAAACGATGGCTCACGCACACCATAACACACTTTCAGCTAACTCCCAATTTTCTGCACAACCAGCAACGTGATCTACCCATTCACCATAGATCAACCCACACTAAGATAGAGACCAAGTCATACGCAAGCCTCCCTCCAAATAGTAAATAATTAGATCAAAGACAGCACCATCAACACATCCCAAAAACATCATGTGTGTAGTGCTGAAAATATAGTCACACACGCAGTAAAACTAAGATTTGGAATGCTTCACGTAACAACCACTCCAGCTATCTTACAATATCTATACCACAACCAATCAACCAATGCCAAGACTCCAAGAAAATCACCCCCACAAGCCTATCTCACTACAGCCTTATTAATCATTATATCCATCCATGATCTGACATAATCCAGTCCCACTTCAATTAAAGATATACTTCTTTTTTTTAAAGTCTTATCCAAGAATCCAATTCAAATAAGAATGATTACTTGTTTACACCTCATCTCAATTTGGATTTTTGAAGCCTTGTTTGGAATCCAGTACTTAAAAATGCCAAAATTAAATAATGGAATGGATAATAAAGTTCTTAACAATCTCCTTCTTTTTGACTTTTTTGTCACAAATAAGAAACTTCCATTGAATCACATAATAGAATATATATAAGTATTAAAGTCACAATAATCCCTCTCAATCCAACTTTAAGTTCCAAAGAACATCTATTAAATTCTTCAAGTTCAAGAAGCAGCTAAAGAAACAATAATGAACAATTATCCAATCTTTCAAATTTCTCCCTCTTGAGACAAAAAGATGCTAAAAAGTAAGACTAATAGTCACGGAGATACCTTGAACAGTCATCGAAAACAATTTGATGTCTCCCTCTTGGAACAAAACAATACCAAAACGAGCAATGCCTTCAATGCGATCATTCTCAGTGAATAAAGAAGTATAAAAATCAGTAATTGGTGCAGCGGAAGAATTATAATCATGTTGTGCAATAGTAGAAAGCCAAGATGACAATTTACTACCAGTTAATACATATGCTAACATGTCATTGCTCACTTCAATTCCATCTTTGTAAGATTGATCAAATTCATAAACTCCATCATCAAGTATAGCCTCATGTACACATCAATCAACTGAATCTTAGAAAACCCATAAATAAAAACTCAGAAAGCCTAAACGATAACTCCTTCAAACCTTTTTTTTGTTTTTTTAATAAATAAAATCAAACTATACTTTAAAAATGTAAAGCATACAGTCCCTATGCCCCTCGAAGAAATTCAAACTTGGGCTTATTCCTCATCACATTATCTCGGTCATCAACTGTTTGGTTGATTTCTTCATTTGAAGCAACTGACTTATCTTCAGTCTGAACAGTTTCTTCAAAAGTAGTAACTAACTATGAATTTGGACAATTTCTTGTTTTTCCTTCACTATGTCTTTGTGCTTTTACTTGATCCTTTCTAACCCAAGAGTGCTTTGGTAATATAAGTTGCTGCTGAAAATTTAATAGAGAGTGTTTAGATTTTCAGTTTTGATCCCTTTGAAAAATCATTTATAACAACTTGTAACATTTGGTCTTATGTGCCCGATTACTCCACAAAAGTGACATGTAGGTATGAACCTCCAAATTTTCTTTGATATTTCTCCTTGGATAGATCTGGTGCACCAATTTTCTGATCATTCAATTTGGAACATTCGCCTCTATAGCCAATGTCTTAAAGGTCTCCTTTAGTCTTACCAAATTTTAACAACTTTTTTAGCTTTTCATTACCTCTATTTAACATTCTTATTCCCTTTTTTGTGCCGACCAGCTTTAACTTTGTTTCATTAAGCTCATCTATTGTAGATAACAACTTCTTCTCAAGGTCTTGAATGATGTTCTTCATGGTAGAGTTTTCTTCCTTCAACTTCTCATTTTTCTTCCATGTTTGGACCTATTTAGCATACATTAACTCATAGGCTTCATAAATATCTTCCTTTTTATCATTTAAAGTACTGTCATCACTGTCATAGTTTGAGATTAAGCTTTGAGCTGATTTGTCTGCATTTTTTCCAGAATTTTCTAATTTACTCACATTTTCGTCATTGGTTACTTCCTTCTTATTTGCTGTAAAGCAAGTAACTGGACTTTTGCTATATAAAGCAACTAATGCAGTACTATTCACAGCTTCTTCTTCACTAGCATACTCACTTCTGGATTCATTTTCACTCTAAGTGCTTGTATAAGACTTCCCTTTTCTCTTCTTCAAGGTGATAACACATTCCATTTGTATATGTCTGAAGCCTTGACACTTATGACATTAAATTTTCTTTACTTTGCTTTTACCCTTTTGAGTTTTCCCTTTGTTATTTGAAATTACTATTTGATGAACTCCCACCATTTTGCCTAAAATTGGATCTATCCTTCTTCGCTTTCTTTAACCACTTACTGAAATTTCTTGTCGATAACTCCATATTCTCATTCTCATCGGATTCATCTTCTAAATCATTCACAACTTTAGCAATCTCAGCTTGCAATGCCAATATTTTACGCTTCTTTCGATTATCCCTCAACAAGTTCATCTCAAAGTTGGTAAGAATCCCAATTATCTTATCCAAAGACAATCCATTGATATCATGGGCTTCTTCGATGGCTACAATTTTTGGTATGAACCTTGGAGGCAACGATCTTAATGACTTCTTAACCAGTTTAAAGTTAAAGTACTTCTTCCCCTAGTTGATGTGCATGGTTTGCTATATCATGTAGTCTTTTATGAAAGTCTCCAATGGTTTCACTCTCTTCCATCTTCAGCTCTTCAAATCTCACAACCAACATCTGAAATTTTGAGGTTATCATAGATTTCGATCCTTCATGTATAGTCTACAAAGCGACTTTCATTAACTGCATTGAAGATGGCGTGCATGGCTTGAGAATTTCCAAGCACTCTCTCTTCTTCAACCCTTGTCCACTCAGATGCATCTTTAAGCACTGTTTCTCTATTTTCATTAGTCGTCACAAGATGTGTCCAGCCATTTAAACTGAGTTGTATGCTTTTGTTCCTTGTACCTGAATGAATACTCTTATTCGTGATTTCCAAATAGAATAATTTGAATCATCTAATAATGGTGACCTGATGATTGATGCCCCTTCTCTTATAGCCATAATTGCAAAACAAGGATCTGCACTGACTTGATGTACCAAGTTTTGATTCGGTGACTCACTTTGATACCAATTGAAAAAACTGTAGGGGTGTATTGGTTTTGCAAACTTTTAGATTTTGTCACAGTCATTTCTAGTATAATCAAAAACCAGAAAAATTAAACGCACAAATATAAATCAACATCGACATTTGTTAATACAGTTCGACACACCCTGCCTATATCTGCGGGGCCCTCACCTAGCTTAATAATTTCATTAACGACAATAGTTTTATACAAGGCTTTACTGAGCTGACACCACTTAACCCTTGACACTATCCCTCATCCTCACTAATTGTGAAAGAATTTCACACCAAATAACACGATCGACTTGTGTTAACCTCAACAGATGATTTTTCTTAACAATTTTTTAATGAAAGAACACCAAAGAAATAATTCAAGTGGTTAAATAAAAATTCAACATAATTAAGAACACTTGAGAAAGAATAGAAAAACAACTCCCCTAAAGATCAACTCTAATGAAATAAGTCTGACAGTTGTCATCATAAGCTATGGGCTGATCCACGCAGATACCAGTATTAATTCACAATTGCAGGATGAAAATGCCAAGTATGATAGCCCATGCAAACAACCCACTCCAAGATGTTGCAGCCACAAAAAAATCAGTCAATAATTATCATTCACCTGCAACAAACCCAAACAAGACAAAGATCAAACCAAAACAAGGCAAGGAAGAAATCACACAATAACCATCACAAAATCTGCAGTTCACTAACACTTTCTTTCAGCATACGACAACACCTTCCAAAACGATGACTCACGCACACTATAGCACACTTTTAGCTATCTCCCAATTTTCTGCACACCTAGCAATGTGATATGCCCATTCAACATAGATCAACCCACACCAAGATAGAGACTAAGTCATAGGCAAGCCTCCCTCAAAACAGTAAATAATCAAATCAAAGACAGCACCATTTACTCATTCATTCACCGTCAACACATCCCAAAAAACATCACGTGTGTAGTGCCAAAAACAGAGTCACACACGCAGTAAAACTAAGACTTGGAATGCTTCACGTAACAATCACTCCAGCTATCTTACAATATCCATACCACAACCAATCAACCAATGCCAAGACTCCTACAAAATCACCCCCACAAGCTTATCTCACTACAGCTGAATTAATCACGATATCCATCTATGATCTAACATAATCCACTCCCATTTCAATTGAAGATAAACTTCTATTTTTTCTTAAAGTCTTATCCAAGAATTCAATTCAAATAAGAATTATTACTTGTTTACACTTCATCTCAATTTGGATTTTTGAAACCTTGCCTGGGAAATCCAATACTAAAAAATGCCAAAATTAAATAATAAAATAGATAATAAAATTCTTAACAAAAAACAAAATTTCTTTTTCGAAGTAAGAGCTTAGATTAAGAGTTACTATAAGATTGTTCTTGCCCCTTGTTCAATGATTGGATCTAATACTTAATAATGAAGCACTAGATAATATATATCTTACCGTAAGAGAAGGCAGAAGCAAGTGGAAGCTACCGACAAGCATTAATTGATTCGAGTCTAAAATGGCGCAAGAAGTGCTCGATATTTCTCTATCTTTGTGAATCTCAATTCATCTTCCTCGCTGATGCATGTGCATCTCAACCTTATATTTTACAAATCAGCCTACCAATTAAGTCAAGACTCCCAATATATAACCCACACCTCTCGCTGCATTAGCTGTTCTGCTAGATCATTGCTCATCAGTTAACAATTTTTTTTTTCTTAATCACTTCTCTCTCAAGTCATGGCTAAGCTGGTATTGCTTTTTGGCCTCCTCGTGCTTCCTGCGCTTGCTATGGCTAGACCCTTCCATATCCACGGTTCCGTCTACTGTGACACTTGTCGTTGTGGGTTCGAGACTGAGAAAACGACTTACATAGAAGGTAATTACTCTCCTTAATTACCCTTTTACAATAACTTAGTTTTGAATTGGTTTTAGAGTCTGATTCGATGTTGTTGTTCATTGATCTGATACACAGGGGCGAGGGTGAGAATAGAGTGCAAAGACAGGGTCACCATGCAGCTTAAATACAGTGTTGAAGGAGTGACGAACTCCGATGGACTGTACAACATCTTGGTAGAAGATGACCATGAAGATCAGATCTGCCGGGCAGTACTTGTTGATAGTCCTCAGATTGATTGTAACAAGCCAGATCCTGGAAGGAGTAGTTCTGAAATTATCCTGACACGTTACAATGGAGCCATCTCTAACGTTCATTTTGCCAATTCCATGGGATTTTTCAAGGACAAAGCATTGCCTGGTTGCAAGGAACTGGTCTATAAGCTCCTCTATTCCGAAACATAAAGAGGCAACTAAGTTTATTTTGTCTCATCCTCGACTATCTAGGTTTTGAACTACGTATTGTATGGGATGTTATTGGCTTCTTGCTTTCGATTAACATATGTTGTTTGCTTGTTCTTAGGATAAGTGTCCTGTCTCGTAGCTCATGAGACTGCCTATATTGTCCAGTCCAAGTCTTATTTCTAAGTTCTCTTCGTATTTAAGATCTAAATTTGTTTCACTAAATTCACAATTGGTCAATTAACGTTATCATTCATTAATTATGAAAGAAAGATCTTTTATTGAAGTATTAAGATTTCAGTAATTTGGTAGTCTTCTAAAAGACTTCGATCATTAGTTATTACACAAATTTTGTCATTAATGCTAATTTATAATGCATGTTGTAACGTTTGATGATGCTAAGCAGTTTCAAAAGCCATCTTATATCAAATTTTAACATCTATAAACAATACAAAAGGAATTATTTCCAACAATCTCCAAATTGTATTCTAATTAATTTGTTCCAAACCGGGTAATATGAGAGCCAAAATGTAAATAGAGTCATTTCAATATCACGCCATCTTCATGTTATAAGATCCTTTGATTTGAAGGATCTACAAACGTGACTTCCTTTGCTTTTCAATAAAGACTTTGATTTATAAATTAGACTATCTTAAACTCAAATATATCATTTGGTCAAAGATTAATAGTACACTCATTGTTTTATATATATTCACTCAAGTACAATTAGAAGGAGAGGTGAGTGAAAATAATTATATGAAAGAAACATTTTTATTTCATAATGGAATACAATTTTATTAATTCTGAACTTTTCATTTATTTATTATTAAACTGAGCGTTCAAAATTAAAAAAAAATCATTGGATTAGTACTTAACTTATTTGAAACTTTTTCAAAATTAGCATTAACTTATTTGAATCTTTCTATTTTAGTGTCTTCGTTCAATCACTTTTGATGGAGTGTTGAGCACAAAAAAGTTGATTCCTTTATAATTGATGTAACACTTTCACGTCATTCTTGACATGGTTTAAAAATATAATTTAAGAGTTTAAATAATCTCTTCAGAACTTTTTCTTCCTCATTTTCCTTACATGAAATTCTAAATGTAAAAAAAATATCTAATCCCAAAATTTTATAAACCCTAAATTTGAGACGTGATTGGTCAATTTATCAAATAGGATTGTGGTATCCAAGTTGGACATGTATCCCTGACGCCTGAAATTGGGCCTAATCATATCTAAATAAGAAGTTTCGTATTTAAACTTGTTTAAACTTTGTGTTAATAGTATGAAAATATTTAATTAAGAAATATGACCAAATTTGCTTAGTAAGAATTCTAGTTGTTCTTATCAATGATTAAGATATTCAACCGGTTCGGTCGATTCAACTGTAAAAATATTAAATCATCAAACTTTTCAGTTTAATTTATTTAATAATTCTTATTATTAAAAATCAGTCAATTTGTTAATTAATCAGTCAATTTATATAAATTAATAAGTTCTTATAAATCAAAATAAATCAATTAATTATCATTTAATAATATTTTTCAGTTAAACTTTAAATTTTTTTATAAACAAGGACAATCTCTTTTAATCATATTTTAAATTCTTTAACTTAATATAGTTGACCTTTTTAAACCTTAAATCTCTTACCTTATCGGTTTAATTTCTTGTTCGATTTTTAAAATATTGATTCTTATTGTCTATCTTTATTTTCAGTTAAACATTGTCAAATTTTAAATGAGAAACTTAATCAAGTCTTTAACCATAAAATTTTATATTAAAACCTTTTAACCATATGCTACAGAACAAAACTTGGCGATGGATATGCCTCGCAAATTAGAATATTAGTGTGTGTCTATATACAATGGATAAGAATTGATATGATTAAAAATAAGATGAATGCCATGAAGGAAAAAATAAAATTAATTAAAAATAAAGTGATAATTGCACAATAAAAAGAAACACATTAATGACCAAAAGTCTGTACCATGACTCATTCTCTTTTGTAAGTTGTACCATTTAAATTCTTACAACGAAGGGTACCATAATTAAAGATGAGCTTTATCATTCTCAAAAGTGGTTGCGAAGTATGTGGTTTGGGATGAATCATTGTAATAAGTAAGGACAAGAGTTCGTTAAAGTAGTTGGACTGTCACGAACTGTAACTCAACGGTTTTTTATTCACCCTCCTGGCTGTCCCGAAAACATTGGCACCAAAATCTCATCTCTGTAACAAATCATAAAACTTTTTTATCTTCGTTATTTGTCACCAATATACATAATTCATTGAGTTTATGTTTAAAGAAAAGAGAAAAAAAAAACCATCAGATGTCATGATCAGAGAGAACCCAGAAACTCGTTTCCATTCAATCACAGAGTTTCCATCAAAATTATCATATTAGTTTCTTGTTATTTTGCAAGAAAAGAAAAGGGTTGATACAACTTTTTGATTCGTTTTTACTGAATACAATAATTAATGAATGACCTCAATACAGAAATGACCAAAGCAAGTAGCCCTCCTCATACACCTGACAATTCTGTGAAGAATGACAAGAAAAAGAAGGTATTGTTCGATCTCAGTAGTGTTATTATTGTATTTTTTTCATGTGCTTCATCAGTTTTATTCTTATGCTTATGCAGTCTATAATTCCCAAGATTTTTGGGAAAAGCAGCAACAGAGGAGGCTCCAATGAGGATGTATCAGGATCAGACAGTGATGGAGTTTCTGCAGGTATCGTCTTTATTCAAGAAAATGAGTTCTTTTCTTTTTTTTAATTTTTGGTTTCACTTTCATATATTATATCAAATACGTAATTTAAAAATTTAATTGAATGTTTTTGCTAGATGACCACAAAAGGGTAGAACCAAGAGGAAAAGAATTTGTCGACCCTTCACCCAACACTGCCAAAAGAATCTCAGGTTCATACGTTAATTATCAATATTAGCATTATGATTATTAATGATTATCATAGTAATCTCTTGTTCTTTCTCAGAAACGATTGATCTAATCATATTATCATTAATCATATGGCTAATATATTATATTAAATACGTAATTTAAAATTTTTACTGAATTTTTTCGCTAGATGACCACAAAAAGTTGGAACCAAGAGCAAAAGAATTCGTCGAGCCATCTCCTAACACTGGCAAAAAATTCTCAGGTTCATATGTGAACTATCAATATTTTAACAAACAGTTTTTGTAGTTCTATGATTATTAATTAGTGATTATTGTAATAATTTTTTACTCAGAAATAATTGATCTAATCATATTTGCATTAATCATGATGCTAATATATTTCATTGTGACCAATTCCTTGCAGGAAGAAAGGAGAGTAGTCCAGATATTGAAGGCCTAAACTTATCGAACTTTGAACAATCCTTGACACCAGAAACAGAAATTAAAGAATTTAGGTACAAAATGATTCTTATTGCTATTGTATCTTCTTCTTCTTGTTTTTTGTTCGTGCGATTTGTCTGACATCTAAATGGATGAATTTCGGCTTCTAGGTTATCCGTTGCAACATGGAATGTAGGAGGCAAGGCACCTGATTGCGGAATCAATCTTGAAGAGTTTCTGCAAGTTGAGGGTTGTTCAGATATATATATCTGTGGGTATGATGTCTAAAATTAGCTAAACCTTCTAAAATTGCAAGTTATATTGAAAATGGCTTAAACATGAATTAGGTAATTTTATGGTCTTGATTAATAAATGATATAGCTACAAGGAACAATGTTAAAGGTAAAAAAAAAAAACATAAAAACTCCTTTATAGTCATATTCATTCTAAAAATCACATTTATTATTTTAAATTCTTTAAAAATATTTTATAATATTATAAATTTTAAGAAAACAATCACATTTTTAGTCAAGTATTTTAACATAAGTTATTTTATGACTAATTGTTAATTATATATCAAATAAATACATTTTAGTACAATTGAATTATAATTTTACCAATTTCATTTAAATAAATTGACGGGCACATAATAAAAGATAACTTCTTAGATTGCTAATATTTTAATACATTTTAAAATAATTTAAACTAATATATATGATGTTTAGAGATATTAATGCAGAAGATGAGAAAACTATGATTTTTGATAATTCAAGATAAGATCTTCACAACTCTAAGTTGACATCAAGAACATGTTGTAGCAGACGAGTTGCCTAAATTAAAGTATGTCCAATTTCAGGTTTCAAGAAATTGTTCCACTAAGTGCCGGAAATGTATTGGTGATTGAAGACAATGAACCTGCTGCAAAATGGGTGGCTCTCATAAACCAGGCACTAAACAGGTCACAACATGACATTCTCTCCTCCGGTGAATTAAGTCCTAAATCAAAAGTTTCCGGCAATAACAATAACCACCACAACAACAAGGACTCGAGAACTCATAATCTGTTCCACAAACCTTCTCTTAAAGTCCTAAGTAGGAATTTAAGGGCAGACAGTAGCATCCTGAAGATGTGTAATTGTCCTTTAGAGTATCAAACCAAAGAGAGGTGTAGAGGTAGAAAAGTCAGCGAATCCATGATTAAAGTAGATTCTTCATCAGCAGATCAGGATGGTCAAGAGATCAATGCTAGTGACCAGCTATGTCTGACCAATTTCCCTACGTCACCTCTGACTTATAACCTGATTGCAACTAAGCAGATGGTTGGTCTTTTCCTTTCAATATGGGCAAGAAAGGAGTTGGTGCCTCACATTGCTCATCTTAGAATCTCTACCATAGGTAGAGGAATAATGGGTTGTCTTGGCAACAAAGTAAGGATTTTTAACTTGAATCTTTAGAGATCAGTTCTGTTCTTATGTTTAGTATTGTGTGCCTTGTTATTGCAGGGATGTATATCTGTAAGCATGTCATTGCATAGAACCACCTTTTGCTTCGTCTGTAGTCACTTAGCTTCTGGGGAAAAAGAAGGTGATGAGATAAAGAGGAATGCTGATGTTGTTGAGATACTCAAAAGCACACAATTCACCAAAATTTGCAAGCATTCAAAACGACCAGCTCCTGAAAGAATAGAAGATCATGAGTATGCTAATTATATTTTCGTTTTTTTTTCTTTTTTTAAGATTATTTTATGTTGATCCCTTCTGCTCTATTCGCAGTCGTGTAATTTGGCTTGGAGACTTGAATTATCGCGTGGCCTTAAGCTATGAGGAAACAAAAGTTTTACTAGAAGATAATGATTGGGATACTCTTTTGGAGAAGGATCAGGTTTGTTTCTTATACCCTTTTATAAGCACAAAACGGTGACATTCTTGCATAACTAACATTATTAAAATGGTATTTATTACAAGCAAAAATAGTATTAAAAATAACAATACATATTAATTTATATTTCTTACGAAGTGTTAAAGACCAAATTTCACTTTTAATATCATCACCTAATAAATTTATATTGTCTATTTATAATATCACACATACTAAATTAATAGTCTAATTATAAAGAAATGATAAAAACTTAATCTATTTGCGTTGAGGGTATTACTTAACCTGTTTGCATTGAGGGTATTATTAAAAATGTCAAAATAGAAAGTGTTACTATAAATAACAACATGACTTACTTATACGTTCTACAAAATATAACAATAACATGATTTATTTATACATTTTAGAAAATATATGTAACAAATTAACTTGACGTGGAGCGCAGCTAAATTTAGAGAGAGAAGCAGGAAGGGTGTTTAATGGGTTCAGGGAAGGAAAGATCATGTTTGCTCCAACTTACAAGTATTCTCAGAACTCAGACTCATATGCTGGAGAAAATGCCAAATCCAAGAAGAAAAGGAGAACCCCTGCATGGTACACACATTACATTCAATTCATAGTAAAAACAAGCGTGTGAATTTTGATTAACATCAAGTGATAAAAAGGAAAACATTGCAAGCTAAAAGTTATGAAAAAACTTTTCAGGTGTGACAGGATACTTTGGCGTGGAAATGGCATCGAGCAATTGTCCTACATTAGAGTAGAGTCAAGATTTTCTGATCACAGACCAGTTTGTGCGCTATTTGCTGTGGAGGTTGAGATGAGGAATAGGAATGTGAACAGGTTCAGAAAAGGTTACTCTTATGCTGCTGCGAGATTAGAATATGACGACTGTACACCTCAGAGGCATAGCTTTTATGGGGTCTAATCGAAACCCTGAAATTAAGTTGCATTCTCTCATCGTTTTAAGTTCATTCAAAAAAGAAAACTATGTTCACTTATTTTTGTGTTAAATGTCTGTTCACACATGCTTTAAGAGTATAATTAAAATAATAATGAGAAAAATATTATTACAATATGAAATTAAGAAAAAATTAGTATAAAATAAGTGTTAAATTTTATATGATTGGGCCTAAATAAACTAAGCACATATAAGCCTAAATGAGGTTGGCTAATTTATAGCCCAATACGTGACAGTCTATTGTGACGAGTAACCCAAGACCAACCTGCTCTGATATCATGTTAAATTTTATATGATTAGGACTAAACTGAGCACATATAAACTCAAATGAGGTTCCATCCTAAAACCAATTGATAATACGAAGAGTAACTCATTAGACTTATATGCATACTCAAAGGCCTTATATTCTTTTCACATAGGACAAAGTCCTACTTATATTTCAACAATAGGAATGTTATCGCATATGAATAATGACAAGCTTTTCTAAATTTTATGGAACTTGAAATTAAGAAAAAAATTTAATATTATAAACATTAAAAAAATCTAATATTTTTTAGTAGAAATTTATTTATTTAATAATAATAACTCAAAATTACATCCATTTCATTGATTTCGAGTCCATAAGAAAGAGAAATTTAATTGCATAAAGATCAGTATTGATTATTTCAGGACTTATCCTAATCTTCACTAGTTTCTTAACATTTTTTGAAGATCATAAAAAATAAAGGTTTCTACTCTCATTCATCATATCCCAACTCCCAAATTGAAGTTTCTTCTTGATCAAGTAAGTTTACTATGTCTACTAGTGCATCTTCAATTCCACCAGGCCAATAGGTTGAATAGTCATTGATACTGTTGGTACTGCAACCTTCTCCAATGTGTGCCATGTGTTGAATGTCAAGGAGGTCATTGGCCTTTGTTAACTCCATATTAGCCCAATCAATAGCACCTAAACCTTGTGTTGGATTCCCACTGGTTGCGGAGATCTGAGGGCTAATCAGTGGTTGGTTAAAGAAGGAGAGAATGCTTCCAGATGAATCAGAGTTCCCATCATTCGCATCACTTTCTTCAACAATGTATGGATTCTGGGTTTTGTCTTCTGTTCTTGAAAGATCTACAAAGCCCGTGCATAGTTGTTTTTGATGGGAATTGAAGCTTCTTCCAGGATTTAGATTTCCAACTTTGCCCTTCCCATTAGATTCATATTTCCTCTTAGAGCTTCTGATCTCTGCGGAATCGCTGTCTTTTTCCTCCTTATCTTCTTCTTCTTCAGAGGTTGAGATTCTGAGGCATCTTTTTGTCTGCTGCAATAGAGCTTCTTCTTGATTTATAACCTTGGACCAAGTCGCAGTTTCTTTAGCCGTCATCTTATCTTGCAAGCACTTGGATTGCTTAACCAATCTTCTCATACGATCCGAATCAGGCAACATATGCTTGATTACAGCAGCCAAAGCACTGACCTTCCAAGCTTTCTTAAGATCGTGCGGTTTCTTATAAGGAGGAGGACCATGTTCTTGTGACGGTCCTTGCTCACCCCACCAATGCTCTCCTCCTGTTGGCCACCATGGGGGAGCTAAACCCCTCTCCAATGGAAACCTTCTTTGTGGTGGGATACAGTGTTGGATAAGAGCAGAAAGAAGAGAACCTAAAGTAGTATCTTGCAAGTCATGAAGTAGATGCATATATGAGTTTGGATCTAACTCACTTACTTTATCCAAAACTGGCAAGTACTCAGTAATGGCACGAGGAGCACTTCGATCGAACCTGACTTTATCTTTCCACCAATGACGTAAGCTATCAGATGAACCAGTTACTGGCTTCCCTTTCTCTGGAACTATCCCGTAAACAAACCCTCGTCCTTTACATACTTCCATGATCTTCACCATATATTTAAGGATCGAATCCTGAGCTCTTGACATCTTCTTGCGACGAGAAGCCTCTTGTTTTGCTATTGCCTCAGACTCCTCATTTTCACTAAGCTTCTCCTTCATCTTCTGCATGCGAATACTATCCTTCCACATCCGCTTCTTGAGTTCATCGTAGCTTATTTCTTCCTCCTCCTCCTCCTCTTCTTCTTCTTCTCGTTCAGAAGTTGAAGAAGGCCCCGTCTCTTCATAAAACTCCACCATCTTTGCTTGTTTCAAACTTCAATATTAGGCTTTCTAACGATATAAGTAGTACTCAAAACGGTTTTGTGAACTCTTATACTACATGTATCGTAAGCAATGGCGGTGTAAGAATTGCGGCTACTACTCATTTTAAGTACCACTCTTTGAATACGTACAGAATAAACCGTCGAATAGCTTAAGGACAAGGTAACAATTTCCAAGAAGAAAACTAATATATGAACTCGAAGTTTGAACAGAAAGGAAAGTGATGGCTCGGAGATTAGATGAAATATAATTAGGGCACTAAAAAAACTCTTTAATTTTTAACATTTTTGAAAAAATTCTTTATAAGTTTTAGTTTTTAAAAAAATTCATTTATTTTAAATTTTGATTAAAAATAAAAACAAAATATATGTTGTATGAATATCATACTTATATTAATTAAACACTAACGATTCAATTAAATTCTTAAATTTGAGTTAAACAAACTAAATCTAAAATAAATTACTAATTTATTATAATTATTTCAAATTATTGACTTAAATTAAATTTAATTGACTTGAGTTGATTGGAGAGTTGATTTAAGTTATCACAATAGTGACATTTAATTAGTTATCTTCTAATATTTATATTATATGTACTTTGTTCTTATTTTTAATGTAAGTCAAAAATAATTTTAAAAAAATTAAAATAATTTTAAAAAAATTTAAAATAATTTAAAATAATTTTAACCATTAAAGAATTTTACTAAAAATTTATGTGCCTTTTATCCTATAATCTAGTCCATCAAGTTCATTATCTACCATGTTGAGCAGGTGATTTTTGTTGCTGGGTTTGATGAAGCTCGTGCGCAAGAGACAAACTTACGTAAGAATGTTGCATGCATGAGTGACACATAAGGACTATGTCCAATATTTGAGGGATTGTTGACCTAAACTTTCATTTAATAGCACATGCTATTAGTTAAATGGGAAGTGCCAAAATATGGAATTGGCCCTTTTGAGTTTGTTCCTTGCAAATTGATGTGACAAGTGACGTATGTAGTATATTTAAGTTTGCACCTTACAAACAACCGAGAGGGCACTTAGCACTAAATGAGTCAAGCGTAAGCTTGAAGAGGGTTTTGAGTCTTATGGAAGGATGTATCCAAGTAAAGGAAATCCAGAGCAGTCTGGAATGATCCATAAATACAAAGAAGTAAAGTTGTAACACCCTAAGTTCAGGTTGGATCCAATTCGAGTTTAACAAAATGATGAACTTGAAAATAATTTAAATCCATTTTTAAAAGAATAAAAATTCAAAATAAGTCCTCTCATAAAATATTCATAAATTTATATTGTCATGGCAATAATTCTAATTTACAGTTAAAATAATTATAAACTTGAAAATTACTAAATATGAATTGATTAATTACTTTTTTCTACAAGTTTATAAAGAGTTTTATTCCCTATTTCTTTTCTAATATAGAATTTGTAATACTCTTATCTCTTTTATAAAGGGTACGAGTAACAACATCTCAAATTGAAGTTTATTTATTTGATTAACTAATTATTCAAAACTAAGATCATTGTATTTTTTGAACTTCACGATATATGTTAAGAAGAATAGGTACATTTGATTTTTGTTGTTGAAAACATTCCTAAATTAAGGTTCTATGCAAGTTGTTAGTACTTAACAATTAATTTAGTATATTGGAATTCATAAATATTTATAAAAGCCTTTCATGCACGTATAGAATATGAATTGTTATAAATTAGATGATATTAATAAACCATATCTTCTTAATTCTTCTTTTAATATTTTGCACACCGAAAAATTGGGTGCTATGAACTAGCCATTTAGTTAGTTGACCTTTAAAATTTATTAACCCTTTAATATTTTCATTTTTTAATCAATGTGAAATATTCTAACACTTTCTCTCAAGTGCAATTAAGATTAGATATTTAGTTGTCACTTGAAATAAACACAATGATAATTAAGTCGGGCTGACTGGAACTGGACATTCAGATCATTATTATGAATACCGGTACGTATCGTACCAGACTAAAACCGGTACCGAAATTTAAATTATGGTACCGGATGTAAATACCGATTAGTACCGGCCAATACAGGTCGGTACTGGCAGGTACCGGCGGTATTCAAAATACCGGTTAAATACTGGCCGGTACCGAAAATTTTAAAAAATTGGGGGACGTTTTTGCAAAAATTTCAAAAAATTTTAAAATCTCCCTCCCTCCCTCTTATCTCTCTTTCCCCCATTTTTTTCAAAGTTTTTTAATTATTTATTTTATTTATTTCAACTTTTATAATTATTGTAAATTTTTAATTTTTGTTTTTAAATAATAATAAATATTCTTATTATTACTAATAATAATTATAAATTAAATAAAACTT
>JANIIA010000004.1:27650645-27662112 GCA_027478495.1 Erythroxylum alaternifolium
ATAATAAGAATAATAAAATTAGTAATAAAAAGGAATTTAATAATAATAAATGTAATTAATAAAAGTAATAAAATTAATAATAATAAGCATATATAATCAAGGAGAAAATTAATAATAATAATAATAAATAATAATAAGAAGAATAATAAATTTAATAAGAATAATAAATTTAATAATAAGAAGAAGAAAATTAATAATAATAAGGAATATAATAATAAATAATAAACTAATAATAATAATAATAAGTAATTTAATAATAATAATAATAATAATAATAATAATTATTATTATTATTATAATAACTCATTTAATTTTAACTTTAATTTTATATAAGATAAATTAAAATTTTAATAAATAAAAAACTCTTCCCTTAATTGCATCGGTGTAAATTAAAAAAAGGAGAAAAGAAGCCACAGATTAAATTAAAAAAAACGAAATCGTTTGTATGTCAGACAGAATAGGACAAAGTAAGATCGGAAAGAAGATCCGGAGTCATTCCAAATAACAACGACCTGCATGCTTTCCAGTTGATGTGTAAGAACCAATCAGTTCAAGGGACCACGTTTTTCCTTTCTTTATAATTTTATCCAAAGTTGTACACTTTCATAGTACAGCCTATTTTTTGAACAGGTTTCAACTCCCTTTTCGGTTAACATTTTGGACATGACGGCTCTATAATGAAACTAGGCAATTACGTATACAATAACTAGTTGCTGTTCTACGTATGTTGAATTATAAAAGACAATTGCATACAACGATCATCGCAATCCCCCGTTATTAAACATAAGAATCCGGATCAAGTTCCTATAATTTCGGCATATCTCTTCATTGAATTTTAAAAAGATGTATAGCCAAATGAATAGGTTTAGAATAATCAATGTATGTCAAAAAGGAAATATTCATGTATAAGTGAGGATATGGGTGAGTAAAGAGCACAGAATTATAAGGGGACAGCTGGGGAGTTAGTTATACTTATGTGTGTAATTGACCAAAGCTAAATGATGTTATTAGAAAAAAGAGAGGAATATACTCATCGAATATTTTCTCTTATATATACGAATGAATAGAAGTGAATCCCAGCCCAGCTCTACTCCCCTGAAAACACTTCTTACCATCCATTCTCTCTTTTTTCCCATCCACTTTCACGACAGTTCAACAGGTTTGTGTTCAGAACTGTATGCTTTGATTTGATTTGGCTTCTTCTGTTTTTTTTCTTCTTGTTAATGCATGCTTTTGGCTAGAAGTCCCTGCATGCAAAAGCAGGTTAGCTTCTTTACATATACAGACAAGAAGGAGCTTTCTTCTCTTCCTTCTTTCTTTCCCTTTTTATTTTTAATTAACATCGTTTCGTCTCGTCGATTAACAAATATGTCATAATCCTCATAGGAAGCATCTTGTTTTCAGTACTAAATCTTCCACAAACAATAAAAATTGTTTCTCTTTTGCTTTCTGACATTAAAAGGAATTAAAAGCTTTGTCCCTTTCTTATGGCTCCTTCCCTTTCAATTTACGCCGGTCCGATCTTGTCTTAGTTACTAAATATAAAAATGTACGTCATATACCTATAACAAGGTGGATCAGATTCCCCGATCTCACTGCCGAATTGGAAAATAAAAACTTTGCAGTTAATCAAACTCATTAACCTGGAAACGTTCCTCTTTATGTCAGATTTGCATGAACCCAGATAAACAGAAATAAGTAAATAAAATTACTCTACTCTCTGAACTGAACGGAGCAATTGTTCTGGTCCATGGATAACTTATTATTTAAAATTTTTGCAAGTTGTTAGACGTAGAAATCAAACGTTTTTGGGTTGTCACATCTGGTGTAACTCCTGTTTTTGTCCCCCTCCTGGAAATTTCTTACCAAGTCTGCAACGGACAGTTTAATTTGCAAGTATTGCTCTCGAATATATGGCCGTTCATTCATTCCATATCAGTTGTAGCATATGGACAAATGCAATCGACAATCTCTAAATGTCTTGGTCCTCCAATATTGGCCACATGGTTAAGATCACTTAAAAGCTGGTGCCCATGGATGTGGGGTAGTTTTGGACACGGGTATGTTTTGTCAGTGGCTGGACACATACATATTTTAGCTTTTGTTGTTGTCTGGAGATTTTTACTTTCTCGTAGAATAATGCCAACATTTCTTTTTTCTGTGAAATGATCATTTGATAGAATAACTACCACCCTTAAGAAATTTCAAAACCCAATAGTATGCGGTGGGAGCAGTTAGCACCTAGACTACTTTCCATTTGTTGAATAAAATTCTCCTATCTCGAAAATCATTTCTCAAAGAACAAGAATTCAACACCCAGAAATTACACCTTCCTTGGGTCTTTTAAACAGTTTCTCAGTGTTAACTGCAGATAAAAAGAGCAGGCAGAGAGCAGTAAATTAAGGTGAGGAAGCCATGCCCAGGGATTTACAGGTGCTGAATGCACTGGATGTTGCAAAAACACAATGGTACCATTTCACAGCAATCATCATAGCTGGAATGGGATTCTTTACAGATGCTTATGATCTATTCTGCATATCCCTTGTTACGAAATTGCTTGGCCGTATATACTACCATGTTGACGGAGCATCAAAGCCAGGCACTTTGCCTCCTAATGTGTCGGCAGCTGTTAATGGTGTGGCATTCTGTGGAACTCTTGCAGGCCAGCTATTCTTTGGATGGCTTGGTGACAAGATGGGCAGGAAGAGAGTCTATGGTATGACTCTCATGCTCATGGTGATATGCTCAATCGGCTCAGGTCTTTCTTTCGGCCACCATCCTAAAGCCATTATGTCAACTCTGTGTTTCTTTCGCTTCTGGCTCGGCTTTGGCATTGGTGGTGACTACCCACTTTCAGCCACCATCATGTCCGAATATGCTAATAAGAAGACTCGCGGTGCATTCATAGCTGCGGTGTTTGCAATGCAGGGTTTTGGAATTTTAGCTGGCGGTATATTTGCCATTATCGTATCAGCCTCATTTAAGGTCAGGTTTGATGCTCCTGCTTATGAGGTTAATGCCCTTGCCTCAACTGTCCCTCAAGCAGACTATGTTTGGCGTATCGTTCTCATGGTTGGAGCACTTCCTGCTGCACTGACCTACTACTGGAGGATGAAGATGCCCGAAACTGCTCGTTACACTGCTCTAGTTGCTAAGAACGCAAAACAGGCTGCATCTGATATGTCAAAAGTTTTGCAGATGGAAATCGAGGCAGAAGACCAAAAGATTCAGCAATTAGCTCAGAGTGAATCCAGATCATTTGGTTTGTTCTCTAAAGAGTTTCTTCGTCGCCATGGACTCCACTTGCTTGGAACTACTACGACATGGTTTTTGCTTGACATTGCATTCTACAGCCAAAATCTGTTCCAAAAGGATATCTTCAGTGCAATTGGGTGGATTCCTCCAGCAAAGACAATGAATGCCCTGGAGGAAGTTTACAGAATTGCAAGGGCACAAACTCTCATTGCTCTATGCAGTACTGTTCCAGGTTACTGGTTCACCGTTGCTCTAATTGATCAAATGGGAAGATTTGCCATCCAATTGATGGGATTCTTTTTCATGACAGTCTTCATGTTTGCATTGGCTATTCCTTACGACCACTGGACTCACAGGGAGAACAGAATTGGATTTGTTGTCATGTACTCGTTAACATTCTTCTTTGCAAACTTCGGACCTAATGCCACCACATTTGTTGTGCCTGCTGAGATCTTCCCGGCAAGGCTCAGGTCTACATGCCATGGTATATCCGCTGCATCTGGTAAACTTGGAGCTATAGTAGGTGCATTTGGATTCTTATATTTGGCACAAAACAAGGACAAGGCCAAGGCAGATGCAGGATACCCTGCAGGTATTGGTGTGAAGAATTCGCTTATTGTGTTGGGTGTTGTGAACGTCTTGGGATTGTTGTTCACGTTCTTGGTGCCAGAATCAAAGGGTAAATCTTTGGAAGAGATGTCAGGTGAGAACGAAGAGGATGATAACGTCTCTGCTTCAGAAAATCATAGGACAGTTCCAGTTGTTTAGATTGGCCCCTTAAATGAAGTCATTAGTTTGAGCGATTAGTATAATTATGTTCTCATATTTCGTAGCGTTTTGTTTTCTCACTTGTCGTTTCTCGTGAGCTTTTCGACATTGTAGTAGTGGTTGAGTTCAGGGCTCTTTCTGAACCTCCAAATTGTAATAGCAAATAAATATTCCTCTGGTGTTATGATGTGTAGCTTGTGAACCATAATAATTCTACTCGAGTTAACAACATAGTGTCATGTTTTCCACTCTCTGATCCACTATTCGTAGTTCTGAACTTTATATATATGTATTTACTGGGAGTAAGAATTAGTTAAACACAGTTTGAAATGTATCGCAGTTCCTCTCTCTTTTATATTTTGGAGTTGGAAGCAAATTATTGTAGCAAAAGAGAAGATGGAGATAGTTGTTCACATCGAAAGTAAAAACTAAAGAGTTCCATTACGAGTCCGACATATATAGTTAGTCATACTACGACTTTAGTACATAACTTGAAGTCCTCACTCCTTGCCCAAGACCGTATACTGAAACCGATGGGACCATTTCCATACTTCTTCCCTATCCCTACATTTTATCTATAGCTCAGCTCATGAATTAGGCTCAATAAAAACACCTCCTACCGAATCTGATTGCTCATTTATTCTTGGACTTTCACCATGTAAGCATGATATATTTGTTAAATCAGTATTATTAGAGTAGTTTTTAGCCTGAAATAAAATGACCGGCCAATTCACAGAATAACATTTTCCATATCAGACTCGTTATTGATGTGAAGTTCCTGACGATGAATTGTCAACATCAAGATCAGATACATCTTACGATGAGTGCTTATAGCTTCAATTCTGTCAAAGACTATCGCCAAGCCAACCACAACTCTCTGATTGAAGCAACAAATCAAAAGATCTTTCTGAATGCCTCATTTGTTATCCCATATCAGTCATAGACACTAATACCTTCATAATGCAATCGATCTGCATAACTTGCCACGAAGAGTGAAAAATTAAAGATCTTAATTTAAGAGATTGATCGAACTCTTAAATTGATTGTGTTTGGTGTACAGTACGTACAGATGCACTGAGAATCATAGTCACTCCAAGTCCAATTACACTATGTCCTTGCTTGATCATTTCATTAATTATAAGAACGCCAGGTCCACAAAAGGTTGTCCAGTTTAAGGTTCAAAGAGATAAGATACCATATGACGATCGTTGCTACTCTGGCGTTGAAAAAGTCTCATATGAGTGTAAGAAAATTCGGGTTGTAAGTTAGCAGTAAAGACAGTGTCTGTTATAGAGGAAAAATAGGTTGTGTTTCAGAGACAGGTTACGAGAAAAGTGGGACTATTAATATGATCTCCGTTGAATAGGGAATAGTGAAAATCTCCCATGCACACACCATTTCCCAGTCTTTCCTCTCCTTTAGCTTACCATACACTATTTATCCAACACTTTGTCCTGCTCCTATTGACAAAGGAATGATTCTGCGTCGTTTCCAAAATTTTACTTTCTGGTTAATCTATATTTCTAGAAACAAAGGGATCTGCATGAATGCACTTGGTTTTGCAAAAAGACAATGGTACCATTTCACCGCTATTATTACCGTTGGAATGTGTTAACTTTTGGTATCAATGTTTCATCCCACATTGGTGAGTTATCGAATGGTGAGTAGTTTAAGAGTTATATAAGAAGGCCTCTCCCCTCCTTTTGGTATCAATCCCAAAATTTATATCTCTTCTCCCAAATCTAAATAAAAGCGGGTCATTTGAGAGGTACTCAGAGATTAGGCACATTTGGCCGAACTCTGTTATCAAATTTCTTCTTTCCTTATTTCTTTTATTATTCCGTAATTTTATTATTGTGTTGTTTCTTCTCGGTTGTAATATAGTATTCACTATTATTTGTTAGGTCTATTTGTAATGTCTTGCACGGTTCGTTTGGGTGAATTTTACTATTTGCGTGTATTGTTATGTTTGTATACATGAGTTTAGGTTATGAAAATATACTATGCACGTAAGTCTTGTCTAAGAGATTATATTTTAAGTGGGACCGTTTATGACCTTTCCAACCTTTCTTGAGGATTTACTTGGAATGGTAATTCTATCTAAGAGACTATTGTAGTCTATCCTGGGAATTATTGAATCGGTCAAATTCACTAGTTGTTTGGTTTAGAGGGAAAATTACCTAGTTTTCCCAGCAAGTGGTATCAGAGCAAAAGGTTCGTCTTTGGTTTGTTTGTAATTTTTGTTATCTTGAATACTATATTTTGAGTCTGTAATAGCACATAATGATCAAGAAACACCAGGGACATCAACTTCTTCGTCATTATGGTCGAGGATTCTGTTGTCAAGTTTGAAATTGGCAGTGGAGATATTTGACAGTACTGGCCATTTTGGCATGTGGCAAGGGGAGGTCTTGGACTCCCCTTTCTAACAGGGTCTTGACATAACCATTTACGAAAAGAAACCAAAAGATGTTGAGGATAAGGATTGGAGTATCATAAATCGAGTGGAATACAGAACAATTCAATCGTGTCTATCCAGAGAGCAGAAGTATGCTTTCAAGAACAAGACTTCTGCACTTAAATTGTGGAAGGCATTGGAGGAGAAATTTCTAAAGAAGAGTGGTCAGAATAAACTCCTTATGAAGAAAAGGTTGTTCTGATTTAATTACCGACCAAGTACTACTATGAATGAATACATCACTATGTTTAATCAGTTAGTAGCAGACCTGTTAAATTTAGATGTTAAATTTGAGGATAAAGATTTGGCTTTGACGTTGTTATCATCTCTTCCTAATGAATTTGAACGCTTAGAGACTACGTTACTTCATAGGAAGGAGAATGTGTCTTTAGATGCAGTATGTCCTGCTTTGTATAGTCATGAATTAAGAAAGAAGAATAAAATGA
Source organism: Erythroxylum alaternifolium (assembly GCA_027478495.1). NCBI lineage: Eukaryota > Viridiplantae > Streptophyta > Magnoliopsida > Malpighiales > Erythroxylaceae > Erythroxylum > Erythroxylum alaternifolium. The sequence continues at coordinate 27,657,573 of JANIIA010000004.1, forward strand.
AAAACAAAACAGCTACAACAGATGAAGCATTGGTAGCAAGAGGTCGTCAGCAAAGCCAGTCAAAGGGGAAAAGAGGAAGATCTAAATTAAAAAATTGAGTTGCCAAAGATGAGTGTGTTTTCTGTTATGAGAAAGGACACTAGAAGAAAGGCTGTCCTAAATTGAAGAAGAAAGGGAAGGCTCTGCAAGACGCAAATGTTGCAAAGTGTAAAAGTAATGCGGAATCAGATATCTCTTTGATGGTTTCACCTTCAACATCGTATCCAGATGAGTGGATTTTGGATTCAAGTTGCTCCTACCATATGTCTCCCATCCAAGAGTGGTTCTTTGATTTTGGTAGGGTTGTTTACATGGGTAATGATAATCTATGTAAAACAGCCGGGATACGTTCAATCAAGCTACGGAATCATGATGGATCCACCAGAATTTTAAGGGATGTGCGGTACGTACCAAAGTTGAAGAAGAATCTCATCTCTGGGACTTTAGAATCAAAAGGCCTAGTAATAATGATGCGAGATCGAATTCTTAAAGCAACTTCAAGAGTATTGCTAATTTTGAAAGATGTGAGAAAGGACAATCTATATTATTACCAAGGTAGTACAGTGGTTGGGATGGTAGCAACAATAACTTTAAGTAGCAGGAAGGAAGTAGAGGCAACAAAGCTGTGACATATGCATTTGGGACATGCTGGTGAAAAATCCTTGCGAACTCTTTCCAAGCAAGGATTGTTGGAAGGTACGAAGACTTGCAAATTAGAATTTTGTGAGCATTGTATTATGGGAAAACAACAAAGAGTGAAATTTGGCACCGCTATCCATAATACTAAGGAGATTCTGGATTATGTGCACTCAGATGTGTGGGAACCTTCCAAGACTCCGTACTTAGAGGTAGGCATTATTTTGTCACTTTTGTTGATGATTTTTCCAGAAGAGTGTGGGTGTTTACTATAAAGAACAAAGATAATGTGCTTGGGGTTTTCCTTAAGTGGAAAGATTAGGTTAAAAACTAGACGGGAAGGAAGATCAAAGTTTTCCGAACAGACAACAGTGGAGAATACAAGAGTGATCCTTTTCTGGAAGTATACCAAAAGTGTGGCATAGTTTGGCATTTCACAGTTAGAAAATACCACAACAGAAGGAGGTGTCAGAGCATATGAACAAGACACTAATGGAGAAAGTTCGTTACATGTTGTCTAATGTTGGGTTAGGCAAAAAATTTTAGGTTAAGGCTGTGACATACGCTCAACATCTCATCAATCACTTGCCTTCATTTGCTATAGGTGGCAAGACTCCTTTAAAGGTGTGATCTGGGAAACCTATAACAGATTACGATTCTTTGCGTATTTTTTGTTCTACCACATATTATCATATGAATGAATCAAAGTTGGACCCACGAGCAAAGAAGGCCCTACTTATGGGCTTCAATGCTAGAGTTAAAGGATACCGTTTGTGGTGTCTAGAGTCAAAGAAGACAATTATCAGTAAGGATGTTATCTTTGATGAATCTGCTATTTTAAATAAGGTAACTCCAGAAGGGGTTGATGGTACTTCGCAATAGGTGGAGTGTATGCTGAACTAGATGGAGTTTGAACAGACACTGGTGATCCTAGCAAAAAGCACTACTAGTGATTCTCCCGTAGCAAAAGAAGAGTCAAAAGAGGAAGAGGTTCCAACCCACGAACCTCCGCAGTAATCAGAGTCAATTGCCACTAGAAGGACTAGACGAGAAATTAAAAAACCTGCTCGTTTTACTGACATGGTGGCTTATGCACTTATAGTTGTTGGTAATGTTCCATCCACCTTTTCAGAAGCTGTCCAAAGTTCATAAAGTGGTAGATGGAAAGGTGCAACGAAAGAAGAGAAGCAATCTCTTCAGAAGAATAAAGCGTGGAAGCTGACACAACTACCGATGGCAAGATGGCAATTGGATGCAAATGAGTGTTTGTAAAGAAAGAAGGATTTCTTGACAAAGATGATGTTCGCTATAAGGCAAGATTGATGGCTAAAGGCTATGCTTAGAAGGAAGGAATTGATTAAAATGAGGTATTTTCTCCAGTTGCTAAATATTCTTCCATTAGAATTTTATTGGCCTTGGTAGTGCAGTTGAATTTAGAGCTAGTTCAACTTGATGTGAAGACCGCATTCTTACACGGTGACTTGAAGGAGGAAATCTATATGACTCAGCCGAATGGATACAAGGTTTTTGGTAAAGATAATTGGGTTTGCAAACTAAACAAATCGTTGTACGTACTGAAGCAATCTCCAAAGAAGTGGTACAAACCATTTGATAAGTTTATGAAGGGCTAGAAATACACAAGAAGCAAATATGATCACTGTGTGTATTTGTGTAGACTTCGAGATGTATCCTATATCTACTTATTCTTGTACGTTGATGATATGTTGATAGCAGCGAAGAGTCAAGTTGAGATTGACAGATTAAAGGCTCAGTTAAGTAAAGAGTTTGAGATGAAGGATTTAGGAGAAACTAAGAAGATTCTCAGCATGGAGATAAGCAGGGATAGAGAGAGACAAGCTTTGGCTGACACAAAAGTAGTATTTGAGGAAGGTACTACAACGTTTTGATATGAATGAATATTTAAAACATGTAAGTACCCCACTTGCTCCTCATTTGAAACTAAGTATCCAGTTATCTCCAAACTCAGATGAAAAGTGAGAATACATGGCAAAAGTCTCATATGCTAATGCACTTGGAAGTTTGATGTATGCAATGGTATGTACAAGATCAGATATTTCACAGACAGTTAGTGATGTAAGCAGGTACATGCATAATCCGGGCAAGGTTCATTGGCAAGCTGTGAAATGGATTCTACAGTATATCCAAGATACCGTGTATGTTGGTTTAGCATTTGAGTGGGATGAATTACTTGGTCAACGTGTAGTTGGATAGTGCGATTCTGACTATGCAGGTGACTTAGATAAACGACGATCTATTACTGACTATTTGTTCACTTTAGCGAAGGCGCCAGTTAGTTGGAAGTCTACTTTGCAGTCAAAGGTGACTTTATTTACAACAGAGGCAGAGTATATAGCCATTACATAAGTTGTGAAAGAGACAATTTGGCTTCATGGGTTGCTTAAAGACTTGGGAGTTGGTCAGAGAGAACTTGAGGTATATTCTGACAGTTAGAGTGCTATTCATTTAGAAAAGAATCAAGTCTTTCATGCAAGGACGAAGTACATTGATGTTTGCTATCACTTTGTGTGGGAAATTCTAAAAGAAGAGGAGATACTTCTCCTGAAGATTCGGACTATAGAGAATCTTGTAGATATGATGACCAAGGTGGTTACAAGTGCCAAATTTAAATATTGTTTAGACTTGGTCAATATCATGCACATTTGAGTCGGCGCATAACGGCACAAATTTGGAAGCATTACATGGAATGTTTTATTTTTTGTTTGATTGAGAAGATTTGTATTTGGTGGGACCAAAAATTGTGCCAAGGTGGAGATTTGTTATCTTTTGGCATCAATGTTTTGATCCCACATTGGTGGGTTATTAGTACCAATTTTTATCCCATATTGATAGATTATCAAATTGAGTAGTTTGAAAGCTATAAAAGAAGGGCTCTTTCCTTCCATTGATATCCATCCTAAATTTGTATCTCTTCTCCCACATTTAAATAAAAGCGGGCCATTTGAGAGGTTCTCGGAGACTAGGTACATTTGGCCGAACTCCGTTATCAGATTTCTGGGCGTGTTCTTTCGCTATATCTTTTATTATTTCGTAATTGTATTGTTGTTGTTTCTTCTCGGTTGTCGTATAATATTAAATATTATTTTTCGGGTATATTTGTAGTGTTGTGTTCAATTTATTTAAGTGTATTTACTATTCGTGTGTGTACACGGGTTAGGTTGTGATAAATATACCGTGCACGTAATTTCTGTTTAAGAGGCCAAGTTTTAAATGGAACCGTTTGTGACTCTTCTTCCCTTTCCTGGGACTTTACATGGAATGATAATAGTGTTTAGGAGGTCATTGTTATCTTTCTTGGATATTACCGAATCGGTTCACTTCAATAGTTGTTTACCTTAGAGGGAAAATTTACCCAATTTTTCCAACGAAGATGACCGAGGTAGATTGCATATAATTCACAATAAGAAAGCCACTACGTAAATGGATATAAGTATAAGAAGTTGCTATAGACGATGATCTTCCCTGAAAAACCCTTCAAAATGTAAATTAGTTGGGTTCTTCAAGTGAAAGGAAGAAAAAAGCACTCAACTGAGACCGAGTACAAGTCTACGTAGGAAAATATACAGAAAGAAAGATCCTAGTTTTGACGTTTGAACTCCCCTTTTTCATCCTTTTCTACCTCAGTTAACTTCAGAAAAGAAAGCGTTTACATTGAATTTTGTTGGGATGACTAGATCAATTTACTTACAGTGGAAATAATCAAACCTCCCCGATTCGCAAGAATATATTAGGAGCATAAAATACTAGTACCAAATGTGGATGTAAACCAGTAACGAAACAACAAGAAACCGAAACCACACAACAACACCAAGATTTACGTGGAAAA
>JANIIA010000004.1:27681012-27696027 GCA_027478495.1 Erythroxylum alaternifolium
AAGATGTGTTCGATATGTCTATGAAAATTGGTCTTGTCTTCATAAATGTCACACATATAGGAGTTTATTTTGGCAAGCAGTGAGTTGCATAATAGAAGTGAAACTTAATAAGATAATATTGTAGTTGAAGAGTATTTCAAAGAAAACCTATGATAATTTCAAAGTTAAGAAATCAAAGACGTTTGTTAGGGAATTTTTAAGTACAAGACCAATATGTGAAATAGTCACAATATATTAAAGGCATTTATTGGATTCATTTATGAAGTTTATATAATGTCTCGAATTCATGAAAAAAGGGACTTAATGCTCAAATATACTAATGAAATATGCCCAATAGTGAGGAAGAAAATAGAGGTTATAATAGGAAGCAAGGTAGTGTATCACCAAGACTAATGAGAATGAAATTTGAAGTTATACATTTTTTGTAGACAAGTTCATTGTTGATTTACAAGCATGAACTTGTGAATATAGTTTTTTCAATTTAACAAAAATTCCATGTAAGCATACAGTAACTTGTATATCATATTAGATGGAGGATATTGATGCTTGTGTGAGTCGATAGTACAAGTAGAATGTTATTTGAAGAGTTATCAATATTTTATAGAACCTATCAGTAGTACAAAATTTTGGCCAAATATTGAAAATCTATAGCCCATATTACCTTCATTAATCAAGAAAATGCTTGGAAGACCCAAAGAAGTTAGAAAAAGGGATAAGACTGAAGAAATATGAAATTCAAATTGAAATTATTAAGGTAAGTGTTAATTTTTATGTTTTATTTGTTATTTAAAAAGTGGAGTATATGTCAATTTGTTCATCACAAGTATGCATGTATAATCTAGTAAAAAAGAGGAAGGCCACCAAAAAATTAAGTCCATTAATCTAATATTGGCAATTGTTTAGTTTGAAGACCCATATGATTAGGATCGACAGGGTCAAATATCGTATTGTCTATATTCATAAGGGAGAAGAGGGTGGTTGGTGAATATTTACATTAATTTCAAGTCATTTGCATCAAATTGTTTAACAACATAATTGTTTGCATTTCTACAGGTAACTTAAGGATATGAAGTAATATTTGGAGAAGTTGGTGGGAACACCTATTTTATGGTCTGTCACTTAATTACATTATTATACTACTTATATGTAATTATATCATAATTGATAACATTGTGTTTTTTGTTTTTTATGTTTCATATATAGGTGGAAATCAATGCCAAGTTCTCAAACCTTCAAATAATAATGCAAATACAACTTAAGCTACCTTAAGTACAACTGACAATACAACTTAAATCAATAGGAGGATCAAATTGAGGGTGAGAAAATCTGTTCCAGAAAAATCTCAAGTTATTGATGGTGAACCAAATACACATTAAACAATCTGTTAGTAAATTTGGAACTTGTATTTGTTATGATTTTACTGAGAATTTGGACATTATATTCATATGGTTTGATTGAAAATTTGGACATTACATTAATGATTCTAGGTTTGAGAATTTGGATATTGGTATTAGTTATGATTGAGTTGACAATTTGACATTGTATTAGTTATACATGGTTTGAGGATTTGGACATTGATATCAGTTATGCTTTGATTGACAATTTGAACATTGTAGTAATTATACTTCGGTTAATAATGTTATATGTACTATAGTTTGTATGTGCAGTTTGTTTCCTACTATATTATATGTGCAGTGGCTTGCACGTGCAATGCAGTGGATGGGTGTAATGACTTACTATGCAATGCAGTGGCTTCTAAGACATAGAAATGGCACTTTATGTCTAGATAGATTTAAGAGTATTATGGTTTTTTAATCAATATATCTAGAGCTCAAGTGTCTATCTTTGAAAAATGTTTGCCATAATGATATTTAAATTCTAAGGAATACATCAATTATAACTTTATTAAAATCTCAAGATATATATTTATTTCCACCAAACAAATCCATAAATGTGGATGGAATGACTTGCTTTATTCTATGTTATAGGAATGTGGATAAAATATCTCCTCATAATGAACCTATACTTTGTTTTCCTTTATAAAGTTAAAAAGACCTGTCCAGTTTATTTGATTAGGACTACAAAATTCGAGTTTACTTGGATAACATAATATTATTAGAAGTTGTTGCTTTAATTAGGTAGATTTCCAAATCCACATATTGTACCAATTTTATTAGTGATATGTAAGCATAAATAAGAAGAAAAATATATGGAGTATTTACATCACTATTTTTCTACAATATTTAGAACCCACAAAATGGAGTTGTGTAAGTAGATAAGCGTCTATTAAGAGCAAATTCCAAACATGTAAATTGCAACATTCATTACCATTACTCATGCAACTTCCATCAAATTATCATAATAACCAAACAGATAGAGTAGTTGTTTCACAACTTTTAATTGTTAGAAAACCAACTTCTAAACTAATGTACAACATTGCAAGCATTATTAGGACAAATTGTCATAATCTATATACAAATTCAACTAACAAACCCCAAAAACCGATTGGATATATGAAAATGTGTCAATAATGGAGCTAGGTATATCAGATACCCAAGATATTTAATCATATGGGATCTACAAAATAAAGATAAAAATTACAAATGTTACATTTATATCGAATTCCACTATTTAAATGAATTAATATATATACTCACCTATTACAAGCAATAATGAATCTTCTGGACAAAACTCTTACCCTAACACATATAAGAAGTTTGCCATAATTTTTTATAATAACAAACTTTCAACTCATTTATCAATATTAAATACCTACAAGACACCTACAATTTGAATGTTCATTAAAAATTTGTATAATAATGACATTGTTAAAATTATAATTGAAATACTTATTTTTGTATTAATGCATAGGTAAAAATGTAAACCAATATTAGACTTAGCATTTGATCTATGTAACTTCATCTTCTCATTACAATTGGGACAATTAATAGGAGAAATTTGAAATATACATATAAATCACCATATAAATTAAAATGAAATACAATTAGTATGCCATATAATAATAATAATAATAATAATAATAATAATAATAATAACTATAACTATAACAATAAATAAATATTAATATTATTTTACCGTTGAACATAATATTTTCTCTCTATAAAATTGAAAATATATCCTTTAAGTTTTCGCTACGTTATCAAAACAAAAAACCTTCGTTCTTGAATCCACTAACAACACCTTTATACTTTTTCTAAATCAAGAATATACCAAGTGCGTATGCATTAAAACTACATATATTTTAGTTCTGCTCGTATTTGTTTAATCTTGCAACAATATCGTCATATGAATATATTAATACAAAATATAACATAAGAATAAGTAGAAGATATGAAGTATTTGAAAATTTTAGAAAAATTGCAGCCTCCTCCTAAAGGGCTATTTTGACATGCTTTATAAAATATATTCGGTAGCAGAATATATTCCAACATATAAAATGATTAATTTTAATTCCCTTTCCTCTCCATATTAATTTAACATCTCAATGATTTCTAGCCTTATACACATTTATCCCGGTAAAGATACCACTATCTCTATACCTTATTTTGCAGTTTACATGTATGTTTCTTTCATTGAATTACTTTAGTTTCTTTTAACTTGTTAGGACTAATGTTGATATAGGCCTATATTACCGATTGCAACTAAAGTTATGTTTTCTTTCAGCAGCAATTGTTGTAGAAACTAAAATATATTCAATTTAGTGAAAGTAACCCTTACTACGGTTGAGAAATGTCAACACACTTGTTTCTTAAGCTTGCTCTTTGGTTTTTCTCCGCACTAAATTGTTTATTTAATATTATACCAACTAAGAAATTTAGTTAAAGAAGGATTTTGGATTTAGTCATACACTCCTACTTGATCATAGAATAAGACAGGTACATTAGTTGTTTCACAAATTAATCACAGACAAGCCTAGGCATGGAAGGGGGTAAAGTCCCCAGAGAAGTAAAGAAGAGAGAGGGAGTTTATGGGAGAAGTCAACGGAGAAATAAAGAAGAGAGACATTACTTTATCTCTTTCTGTTTTTTAAAATAGGAGACGATCAAAAGTGGACCTGAACAGGTACCTTTCCTACTCGGGCCTAGGTCACTAGAAATACAAACAAGAGAAAGATTGACGGAGCTCGCATGGGTAGCTTAACTGATCTTCAGAGAGATTGTTAAGTGCAAGATTTTAGGTTCGAATCCTAGTAGTGATAGTGTGAGAGTTTCATCCAATGTGGTGACTCTTTGTGCGTACCGAACACGGGGTTCCCTCTCTGAAGAACTGAATGAGATTAAACCGTGATTTATCCTTCCACTATTTTATCGGGTCAGGGTGTAGGGACGCTGGGAATGGGCGATTCCACCTTTTACAGTGCAAGAGAAAGATTGTCCGAGAAATAAAAAGGCAGATGCAAGACAAGAGAAATAGGGAAAATGAATATATTAATTTTTTTAACTTAATCATTTTAATATTAATTAAATTAATATCCGACGTCAAAAAATTTATTCTATTCGACATTTAGGTGAAAATTAAAAGTAACAGAGAGTTTAATGAGTTATTTTTGAAAAAATTTTAAAGTTTAAAATTTTATAATAGTTAATCTTAAAATAAAGGTTGGTTAACAAATTTTTGGGCATGCCAAAATGACGTTCTGTCTGTAGCGACTGCATATATTTAGGTCTGTGTCGTTTCTCCAATCCCGACCCGGCGCGACCGAGTTCCGACTCCCGATTCTTTATATGACTCTACTTTGCTTGCTTCTACATCTCTAAGGATTAGTCCATGAGCATCTTGGTAAAGTTTTAGACACTTATTTGAAGTAATTTGGGTAGCTTTATCCATTAATCGAAACAATTCCCAATTCCAATTAGCTTTGGGTTATCTATAGACCAACATTAAGTTTCAGAAGAAGGAGCTCCACAAAGCACCTGAAATGCTTCTCAGCTGGGTTGAGACCTCTGACTCTGTCTCTCACTACTGCCGGTTTGAACCCGACGGTCGCCTATCCGTGAGCTTTTTTCTCTCTCTCTCTTTCTAATGAACTGGAGGCGATTTTACAAACATGTTGTGTGCGTACGTCTAGAGTTGCTACATGTTCCTAATTTTCTATGTTGGTGCAATGACGCCGGTTGATTATTGAATTTAGTTTTTTTTTTAAATCGAGCAAGAGGTTACGCGTACCTTGCGGATTGTGGGTGCCCGTCCCTGTTAGCTGGTATTTGTTTGTAGATGCAACTAGGATTGCTGTTTGCGCGGTCTGACAATTGTATAGAATATATTGTTTCTATGTGGACTCGGAAACCTTTTTGGTAATGACCAAGGACAAGAAGGAAGAAGGAATTCTTCTTCTTGTTATTTGTTTAGCATGAACAAACTTTTAGTTCTGGTACTTGATCTTAGTTACGACTTAAGTTTTCCTACTTAAGTGTTTGTTGTTGGAGTTCTCCTAAGTGCCAAAACATTTAAATACAACAGTTGCTGTTGGTACAACTACGATTTTGTCTGTCATAGTGAACCAAATGCAACATTGACCTTGGAATACAAAGGTTATTATGGATTACAACCTATACTTAAAAAATATAGATGTTACAGTTAGAAGTCAGCTTCAATATGGTTGTGTAAAATTGTACTTTTAAAGAGTAGTTTCACATTTGTTGTTATTCGTAATTTCATTAGTGTTTGGACTTGATGATTATATTTGAAAAGTTGTAGAATCCAGGAGGACTTAAATTATAGAAATTAAAGTGGTAGAATTGAAACAGGAAGTGAGATCAAGTATGATGGCCAAATTTTGTTTTTGAATTGTGTGTTGGCTAATTCCATTCTTTTGGAAGCGAGATCAAGTATGGGGTCCAAATTTTTTTTCCCCCTCATAAGTTCTGTTGCACTTCTTTACTAGGGGCTCACCCCGTTATATCCCTTAGCACTTCACTTGATTAGATATGCGCTCCATTTCTTTCAGGTGGGGTGTGTCATTGATGATCTTTTATGGTTAGGCTGATTGATTTAATTGAAATTGAAAATTTTCGTATTAAGATCAGTTTTATTGTTTGGAATTGGTGAATTCAAATTTTACATCAGATTTATCAAATACATAACGTCTGATCTGCTACGACAAAAATTTCTGATCTTGGAAGTCTACCACTTCGCTTTGATTATTCAAGTTCTAAGCTTTAAGTTGGATCTTTCCTTTTCCCTTTCCTTTTCTATTGGCCCTTGCATTTTGGTTTCAATAGATCAAGATAATTGATGATGCAAGGCCTGCAATTCAGCGAGTAGTTGAATCTTTTGTAAACAAATTTTTTCCCTCCGGATATCCATATAGGTGAGTTGTATAGTTTTCCAGTTATATATATGTGCTTGGAAACAGCATGACAAGATGCGAAGTTGTTTGTTCCTTACGAAATTGTTTTGGGTGCTTCTCTACTTGCAGTGTGAATGAGGGCTACCTTAGATACACACAGTTCAGGGCGTTGCAACATTTTTCAAGTGCAGCATTATCAGTGCTATCAACCCAGGTCTTCTTCGACACCTATAAAGTGTCTGCAAATTTGTAGAACAACATTTTTGATTCATGACACACACCTTTGGTTTGTTCTATTTGTCATCCATAAGATTTGAAATCCCTTTGAAAACAAAAGTAGGCTTTTGTGTTATATTTGTTATTTTCTTTCATATGTAATTCTCAAGATTTGTATTTCCTCTCTTATTTACCCTATTGTCATTTCTTGTTTTGTGTTGGATGCTTCATGATTCATTAATCTGCTTGCTGGCTTTCTGTAATCATAATCTCATATATCCATTTTGACATTGACTGATAACTGCAATGTCTTGTTCCTCTGTTTTCTTACTGCTATGCAGTCGCTGCTACTTGCTGCAGGCTTGAAACCTACACCAGCGCAGGCAACAGCTGTAAGTTGGGTAAGTTCTTAATCGCTAGCAATTTAATGTATGGTTACCTTGTAGTTGTGCTCTTAGAGCTTTTGGCTATTTGTGGTGACAAGCAGATTCTTAAGGATGGGATGCAGCATGTGGGAAAGCTTATATGTAGCAATCTAGGTGCTAGAATGGATTCAGAGCCAAAACGTTGGAGAATATTAGGTCTCACCTTTTCTTTTATACTCTTGCTCTTTTAGACTTAATTTACAAGTGACTAAAGAATCTGTCTATGTTCCAGCTGATGTGCTTTATGACGTAGGAACTGCCTTAGAAGTCCTATCTCCCTTATGTCCACATCTCTTTCTTGAGGTGGCAGGCCTTGGAAATTTTGCAAAGGTATATCTCCTATATAACAGCCATGAAGTTGGGGAAAATTATTCAGTGAGTTTGTTCTGTTAATTATGTGAAATCAGCCCAAACAAATCAGTTAGCTTTCTTGGATTCTTGTTCCTCTTGTTCTCCTTCCTCATAGCTAATTATGCCACAGTTTGTGGGGATTTTGTTTTCCTCTAACATTCCTTTGGAACAATGTCTTGTCCATTATGCTGATTTTTATCACTCTTCTCTGCAACTTGACAGGGAATGGCAGTAGTCGCTGCAAGAGCAACAAGATTACCAATTTATTCATCATTTGTGAAAGAAGGCAACCTTAGCGACCTATTTGCAAAAGGTGAAGCCATCTCAACGCTTTTCAATGTTGTTGGGATTGGAGCAGGAATTCAACTAGCATCTACTATTTGTTCATCAATGGAGGGAAAGGTATAAAATTACTATCACAATGTAGCGGACTGATCTCACTTGATTTAATAATGTGATTTGCACTTTGTTTTGGCAACTTGGCACACACCCACACTTACATATTTTCTTATATGATAATTCCATTGAATTTTAATAAAAATCTTCTTGCAGTTGGTTGTGGGGTCTCTTCTTTCTGTTATACACGTTTATTGTGTAGTTGAAGAAATGCGAGCTACTCCTGTCAACACCTTGAATCCACAGAGGACTGCAATGGTTGTGGCTGATTTTGTTAAGGTTTATTTCAAACTTAAAGTTTGGTATTTACCATCCATCTTTCTTCTAGCTTATTATCTTATATTGTTATTCACCACAGAAAGGGAAAATATTAAGTCCTGCCGACCTAAGATACTGTGAAGATCTGATGTTTCCTGGACGACTCATTGAAGAGGCTGGCAATGTGAAAGTTGGGCGCGCTTTGCACAAAGCTTTTAAGCCTTCTAAACTTTATGAACTAAAAAACTTATTACCCGAGGAGAAGTTTCTTTTAGTCCGAGGGAATAAGTGGACTGACATGATATTGGAGCAAAATGCTTCCGGTGAAGATGCATTGAGGGGATGGCTAGTTGCTGCTTTTGCTGCAAGCATGGATAAATCTTCTAACGAGTTTAGTGCTAGTGTGTTACAAGACGCATATGAGAAAATGAATAGAGTATTCGATCTATTTCTTTGTGAGCTGCAGTACAAAGGGTGGCATACAGATCGTTTTTTGGATGGAACAGGAAACCGTTTTGCATGGTAGCGTTTCCTAGTTCGGTAAACACTCTACACCATGAACTTATGAATTGAAGATTTCGTAGTTTAATTGAGTAGGGCAGCACGTAAGGCCAGCATTCATCTCCTCAACATAATTAATAGATGCATCAGTTAAGGTTGATAAATCATGTGGAATTAATTCACTGATATGCTCAGTTCTCGATATGTAATTAGATCACTCTTCATGGGACTGGTCTGGGCGTAATGAGAAAGGCCTGACCAAATTGATTGTGGAAGAATTGCCTTGTACACCAAAAAATTCAAGCATACCATAATCTTGTATTTTGAGTAATCATTGTAACCAAAGTTATATATTTCATGTCTATAATACGAAGATCATTGTCATTTCTTTGATGAAACATTTATCACATTATTTATTGAGGAAGTTACTGGTATCTGACTTGGCTCTCCTACCTCTTTCCTTTTTTTTTTTTAATCCTCTTGGGATAATTAGTAGTATCGGACTTTTCCCATTTCTGCTCTTGGGGAGTTGTTTTTTTCTTTCTTTTCTTTTATTTTTCATTGGGAAACTGTGCTTGGTATTGTATGGAGTCAACATCAAGTTGAGGAAGTTGGTGCATGCTCAACTAAGACATGGAAAGGATAGTTTACATTGATTGTTGAGTTGAAACTTACCAAACAAGACAATGTCAAAGTGCTGTTTATCGTGTTGGAGCCAAGGAGTCTTGATTAGATCATTATATGTGTAGGTTTGATTTGGTCTAATCATTGGTCTTTAAGGAGCTGGTTTTCAATAAAACTGAAATGTTTTAGAAACTTTGCCAACCACCTGATCCCATATGTCAAAATGAGCATAATTGCCCCTCCTCCTTGCATGTTCCAACCTTGAAAAGGTAAAATACTAGTGTGAATTCAACAAGATTCCTCTTGTTTTAATTATTAACATGCTAAGCTTTGCTTTGGTATAAAATTAGCCGGAAAGGAAACCACTCAACGTGATTGGTCGGCTGAGGGTATAAACAAAAGCATGTCAATTTATTTATTTTACTTGCATTTTATAGTAAATGGTTAATAGAAGTTGCTCACAGATAAAAGAATTTCCACATTTATTTGTCATTTTTTTTCCTTTTCTTATGCGCGTATAAAAAATTGTTAAGTAAGCGTAGAATTTGATCTTCCTTCGGCTATCCTATCATACAAAGAAAAGGTCCAAGTGTACTGCATTTTTTAATAATTACTTAATACCACCCTTACACCTCCAAGTTATGTTTCCCTTGCTGCAGATCAATGTCAGTCCAAATTTATCAAAAGGCAACTTAGAATTAATTCGCTACAACTTTTGACACTTCCATATTTGCGAATTCCAAATACTTGCGTTATGCTCTCATCATCACAACATCGCCTTCGTTGATCACGTGCATTCAATAATAAATTCTAAATGTCGCATTTTCATCATATTCCATGTACATGTCTATCCTCATGTACATGAAATATTGTAGTTATTATCATTAGTATTTAGAAATGGATAATGGAATATTGAAAATTGATCTATTTTTACTAATTATGAAATAATAGAAATCTCTTGTTTTTTTTTGGTACAGGAAAAGAGGCAAAAGCCTAGACAAGAAAACTCAATTAACTACTCTGCGCACATGGGAAATCCCATGCAAATCATGACGAAGCCACTCTTTCAATGCTACCGGAGGCACGTCAAAGCTTTGGCAGCCCAACTGTTCAGCCATTGCTAATCTGGCCATGCAATCTGCAGCAAAGTTTGCTTGTCGGTAGACATGTTTGATCTGAACCTGCCACTGACGGTCGAGCAGCTCTAGTCCTGAGTATCGCCCATAATTTTGATTAAATTAAAATAGCAAGGAAAACTTCAAAGACACAATTTTTGCAGTTAAGAAATAAATCAAGGACGCGTTCTTTGAGATTCCATTTTATGAACCTTCAGGCCTAGTGACATTTATCTTTAAATTTCAAGTCAATTTGAATTATATAAGAAAAATAAACAAAGAGCACAAAATTAAATTTTTAGACACACAGTTTAAAGTATTGAAAATAGAAAAATGTTATAATAAATTTCAATTAAGATTTTTTTTTCCTGATTCGACGACAAATGCGCCTCTCTATATAATCACACATCTACTTCCACTAAGCTTAAAAGTACATAAAAAAAAACCATTTTTTAGAGATGGCTTCGTCTTTTCCGTCGAGAGATCACTTTTGATAAGACACAAAGAAATCTTCTGTTCACACGCGCAAAAAGTGCAACTCTAAAAATCTTCGCCGGCGATATCATATGACGTATGGAATTTCAGAAGTTTTGACTCGTTCGTTACCTTTTCAGGGTTATTTAAATTATATTTGTACATACTATATATATATGTGTGTGTGTATTTGTCGAAGTGTTTCCATGTTCTATGTTTTTTATATTTTCTATGCTTTCGCTTTCATACAATCTAGGTGACATCCATACATATAGTGATTTTAGGACCGATGCCATGGATCAAAAGTTTAACATGAAAGATTAAGCACATCCTATAGAGATTTTCAAGATTTTGCTGACGGTGGATAAGCAGCCTTTGACTATGTATATATCATATTTTATACCACTGCTTGTTATTTGATTGGTGATAAAGATGATTCATGACTCCTGGATATAATTTCTCAAGGGCCAGTAAAAGCTTGTATAATTTTCTTTGAACGATCGGCAATAGTGACTAGGTCATATGTTCCTTAAAAGGCAACGTAAAGTAAGGAAAATATAAGTACGGATTATTATTCAGCCATGTTCTTAAGCTTATGGCCCTGATTAACTGTTGATCATTTTGTTGAATTTAGTTAATTTGACTGATAGTTATCTTCTAGTAGTTGAGAAATAACATGAATACTGACCTGTTAAACGAGAAACCAAAAACAATGTATCTCTTATTTACACATGAAAATATCCCACTGAAATGTATGAATATGCTGCTTAATGACTTGTAAACACCTATAAAATAGAAAAAGTAGCATATAATCTTCTCTTATCTCTTTCACTAATTTAAATAAACCTAATTTTTTTGTACGAGATGAAAAAGAAGGAAGTAAAGTAGTTAATTATAAGTTTGATCCTATCATCATGTCCTAATAACTAAAACAATAACTATATTACACCTAATAAACATATTGGGCAAATCAAGACTATAAAAAGCTCACAAATATAACTAAGGGATTTCATACCTCTATTTGACCTAGTTGTACAACACAAATTGTTTAGTTGTAATCTATATATATAAAAAATCCTAACATTCTCCCACTTAAACTAAACTAATTAGAGTTTTAATAATTTCTTTTAGAACATTTTGGAAATGACTCTATTGAATTAATTAAGAAATTTAATAATTTTCCATTCAATTCTAAAAAATTCTTAATTTAAAAACTATATCCAATGAACCATTCATATTGGACTATAGTACTTAATATATTGTAATCAATATATAACTTTCAATAATGACAAGCATAAAAACAACTTATTAATTAAACCCTTTGGTGTAGTATTAACGTAATGTGACTTACATTCATGTCTTATAAAATCATAAATCATACATAAACATATCAGCTCATTCTCAAACTAAAACCTCAGTCTCAAAACAAAACCCATTTCCCTAAAAGAGATCATTAACATTACATAGACATCAACTGTTAAAGTATGACTCCCTTTATAACGAGCCATTGACTATAAAGATCAATCATGATATAAACCATTTACTTCCACATTGAATCCATAACACTTCTAGAGAACAATATATACATATATACAACAAGATAACTACATGCAAGAAGCCTTTGAAACCATAGACCAATGAGAAAGAAAATCCTCCTCCTTCTTTAGACTTTCTCCTTTGCTTTGAATGGATCCCTCTTTCTCTCCAGCCTTTGACTTTGCTTGCCCACTTCAACTCACTTCTCTTCTATTTTCACCCAGCACCACCTTTTCTGGCCTCTCCTTCATTTCTGCATGGTTGTCACGACTAGGTTTTTTTTTGTATTTCTCCCTATATTTTTCACTCTAGCGCTAGTTTCTCTTTGCTGTACCTAGTAACTATCCTAAAACACCCTCACCCTGCCATAACTAGATTTCCATTTAAATCTTAATAGAGTTTGATTTCCCTCCTTTACCCTTATATTCCATCTCATCCCTTACTCCATCATAACCATATATCAAAAACCCCAATATGTGAGCTGACTCTCACTCTCCTTCCCATTCAACTAACAGTCCTTCTCAACCCCAACCCTCTCAACTCATTCTCCCCACCATTCAATATACCATCCTTCCTCAACCCCAACCCTCTCAACCCAAGCAGCGAATGTGTTTAAGAACTTGGCTAAAACTAAAAAAACTTGGAAATAGGTAGTGGGGGACAACTTAAATTCTTCCCTGTTCTATAGCCGTCTTGTTGAACTTGAAGGAAAGCTCATGATGGTCTTAAGAATCGACATTCTGAAGGAAGGCGCACAGACATGGAAAGCAGTGATTATAGGCTTCTTCATGGATAAATGTCTTGCTTTCCTTATGATAAAAGCATGGACTCAAAAAAATTAGAAAGGTAGAGGCATACAAGAGGTGATGTTAATTGAGACTAATAATATTATATACACCTTCAGTTTAAAATTTGAACCTCAAAAAGTGATAAAAGAAGGCCCTTGACACATCTTACTGCTTCCTTTATTTCTCTAGAATTGGTAATCTGGTATGGAACTAGAAAAAATCATACTAATAACATCCCTTTATGGGTGAACATACACAATATTCCCTTAGAATATCGGACAACAAAAGTTTAAGTATGCTAGCAAGCTATTTGGGAAAGCCAATATGCATGGATGAAAATACAACTTTGAGAAAATGTGTAGCCTATGTTAGATTAAGTATGAATATGGACATGCTAGATTATGTGTGAATATGGACATTTCTAAATAAATGAAAGATAGTATTCCAATACTAAGGTTGGCAGATGGAAATTCTCGTAGAGAAGGTAAGGTATGGTTACTTATCAACGGAAACCATCCCTACAATCATAGGGTAAATGATGGAATCCAACAAGAAAAGTATTCACGAGAGGAGACTATTGGGAATTGATGGGGCTTAAAGAGGTCAAAACAGAAGGAAATAAAGCATTGATCACAACTAAAATTCTGAAAGGGATTCTGGAGGATCAAGGGAGCTTGGATAAAGTGGATAGAGTTCAAAATGATGATAACAAGAGTGAGCAAAATGAACCCAGAGTAGACCCTATATAACCATTAGAAGATCACCAGCATTTGAGGATGAAAGTAGGAAAATTGATAAGAAACCAGAGGGTTAATGAGGGTTTGGATAAATAGAATAGTCTTTGTAATAAAGAAAAGGGGGTTGTGCAAAATGAAGTATCTCTAGGAGGCTTACAACAAAATGAAGCCCAACAGTAAATAGACCTGCTACAACAGTTGGAAGACCAGCAAAAAAAGGACAACAAAAGGAAAAGTTTGAAAAATTGCTATCTATAAAGAGTAACAAGAGTAGTAGGAAGGGCTCAAAAGGTAAAAGCATTACTACATGACCTTTCTAGTAAGGAATGTAAGAGGAATAAACAACCCTTTGAAGCTCAATGCTTTAAAGGATATTGATCAGCATGAGAAACCTATGTTATTTTGTTTATTGGAAACAAAAATTAGGTTAGACAATTTGAACCAATTGAGTTGTTTTCGTAGTAAATGGAAGATACTAACAAATCACCAGTACCATGGGTATGGAAGAAACAATATTGTTTTTGATTGGGAATTAATGGAAATGGAAGCATTGAAAGCTAGTGAGTAGTTCGTTCACACAAAACTAACATTCAAAATTGAGAATTTTATAGCTTTGGTTACTTTGTTTATGATTTAGTGCTTTACAAAGATCTTATTAATGGAGCTTACTAAAAAGATTAAAAGGATTAGTAAGAGGACCTTGGATTATTAATGGTGACTTCAATACCACTCTTTATAGGTCAGAGGTTGAGGGGAACTGTAATTTGTTCAACTAAAATTTGGATCTGTTTGATTGTATCAAGGATGTGGAACTATCTAATTTAAAATTTGAAGGTTATAGATTTACTTGGACCAATAAACAAAGCAATAAGTGGTTTATTTTAAAAAACCTGGATAGGGCTTTGGTGAATGTGGATTGGTTAATAACCTTTTTAAAAAGTAAAGTCATTTTTTTAGATCTAGTATTTTCAGATCATATCCCTATTAAGGTGGATAATCTTTTTAAAAATTTTAGTGCAAAACATCTCTTCAAATTTAGTAACTTCCTTGCCAATATGGAGGGCTTTTAAGAAGCCATTTCCAAGGGTTTGGAGTTTAAGGTGTATGGTACAAAACTTTTATTTTTTTTGTAAAAATTTAAGGCGATAAAGAAGGAATTGAAGAGGTTGAATGAAATAAGGGGGGGGGGGGGGTATAATACCAATAATGTAACACCCCATTACCCTAGAGTACGTACCGGAACGCCCGTAGGTCATTCCGACACATAACCTAAGATACTGGAGC
>JANIIA010000004.1:27715033-27743870 GCA_027478495.1 Erythroxylum alaternifolium
AGTCCACTTTACCCTTCCTTATAACTTAGGTTCTTTTAACCTTAAGTCATCTTCCAAAAATACCCTTATGTACCTTATAACATCCACACTTTAATTTCATCAATCCATGAATTAAATCCTCCTAAACTTGATATAATAGTTAACCTCAATAAAAAATAATTTACAAAATTCATTCAAATCATGTTTACTAAAATAAAAAAATTTCAAGGCTCAACAGATCACCTATCACGTCTTGAAGGAAGGGAGTTACAATAGAGTAACGATATCAATGAGCGATTTTTGGATGAATCCTTGATGATGATAAACCACCTATTGGTTCCATGGTATGCTGATATAGAAAATTATGTTACAGGTGATATCCTTTCCCTCAATTTGTCTCACGAACAATGAAAAAGGTTCTTGTAAAAGTGCAATCACTATTTTTGAGATAAGCCAATTCCCTATAAAACTTGGTGTTGATGGTTTGATAAAGAGATTTTTGCTAGAGGAGGAGATGCTAGTCATGATAACACATTGTCATGATTCTACTTATGTAGGGCATTATGGAGAAAATAAGATGGAAGCTTGAGAATTAAAATGTAGATTCTATTTTCCTAAATTATTCAAGGATGCTCGTGAATTTGTGACATAATGTGATAGATGCCAAAGAGTGGGAAACATTTCAAAGAGAGTGGAGAAGCCAATTTCTAACATTTTTGGAGGTAGAGGTATTCGATGTTTGGGAATTAGATTTTATGGGTTCGTTCTCATCCTCCATAGGGAAAATTTATATATTGGTGGGAGTACACTATGTATCAAGGTGGGCTAAAGCAATGTTTACTTCAACTAATGATGTTAAGGTGGTGTAAAAGTTCATAAAAAGGTTATTTGGTAGAATTGGAGTGCCAACAGTAATAATAAGTGATGGAGGAGCCCATTTCTATAATAAATCTTTGGAAGATCTTCTTAAAAGTTATGGAGTCTACCATCAAGTATCCATGCCTTATAATCTTTAAATAAGTGGCTAAGTGGAGGTTGTTAACCATAAGATTAAAAGAATGTTGGAGAATATGGTCAATAGTTCGAAGAAAGATTGGGCATTGAAGCTTGAGATGCTCTGTAGGCATATCGAACTGCCTTCAAGAATCCAATGATACAACATCATTCTAACTTGTTTATGGAAGGGTTTGTTAGTTACTTGTAGAGTTGGAGCATAAAGCATATTAGGTGACTAAGACTTTAAATGTCAATTGGAAGACAGCTGGTGAAAAGATACTCTTACAATTAAATAAGTTAGAAGAATCACAACTGAATGCTTGTGAGAATGCCAAGTTATATAAAGAGAAAGTTAAAAAATGGCATGATTATCATATCAAGAAAAAGGAATTTATAGTTGGATATGAAATTTTATTATTCAACTCATGATTAAAATTGTTTATGGGAAAGCTCAATTAGTTTTAGAGTGGTCCATTCAAAATGACCTAAGTATTCAAACGTGGAGCTTTGGGATTGAAGAATGATAAAAAGGAAACATTTAGAGTGAATGGACATCAATGTGAATCATATTTTAGAGGAGCATATTCATATAAAAGGTAAGTATTACCTTTCCTTTCTTTTGGTTGAAATAATTACACTAAAATGGTCAAGCTAGTGACCTTAAAATTAACATGTTATCTTTTAGTTACATTTTTTTTGTAATTTCATGCTTAATAGTGCATTATTATTTTTATGTTTCATGTTTATTTTGGAGTGATTTTGAATGACAGATGTTCATAATTTGAAGTGTGTCAAATAATTAGGAAAAATATCCAAGAGGTTGCGTGATAGTGTGTTTGCATGATTATGCACTATTAGAGGAGCAACCCTCTGGCACGATCATGCATAGGTTGCTCAATGCATGATCATGAACAGGTTGCTCAATGCATGATCATGATAGAGGGTTTTTGTCAAGAATGTATGATCATGCCCTTTTTAACCCTCCACTTAAGACCCTAACCTATTTATATCACTCTTCTTCCTCCCTCTAATCTTTCTCTCTCTAATTAGTAGCCCCCACTCTGTCTTCTTTTCTCTTAACTTTCACTCACTTTTCACAAGTATTTCAATCCTTTCTTCCATTTGAACATTCCTTACCTTTAAATATAGTTTTTTAAAATAGAAAACATCTTTTTGTACGTTTTTGCAAGAAATTTTTGTACTCTCTCTCTCCTACATTTTTGGAGTTTTTTGTGCTTCTATTGCAATTTTTCAACAAGATGGCACTGATAGTCAAGAAATTTGCTAACAAGTTCAAACCCAAAGGAGAAAAGAAGGAATTAAAAAGTGGTACACAAGATCTGAGGGCTAATTTTTTTTACTCATTTTCCAATCTTCTATAAAGAAGAAGGTAAAAGGCTTCAAAAACTTTAATACAAAAATATTGTTGCACCTAGGTATTTTGATTTTGAAAATTTGGAAGATTTGAGAGTTTAAAAGAAAAGGTCGAATCTCTAAGTGCTAGGATTCATTAGGATAAATTCATTCATTGTGATTATATTGTTTGTGAAGAATTAACTCTTGGATTTCACACTATATTGACCTTTGAGCTAAAAAGTTTGATAATCTTTGGTTTATATTAAAAAGTCACAATATAATATGAATTATTTTATTATGGAAGAAATATTTGGTTTCCCTAAGTAAAAATTTTTTGAAACAAACAATGATTTTCATTCCACTTCTTATTGGAATAAATTGAGATGTATTTGAACAACATAGGCACAAAACAATGTTATACAAAGTTTGAAACACTTATTACTCCATAAATTCTTGTGTCACACAGTGCTTGAAAAAAGTCATAGTAACAAATTTTTTAAAAAGGATTTATTTTTACTTTGATGTATGAAGCATAAAATGAAAATTTGCACATCGACTTATATTTTTCACATAATAATTACTTCAATTATTACTTTGGCTCATTACCATGGTGTTGATTTAGATAGAATAACCACTATTTTGCCTGAGAGATTAAATAATACTCACTTGAGGAGGGATGAGATCTTGGAGTCCCATCGTATGGAGCTCTATGATCCCAATTTTAAATCAAAATTTAACCATAGGATAGGATATGCAAGCTCTAGTTCTGCACTGTAACAACAACACCAACCAATACCATCTAGTGAAGAGTCGAAAGAAGAAGTACAAGGCTGGGAGATTGTGCTCAACAAACTTGAAGAGAACAACAAGTTCCTCGAGGGTCGCATGAATGCCATGGAGAAACCATTAAAGGACGTAGTGCGACATCAATGCTACCAATATAGGAAATTACTAATTTTCTTTTCAGTGCATGGCATCTAAGTCCAATCTCCTACTCCATCACCTCCACAATCTCTATAAGTAATATTTCCTTTCTTTTCCATTTCTTTTAATTTTTTTTATTTTACTAGTTTGTGTTTGCTTATGTTTTCATTTTTTTTCATATTAAGGACAATGTTTTGTTCAAGTGTGGACATATATATGCAACTACATATCATTTGTGTGTGAATTTGCATTTACTTTGTGTTAATTTTTTATTAGATTAGCATTGTGTAAACATTTTGTTGCATGATGTGTGCAATGTGTGAAAGTGTCAATGGGATAAAATTGAAAGAATTAGCTTATCTACAAATATGATAATTTAATTTATGAAGAAACATTAGCTTATGAAGTTTATTTTTTAAGTGTTTTTTAGGGGAATATGCATATTAATTAGAATATTGTACTTATTCGTTCATTTTATGACACTTGTTTAGATACACTGACAATTAAATTAATTTAAATTAGTTGACAACATTAGTAGCCTTTTATAGGAGTGATTGAATAGGAAGAAGTGATACAGGTAAAATATGAAAAAAAAAAACACAAAGTGTGCTATATAAATGTGTTAAATAAATTTCTTATTTGTGTTTTTTATATAAATGTGTTAAATAAATTTCTTATTATGTTGACCCGTTAAAACAATAGGTTAGGAATAGAGCCATTAGTCAGTTACGAGTTGTGATATAGCTGAGAAATTGGGGGATTTCACAATAAATGTTTGTCTTCACATAAAAAAAATAGAATGACACTACAACCAAGCTTGATAAATATAATTTTGTCAATAAATTAGAACCTATGGATCTTTTTGTTAAAATTCAAAATGAATTTCATGAATGGGTATTTAGTGATGGCTTACCTTTTTAATTGGTATATAAGCATGAGTGTATGTTGACAAGAGTCATAGATGTATGAATAAGTGTCAATATTTTGTTTGATAGGTGTATTTAAATCAAAGTGTTTGAATATGAACATTTTAAAAGATTGGTGTTTACAGCTAAGTTAAGTTCAAGAGATTTGATGTCGTTGCACCATTATTATATTAATGCATGATTGTGTATTTGTGAGTTTGTGTGTATTTTTGGTTTTGTGATTTCAGTTTTGCTCAGGGATAAGCAAAGATTTAACTGTGGGGATGTTGATAGGTGTAAATTATAGTGTATTTTCTAGGTGTTAAAGTGTGTTTTTAGTGTTTTCTTAGATGATATTCATATGTTTAGGACTTACATTTAAGTTGTTATTAGTGTTTTATATGTTTGTTTAATTAATTATTGTTTAAGGTAAGAGTTTGATCTTAATTGTATATTTCAATGATTGTTTGATGTGTTTGCTGATGAGTGGAGATAGGAAAAAGTGAAGAAAAGATGATGAAAAAATTGGAGAAATATGTCTGGCATGATAGTATATGGCCATACATAATCATGCTCGAGGAAGCAATAAATTAGAAAGTTTCTAGCACGATCATGCATTCGCGCATATGTTAGGTGACTACTATAGTCCTTGTGGGACAACACTTTTTATACTATAAGATACGATTTATATACTTACAGTTAAGAAATTTTTTCATTTAAAAATTTAACAATAATTTACTAATTTTCTTTGTTCTTAACTATCAACTTCTTTCAACTCCTCAAGTTGAAAGCATTCAATTGCTCTTTTAGATTAGGCTCAGTGTTACTAGGAAAAGAACCCAGCTGCCTTTTAGAGATAAGTTTGGTAAAATATCCAACATGTGATTCTAAATTTTGGATGGAAACCTCTTGATTTTGTAAGCGAGTCTCGATGATTTTGTTTATGAGTCTCAATGGTAATGATATATTATAATACAATCTCCCTGAGACTTGGCTTCCTTTACTGTCATTGTTAAAATAAAGATGTAGACATTTATCATTATTTTCCTATATTGCCCTGTGAGAAGTTTAGATGGTCTATTCATCTTAGATTGTAAGTGTTGTTGTAAGGTTATTTTAGGGATAACTTCTAACAAAATTAGCTTGCTCAATTTGATATCCTTAAGTACAACTTGCTTGAAACTTATGAATGGGATATCCCCTACCGTTGATTCTATAATTCATTACTTTCACTACTTGTGTTTTCAAACTTATGTTGTAAATTTTCCTACTTAGAGCCTCTAGTTTTGGCTATATTGTTGCCACCATGTTCAAACTATGGACACCTTCTGTCTTTGACTTCAGTCTTAGATTACCCCACTAATACTTGTTCATTAAAATGTTCTCAATAAGATTTTGTAATTTCGTAGGAGTTTTAAAGATGGGGGTTCTGTTTGAAGATGCATTTATTTGCTGCTTGGTCGGGTAGCTTCATCCATTGTGAAATATCTGCATATGCATAACCAAGTCAAGATCATGGTATAGGAACTTTCAGAGCAACTTCTTCTATCTCTCCTAAGAATCATGTAAGGTCTAACCTTCTAGCTATTAGAAGGTGAAAATATCCTTTCGAAGCCTTAATCGATGCAATTGAGGAAATTATTTAGCTAAGAATTTCTCAGTGAGCCCATTCCATATAGTGATGGATCTTGGGGGTACTAAATTTATCCATTACTTAACTCGATCCCTTAAAGTAAATGGGAACAAACTTAATCTAATGGCATCCTCTTAGACTATATTTAGCTTAAATGTGTCCTAAATTTTTATAGATTTAGCAATATATATGCTAGGATCTTTATCTAGCAGTCCATCAAATTGTACTAACTGTATCATCTTGATCATATTAGGGTTATGAAACGCTAGACTCAGTACTAGTTAATAAAGGAATAGTATAGTCCCCTATTGTG
The DNA here is from genome assembly GCA_027478495.1 of Erythroxylum alaternifolium. Taxonomy (NCBI): domain Eukaryota; kingdom Viridiplantae; phylum Streptophyta; class Magnoliopsida; order Malpighiales; family Erythroxylaceae; genus Erythroxylum; species Erythroxylum alaternifolium. The sequence continues at coordinate 27,721,140 of JANIIA010000004.1, forward strand.
CGATTTGCTTATCCTACCACTGTTTATGGTCATTGTATTTGAACTCTTAAATTTCTCTCAACTTCTTAATCAATGTCCATTCAATATCAAAGACTACTTCAAGTGAAGTCCCGGGACTACTCCTAGTCATACACTAAAGAATCTAGAATTGCAATGTAATCACGATCATAAGATACATATCAAGAAAGACTATTTTTAAAATAACGAAAGAGAAAAAACAAATAAAAATGAAGAATTGACAAATAAAAATGAATTTCCTAATATCGCAATCCTCGACAATAGCACCAAAAACTTGATGTGATATAAACAAAATATAAAGAGAAATAATAAAGAAATCATATAAGAAAGTGTGTCTATTGTTATTCTATAGTATAGTCTATGTGAGTCAATTGTCAATCCTAGAGAGACCGTAACTACTGATAATGACTATCATTTTAATATCTAATCTAAAAGCATGAATGACTAACTGAAAAATATAACTAACTAAATGAAAAAACAATTTAGAGAACTAAAGCAAAGAAATAATCATGAATAAGAAATTATTTGATTAAAAATATTTAAATAGGAATAACTCTAGAACTTTGCTAAGTTTGAATTTATCCTGATTTAATGATCAAGTCTAGCTTCTTAGATAGATAAGAATTATAAATGATAACTATATGCTCACAGTCAAGACATATACAATACCTATTCTCAAGTATTTTTGACCAGAGATTTTCTTATATCAAAACTTCTTAAGAATGCATTAATTTGATCAATGAGTTTTCAGGATAAGTTTTACCCTAACGTAGGAAGATTGTGGATCCTATGGCTGTGAACTCGTTCAATCTTTATTGCTCATATTGTGACCTAAGTTATATAGAACTTTTTTCATTTGTTGCTTTAGTAATATATATGAATTATGAATGATGAATCTTTTTTGTTGGTTACTTTAATCCAACATAATATAAAAGAATAAAAATATCTCAAGAAATAAATTTTTTTATTAGACCAAAGAAATCATCTTAAAACATAAATTATACGGATCATCCATCTAACTATCCCAATTAGTTAATAGTAAAATAAAGAAAACCAACAATTAATAATAAGAAAGAAGTTTGAGTTCTCATTCTTTGTTTTTTGAAAGTTCTCAATGAATCTTAATGATCTTCTTATTTTACTTGAAGATTATCTTCTCTTTAAACCCAACATTTTTTTTCTTAACTCCTAAATTTCTTCTCTCTATCTCTAAACTGAAGTTTTAGTCTCCAAGAAAAAATCCCTCGTTGTTTTTCAATCGCCTCTCCTTTAGAAACTCGAATCCTTAATGTTTTTCATCAACACGATCTTAACATAGGACTGTGTTATGCTCTCATATTCGTTAATCTGTCTTTCTAGAACTTTTACATAATAAATCACTACCAATACAGAAAAAGACCTAGATACATGTTACCATTGTGTTGGCTAATATGGGTTAAATATAGTAGGATGTCATAGATATGTAGAGAAATATAATCCTCTCATTTTAAACTGATAAAAAGACGAGTGCAAGTTAGTTCTATGTTGATTATGTGAAAAATCTCCTAAGAAATAGAATAAGGTGTATTAGAACCTGGGAAGTAACATGTTACCATGTTGATATTGTATTATAAGTCCTTCCTTTTAAAATATGCAAAAATTGCTTGAACTTTACTCAAATCCTCAACAATTTCATTCCTTTTCCTTTAACAGACTAAAATAAAACTTGAAAAAATATGTCATTTTAAGTACAAAATCCTATAAAAACATTAAAATATAATTTTATTGTTTTAGAAATAATTTTAAAAATATAGCCTATTTAGCATCTATCAATGTGAAACCTTATATTGAAATATTCTCCAATTCCTTTCTCTCTATATAACATATACTAGATTATCAAATAAAAATTAAAGATAAAATTATCCCTTTTATATGTACTTCGTCTTTGATGTAACCAACTAATGATCCTTAACCAATCTTCAGATGGAGTAGAGAGGTTCAGAGTTTAAGAATCTCTTTCCAAATGTAATAAGAGAAGTTACGTTACAATAAAGATGGTTAATTGACTCAAACTTTTGATTATGCAAAGCATAATAATTTGGGATGCTATGGCTACCTCTCATTTTGTCAATTGTGTTGAGCCTTAATCTACAAGCAAGCAAGAAGAAAAAATAAATTTTAGGACTAGTCTATTTAAACCAATATTTTTTATATTAGTTCACCTTGGAGCCTCTGTTTCTTAAAATTTGCCTATAAGATTGATTGGTGAAGCATCCAAAAAAGTGTCATAGACAATTAATATTGTCCTTATTACTAACATTTTAAAAGAGAAAGGGGATATAGCTATAAGATCTAACCATGCCCTTTCCATAAGATTATATTGATTTCAAGGACATCTCTAATTTGTCTAGAATTGAGTTCCTTAGAATAGTAAGTACATTAATGCTAAAAGGGGGACACCTATTACTCCAGTTATCATTCCGAAAGCTTATGTTAGTGTCATTACCAATCTTATACTCAATTTCCAACCTAAATTGGTCTATTAGCTTGAGAATGTGAAGCTTAGTCCAAAAATTCCTAATATTAGGCTTGATATTCTAAAAATTTCCTTGATTTATGTGTTAATTATTTATCTATTTTATTTAAAGAGATTGCTTATCATTGGAATTCTCCATATTTGCTTAGTCATTAAGACTTTGTTGTTGATTCTAATTAAAATTATTATAAAATTTCCTTCCTCTTTTGGTAAGAAAATATTAGTCCATGGCTTTTGCTATTAATCTTCTTGTACTCTCACTTGACTATAAGTTAATCTAAGATTTGACTAGATATCTACACATATTTCAAAAATCTAACAGGTTAACTAATGCTATTAAAATCTTTTTTTATTCATATGTATTTATATCAATAATTTGCTTATTTTCTTATAAAACTCACTCTTTGTTCAAATATGCCATCATCTTCTCCTTTATAATTAAATTTATATGTCTATCTTAATCTTATTCTTCTATTTAATTACTCTAGTTTCCTTGAGTTAGAATTTCTAGAAGTATGAATGTCAATTCCAATTGTCTTTTTGAATTTTTGGAAATGAAATTTTACTATTAAGTTTTTTTTAAAAAAGATAACAATAGTCATAAATTGTTAAAGTTTAACAATTCCTTTTTTCTAGATACACATCTTTCTATTTCTTTTATATATCTCTTCTCCTTAATTAATATGAATAATTGCATTTTGATTTTATACTAATTTAACAAAGTTTTAATAATTACATTTTATTGTTTCTAATTTTTAAAGTTTTTGTACAATAACTTTAATAGTATAACTCTAAGATATTTATTACTTCTAACAAAATTATTTTTAAACATTCGAATTCATCTCCTATTATGCATGCAAATGCCTTTTTAGCTTAGGTTAGGACAAGACAATGAATTAACTTACAAACTTAAAGAAAAGAAAAAGAATAATCTACTTTAACCATTATCCATGATATTAGTTATAGGCCTACTTTCTTATAGTTTTTTCATTATATTAAGGGCAAAAGAAAGGAAAAGAATAATCTACTTTAACAATTATCCTTGATTTTAGTTATAGGCCTACTTTCTTATTTTTTTTTCATTATATTAAGGGCAAAGGAAAGAAAATGAATAATCTACTTTAACAATTATCCTTGATTTTAGTTATAGGCCTACTTATAGTCTTGTCTTGTATCACTTATCTTTATTTTATTGATGATATTGTACATATTATGAACAATCTTTGTTAAGCCTTTCATGGAAATAATATATTCATTATTTTTTTAAGATTTTATTATTGAACTATTTGGTAGATGAATCAAACTCTATCAGAAGCTTCCCTTATAAAGTGGACGAACTTTTTAGATAATCAATTACATGCTTAACATGGAAGCAATTATTATGGTTTGTGGCTTGACTAGCTAAATTGCCTTTTTTTATTTATGTCTTTAATTTTATAAAAGTCATTTAGTTTTATGGAAAATCACTATTGGATATTTATATCATCCATTTAATATTAAAAGTCTTGATAATTATCCCATACTTATTTGAGAGTAACATCTTTAGTGTAGTATTAGCTAATTTTCATATAAGCAAAGATGATAAAGAATGCAAGAACTTGTAAATCAATGTTAATTATTCGTTTTACAACTAACCTAGGACATGATAGTTGATAAGCATCCAAACTTATTGAATGGTTTTGTTAGGTTAAATATGTCTTAACGTCATATGTAAAAATTTGAAAAAGAAGATTAAAAAATGAGGAATCAACTTCTTTTTAGTATAATAACTAGAATTAGGTTGATCTTTCTTATAAATTACTTAAACTTTGTATGAGACATATGATACTAGACTAAAATTCTAATTAAAAAATTATACAATGAGGAGAATGATTGTGCAACTTATAGGGTGTCATCATAGGCTTATAGGTTTATGATTCTCACATTGTTCATTAGCTTGTCAAATAGAACTTTGCATATTGTTTTTTTATGATTGTTGTTTTAAATATAATGTCACAATTTACACTTCAATTTGAATGTAATTACATATGTCCTTACATAAGAATGGAGTAACTGAAATATATCAACTAAATTTTCATGTACAAATAAGTACTTCTTATATTAACCCCATTCAGATAAAATATTCTTAATATATGAATTCTTATAAAGCGTATTACATTAACAATAATACACATTGACATGTAAACAATAATAGTAATATATGTCATTAATATCTTTTTGACCTCCGAGTTATCATTCATAACAAGCTTCAATTTATTATCCATTTTTTAAATTTTTTTCATCTAATTCATCTAACTCAATATTTTCCTTTTATTCCTCCTTATGTAGTTTTCTAACAACTCCTTTACACACCTCACCTTCAATTGTGCCTCTGTAACTCAATGCCAATTGGTGCTTTAACTTAGCATTATCATTCACTAATCTTTGAATAGAACAAACAACTTTATCTAGAAAGGGTGGTTCATCATGCCAACGAAAGAACCTACAAATTCTAACCTTGTAATCATCACTAAAATAAACATTTACTAACACATTTATTTTATTTTTGTTCCCATATCAAATATCATAACAAAATATTCTAACCAGAAATTTTAGGCACCTATAAAACCTACGCTAGGATTTTTTTCATTCTATGAAGTCCATAAATAAGCGTTAGATCCATATAAGAATTGAATGCTAGCTGAAGAACTATTGTTAGTTGAACCCATAAAATGATGTCTCCAATCCCAACTACTACATTTTCTACTATATTCCATAATTTAATAGTTCTTCAACTATTATATGATTCACTGATCTTTGAATAACATAAACAACTTTATCTAGAAAGGGTTTATCATACTGACGAAAGAACTTACAAATCCTAACCTTGTAAGAATCACTAAAATAAACATTCACTAACACATTTATTTTATTTTTGTTCCTGTAATAAATATCATAAAAAATATTTTTATAACCAGATATTTTAGGCCCCTATAAAAACTATGCCAAGAATTTTTCACTCTAAGAGGTCCTTTAATAAGGGTTGGATCCATATAAGAATTGAATGCTAGCTGAAGAACTATTGTTAGTTGAAGACCCATAAAATGATGTCTCTAATCCTAACAACTACATTTTTCTACTATATGCCATAATATAACTAAACAACAATAAGAAACATAATCATCAATTAACAGCATGGAAATAACTGTCAATCACCAACAAATAAATATTCTATACATAACAAAAATGGAACCATAATGGAAACATACATATTCAACAAATAAAAATAATATTCAATATGCGATTCACACTTACTTTTATCAATGGCATTATTAATTATTGCTAAAAAATTTTAAAGGAGAAAAATTAGGAAGTTATTTTCTTCATTTAAGAGAAAATAAAATGGACATATGGTAGCATTTACCCTGCCAATATTTAGTTGGCCATTAAAAACATTTAGTCTGATTCTAGGATACTAAATTATTCTTTTCCTTTCTTCATCACTTTTGTAAAGCTGCTAACAAATATATGCATATATTGAAACCTCATTACCCTTTAAATTTTTATCAATTTCTAATACTCTGGTCATTCTGCTACGTTCTCTACGTCATACTAGAATTTTAAACGTATATAACGGTGGTATAGTTAAAGTTATGTTCAAATAAAGGTAGAATTTTAGAGAGTACTCAAGTTAACCCAAACTTTAGTCATCACCAATGTTTGATTCATGGATACGAATAACTAACAATTACAAAATTGAAGGATATGTGGTATCACCATGAATAAGCCCCCACTAGAGGAAGAAGAACTAAGAAGAACAAATGCTCATTAGCTAAAGAAGAATCAAAGATGATATAGGAATCAAAGAAACAAATTTCTCATAAATCCTTATGTATTAAGGATTTGTTGCATATAAATGCAATTACTGTTAGGTTTTAGGGGAAATTTTGGGTTTTAGGGTTTAATTTTTAGATTTTAGTTTATGAAAAATAAAAATAAGAAATTAATATTTAATTATACATTAATTGGCATATTGGTAGCTAAACTTTTCTAGCATGCCTAGGTAGCCCAACTTAACAGGGATGTAACATTTATTTAATGGAGGGGTGATAGAGTGAGCAATTTTGGGAGAAATTGCTCTATTTGATAACGTTAGGGGGTAAACTAATATCAAAGATAACAATAACGGTCATCTTAAACTTTTCATTAAATGTTAGGGGAAAAATTGTACCTTTCACCATTTATATTTAGTATTTTGTTATTTATACAGACACAAGTATACACATTATTTAACATGTCAAAAACTTGATTACATTAAATAACACCCTAATAATTCCTTTTTCAAACTCCATTTACAATTACATACTTCTAAAAAAATTAAAAAAATTAATATTAACTCCTTTGTCTCATTGTATTTGTTTCTTAAATAAAACATCACAATAAAAAGTAAATAAATAAATTTGGATAGGTATTGGATTCCTTGTTCTTTGAAACATAACAAAGAAAACATGTTAAGTGCTTTTAATCAAAAGACATATTCTTTAACTTCTCTCACCATAATTCACTTCTCTCTACGAACACCTTCACTCACCATGATTCTCTTGTTACCTAATCTAGCTTTTCTCTTTTGTTTCCCACTCTTCATCTTCTCTTCTCTTAGTTTGCTTCACATGCCATCCCCCATTTCACCTGGTGTTTATGGATTTTGAGCACTCCTTACTGGCACCACCTCCTTTTCTTCCTCATCCTTCATCTCTCTTGAAGGGTATTATTACTATTTAATCTTTCATGCCTAACTAACATTAACATTTTTAGTAATGATAATTTTCTACTTTCTTCCTACCAAAAGCTACTTTGCCTTTTTCCACCATGCAATTTGCAACTATAGAACCCTTTCCACCTTTACTGTCCAAGATTCACCATCTTTTACCTCTACCCCACCCTAAAATACTACACTTCTAATCAAACCCTCAATCCCAACAACACCCTCAGTTCCTTAATAGACCAAAACTTCTTAGAATAGAAGCTAGAAATAGGTGGTACGTGAATCTTTTGACCTCACTCTTTATTACAATCCTTCCAAAGAAATTGAACGTAGGTCTATAATATTACTAAATACAAAGATATTAAAAGTAGGAGCATATAGCTAGAGAACCACTCTTGACAATTTCTTCATGGAACACAGACCACCCTTCCCTTTGATCCAAAGATCAGCAATGAATCAATCGAGAGTTAGGGGTTTGATGGTGGTACTTTTATTTGAGGATAAATTAATATACTCATTTTCTCCTCTCAAGATAAAGTTAAAATATTTTCAAAGAGGGACTTTGGCATGTTGCTCAACTACAAAGGAAAGTCTAGAAACCAACAGGAAAATTATTCATAAGGGTTGATTATGTTGAACAAATGGGAATAGATAATGCTATTCCTCTCTTATTAGACTCGCCCATGACAAAAAAAGACTCTAAAACTATTAAAAATTCAAATGATTTAAGGAACATTGATACAACAAATAATAATGTGGAGGAAATGATTTAATTTATACTAGTAGCTACTATCAATAATCTTTTCTTCCTACTCAGAATAATGAGAGCATTATTGAGACAAATTCAAATTCAAATGCAATTAATATATTGTACCTCGTTTTGTTAGCTTGGATAATTCAATTAAGAAGGAATCAGAGGAGAGTCAATTTCAAAATGTGATCATCAAGAGGAATCAAATAAGTAGTAGGAAGAAAGGTCCCAAAGGTAAAAATATCTTAACATGAAAATCATTGTATATAATGTACAAGGACTTAACTATCCAAACAAGCTTAATGTTTTATGGGATTTTGTGTTGGGGATTAAGCCTTGAATTCTAGTACTCTTAGAAACAAGATTAGGTTTAAGAATTTGAATAGACTAGAGAGACTGAGTATCTATTGGAAATTTGTCTCCAATCATCAACATCGCTCCTTTGGAAAAATCATTATTGGTTATAGTGTGAATTTTGTGGAATTCAAAGAAAGGTTTTTAAGTGAGAAATTTATACATTTAGCTGCATTTTATTTAGGAAAGGGTAACAATTTACTCCTCTTTTGTCCATGGTTCAACATGGCTTTTCAAAGAGTTAGTCTGTGGTCCAGCTTAAAGAGAATTCCAAGGTACATGCTTTGGACCCTAGATTAACTGCGGTGACTTCGAATTTGATCTCTCTGATCAGAGGCGAATGGCCATTGTAATATGATGAACAATAATGGGGATTTCAATGAATGAGTGGAACAATTGAGAGTGATATATCTAAAGAATAATAAATACTCTTATATATGGAGCAATAAATAAAAATATAATTAGTTAATAAGGAAAAAGCTTGATAGGGCTTTGGTTAAAGGTGATTGATTATCATAGTTCCCTAAAAGTAAAGCTACTTGTGTGGAACCTTTATTCTTTTTTTATCATACCTTAATTCTAATTGATTCCTTTTTCTGAAGGAGAAATCATAGATTCAAATTTAATAATTTTCTAGTCAATGTAGAGGGGTTTAAAGAGGTTGTTAGGGAAGGGTCGTCCACTTTGGCTTTTGGAAACAAACATTTCATCTATATTAAGAAGCTTAAAGCTATTACGGTGAAATTAAAAAGGTTAAATGCAACAAGATTTCCTAATAAAAAATAGATTTTGATAATGCCAAAATTTTTTTGATTTCCTCTCAATTCTTGTTATATTTGAACCCTAGAGACTTTACACTTCTCCAAAAGGAATAAATCAACCTGGAATACTACCTAAGGGTTGTTCATGTTCATTCATCTATGATTCAAAAAATAGCCAAAGTTACTTGGATCAAAGAGGGGGATAGATCTTTTAATTTCTTCTTTAACTCTCTGGTTACTAGGAAGAACACTAACAAGACTTGTTCAATCAAAAGTCCAAATGGTAGACTATTGATATATCAAAACAACATTCTGGAAGAAGTAATCAACCTCTAAAGGTCTCTAATTGGTTTTGATCGTGTCTTAACATCCTCAATAGAGACACTACAATCCTTTATCTCTAAGAGGCTATCAAATGAGGCCTCAATGGAACTCATCAATTGAGAATAGAGAGATTGATGAAACTATTTTTCAACTGAATGGGATGAAGGCTCCAGTTTTTGATGGATACAATGCATATTTTTATTTAAAAAATGGTGATTTCACTGATTGGACCTATGGTCAGCAATGCTATTTATGAATTCTTCACTAGGGTTGTGTTTTTAAAGGAGAGCAACAAAACCTTTCTTTGCCTCATACCTAAAATTTAAAACCCATTAACCTTTGGAGATTTCAAACCAATTTCATTTATAAAATCATTACTAAGATCATATCCAACAGATTGAAAAAAAAAATCCTTAACTTATTTATCAGTGAAAACCAAAATGCTTTCTTAAAGGATAGAAGTATTGGTGACAACATACTCATTGTCCAAGAGCACCTTAAAGACTAATCTAGAAGGAATTCTCATCTTAATTGTACCATCAAGGTAGAATCCAACAAAGCCTTAGATATATCAATTGGTCTTTCCTTTTCCATGTATTCAAGGTTGTTGATTTTCCTGTATCTATATTAATTAGATCAAATCTTATGTCATTACAACATCCTATAGTGTTATTATAAATGGAATATCTATAGAGATTTTCAAGGTTTGTAGAGGCATAATATAGGGGGATCCTCTATCCCCTTATCTTTTTAATCTAGGCATAGAAGTCCTATCTTAGCTATTGAAGCATAACATCTCCAATAATGCCAATTTTAAATTCCACTCTAAATATAGAAAAATATTTCTTACTCATTTATGATTTGCAGATGACCTGGTTCTATTTTGTACAGCTCATCCTAGATCAATACAGATAGTGATGGAAACTCTCAACAAATTTATCTCCATGTCAGGACTAGGTGGAAATTTCAAGAGAAGTCACTTCATGTTTTCATCAAGTGCAGATCCTTTAGAAATTATTGTCTCCAGGCTAATAGGAATGATCAGGAAAAGCCCTTATATGCTCTATATGGTTCTTCTAGTTACTACCAGAAGATAAATGTCTACCCCTTGTAGAGAAAGTTCAAAAAAAAAACTAGCCCATCGGACAAACAAAAACTTATTCTGTTGTAGAAGAGTCCAACTTATCAAATCAATCATCAACTCACTACACATATATTAAAGCTGTCATTTTTCTCTCTCCAAAAATTTAATCAAGATCATTGAAAAAATGACGAAAGAATTTTTGTGGGGTAAATTAGGAGGGAGCATAGGACTAGAAAAAGTACAATGGTTGGATGTTTGCAAGCCTACGGAAAAGAAGGTTTGGGAATTATTTCAATCAAAGTGATTGATAAAGTATTAATGCGAAAAGAATTTGGAAAGTGTTAGAAGATAAAAACTCTTTACGGATGAGATGGTTGCATATCCACTTTTAAAAAAGAAAAAAGTATTTTTAAAAGGAAATGGTATTTGGGCTCTACCACAGAGTACATCTCGTTCTTGGTTCCTAAGCCATCTTTTAAAGTTTAGAGATGAGGTTACAAGAAATGTGCTATGTAGAATAGGAGATGGTAACAAGGCATTTATATGGTATGATAATTAGAAAGGTTTTGGACCTCTCACTCAAATTCCTGAAGCTGTGGAAGTATTCTTTGGACTCCAACACCAGGGCAAATTGTCTATAATAATTATGGGCAATCAGTGGGTACATTTTTCTGAGAATATATAACATTTGAATCCTTCATCATCGTGACACAGCCTCACAAGACAGTTATCAATTGTGTAGTTTGCTTATTCAAAAGTTCTCAAATAAACTTAATAGGAAAAGACTTCATTCCAATGATCTTAATGTACCCTAACATAAGGCGGTGTGGAGTAAGCACTTAAGGCCTAGCTTAACCTTCCTTCTTTGGCTGGCAATAAAGAATAGAGTTGTAAGTTGGATAAATTACAATTCTTGAACTTAAATGGGAATTGCATTCTATATAAGGATGAAATGGAATCAAGGGACCATCTATTTTCTGAATGTTGGTTCACTGGCTCGATATGGAGAGTATAAGGATGCAATGCCTATAGAACGTGGACATTAAATCTTTCCCTAATGTAAGTAACTCGCTTATTGAGTCTCATTCGTCTAATCCTTCCTGGAAATTTCACTCATTCGCATTGGCTATCATTACATAGGAGATAAGGAAAGAGCAAATTATAGAAGATTCCAAAACAAGCAAAGAACTAAAGAATATGTTTTGCATGTCATATTGCAGAAAAATGAGGGAACAAATTATTTGCCCGGAACTGGTAGGAGGTTGCAACCAAGCAACATATTCAGTATAAAAGTATAGCATGTAAGCGTAAGAACGTTGACACCACGCAGTGGAACTTTCATTCTGGTTTCCTCGCATGCATGTTGATCCAAGGTGAAGAGTGAGGTCCTCAGTCAAGAACGAAGCTATCTGAAGCATGTAAACGTGTTAAGCATACAGTACTATAAGTTGAGCCATGTGGCTTGAATATAAAGAAGATGCATGTATCTTGAGCTGTATTGGTATTTTGTTTTTGAAAGCTTTGGAATTGCAGGTCTCTTTGACGGGGACTAAATCAAATTTTTATACACCCATTATTTAATATAAAATTTTTATTTTTTTAAAAAAAGGTTTTGAGTTCCTAGAATTGAAATATAAGAGGGATGTATAAAAACTTAATGTAATTATAATAATAGGGCATTCTCAAAATTGATGTCTAGTATTTTGATATCGTATTCGAACCATCTTAGAGTCGTGATTAGGAAAAAAATCACGTGTGGCTTAAAGAGAAATTTACTTTTGGCGTCAAAGTATACAGGAAGCCATGTCATGCAAATAGCTGGCAAGGGTGACCTTTCTAAGGTGAGACCAAAGTCACTCGTGTTTTGACTGGGAATGGTGTCTACTCTGAATCCATTGGACTTTTAGTAGCTTTTGTGTGGAATAAAATATCTTAGGACGACAATTTTTACCAAGTTGAAAGCAGTTATCTTTTGTCAGGAGATGAGAGTTAAAAACCACTACGTCTCTTTCTTTGACTCCTTTCAAAGTAATGATCGATGCTGAATTTTTATTAACAAATGTCAATTTGGCTACAAACTTCTAGTTGTACTTTCTCTTTATTTTAGTGGAGTACAAAATTTTCTGATGCTGAATTTCTATACTAAAAAAGTAATACGATTTTCAATGTTAACCATCCGACTATCTTTATAACACTAAGTTCGAGGCTTGATGCATTGAACGAATTTTGTTTCAAACTTATCTTTTTCGCCTACGTCTATACGGTGATTTTCGTAATCATTTTATGCAGACTTTTGTTGAGTTCATCAAATTTAAGCATCTAAAAGATCAGTGAGAATTATTTTTTATATTTCCTTTTATTAAAATTTACATTCATAGAAATTTTAAAGAAGAAAAAGTAACCTTGTTCCTTCTTTACTGACAAAATTGACTCTATTCCAACTTATCTTTGCTACTGCTCACTTCTTGTTTAGTACTTTTTCGCCATATTTTATTTTACCATTCATGCTAGTCCAAACTTTCTCTTCCTACTTTTCACCTTTTTCCCTTTTTTTAGTAATATATTAAGCCTAATACCATGAGTCCACAAAGCTTCCTACCCTTAACCAAGAACTAATCATCCTCTCCATCACTTTATCACTTGTTCATACATCACCTGTTCATGTCACATGCTCTTCCAAACCTATTCTCCCATTGAAGACTTACACTCAAAATTCTCGTGCAAGTTTAATAACAAAAGTTCTTAGCTCTAGGGTATAGGGGGACTCAACAACTGATCTAAAACTACATTATTGTCCTCTGGAGAAGTTGGATAATAATGCTTCCAATTGAGACACTGAAGGAGGGTGCATCCAAATGGGATAGTACTCTTATTGGCTTGCTCTCATTCCTAGTGATAAAAGCTTGAGCATAACTTCGACGAAGACAATATGGCCTAGTTGAGGTATTAGGAAATGAAGAAAATATATTTCTCTTCAAGTTTAAAAACTTAAACTCAAAAGATAATAGCGGTAGGTCCACGACATCTAAAACAAGATATTATTCATTCAAAGGTAGAGACTAGGATTACAAATGCATAATCTTAAATTAAACTAGGTACCAGTTTGGAATAATGTATACAATGTGCCTTAAAGTATTAAACCACCAAGAGACTTATCTATCTAGCTAGTTATGTTGGGAAACCAATATGCCTTGATGAAGGTACAATATGTACCAAAAGAATTATTTGTGTCATTGTTTGCATGTTAATAGATATCCATCATGATCTCCTTGAAGTAATAACATTGTTAAGATTAAGTGAGAGTGATAAGCTCTTTAAAGATTCTATCATTGTTTATTATACTTAGCGACGTGATTAGTCCCTCTAATAAAAAATATAGAAACCAACTAGGAGAACGTCTATAAAAGGAGACTATCAAGAGTTAAAGCAAGTGAATTCAAAATCCTTTAGCAAAGAAAATGAAGAAAATATGGTGGAAGAACCTATTTTAGTCTATCAAATTTCCAATTTAAGTGCCACAATAGAGTATGTTAAAGCTTTTATGGCCCTAAATGTAGTTGCAATGGAAAAAAGAGACCCTTCAAACTCTTTTGGTACAATGAGCTATCCTTATCTAGCTAAAAAAAATATTTGGTCATGTTAATAAAGCCAAAATTGTTAAACATAAAGGTAACTCAATTGAATAGAGTTTTTAAGCTACCCTCTTCCTAATTATCAATCAGATTCTGGTCCTAGAAATAATTTCAAAATAGCTACCAGAAGAAATTCAAATGGAAAAAAGATGGGTTCTATTCCCTCTCCCTCAATATGACAATAATCTCATAGAATGTAGGAGGGCTTAATTACCCTGCAAAGCATCTAGCTCTAAGTATTATATTTATGACAATAAGTGTTTTCTTTTTATTTTTTAAAACAAATTTGAAAAAGGACAAAGGAAAACATTTAAAGAATCAATTAGCAAGTCATCACCAATTATCAAATTTATTATAATGGTATAATAGTTATTGCTTTTGATATTAAGAAGATTAAAATTCTACATTCTATAATAGCATATCAACTAATACATGTAACAGGTTAAGTTGAAGCAGGAATAGATTGAACTACAAGTGACCTTTGTATATGCTTTTAATCTCATCTTTTAAAGGATCCCTCTTTGGATTAAGCTTAAAGGCATGCATTAACAATTAATGCTCCCCATATCTTCCTAGGGTATTTTAATGGCATGTTACATCCTTATGAAGTTGAGAGTAACTTTTATATCAAGAATCACTTAGAGGATTTGAAAGAGTGTGTGGAAAATATTTAGGTTACTAATTTGAGTATAAAGGGAACTTCTATACATAATGAAATAATAAAAAAGAAAGATTTTTTTATGAAGAAGATAAATAGAGCATGGATTGGTGATAAATGAATCTAAGCATTCCTTGAGAGTAAAACCTCCTTCAACAGTCCTTTTGTTTTCAGACCATTCTCCTATATTAATGTAGATTATAAATCATATTGTTAAATGAAAGTCCCTTTTCAAGTTCAATAACTGTATAGCAGATGTGGATGGATTTGAGGAAGCATTACAAAGGGGTCTTAACCAAAATACTCAAGGTCACAAACTATATATATGTATGAGGAAGCTTTTATAAACTAAAGGAGAAGCTTAACTCTAAACATTGAGAAAGTTCACATCATTACGTAACTTGTCTCTAATGAAATGGAAAGGCTAAACAAAGCTTAATCCTAACTTTATCAGAATCCTACTAAATTATACCTCCAAGTAGAGGAAAAAACTACAATTTAAAGTTACATTCAGGTAGTAAATATCAATCATTCCCTCATAATGCAAAGATATCAAATTTTTTATTTAAAGGAAGGTGATAGAAAGTCTAGCTTATTTCATAATTCAAGCTTTCAAGGAATAGTACTAATAGAATTGTTTCCTCAAAGAATGATATTAAAAGACTTATCTGTTAAGTGAACTTCATCAGGAGGAATTTTTTTCTCTCTAGCACTCTAAGGTCCCCTACAAATGTAACTTCATCTGTTTCACATATCAAGTCCATAATCTAAGTTCAGATCACACCTTATGAAGATGAATTCCTTTCCAAGTCTCTTAAAGATGTAGGAAAAACATGATTGTCTCTTAACCACAATAGAGCATCAGGACCTAATGTCTTAAATTCCTTCTTTTTTAAAGAACTGGCCACTTACTAAGAGCTTAGTGACTAAAGTAGTCCTTAAGTTCTTCAATAATAGAAAAATGATGAAGTAGTTAAAGAAGACTTCCATTTATCTCTTCCCTAAAGTTTAATCTCCAAACACATTAAAGGAATATAAGCCAATTGCCCATTGAAATACAATTTATAAGATCATTTTCAAGCTCATTATGGATAGATTGAAATGTATATTGAAATCGTAAAATGATGATTCATAGGGTTTATTCATTATAGGAAGACAAATAGGGCCAAAATCTTGTTCGTATAGGAAATTTTTAAGAACTATAATAGGAAGTATGTAAGCATAAATTGTGCACTCAAAATTGACTTTCATAATGCATTTGACTCCCTATATTAGAATTTCATCTTGAATACAATTAAGGCGTTTAGTTTTTCTCCAACTTTTGTTGTTAAGAATTTATAATGTATCATAATGGTGGCTTATAATGTATTGGTGATTGGAGCGCCAACCAAACTTATTAAAGGTGCTAGGGGATTAAGGTAATGAGATCCCTTTTTGAAATATTTGTTTACCTTAAGCATAGAGATAATTACTAAGCTTATCAAGCTGATTATCAGTCAGAATAAGTAATTTAAGTTCCATTCCAAATGCAAAAAAAACTAAAAAGAATTAGTTTGTCTTTTGTAGATGACTTAATCATGTTTTATAAAGCTGATATAAGCTCTATAAGTGCATTAGTGACTAATCTAAACACCTTTAAAAAGCCTCTAAGGTCTTTACTCTTTAAAACATTTGGGCATTCCCATTTCCTAAAAAAATCTAGCTTATATGGGACATCGGCTCATTAATTATATCCTGAATAACATTCATATATATTAGCCATCCAACGTAATTTTCCTAACTACCATAGTTAAGACTATTGATAGGTTATTGAGGAGATTTCTCTAGTCAGGTGATACTACTAAAGAATCTCAGGTTAAGGTAAAACAGACTGGAGTTTGCTAACTGGGAAAGAAGGACAACTTTGAGTTATGCCATTGAAAAAATTAACAAACTATTAATGATAAAAAGGATTTGGAGATTTCGCAATAAGAATTTTAACCATATCCGATGTGTATACATTATTTAAGTAGGAGCATAAGACCTTTGATCACCTATTCTTCGAATGTGGCTACTCCTCTTACATCTGGCAAGGTATTTTATAGCTTTGCAACTTAAATTAATGAATGGTTGAATATAATATACGGATTTATCAAAACCATTTAGAAAATGAGGGAGAATTGTTTTCCTTCAAGATTTCCTTAGCCAATATGGTCTATTGCATTTGGAATGAACGGAATTAAAGGATTTTCCATACTTAAGCTTTGTAGGAAATTCACTTCTTAAAGAACTAATCGGACAAATGAGGATGCAACTGATTATAAATCTAGTTCATCATACAGCATTAGATGAGCAAAGATCTAGGAATCAACTACCTCAAACAATATATGATGGGTGCATAATGGATTAGAATGCACAAGACCCATGAACTATACTTAAACTTATTAATTCTTAGGAATTTCTACTATTGTCTCTTTTAGCTTGTAAAGGAATTTTTATGGCCTAGCTTTTTCCTTCAACTTTAAAGAGGTTGTAAGTTACTCTTTGTGTTGCTCTCTTAAGGCAAATATAATTCCTTTATTAAAACTACTAAAGTAATTTAACCATTTTTAAATTAGATTAATAAGAACTCTTACCTTTATATTTAACTGTAATCTTTTCTATGTAAATAATATAATAAACTTGACTTTTTAAAAAATTATATTAATATTTAATAAATTGATAATTTATTTAAAGAAATTTATATAAGATAATTTTTCCCTAATTTTAAATTAACAAAACTTTAATTTAGTTAAAAAATTCAAAATATATGTGAAAAATCGAAGGATCCTTCATTCATTATAGGAATTTATTATTAATTTTATGTTAATAAAAAATAACTCTATGCTAACTGTGGGCAACTAACTGAATAGTTATTATCTATTTACATTTTGTATTATTGTTGAGCTAAGGGAGGTTTTGATTAATGTTTTAATGATAACAAAGCTTAAGTACTACTAATGAGATTATTATTTTGATAAGAAGCAATATAAGAACAAGATATAGTCATAAACTTAAAAAGAAAACTCATGATGTTGTTTAAGAAAAGTTAAGTTTTATAACAATTAAAGTGAAAATCAAGTCAAGAAAAAAAGAAGATCAAGGTATATCAAGGTCATTTTATATTTTATGTTATTAATTGTAATCTCATTTTATTAGTTTAGTAATCTCAATAGCTCTCCATGCAAAAACATTTAATCTTACTTCATTACATGATTCTTTTCATTCATTAAAAAGTTATAAAGCTTTTATAAAGAGAAAAGCCTCTTAATCTTTCAAACACTCTTTAGTGAATATTTTGGGAAGTGTTGAAATCGTCATTGTATTAAACAAATTGGGTTTGATATTTGAAGTTGTTAAAATCATGTTTTGACCAATTGATTAATCTATTTGGGTTAGTAGTCTAATAATATATGTTAAAGTTATCAAATGTTGATGTTCCAAAAGTATATATTGGTTGATCAATGAGCCATATTTGATAACTAATAGGCCTTAAAGATCGATGAATATGTAACAACCACTAAATATTATGCATAGAATGTACATTGATTGACTAAAATGACCTAATGGTCGACTAATCTATTAGAACTAGTCATTGTAATGACTATTTTCTAGTACCAGTCTTTAAATCTTATAAATACATGTTTTCTTATTGGTTCTTACATCAAGAAGCATATAGGCGCCTTTTACGTACATGTCTAAGTGTTTGTCAAACATTTAAGTATCATTGTCTCATATTTATGTTAGTGAACCCCATTGGAGTTATTAAAGTGATAAAGTTGGTTATTCTAAGTTATAAGTTTTTGTTGGGATGTTATATATTGTAACTGGGGATGTTCCAAGCGACATTGAGGTTCTTCTTCATCGGAAAAAGATTTAAAAAGGTTCCTCTTTATTGAAAAAAGATTATACAAAAGTTACTTTTGTCTTGAAAGAAAAATTATCAAGAAGAGTATTAGAAGTGGACATAGAAATTACTCATCAAATCACTATAAACCGGTTTGTGTTTCTCTTCCCTTATACTTTTTACATTATTATATAAGTGTGTTATTGAAATTTATTATTTTATATTGTTTCCACCTCATTTAAGTTTTGTTCACTAAAACACCAAATTAGTAATTTTTTATTCAAAACTTATCAATGCCTAATTAACCCCCTCTTGGGTGCTATTAGGTACTAAAAATTATGTTTGTCTTAAGGTTTTCATGATTATAGATTTTTCAATTAATCTTTACTATTCCTTTTTTAAAGTTTATCATATAGAAATGTGTATAGACTATATTAGATCTAGTTTAAGGTTTAACCTAACATTCCGATAAGAGTCTTAAAGACTATAGAGCTTTAAAGATTATATCCAACTTGATTCAAAAGATGAACTCCATTTCTAAACTTCAATTTGGTATTTTTTAAATAAAATTTCAAGTTTAACATTAACCTATAAGCTCATATCATTTAAAATTTTTATTTCTTATGAAATCTATAATCTTCAAAATAAAACTATAATTAATTACATTAATTTGTAAAATAATGTTCATAATCCGTAAAAATTTAAGCTACGTAAATAAATCTAACAAATTATAATAAAAATATTTTTAATAGTTATGTGAATTTTGTTTTTATAAATTTCTTTAGCTTATCGTTTTCAATATTGTAAAAAAATTAATTTTAAAATATAAACAAAATATATTATAATTATTGATATAAATAAGTTAGTTGAAAATTTCTTTTATAATATCTAGTAATAAGAGATTCTATTATATTGAGTTTGAGTGATTTATAAGATAAAGTTACTGTCTTTTCAACTAAACCAATGTATATTTTAAACGTTAAATTAAATGCATTAAAGATATTTATAGATAGTATATACAAAATTACATTTAGAAAATTTTAACTTAATTTTTCAATATAATCTTGGTTAGTAAATTTATTTTTAAAAGTCAAATCTTTTAATTTTCGAATTTAAACTAAACAACGATAAATCAATTTATAACAATATATTATTACACCACTATTTCAATAAATTATTCACAAATTGTTAACAAGATTAAAGTAATTCTCATAACGTAAAAGTTTACTTCCACTATCTTCCTTCTCCATCGTAGAACTAGATGGGAACAAACTTGCAAATAAGTTAGTGTAAGAGGATGGTTAATTTTGGGGTTAACCATTGGGTTTTTATCGTGGTTTTTCAAATATTAAAATCTAATGTTATGAATAATGTCTGACAATTGTCTCTGAAATCATTTCTATAAGCTCAACAACAACATATTGACTAGTCCCCATTATTTAAAATGTTTGTCTTTTACGCAAATTCCCACGTTTTATTTGACCATCCGACCAATCACACGAGTGCACCCCACGAACTAGAAAAAGAGAAAAGGAAATAAATAAAAACAGGAGATTTCCTGGAAATAGTAGGCGGATTTTTGCCTTTTTGAAAACAAAGGTATATACTTAATACTTTGAACTTTCGTACATATCGGCACGCTTGTCATTATACAAGTCACCTCTCTCTGTCTCTCTCTATATATGTACATAGTACCCTCATGGCCTTGCTTTTTATTTTGTGTTTTGTTCTTTAACAGAGAAGAATAAACATGGTGAGAGCTCCTTGTTGCGCGAAGATGGGATTGAAGAAAGGTCCATGGTCTCCTGAAGAAGATCAAATACTCATCAACTACATTCAACTTTATGGCCATGGCAATTGGCGGGCACTTCCAAAACAAGCTGGTAAATCACATCTTTATATCTTCGTGGCTTTGAAGCCCAGAGTAGTGGGAGATATTAAAACAGCACACAGAATACTCATTGATATTTGATTTGACTTGAGTTCTGGAATTGGAATAGTTTTGTTTCTGAAACTTTGTCGATGTTTCACCTTTCTCTCAGGATTATTAAGATGTGGAAAGAGCTGCCGGCTGCGATGGTTTAATTACTTAAGGCCTGACATTAAAAGAGGGAATTTCACCAGGGAAGAAGAAGAAACGATCATTCAATTGCATGAAATGTTAGGAAATAGGTACGTGTTCATTGAATTTTCAACCTATGGAAACTATTAACCTTGCTAGACTACTCTGTGGTTGCTAAAACCGTTATATACCAATTGCAAGAATTATAAAAGAACAGCCACGACATGAAATTAAATGGTTCCTGAAAACGATGATTTTCAGTGGTGAATTACTCCAGGAACTTCTATAATGGCTAGGGAAATTATCGTCTGCTTATACGATATGTATGTCAGGAGAGTACGCATGTAATCAATCAACTTGTCGTTTTTATTTTCTGGAGAGTGATGATGCTCTTGCTAAAAAAGTTAACTCTCATTTTTTAAAACTTCAGACGACAAGATTGGCTCTTCAATTTATGCACGTATCAAAACTAACAACACGATTGGCAGTCTTTTAAAAGTTTTTAATATCCTACAACTGAATACAACTAACATGACTTTCACTTGTCTTCTTCCACAGATGGTCTGCAATTGCAGCAAGATTACCGGGACGAACAGACAATGAAATTAAAAATGTGTGGCACACCCACTTGAAGAAAAGGCTAAAGCAGATTCACTCTGCTCCACAAGTTAAGCAACGTGCTGCAAGCACGTTGAAGCTTAAAGAGGAATCTAAACCTCAAACCCTATCTCTGAACTTGTCGTCAAATCTGCCAGAACCCGAGGCTAGAGATTCTTGTGAACCAAGCTCTCCACAGCGATGTTTGAGTGACATCTCCTCCTCCGTCACCACAATAGATACCACCTATAATAACACGTACATGAAGGTCGAAACGTTGGACTATTTTCCGGAAATGGAAGAGACTTTCTGGCCTGAAGTGTTGTCCACTAACAATCCTAGCGTAGTTGGAGCTGCCCCGCAAGTCAATGACGATTTTCTGCTTTCTCCACTAGTAAACGCCATGGAGCCAGCCCATGCTGACAATTCAAGCTCATACGAAACAATGGAATTCTGGCATACCCTTTTGATGGGAGTTGGAGAACTGCCTGAATTATCAGAGATATGATCAATGTAGTTCTTTTAGTTAGGTTTTTCTTTTCTTTTTTATGGCTTTTTGTTTTTTTTTTTGGTTTTTAAGATGACAAAAATGACTATAAACTACTACTCTTCACGGGAGAAAACCAATGTCCACATGCACTTTTCCATCTTTCGACCAGAATCAAATAAGCTAGTCCTCTTTAATGAAAACAAACTTAGTTGTGTAAAAAAAGTTTCCAATTAGATAACTCTGTCTACTAATATAAAAATTAATAATCTCTTTCACTACAACAAAAACATACATTTCGCGTCGTTTTAAAAGTAGACGTCATGAATTGTAGGAGGTTTTCGTGACGTTTGAAAAAACGTCAAGAAAAGAGCCAAGATTCCGCAACGTGGTATGCAGATGTCGCGGATAAACGAAGTGTTTGACGTTGTTTTGTTAGAAAGACGTCCAAAATAGTAAACGCGACGTTCTGGTGAATTAAACATCGGGAAAGGCCAGGTCCACATTGTTCCCTTCGCCCCCACCAGAACGACATCATGTCGTTGGCCCAACATGATGTCGTTTTTGTATCCTTGAAAGTTAAACTCCCGCCCTCTAACCAGATGAGACGACGTCGTGTCCTCGCCCCCTATAATGACGTCATCTCATCTTCTGTGTAAATGAAATACAGAGGTTCATCAGTCTCCCACGTTTAGCTGTGTCGCCTCCCCTCTTCCTCAAGCCACCTTCCCTCTCTCATCTTTTGTCACGTTTGGAATCTGTGGAGGTTGCTTCACCAGTTGACGTCCCTCTGTCGTTTACAGTCGCAGTGCATGTGTGTGTTGGTTGAGGTCAGTCATTCAACTATGCTTGCGATTAATGTTGCGTAAAATGTTAGTT